>CM065803.1:146014508-147252012 GCA_033398695.1 Orobanche coerulescens
TTGTTGTGAGCGTTGTAGGCTGAACTGGCTTGAACGATGCCTTGGTCTGCTTTCCCTTCTGACATGCATCACAGAGTGCTTCCTTCTTGAATGCTTCATTTGGAAGTCCTCTGACCAGCTTCTGAGAGATAATCTTGTTGATGGCTTTGAAGTTTAGGTGACATAGTCTTTTGTGCCACAGCCATCCATTCTCAGCTACTGTCTTGGATAGAAAACAGGAGTTAGGTGTTCATGTGTTCCAATCAATCATGTAGACATCTCTTCTTCTGAATCCTTGTAGCTTTATTTCTCCAGATAAGATGTCTATCACCATACACTTCAAGATGGTGAAGACTACTAGATTCTTCTCATCACAGAACTGGCTTATGCTCAGGAGGTTGTACTTGAGTCCTTTGACATAATGGACTTTGGATATTACAATGTTTCCTCGGTGCAGCTCTCCAAAGCCTTTTGTCTGTCCTCTAGAGCTATCTCCAAAGGTTACATCGGGACCTCTTTCTTTGATATATTTGGTCAGCATCTTCTTGTTCCCGGTCATATGCCTCGAGCATCCAGAGTCTACAAACCATTCTTCACCTCCAAAATTTGAGCTTGAGGAGATGTGGTTGTAGTCCTTCCACCTTTTCTGCAATTAAATAAGCAGAGATTTAGGTACCCAAATTTGTGTGGGTCCTTTGGGGTTAGTTGGTTTCCTGGAGAATTGATTTCTCCTTGTATTATGGAAATTGTTATTATTATTATTATAACCCTTGTGATGTGTCTGTGGTCGAGGTCTGAATCTCCTGGTTGGATTGTATACCGGATATTCCTCAAAATTTTGATAGTGTGGGCCATTTCTAAATCTAGGCTGGGACCATTTATTAAACTTTTGTGGTCTCCACACTTGTTCATTTTGGTAATTAGGATAACCTTGAGGTTTCCATCTGCCCCTCCCATTATGAAATCTATTTTTGGGGAGTTGTTGGTAATAGTGGGCATGTTGTCTGGATCTTTGCTTTTGCACAGGCCTTTGCTTAGTCGCTGTCTAGGTGGGCATGCAGGTGTAACTCGATGGCTTAGACGTTTGACTTTGTTGCTGTTTTGAATATCGGTTTATACACAGGCGCAGCAGTCGAGACCATTGTTTCTCCCTTGATAAACTTGGTTTCAGAACTAGAGGGAGTGTGAGAATCATATCCAAGGCCTGATTTGTTATATAATGACCTTTTATAAGTACACAATTCGCCCAGAGTTGAAGACGCCTTCAGGGAGGTTATTTCCTGCGCCTGAGTTTTATTTATCTTTGCCAGATTAGTAAACTCAAATTTGGAATGAGCAAGTGCGGTGATTTTTCTTTAAGTAAAATGTTTAGCCGGTCTATCTCATTGTATTGACACTTGCACGGTTTTTGAAGTCATTGTAGTTGTCTCAACCTTATTTAAATCTAGGTGAGTTTTGAAATCATTTTTCAATGCCTATTCTCATCTTACATTGAGTCTTCTCTCATTGATACTTGGTGTGCGATTTAAGTGTGTCAAAATCTTTGAATAACTGATTTACCGATTCATGTAAATCCATATCTTGTGACATGGCTGAGCTATTATTTGAAACGGTAGGTTTAGAAGTTACCTCTTCATCAGCTAAGTTTGCCATCAGGCAATCATACTCCTCGTCTTCATCAGAAAAGAAACCGCTGCTTGATTCGACATGCTCCTGGTCTTCTCCGATGAGAGCTTTTCTTATGTCTTCCTTTCTGCCCACCTCCTTTTTGGTTTCGTCCTTCTTGAGCTCGGGACAATCCATTTGGATGTGTCCTATTTTGTGACAGTTGTAGCATTCAACTTTCCAGCTTCCGGCCTTCTGGTTCCTTCTTGGGTTCTCCTTGTAGTTTTTCTTATACTTGGAGTAGTTCTTTCTGAAATTGCTGAACCTTTGCATTATGAAAGCCATTTCTTCCTCAAAATCTAGTGGATTTGGAGGTTTCATATCAGATAAGCTCTTAGCAGGGGACTCGGCTGCAAATGCGATTCCCTTCTCTGCAGGCTCAGTTGAGGATGAGCTTGGAAGCTCGAACTCATAAGCCTTTAGATCAGAGAACAGCTTCTGAATCTTTATCTTATTCAGGTCTTTGGACTCTCTCATGGCTACAGCCTTCATGCTCCATTCGGGATTGAGCGATCTGAGGACCTTAAGTGCCATTTCCCTGTTGCCATAGGTTTTGCCCAGGGAGTTGATTTCATTGATAATTTCAGTGAACCTTGTGTCCACTTGGTCTATAGATTCACCATTCTTCATTTTAAAGTTGTCAAACTTTTGGATAGCTATTGACAACTTGTTTTCCTTGATCAGCTCCGTTCCTTCACACATTAGAGCTAATGTGTCCCAAATTTCTTTGGCATTCTTACAGTTTTTGATCTTGACCATGGTGGATTTGTCAAGAGTTTGGTATAACACATCTCTGGCCCTGTTGTCAAGATTGGCCAGCTTTCTCTCTTCGGGGGTCAGCTATGTTCTCTTCTTAGGAATCTTTTCGGGCCTCCTAGCTGCGATCTCCTCGGCTGTGTTGTCCTTCTCAAAAATGAATGGACCGTCTTCAATGATGCACCACATGTCGTCATGGATTGAAGATAAGTGTGCCTGCATTCTTATCTTCCAGAGATCATACTCGTCAACTGAAAAGACAGGTAGTCTAGAGTGCATGTGTTCCATTATAAAGTGAGAGATAAGATATATATCTAGTATAGATCTGGTTCGTGAGAAAAAATGAACCAACCTCTCCGATACCACTTGTAGGTCACAAGTCGTCCAGGAACAAGTCTAGAGGGGGGGGGGGTGAATAGACTTGTTGAAACTCTTGAACTCTTTTTCACGAAGAGTGAGTTTCTTCAGCTGATAGTCAAACAAATGACTTGGAGTCGTTTGTTCTTGGATAAGTGCGGAAGTCAGCTGATGACGAATATAAATTAATCTTAATGAAACACTTAACAATGTATGCAGCAGTTAAAGTATGATGCAGTAAAACAGTAAATAACACAGGCAATTATAGTGGTCTCAGAGGTGGGGTAATCCTCTACTAATCCACTTTTCTCCAAACCAGTTGGAGATGAATTCACTATAATTTTCAACTAGTGATAAATATTACAGTGATTCACAACACACTACAATAGCTTCCAACCAGTGGAAATCCGTGCCGTTGTACACACACTTGACTGCCTTGCACCTCTTGAGCATCGATCCTTGGATGCCTTTACAGTCTCTTACTTCAACCAGTGAAGTACCGCGTACTCAAGATTATAGACAAGAGTGTTTGTCTTCTCCAACTTAAGAGCTTCCTTAAGTATGCACTTTTAGATCTGCTCTTTTCACGATGCTATTTGATTGCTTGAGCTTGCTTTGTTTGCTTTGATCGCTAGAATGTATGTTCGCACCGGTAGTTGCTCAGTTTCAAATCTCTGGATATATATAGATCACGATCTCTGAGCTTCTTCCTTGTAGCCGTTGCAAATCTTTGAACAAATCCGTCCGTTGGAGGGAGACTTCATTGTTTATTCTTTCTGAACGTTGCAAGGCTGGATTCCCATTATTTTATTTTATCTTCCGACCGTTGTGAGGACTTCTGCATGCGAGCGCCGAATCTTTTGAATATAAAAGGATTAAAGTCTTCACGGTGGGTCAGGATGATTTAATTAAATCATATCTCTTGCGGGAATCACTCCAATTTGTTTCTTCACGTTGCATGTGAGCTTTCCGTAATATTTGACTTTACAAAGCATGCTGACGTGGACTTGGAGTACTTGGCTGTAGTTGAGTAGGCTGATGTGCAACTTACATCTCTGCAGGTAGGTCCTCTCGGCTGTTCACTGTTTTGTGACTTGTCTGATCAGGTGACTTCCCTGAGGTACCTCGGCTGCAGTCTGGTCAAACTTCTCTGATAAATTTAGATGACCAGAGCTACTCTGACTGGAGTCGGCTGTACTTCTCTGAAGGACTAGGCTGTACTTAGTACTTAGCCGATTTTCAGCCTAACTAACTTTGGCCTACAGAAGATACTCATTTGGTTCTTCTTTACATTTTGCCAAGTTTTATACTTAACATATTTTGGCCTATGGAAGATACTCATTTGGTTCTTCCTTACATTTTGCCAAGTAATAAACATTTGATTTTAAATTAATGACATCATCAAAATCTAACAAGTATTCCTAACAGAGGTCTTGGGAAAGACCTATTGTTCTCTTTGCTCTATCTCGGTAGAGTCGAATAGCAAGAATATAGGTAGCTTCTCCCAAGTATTTCATGGAGAAACTACTCGAAAGCCAAGCTTTCACAGAACTGAGCATTCCCACATCATTTCCTATTAGTAGAATGTCATTTACACATAGTACTAAGAATATGATCTAGATCCCACTAACCCTCTTGTATACGCAAGGTTCCTCTTCGTTTTGCATGAAGTCAAACTCTTTGACTGCCTCGTCAAAACGAAGGTCCCAACTACATGAAGACTGCTACAGTCTATTTCATGGAGTCTACATCCACCATTGCTAGGTCATTTGGTCGCGGGTCGGTCTCTTATTTATCACCTGGAACCTCGTAGAAAACCAGTTCCTCCAAGTGCATAAAACTATACCTCTCAGGTAATTGAGACACCCTACTTGACCTACGAGGTGGTTGTACTTGTGTTATAGAAGGTTTGGTTCCATTTTTCTTGCACAGGTGTCTCCTGAGGAGTTTCATTGTATTCTTCCAAAGAAATATTTCTACGTGCTCTGCCTTCCTGAATGAACTCATCTTCCAGGAACTGTGCTTGTAAAGCAACAACGATCTTTCAATCTTTGGGCATGTAGAATAGATATCCCATCGTCCCAGACGGGAATCCAATGAAACGCCCCTTCGCAGACCTAGCTTCCAACTTCTCCACCTTAGTCTTCTTGACATAGGTGGGACATCCCCAAATCCTAATATGATTAAGACTTGGTTTCCTTCCCTCCAACATCTCATTTGGAGTTTTAGGAACGGATTTAGAAGGACATCTGTTCAAGATGTAAGCGGCAGTTAGGAGTGCATACCCCCACAGGTAAATCGGTAAGTCAGTATAGCCCAGCATGGAATGAGCCATGTTCAACAAAGTCCGGTTCCTTCTTTCTGACACACCATTTAACTGAGGAGTACCTGGAGGTGTTAGTTGTGAAACTATTCCATGTTCCTTAAGGAACTCGTCAAACTCCGAACTCATATACTCGCCACCTCGGTCCGACCGAAGTACTTTGATATGATTACCAGTTTGTTTCTCGACTAGGGCTTTGAATTTCTGGAATTTCTCAAAGGCCTCGGATTTATGTTTCATCAAGTATACATAATCATACCTAGTATGATCATCTGTAAACGTAATGAAATATTGATATCCGTCGTGTGCTGCTTCCAAAGCACCACAAACATCGGTATGGATTAATCCCAGTTTATCAGCGGCTCTTTCAAAAGTCCCTGTGAATGGGGACTTAGTCATTTTGCCTTTAAGGCAAGATTCACAAGTAGGAAAGGGATCCGATCCCAATGGACCCATAAGTCCATCTTTTTCCATCTTGTACACCTTGGTGTGACCAATATAACCAAGTCTAAGATGCCATTTCAAAACTTGATTGGTTTCATCCCTACCATGTTTTCTAGTCATAGTATTCACAACTACTTTGTTGCTGAGATTTAGATGATACAATCCATTTAACAATGTAGCAGTACCCACTAGTTTATTTCTGAAATAAATTTTGCAGGAACCATCACCAATGAGAAATGAAAAGCCTTTTCGGTCTATGACCAGAATGGATACAATGTTTTTATGCCCCTTGGGCAAAACAAGTACATCTTCTAAAGTCAGAACAAACGCGGATTCTAAATTCAAAAGAAGTGATCCTATGTCGGTTGCCTCGACACTATGCCCGCTTCCGACAGTGACCATTACTTCTTTAGCTCCAGGCTCCCTGAAGTTCCATGAAGAATCGGACACTCTCTAGACCAGTGGCCCAGCTCACCGCACTTGAGACAAGCGTCTTTCTTCTTGCTCTTTGGAACCATCGGGGCCTTGTCCCTTCCCTTAAGGTCCTTAACTTGTGGTCCAGTTTGCTTCTTGGTCTTTTTCTTCTTATTCTTAGACCTCCGAGGTCCAGAAGAAATCACAAGAGCAGACTCCTTCATCCGCGGAGTCTTCATCTGAGACTGAGCGGTCACAAGTTTGTTCATTAGCCCAGCTAAATTACATGCAATCTCATTGCAGTTAAAGTTTATAACAAACTGTGAGAAGGACTCAGGAAGAGACTGTAGGATAAGGTCGGTTTGGAGAGAAGTATCCATTTTAAAATCAAGAGCCTCCAATCTCTCGATCATGGATATCATTTTGAGAACGTGTTCCCCAACCTTCTCACCTTCCTTTATCCTTGCACCAAACAGTTGCTTGGATATCTCATATCTAGCAGTTCTGCTGTGCTCACCATAAAGCTCGGTTAAGTGAGATAGAATCTGCCTTGGAGAAGTCATTTTCTCATGAGCTCTCTGAAGCTCATTAGACATAGAAGCCATCATATATGCATGGACTTTTATATCATCCTTAACCCACTTTTCGTTGTTTTCGATCTCTTCCTGATTGGCTCTGGTCCGCACAGGAGGCGCCGGAATGTCCATATCCAAGACGTATCCTAGTGCCTCTATACTGAGGACAATCATCAGATTTCGGAGCCAGTCCACAAAGTTAGGTCCAATCAGGGTGTTCTTTTCGAGTAGAATTGCGAGCGGATTCATTGTCATATTGAGAGTTATGTCTGCATTAAGTATAACAGATTAATTAGTGACTTGTTATATTATGATCTGAGTATAGAATTAAGGTTTTTTATATTCTTGTTGTTGGGATTCCACAGAAAATAAACGCAGCGGAAGAATAAACGGAATCCCTAAGAGGATCGATCAAGTAACGTATATACGAAAAGAAATACGAAGATCAAGGAATCAAAGTCCCATACCTTTGATGTCTCTGAAAAACCTTCGTATGATGATGATGATGATGAAGAGCCCTTCGTTCCAAACACCGAAAGCACGGTGCCTCTACTTCACACGCCGGAACTTGACGGAAAAATCAGCAAACTTCCTTTCTCTAAGAATGCGGCTAGGGAAGCTTGTAGGAATTTTTCTCTCGATCTTTTCTACTAATAACTTGTCTCTAAGATCAAGTATATGCTGTAGAAAAATTTTCTCACTCTTAATGCTCTCTCAAAAACGAAATTTTCACTTGGGGAAGGAAGAAGGAGACTTTTATGATTAAAAGACTTTCTTTTCACAAAATAATTACAAGCCTCACATGTAGAAGATGCTTTTAAAAGCATCTCTACACCTCACAGGATCCCACAAGTATATTATATAATGAGAGAGAGACAAAGTAGAGAGGATGGGGGGCCTTATAGGGAATCTTCCAAGAAACGGGTCGAGTTAATTCGGCTCGTGTATTGGATGTTCGTCAACGAATCCCTCGTGAATCGGATGTCCGTCAAACGAATTCGTTTTATTTCCAATGTGTTTATACTAATTAATTAATCCAATTAATTAGTTATATCAAACACAAATATACATTTCTCTAAGAAATATAATTTATGAATTAAAGTAATCACCGAGTAACTTACTTACAATTCATAAGACCGCTATTTGATTTATCCGATAAATCACTAATATCTAATATTATAAGAGAGATTATTAATTCATATCTATCCGTCAATGATCCTATTGCGTGACTCCGTAGGTTCGTCTCAGCCGGCATTTGGAGGAATCAATGAGTGTGGGCAGCACTTAGCCAGCCTAGCGGGCCGCACTGTAAACCCCGACTGAGAACGAATGAACGAATCATTCCAGAACCATTATGTCATGAATACCATATACGTATAGACCCTTCATCAGATGTCCCGGTCAAATCTTCGGGTCACGGTAAAGTCAAACCCTACTCTTGACTAGACTCTATACATGTGTTAATACAAATCAAGACCGACTAATTAATAGTGTATCTAATACGACTATATCAGAATGCTTTGGCCAAAGACTTATGATCTTATTCGCCATTAACTGTATAGGACATTCGCCTGCTCACTAACTGGAGATAGAATCCTTTCTTGGCATACAGTAAAGACTGCTCACTTCGAGGTCAACTCAGCAATTAAGCAAATGAGTCTAACTACTCTAATGACAAACTAAACGTCACAGGCACATCTTCGACTGAACCCTCAAGTCAAAGGTCCACGTATACTATCACAACCTTTCGATTCGTCATCGACTCTCTAAGAGTGAATACCGTTTGACTGAATCGAGTATGAGTCATGTTCGAGTATACTGGTCCCACCAATATACTTATAACTATGCTACCAAGACGTGCACACGTCCTAGCATCAGTTATACAAGTCTTATTAAGACTTAATGTCCTGTTAAGTTTTATCGACTTGCGAACTAGTTAAGCATTCGAGCTCTAAACACTTCTAGTGCTTATCTCCTTATCTCCATAAGAAGTAGAATGTTCACTCTCAAATGTTGCCTTATTAAATATAATATTCATAATTACAATACAATTGCTCTCACTCTCTCATCCTTTGAGTGGCATTCGAGGTCATATATTCCTAACAATCTCCCACTTGCACTCAATGCCACAAACTATGGTATCTAATACCCATACTCTCTAGATGTCTCTCTAAGACCTTCTGAGATAGTGGCTTGGTAAGCGGATCAGCAACGTTATTTGCTATGTCTACTCTCTGCAGTGTAACATTCCCATCCCGAACCATTTCTCTAACAAAATGATATTTTCTCGCAATATGTTTGGTGTTGTGGTGAGCCCTAGGCTCCTTAGCCTGTGCAACAGCTCCGTCGTTGTCACAAAACAAAGGTCACGGATTCTCTGCATTAGGAACCACTTGAAGTTCCTCGGTAAACTTCTTTATCCAAAAGCTTCTTTAGCGCCTCTCCGTGGCCGCTGATATTCGGCTTGACATGTAGAGATAGCGGTCGAACTTTGCTTGGCACTTCTCCAAGAAATCGCCCCACCATTCGGCGTAAAGATATACTGATGTGGACATCTGAGCATCCATGTCCCCCGAAAAATCTGAGTCTGTATAACCCATCACTCTTAGTTCTCCACCGCCGTATGTAAGAACCAAGTCTTTAGTCCTCCTTAGGTACTTAAGAATGTTCTTTACAGCAGTCCAATGTTCCTGCCCTGGATTTGACTGAAACCGACTTACTACGCTCACAACATAGGCAATGTCTGGTCTAGTGCAAATCATTGCATACATAAGGCTACCTACTACCGAAGCATAAGATACCTTGCTCATTTCCTTTCTATCTTCCTCACCTTGAGGACACATCTTTAAGGAAAGTTTTGCACCATGTTGCATAGGTAGAAACCCTCTTTTAGAATCTTCAATCCTAAATCGCTTCAGGATCTTTTCTATGTAGAGGACTTGGGAAAGACCTAACATTCTTTTCACTCTATCCCGGTAGAGACGAATACCCAGAATATAGGTTGCTTCTCCCAAGTCTTTCATTGAGAACTCTTTACAAAGCCAAGCTTTCACAGAACTGAGCATTCCTACGTCGTTTCCTATAAGTAGAATGTCATCTACATATAGTATTAAGAACGCAATTTTGCTCCCACTAACCTTCTTGTAAATACAGGGCTCTTCTTCGTTTTGGACAAAATCAAACTCTTTGACTCTCTCGTTAAAACGAAGATTCTAACTCCGTGAAGCTTGCTTCAGTCCATAAATGGCACGCTGAAGTTTGCATACTTTATGAATATTGGTTTGAGATATGAATCCCTTAGGCTGTTCCATGTAAATCTCCTCCTCGAGGAATCCATTTAGGAATGCTGTTTTCACATCCATTTTCCATATTTCATAATCTAAGTGGGATGCTATAGCAAGCATCATGCGAATAGACTTAATCATAGCTACAGGCGAGAAGGTCTCGAAATAATCGATTCCTTCTCTTTGGGAATAACCCTTTGCCACAAGCCTGGCCTTATAGGTATCAACCTTGCCATCTCCATCAGTCTTTCTCTTATAGATCCATTTGTTTCCAATAGGCATTATGCCTTTAGGACGATCTACTAAAGTCCAGACCTGATTAGCATGCATCGAGTCTATCTCAGCTTACATAGCTTATTGCCACTTGGTGGAGTCAACGTCTACCATCGCTTGGTCGTATGTAGAAGGATCATTCTCTTGACTTCTTTCTGTCATCTCATGGACATCTAGTTCCTTTTGATGCAGATAGCGATACCTCTCAGGTATTTGAGAAATTCTACTAGACTTGCGAGGTTGTGCTTGTATTTCAGAAGGTTGGGTTCTAATATCTTGCATAGATGTCTCATTTGGTGTTTCTTTTATTTCTTCCAAAGAAATATTTCTACCTACCCCTCCTTCCTGAATAAACTGATCTTCCAGGAAGTGTGCTTGTATAGCAATGATGATCCTATGATCTTCGTGCATGTAGAATAGATATCCCATGGAATCCCCTGGATATCCTATGAAACGACCTTTCACAGACCTAGTTTCGAATTTCTCTACTTTAGTCTTCTTGACATAAGCAGGGCATCCCCAAATCCTAATGTGATTAAGACTTGGTTTCCTACCTCTCCACATCTCATGGGGAGTATTAGGAACGGATTTGGAAGGACATCTGTTCAAGATATGCACAACAGTAAGGAGTGCGTAACCCCACATATAAATTGGTAGATCAGTATAGTTAAGCATGGAGTGAACCATGTCCAACAAGGTTCGGTTCCTTCTTTCTGATAGACCATTTAATTGTGGAGTAGCTGGAGGAGTGAATTGTGACACTATTCCTTGTTCTTTTAAGAACTCATCAAATTCGGTACTCATGTACTCACCACCACGGTCTGACCGAAGAGTCTTAACACGGTTACATGTTTGATTTTCAACTAGGGCTTTAAATTCCTTGAATTTATCAAAAGCTTCAGACTTATGTTTCATTAAGTACACGAATCCATACCTGGTATGGTCATCAGTGAATGTAATGAAATATTGAGAACCGTCTCGTGCCACTTCAAAAGGGCCACAGACGTCATGGATCAATCCAAGTTTTTCAGCAGCTCTTTCAAAAGTCCCTGCGAAGGGTAACTTAGTCATTTTGCCTTGAAGGCAAGATTCACAAGTTGGATAGGGATCTGATCCCAATGGACCTGTAAGCCCATCTTTCTCCATTTTATGAACCTTGGTCTGACCGATATGACCAAGTCTAAGATGCCACTTAAGTGCTTGGTTTGTTTCATCCCTACCACGCTTCCTAGTTATAGTGTTCACAGTTGTTTTATTCTTTAAATTTAAATGGTATAAACCATTTAATAATGTAGCAGTGCCAACCAATTTATTTCTGAAATAAATACGACAGGACCCATCTCCAATAAAGAAGTGAAATCCCTTTCGGTCCATGACCGGAATTGATACAATATTCTTGTGCCCCTTGGGCAAAACAAGTACATCATCTAAAGTAAGAATAAAACCAGATTCTAAATCCAACATAAGGGATACGATATCAGAAGCCTCGACACTATGCCCACTTCCGATGGTGACCATTACCTCCCCTGAATCCAGCTTCCTACTTCGTTCCAGATCCTGATTCATTGTACAAATGTGAGAACTCGCACCGGAATCAAGTATCCAAGAAGTAGAATATACAGTTACAGAACAATTTGTTTCTAAAACCAGTAGTTATGTACCTGATGGCGACACGGTCAAGCTTTGGGCCAGACCTCTTCCAGTGGCCTAGCTCACCGCAGTTGAGGCATACATCCGTTTTCTTGGCCCCCTTGCTCTTTTGAACCATTGGGGCCTTGCCCTTTCCCTTGTCGATCTTGGCTATTGGACCTAACTGCTTCTTGTTCTTTTTCTTCTTATTCTTGGACTTCCAAGTCCCAGAAGAAATCACAAGTGCAGCTTCCTTTCCCTTTGTCTTCATCTGAGACTGGGCAGTCGTCAGTTTGTTCATTAGCCCAGCTAAGTTACATGCAATCTCATTGCAGTTGAAGTTCATGACAAATTGTGAAAAGGAGTCAGGAAGTGACTGCAGGATAAGGTCAGTTTGGAGAGATGCATGCATATGAAAATCAAGAGCTTCCAATCTCTTAATTATCGAGATCATCTTGAGGACATGGTCCCCAACCCTCTCTCCTTCTTTCATCCTGGCATCGAATAATTGCTTTGATATCTCATATCTAGCAGTTCGGCTATGCTCTCCATAGAGCTCAGCCAGGTGCGCTAAGATAGCTCGTGAAGACGTCATCTTTTCATGGGCACGTTGAAGCTCATTGGTCATTGAGCCTAACATGTACCCTCGCACTCTTATGTCATCTTTTACCCATTTCTCATGGGCATCGACATCTTCCTGATTGGCTCGGGTTCTTGCGAGAGCCGGGATGTCCGCCTCAAGACGTATCCCAAGATATCCATAGTTAGAACAATCCTCAAGTTCAAGCGATCCCACATAGTTCGGACGATCAGACGTTCTTTTCAAGTAGTATAGCGAGTGGGTTCATTGTCATATTGAGAGTTTTGTTAACTGCAGAGAATAATTTGAGATTCGTTAGTGATTGTTTAATTATGATCCGAGTAAAGAATTTAAGGACTTTCTTTATTCATAACTCGGCTCCCACTATTTTATCGGCATTTACAACTCCCATGTTAAATCCGGAAGTCTTAGGTGACTTCATAGTAGTGATCGATTTCTTTACAAAGTTTAATAGAGGGCAACCCATACGGTTTATATTCTATTATTCTTTATAAAGTGGTGTCTAATACCAACCCATCTAATGGATGATTCGATCTTCTTTTACCCCTAGTTCACTTGCCCTCAACCCATTCGGTTTCTATGGCTCGCTAAACTATCTAAGTTTAAACCGTCAACTCCTATTAGTCTGACAATTGAATCTTACCCGGCAACCCATACGGTTTATAGGGGTTTGATTTGTCACAACTAAAGGCATCTAATGCACTCTAGGAATTTATCAACTTTCCCCAAAAATATTACCCCGACATACTCAGAAGAATAATATTCCGGTTTAGATTTCAATTTTCCATGAGTTTGACGGAGGGTAGGAAACCTCGTAACCTTTATAACTTAGTGTTTATAAGTGGGAGTATTAACGCGATTATATGTTACACTTTGCACATTAATCCGTTTATAAGTGCGGTTTGTGGTTTGTCAATCATTCAAAATGAAAAACAATAAATAGCAACCTAGTTACTACCAACATATAGCTCATGGACTTTTTCCTAAGTATTGGGCCAAGCCAAATAAGGAAACGAAAAATACAGTATTGATTCTTCGTCTTCTAGTCGGTCGTCTTCGGTCTTCGTCATAGCCATATGAATAATTACATCATTGAACAATACGTCCTACTATACATATTTTCTAGTAAAAATAAATAGGCTCAAAACGGCCTTTACAACCATATCGAATCGAACAAATCAACAACTAAGTCCACGAGCTATATCACCATCACATAAGGCATTCCACGAACTAATATATTAATCCAATTAATATAAAAATTAATCTATTTAATTTCTACAATATTAATCAAATTAATATTTATAATCGTCATTTTAGTCCATTCAAAGTAATCCGGCCAAAACAATATTCTCGTCTAATAATTTCCCTTAATAAAAAATATTCCAAATATTTTATTAAATCCAATTAAATCCAATTTAAATTTCGGAAATTATTACAACGAAATATAAACACAAAAATGGAGTCGGAAAATCGATGAGGCCGCCCACGGCCGATTCAAAATCGGGCGAAAACCCGAGAACCGCCAGACCGAGTCACTCTCGGCCATCGCCGGCAGTGGCCGAGCTGCTCTGATAGCCTACCGAGAGTCACTATCGGCCGGCCAGCGGCCGATCCGTAAGCCGCCGGCACTGCGTCTTCGTGCGGTATTCGTGTTTAACCCCGTTTTCTCATTTTTCGACTCTTCCAAAACGAAAAAGTTTCTTAACTTCATGAAGAACTTATAAATCAACATAAATCAAAATTTTCAGATTTATAATTCACATAAAATAGTCGAAACTTGACTTACTATGAACGATTAAATATCTTCGATTATATCTATTATGATTCTAAATCATAAACATCATCAAATAACATTACAAATGCAAAGATGATCGTATATACGATATATTTGACCTTGCTCCGATACCACTGTTGGGATTCCACAGAAAATAAACTCAGCGGAAGAATAAACGGAATCCCTAAGAGGATCGATCAAGTAACGTATATACGAAAAGAAATACGAAGATCAAGGAATCAAAGTCCCATACCTTTGATGTCTCTGAAAAACCTTTGTATGATGATGATGATGATGAAGATCCCTTCGTTCCAAACACCGAAAGCACGGTGCCTCTACTTCACACGCCGGAACTTGACGGAAAAATCAGCAAACTTCCTTTCTCTAAGAATGCGGCTAGGGAAGCTTGTAGGAATTTTTCTCTCGATCTTTTCTACTAATAACTTGTCTCTAAGATCAAGTATATGCTGTAGAAAATTTTTCTCACTCTTGATGCTCTCTCAAAAATAAAATTTTCACTTGGGGAAGGAAGAAGGAGACTTTTATGATTAAAAGACTTTCTTTTCACAAAATAATTACAAGCCTCACATGTAGAAGATGCTTTTAAAAGCATCTACGAATCCCTCGTGAATCGGATGTCCGTCAAACGAATCCGTTTTATTTCCAATGTGTTTATACTAATTAATTAATCCAATTAATTAGTTATATCAAACTCAAATATACATTTATCTAAGAAATATAATTTATGAATTAAAGTAATCACCGAGTAACTTACATACAATTCATAAGACCGCTATTTGATTTATCCGATAAATCACTAATATCTAATATTATGAGAGAGATTATTAATTCATATTTATCCGCCAATGATCCTATTGCGCGACTCCGTAGGTTCGTCTCAACCGGCATTGGGAGGAATCAATGAGTGCGGGCAGCACTTAGCCAGCCTAGCGGGCCGCACTGTAAACCCCGACTGAGAACGAATGAACGAATCATTCCAGAACCATTATGTCATGAATACCATATACATATAGACCCTTCATCAGATGTCCCAGTCAAATCTTCGGGTCACGGTAAAGTCAAACCCTACTGTTGACTAGACTCTATACATGTGTTAATACAAATCAAGACCGACTGATTAATAGTGTATCTAATACGACTATATCAGAATGCTTTGGACAAAGACTTATGATCTTATTCGCCATTAACCGTATAGGACATTCGCCTGCTCCACTAACAGGAGATAGAATCCTTTCTTGGCGTACAATAAAGACTGCTACCTGCCCGTATAGTCCGCATTTCGAGGTCGACTCAACAATTAAGCAAATGAGTCTAACTACTCTAATGACAAACTAAACGTCACAGGCACATCTTCTACTGAACCCTCAAGTCAAAGGTCCACGTATACTATCACAACCTTTCGATTCGTCATCGACTCTCTGAGAGTGAATACCGTGTGACTGAATCGAGTATGAGTCGTGTTCGAGTATACTGGTCCCACCAATATAGTTATAACTATGCTATCAAGACGTGCACACATCCTAGCATCAGTTATACAAGTCTTATTAAAACTTAATGTCCTGTTAAGTTTTATCGACTTGCGAACTACTTAAGCATTCGAGTTCTAAACACTTCTAGTGCCTAGCTCCTTATCTCCATAATAAGTAGAATGTTCACTCTCAAATGCAAGGACTATTATTCTATATACCAAATCACAATGCCAGTGATATACAATAATATAGAAATAATAATTGCCTTATTATATATAATATTCACAATTACAATACAATTGCTCTCACTCTCTCATCCTCTGAGTGGCATTCGAGGGCATATATTCCTAACAATTGTTACCCAGCTCCCACTATTTTTTATCGGAACAACACACTCCCATGTGAAATCCGGAAGTATCATCGCTCTATTTCATAGTGGTGATCGAGTTCTTTATAAATCTTAATAGAGGGCAACCGAACAGGTTTCTAATCTATTAATTTTCATAAAGTGGTGTCCAACACCAACCCATCTAATGGATGATTCGATCTTCTTCTTCCCCTTCTTCACTCCCCTCAACCTATACGGTTTCTATGGTTCATGAACAAGTTAAGTTTATACCATCGATGCAAATCAGTTCCACAATTGAATCTTATCCGGAAACCTATCAGGTTTCTAGGGATAAAATTTGCTCCAACCGAAGGCATCCAATGCGCTCCCGGTAATTTATCCATCCTCCCCGAACGACTACCCTGATAACTCGGAAGCATAGCACATCCGGTTTGGATTTCAATTTCCCGAAAGCTCAATGGAGGGAAGGAAAACCTTGAAACCTTATAAACTTAATAATTTTGTTGTGGGAGAATTTTCGTGATTAACGTTTTAGCGCGTTTGTTGCATTCATACAATATGAAACAACCATTCACAACCTAGTTGCTACCAACATGTGGTTCATGGACCGTTCCTAGAAAACAAAAACTTCGTAATCTAATTACATGTCTTCATCTTGAATCTTCGTCTTCTCGAAACGGATCTACCTCCGGTCTTCGTCATTACATATAAATTTTACACTGAAAATTGCATCCTAGATACAAATATTTCTAGTAAAATAAATAGGCTCAAAACGGCCTTTACTCTAACACCCCCAGATCCAACCGGGAATATTACAGCCGCGTGGGCCCCGAGATGGAACCCATAAGGAGGAAGGAAATTTTCGCAAACATTTACAAATGCCCAAGAGGCCAACGACAGTACTATCTATAACCATTCACAAAGACTTATAAAATCCATTTATCAAAAACCGTCGTAAAAACTCATTTGAAATCGCAAGGCCAAACGGCCAACACTCAAAAGTTTAGAAAACGATTTCCAAAGCAACCTCAGTTACCAGATACCAAAAGAGCATTTCAAAATACTCACGCAGCGGATAAAGACAAATAATTAAAATACTCTAGCAGCGGAATACAACAACAGATCAGAAGCTCAATACACAAATACATGTCCTAGCCAGTATCCTCCGGGAAGCTCATCTCTCCACGACCGCTACAAGCTTGATATCCAAAGAACCTAAAAAGAAATCCCACGACGGGGTCAGCCATAATATCCAACAATGATAACCATCACATCACGTCAATAATTACATATCAATGGAAATACTAAGTAAGAATACGACCAATGTAATCTTACCGTCGTAACTTTACGAAAATCCACGATTCGTATCCTTAACAACACAATAAGATAATACCGAAATATCTGTTCGGTATCTCAACAATACCCAAGGTTCTCAAAACATTATCATAACTCGCGATACGGTAATTATACCAACTCTGGCCAATTCAATCCATCGGATAACATCGACAATTCCAATACGAAAAGCGATTGTCCATCAAAGACAAGTACCAAGGAAATACGGAACATACCTCAAGATACGAAATACCATTACCATCACGTCAGTCTAATCCGAGATCAGATCAACACAACTAATGTAACCGAGCTGATCGGTCACCAAGAATCGAGTTTATCTTAGAAGTTTAGCTAAGAAAACCCAAAATGTATGAAGTATTCTCTTTTCTTTCTCTCTCTAAAATATGCTATATTCTCAGAGTGTCCCTTTTGAGAAACCCCCTCTCTCCCTTTTATATGAAGGGGGTGCCTTACTGTCTAGGATTTTCCCTGATTTTCAGAGAAAATCCCGGATATCCAGGGATTCAGGCTGCGATTTTCCATCCCTAGATTTCCGAGATTGCAAGGTATGGGCTCTCAATCCCTGGATCTCAGGGATTCTGTCAGGTGAGTCAGAATCTTCTTTACCAAGAGTTCGACCTTCCTGAGCTCGGTGGTTTTAGCTCGGCTCATATTATAAAAGATTACTTAGGTCGGGTCATTCCTACTCAAATCCGTAGGTCGAGAGACCTTTTAGGTCGGCAACCTTTTATCAGATCTCATAGGTCAGCGGGGCCTTCTGAGGTCGGCGCCCTCCTAACAAATGTCACAGCTCAGCGGGGCCTCCGAGGTCGGCGACCTTCTAAAGGGCCTTGAGGTTAGCATCCCATTATCTAAGAACCTAGGTCGGACTTTTATTGGTCCATATTTTAAACCGGGTTTTCAGGGAGCGTACATTCGGCGTCCTATCAACCAGTCCCCCCTACTCTAGTCGAGCTTTAAGACTGCGCAGAGTAAGATTGTTTATAATCGGACGACCTTGACGCAATAATCCTTGGGACTCCCGTTCCCAAATAACGAGGCTCTTCGGATTTCGTGCGCTATAATAACCTGTCTTTTCCTTTCCCCGCCTCCCAAACGTCGTGTCGATGGTCAAAGCCAGGTGTCGACCTGCTATAGGTCGGATAAGGCGGTGCCAAATCCCAGCCGTTCTTTCGAATAGGGCATCGGACGCTCCAGATCGTCCCTATCCTTCTTGGTTTTCGCCCCTCCCTCCTATAAAAGGAGGTCTTATTCTTCCTTTGTCATTTCCGCGTTTTTATATCCTCAACCTCTGGTGCGAAAATTCTCAGGCGACACTAGCGATCACAGCTATCTGTCTCCGGCGACGTGCTTGCTGTACCTTTCTCCGGCGATCTTCCACCCAATCCCATGGGTATGTTCATCTAAACACCTCTTTAGTTTTTGATTTGTTTTACAGATATTTTACTTTTCTTCTTCCTCCCTTTTCTTCCTTTTATTATGTCGTCTGCTTCGGATTCTCAAAATATTTCTGGCGAATCGGCCGTGAAATCTTTTTTAGAAGGTCTTTCCTCTTCTGAGTGGTGGGTCGGGGCGAGCTACTGGTTCTTCCCTCTGTCTTAGGGATGAGCCCTTAGGTGATGTAGACTGGTCCGAGCTAGGTGACATCCCTCCCTCTCGCATCCCACTAATCATTGTAGATCCTCCTTCCCCTCCTCCTATGGACGAAGTAACTGTGACCGGCCTCTTAGCCGATTCATATCAGACGGTTGTAGGAGCGACTCGAATTCTCCCTCCTCATCCTCTATCGAGGACTAGCCCAGCCGCGCTGGCTAGTTTTATAAGATTTCTTAGACTTCCTCTGGGGTGGGAATTTGTCACGCCTCAGGCTAGTGATACCCCTGATCATCCTCCCCTGGGGTATATTACCTGGTTCGTGGATCAAGTGAGCAGTGGTCTTTGCTTCCCACCCCATCCCTTCCTTGTCTCTCTCTCTCCGTTAAGTACAATCTTCCCCTCAACCAGTTTTCTCCTAACTCTTTTCGTTACATGGTTGGTTTTCTCGTGCTGTGTCATTACAGACATGAGGAACCCGACCTGGCTTTTTCTATTTTTGTTTTGGGCTAAAGAGTTTTAAAGGATCCTTTTACTTGACTTCCCGAAACAACGCCCATTTCTTCACCCACCTCCCTTCCAATGTGAAGGACTGGAGGTCCCGCTTCTTTTTCCTCCATCTCCCTACATCTGATTCTTGGGGCTTTCCTACGGAATGGACGCAGGCTACTCCGAGCCAGGATCCTATTCCTAGGCGCAATTCCATCCGGGCTGCGTGGGTCGAGAAAGTTCGGGAATGGAAGCCATTCCCTATAATGCTTTCCAGCTGACGCAATTCCATGATCTTCTGTTCCATTGTGGGCTGAGCTCGAATCCTTACCCGGCTATCCTTGACATCGGTAGGCTTTATCTATTTTTTCCAGATCTTTGTTATTTTGTTTTTCAGCTATTTCCCTGACCGTTTGTATTGTTTTTTGTAGATCGGTTCATGCGGACCTGCCAGTCGGATGCCTCCAAGCCGGCTGAACCAATAAAAGAGAAGGTCCATAAGTCGATGAATCCCCCCAAGGAGAGGGCAGAGGGCTCATCCAAAACGAAACGGAAGCTCCCTTCTCACCCCAAGTCTGGGGTAACTCTCCCCTCCGACCTGGCTCCTACCTTGACAACTGGACGAAGCCCTGCGAGCTCGTCTCGGCAGCTTCAGCTCACTCAGAGGGCCCCTTCTCCTAGCTCCCCTGCTTCCAAACGGCCGAAGACCGCGGGTCCCCCAGGTCCGGCTATGGAGACTCTTCTCCGTTGCAAGGAGTTTGAGAGATTTCTTCCCTATTTCAGCTCCATGGTCCCGGCTAAGGATAAGCTGGGATTACGAGATGCCGCGGAGGACCCTCGCTTTGATGCCATGATGATGTATTTTGGGAAGGTATTAACCTCTTTTGCCTTCCCCCCTTTTTGATTATTTTCACCTTTATTATTACCTCTATGCCGACCTGATATAACTTGCTTTCTTGTGCAGTTCTTCGCCACCTTTGTGACCTTCGCAGAAGATCATAAGCGCGGCGCTACGTCTTCCTCCCAGCTCACCCAGATGCAAGCCGACCTGGAGGCCGCCCTGTCGGCTAATTCCGATCTCTCGGCTCAGCTTCAGGAGAGGGAGTATCTCTTAGATGCTGCCCTTAATAAAAGTTCTGAGCGGGAGGCGGTTTTGGAACGGGCTCAGATGGCCAATGTTCAGCTGAACCAAGAGCTGAAATTTTGGAAGACCCTGTCTACAGCTGAAACGGAGAAGGTGGGCCAGCTCGAGGCTCAGTTGTCGGAATCTAGGGCCGAATCCGAGAGGATAGCTCAACTTGAGGCCCGGGCTAAGGCTGAGTTGGAGAAGGTCACCCAACTCGAAGCTCAAGCTAGAGCGGAATCGGAAAAGGTGACCCAGCTGGAAGCTCAACTAGCCGAGGCTAGATCCGAGGGATCGTCTTATGAGCACGGGGCGACAGATGGCCGACGTCGATTTCTGACCAGTGACGTTGGTCACTCTTTCCAGGAGGCCTACCGTTCCGCCATCCTGGCCCGGTATCACAATTCTACCGCTTTCCTGGTTAAGCTAGCCCCTGCCGCGACATAATATTTTGATTTTGCTCTAACTCGTGCTCGTGAGCAGCTAGCTTCTTTGGGTTTTACGGGCGAGCTGGACCGATCTTGCATTGACGGGGCTCCGTTCCTTCGGGTTGGTCCGGGGACGTGGAAGAATCTCCGGAGGCGGCCTGGTGGAAGGACGCCCTTGAGGAGTCCATAAAGCAATCTGGCCTGGATTTGGAGCTGCCTTCTACTCCTCCTAGCTCACCTATTAAGGCCAGCACTCCTAATCCCGAGGTGGTTGGGACCGACCGTGATGCTTCTCCTCCGTTGCCTCCTCCGTCTTTAGAGCCTGTAGTTTAGTGTAGACATGTATATATATTTTCTTCTGTTTCTTTTTCCCCTTTTCTTTTTATTGTACTGGCACAGCTATTTTGAATGACAACTTTTTGAGTTGAATATACTTGGGGTTTATTTGATAGTGATGTGCCTGTTTGTTGTTGATTGTAACCTTGATGTATCTTGTGCCTGTTTGATTTGATATGATGGCCCGGCTTTTTTCTTAGTATAGTCCCGACTATTAAATTTCGAAATATCTTAAATGTAACCCGACCACTTTGACTTAACTTTTTCACCAATCTTTAGTGTAGGTTGGGTATTTCCCTTAGTCATAGCTTCATAGGGCGGTTCACCCTTACTCGGATCTGAAGGCGTTTCGCCTGCTCAGATGTCAGAGGGCGGTTCACCCTTACTCGGATCTGAAGGCGTTTTGCCTGATCAGATGTCAGAGGGCGGTTCACCCTTACTCGGATCTGAAGGCGTTTCACCTGATCAGATGTCAGAGGGCGGTTCACCCTTACTCGGATCTGAAGGCATTTCGCCTGATCAGATGTCAGAGGGCGGTTCACCCTTACTCGGATCTCAAGGCGTTTACCGATCGGATGTCGAGGGCGGTTCAACCTTACTCAGATCCAAGGCGTTTACCGATCGATGTCAGAGGGCGGTTCACCCTTACTCGGATCTGAAGGTGTTTCGCCTGATCAGATGTCATTTCTAGTTTTACTTGATCAACACATTCAGAGAGAGATATTTTTGTAATAGACTTTTATTAAAACAACATAAGCTTTTTTCCACACATCTTCACACAAAATACTTTTTTAAGTGACATATGTTCCAAGGTCTTTTGATGAGGTGCCCTTCCATATCCTCAAGCTCGTAAGCTCCTCCCGCATAAATTCGGATTACCTTGTAAGGGCCTTCCCAGTTCGGCTACAGCTTTCCTGTTTTTCTGAGGGCATCAGCTCTCCTAAGCACCAAATCACCGACCTGGAACTGTCTCTTCCTGACTCTTTTGTCATGAGCTGCTTTTGTCAAGCTTTTGTATCT
The DNA here is from genome assembly GCA_033398695.1 of Orobanche coerulescens. NCBI lineage: Eukaryota > Viridiplantae > Streptophyta > Magnoliopsida > Lamiales > Orobanchaceae > Orobanche > Orobanche coerulescens. Next base: position 146,036,764 of record CM065803.1, read on the forward strand.
TTCAGTTCATGCTGCCGCCGCTTCCCTTCTTTCTTATATGGTATCTAACGCCTCCTTCATTATTTCCTCATTCTCCACCTCGTTGAACCATCGAACCCGGTGGGACATTTCTCCGACTTCTGCGGGGATGACGGCTTCGGACCCGTATACCATGCTGAAGGGTGTTTCTCCTGTTGATGATCTAGGTGTGGTCCTGTACGACCATAGTACCGAGCTAAGTTCATCCATCCATCCTCCTCCAACTTTGTCTAAGCGGGTTTTTATCCCCTGCAAGATTGTTCTGTTAGTTACCTCCACTTGCCCATTAGCTTGCGGGTGAGCAACCGCAGCGAACCTTTGCTTGATATGCATAACCTCGCACCAGGACTGGGTTCTCTTCCCATTGAATTGGGTTCCATTATCTGAGATGAGTATCTGGGGCGCTCCGTACCTGCAGCAAATGTTGTTAAACAGAAAACTTATGATTCTTTACTCGGTTATGGTGGCTACGGGCTCGGCCTCTACCCACTTGCTGAAGTAGTCTATGGCTACTACTAAGAACTTTCTTCCTCCCGAGCCAGGTGTAAACTGCCCCATGATATCAATTCCCCATTTAGCGAATGGACAGGGTGCTCCCATGGTGATCATATCCTCGGCTGGGATGTGAATTAAGGGTGCGTGCACTTGACATTTTTGGCATCGCCTAACCATTTCAACGCTCTCTTGCTCATGGTCGGCCAAAAACCACCCTTAGCGTTTTGCTAATCAGCGCTCTTCCTTTGGTATGGTCTCCGCAGCACCCTTCATGGATTTCTTCCAATATACTCCGCCTTCTTCTTAGAAACGCATCGTAGGTATGGACCGAGGTAGGACCTCTTGTATAGCTCATCATTAATGCAATGAGAACCTCGCCGCTCTTCGCACAATTTTCATTCTTTCTTGCCTCTCCTTGGGTAGTTACGCCCTTCTTAGGTATGCCAACAAAGGAGTTCGCCAATCTGCTATCTCGTTCACCTCCATCACCTGTTTCATGATGCTACTCCAGTGCTCCCGAATCGTTACTGTTCGCGAGCGGCAATCCACTAAGGAGCTTCCCATTTTTGCTAGGTAATCAGCTTTTGCATTTTCCGCCCTAGGGATATGGATTAACTTCCATTCCCCTAGTTTTTTGGCAGCCTCTTTCACTTCCTCCACATACTTCTTCATCCGATCTTCATTTATCTCAAATTTTCCTTCTACCTGTTGTGTGACCAGTTGGGAATCAGAGTAAGCAATGAGTCGTCGCGCGCCCAAGTCTATTCCCAGCTGCATTCCCTTAACCAGGGCTTCATATTCGGCCTCGTTGTTAGATGCCCTGAAATCGAATTTTATGGCATACTCTAATTGCTCACCTTCCGGGGTAGTAAGGATTATCCCTACCCCAGAACCACTGGTTGTTGCCGATCCATCCACATGTAACAGCCACTGTCCTTCTGGTGGAGATGGCATGGCCCCCTCTTGGATAAAGTCTGCTAGGGCCTGAGCTTTAATCGCCGTTCTCGGCTCATACTCCATGTCGTACTCCCCCATTTCTACCGCCCACTTCACCAGACGACCTGACACATTAGGTCACCCTAATATCTCTCTTAAGGGCAAGTTGGTTCGCAATCTTATCCGGTGGGCTAGGAAATAGGGCCTCAGTCGCCTGGCTGTAACCACTAACGCCAGCGCCCCTTTTTCTAGCTCGGAGTAGTTACGTTCTGCTCCTTGCAAAATTCGGCTTGTATAATAAATGGGCTTTTGCTTATTCATTTCTTCTCTTAGCAAGACCGAGCTAACCGCTCCTTCTCCCACGGATAAGTAGAGTACAAGATCCTCTCCTGGTACTGGTTTGGTGAGCAGGGGCATCTCGGCCAAATACTCTTTCAATTTTCCGAATGCTGTTTGCGCTTCTGGGTCCATTCGAACTTGTTCCCTTTTCTTAAGAGTTTAAAAAATGGGAATCCCTTCTCGGCCGATCGTGATATGAAACGGCTCAGCCCTGGTATTCTTCCTGTTAGTATCTGGATATCCTTGATATTTTTTGGAGGATTCATTTACAGCACTACCTTGAACTTCTCCGGGTTGACCTCGATTCCTTGTTCTGTGACCACATATCCCAGGAATTTTCCCGATTTGACTCCAAAAGAACATTTTGATGGGTTGAGCTTCATTCCGTACGCGCGCAGGTTTTCGAACGTCTCTTCTAGGTCTCTGATATGCTCTCTTGCCTTTACACTTTTCACTAGCATGTCATCCACGTATACCTCCATGTTTCTGCCGATTTGGGATCTAAAGATTCTGTCGACCATCCTCTGATATGTAGCTCCTGCATTTTTTAATCCAAAAGGCATGCGTACATAACAAAAAGTTCCCTTTGAAACCACAAAACTAACCCTCTTTCTGTCCTCGGGTGCGAGAGGAATCTGATGATATCCCTGGGCTGGGAAGCGTCCATCATACTGAGTAACTCGCACCCCGAGGTTGAATCCACTAGCTGATCTATGCGGGGTAACGGTAGTGATCCTTTGGACATGCTTTATTTAGGTCCCGGAAGTCCATGCACATCCTCCACTTCCCCTGGCCTTTCCCCACCATCACAGCGTTGGATAGCCACTCCAGAAACTGGATCTCCATTATGTGTCTAGCTCGGAGGAGCTTATCGACCTCTTCCCCAATGACCCCATCCATCTCTGGCCCGAAATGCCTCCTCTTCTGCTTTACTGGTCTTATGGTTGGGTCGATGTTCCACCTGTGTTCGGAAACTGTTGGGCTGATTCCCACCAGATCCTCAGCTGCGAACGCGAAAATGTCCACGAATCTCCTTAGCAGGCTGATGAGGCTTTCCTTTATTCCATCGTCCAACCGACTTCCCATGCAAGTTTTTGTTTCCGTCTTTCCTGGAACCAATTCTATTTCTAGCAACTCCTCGTTGGGCTTGACGCCTTCTTCCTCAGCTTCCTCGGACGCCTTCGATTGCTTATTCCTATTAGACTCCTGATCCGGACCCCCGAGCTCGGGTGTCCTCTTTCCGCGCTGCACTCCCTGCTTTACCGTTGTCTGATAACAAGATCGGGCTACAAACTGATCTCCGGCTACTTCTCCTACCTCACCTCCTACGGGGAATTTTACTTTCATGTGTGCGGTAGAGGCCACTGCTTCGAATTTGTTGAGCCCTGGTCGTCCTAGAATGGCGTTATTGGCCGATTTGGTGTCCACCACTAAAAATCTGAGTGTCTTGACCTTCCGATGGGGCATCCGACCTAGTATTACCGGAAGCACCACTTCTCCGACTGGTTGCACCTCGGTCATACAGAACCCATAGAGCGCGGTATCTACCTTTCTCAATTCCACTTCTAGGTTCATCTGTTTGAAACAGTCATAGAATAAGATGTCTACCGAGCTTCCCGTATCAATAAACACCATTTGCACATCGTAACTGGCGATCTCTGCGGTGATGACCAGCGCGTCAGTGTGGGGCGTATGTATCCCGTTATAATCCATGGGGCTGAACTGAATGATAGGCCCACTGCCTACAGAGGCAACCTCCTTGAGCTGATGACACCTAGCCTTTCGCTCGTGGGCTTTTCTAGCCTGATTAGAACTTCCGTCGGTTGGTCCTCCTGATATCATGTGGATCACTCCTTTTTTAGCCGGGGGAGCAGCGGGTCCTCGAGGAGCTTCTCTTTTCACCCCCGCACCTCCTTGGGGCATGGGTGGTTGCCTTCGACCTCCATTTCTCTGCTGATATGTGAACTCCATCAGATGTCCCGCTCGGACCAGCCTCTCGATCTCATCCTTAAGGTGCTTGCATTCGTCAGTTTTATGCCCGTAATCATTGTGGAATCGACAATAAAGCTCTGATTTCGGCTGGGTGGGCCTATTAGGACGAGAAGCAGGCCACTCGATAACCCTATTCATCTTACCCTCAACTGCTTCCAAAACCTAAGCTCTCCTCATTGTTAGTGGGCTGTATTGGTCAAATCTTGGTCGCCTTAGAACGATATCGTTCTTCTTTCGATCTGTTTTTCCCCGCGGCATTTCTTCCCGAGGTAAATTTCCTTGAAAGGTGTACTCCTCCCGTCGTATCAATCTGTTGGACCCCCTTTCCCCATCTTCGGGCTTTTCTTGCAATTCCTCCATATCCTTCTCGGTTTCCTCAACATTAATGTATTTCGAGTATCGGGCTAAGACCTCATCATATGTTCTGGCTGGTTTTTTAGATAATGAGGTGCGTAGCAACCCCGGCTTCAGTCCCTGTGTCAAGGCACTGGTTTTTACTTCTTCTGACGACGAGGGTACCTCCAGACATGCCTTCGTGAATCGGGTCACATAAGCTCTCAGCGCTTCTACAGAATATTGCTTGATACTGAACAAGGACATGAAGGTCTTTTGGTGCGCCCTGGCGCTGGCAAAGTGAGTCAAGAACGCGGAGCTGAAAGTTTTGAAGCTGGTGATTGACCCAGGGGGTATCTGGTGGAACCAATCCTGAGCTGACTCTGTCAGTGTATCCAAGAATGCTCTGTAACTCACGGTATCCGAATATCGATGTAGTACCGCCATGTTATCGAATTGGTATAAATGTCGGGTAGGATCTGAGAGTCCATCGTAGGTGAAGGTGACAGCCCTAAACCCATATGGGAGCTCGGCCTGCAGTATGCCTTCTGAGAAGGGATGGCCTGGATGACTCTCCATGTCCTTCCCCGCAACCCTCTGTCGCAATTCTTCCAGCTCGTCCTGCATGTTGGATATCAAGGGATCCCGCATTTTTTACTGTCTGGATCGCTCCCATATTCTTGGATAACTCTCCCCATGCTCTTCCTGCTGATCAATTTCCTCCAGCCCATCCAAAAGGATGGGTATTACTTTTCGTGGTACCCTTTGTTTTTCGACCTCCCGACTCTTCTGGATTGCACTGGCGATTATGTCGGCTAAGGTTTCCTTCGTCAGTGTAATTGTGCTTGGTGCGACTTCTTCTACAGGGGTGACAGGTGTTTTTTCTAGAGTCGCTTCTCCACCCGCAGCTGCTAGTTCCTCTTCTAGATTTCTGGGTATTAACTCCCCTATTCTTTTCTGGTTCATTTCTTCCGCCATCACTAACCTCACGTCTCAACTCAAAGTGACTCGATGTCACACTTCCCACAGACGGCGCCACTTGATGTAACCGAGCTGATCGGTCACCAAGAACCGGGTTTATCTTAGAAGTTTAGCTAAGAAAACCCAAATGTATGAAGTATTCTCTTTTATTTCTCTCTCTAAAATATGCTATATTCTCAGGGTGTCCCTTTTGAGAAACCCCCTCTCTCCCTTTTATAGGAAGGGGGTGCCTTACTGTCTAGGATTTTCCCTGATTTCCAGAGAAAATCCCGGATATCCAGGGATTCAGGCTGCGATTTTCCATCCCTGGATTTCCGGGATTGCAAGGTATGGGCTCTCAATCGCTGGATCTCAGGGATTCTGTCAGGTGAGTCAGAATCTTCTTTCCCAAGAGTTGGACCTTCCTGAGCTCGGTGGTTTTAGCTCGTCTCATATTATAAAAGATTACTTAGGTCGGGTCATTCCTACTCAAATCCGTAGGTCGAGAGACCTTTTAGGTCGACAACCTTTTATCAGATCTCATAGGTCAGCGGGGCCTTCCGAGGTCGGCGCCCTCCTAACAAATCTCACAGCTCAGCGGGGCCTCTGAGGTCGGCGACCTTCTAAAGGGCCTTGAGGTTGGCATCCCCTTATCTAAGAACCTAGGTCGGACTTTTATTGGTCCATATTTTAAACCGGGTTTTCAGGGAGCGTACATTCGGCATCCTATCAACAACATACGGACATGGTCCTAACACAAGACCTACAAATGCATACTCATATGACAACGTCAATATGATCACAACAATAACAACAATGTATACTTATGGCAAACCCCTAATATACATATGCACAACAACAATACATGGCAATCCGATGATCCAGCGTTCACTGCCTAGATCCCCCGATGATCCCGTCAGACCAACCCGCGGTGGAAAACCCATCCGATGATCCAGCGCACGGTAGCATAGATCCCCCGATGATCCCGTCGGATCAACACGAGGTGGACATATGACAACAATGCACAACTGCACAAAACAACAGTACACAATACACGACAACAACAATGCACAAATGCATGACAACAATGATACATGAATGTATCACAACATGATCGACACAAATGATAAAAATGATTAGAGTACTTGCCCCGAGTCCTTCAAGAACAATCTCAATGTCTAAACCATCACGAACCATTATCCTCAATACTCGACGGTCCAAAGTATCACGGATTGCAGATAATTCATATCTCCGTCTTTATCACAATATATCCTCGATATACAAGTATACCAATAACAAAAGTAAATCATATATATTATGATTTAGATTCCCAAAACTCGAATATGATTTATAATCCCAAATCTCTTGGGATTACGATTATAAACATTGCTATACGAATTATAAACGAATGAAACGGAAACCATTCATTAAATACTATAAACTGAGCAAGTAGTAACTTACCTTGATACCGATACAACGATGATGAAGCCGTCACTAATCTCATTGTATTCGTCTACTAGCTCCTTGGACCTGACAAACGTCATTCATGGACATACTCGAACACGACCGCAACGTACGGTTATAAACACCGATCAATAATTTCAACCTATTACAATAATCGATAAACAACAAGTTCGACAACCATCAACAATCGATAAAACTAATTCACAAACCCAACGGCTTGACAATATCTCGATTAAAAACTAGTCGGATCAATCCTACTCAAACCAGCACGAATTTACAACCACAACACGAAAATACTGCACTTTCTGCCTTCTTAGCGCCCGTTAATCACCTAACATAGCGTGCGCTAAGTTGTTCCCGTTAGCGCGCGCTAGGCAGTAAACGTAGAGTGCGCTAATGCTGTACAGATGCATGGTTTTCAGATACCGATCAACTTATGGCGATTTCAAGAACACTAAGTGATTCTGAATCATGTTTATAGCTATCAAAACAACGAAATCCGATATCCTTTAACATATAAACAATCATCCAACTGGTAATCCAAGTTCTATATCCATATATCATCTTCCTTAATATCAATACATGAAACATCAAGAACGTAACAACACTTCCTTAATCTTCCATTACAGAGAGTAATCATCGACAATAACATCAACATCTGAAACTGAGGGGAAGGATTAATCCACTTATCTCAAGAAAACCAACAACACAATTCAAACCACAAGAATCATATAAATATCTTCATATCAATAATAACATCATCATAATCCGGTAATCCATACCATAATCATGCTTATCAACTTGTTTATATGATAATCATCAACTCAAGAACATCAACAGTCAATCCAAAACGAAATCCAAATATGAAGAGTGATTACCTTTATGAAGGAATGGATTGATTTCCAAGGTTGAATCCATTTCCAAGAATCACCAATAATTTCAAGAACAAAGCTTTAATCCATGATTTCCATCTTTAATCTTGCTAAAGAGGATCATCCCTCAGTGTTTAGGAACTCCAAAAGTCCTACCAAGGTTCTCTCTATCGGTTGTAAGAAGAGAATGGACGAAATGCTTCATAATACCCGTCTGCCCCTTTATATAGAATACATTACTAGCGTGTGCTAACATCTCATGTTTAGCGTGCGCTACGGTTTTAGCGTGCGCTAACTGACTTTGTTAGCGTGCGCTATCGCAGTCCAGTGGCTACTGTCTGGCTTCGTACATGATCTTACGTACGTAATGCTCATGCATTAGCGTACGTAACTTACACTATCTAGCGTATGCAAGTCCTTGCGTTTAGCGTGCGCTAATATCAGTTGACTCGTTTGTCTGTATGCTCCAAAGACTGGTCCACACGCCGAAAGTGCTGACAAGGATAAGATTCCTTTTTGTCCGATATACAGTTAGCGTGCGCTAATCAACATACATTAGCGTGCGCTAACACACTACATTACAACATCCATTGACTTATCAGAACGTGCGTCGAAAGTAGCCTGGTCCACACGCAGATTCCTTCCGATCTGACTGCATTAGTGTGCGTTATCTTATATCCGTAGCGTGCGCTAAACCTGTACGATAGCGTGCGCTACTTATGATTATTACCGTGCACTAATAATGTCACACTTAGCCATTTTCATCTATTCTTGTCCAACGTCTCGACATATCAGATACGTATACATGACGCACTATATCCTCTAATACAATTGTCGACCAAGCACGACAATTATACCGATACTGACATCTCAGTCCTTCATTTATTTTATCTATACTGTACAGATTCCACGCTGTACAATATAACTCGGATAAAATAATATTAAACAATAGTAATAGAAATTCCGGATATTACTTACTACACCACTTAAAATAAGTTTCGTCCTCGAAACTTGCAATCCGTCATAGAAAAACCAACAAACCATTCAACCAAAATATTCCGAAACCATCGCAACAACGATCAATCATCATCATTAACGAATAACAAAAACAGTACACTTATATATGCGCCAAGTCGACGATCTCCTGAGGTACTAGCAAGTGACTTCACTGTAAAGCCTCAATACGTTTACAATAACAATTCCATGAGTCCCAACAAAATATATCATCTTCGGATGAAATAATTTATCCGTGTCAAATCCTGTCAGCCTAATCGCACAATCAAGTCCCAATCTGCTAAAAACCAATAATGCACGATACATCTGTGAAACAACTGCTCAACACACTGGCAACGAATCCCAAAACATCGACAGACAATTTGAACGCTCAGATGATCACCAGCAATAATCAACCAATAAATTAACCGAGAATATCATCGACATGATAAACTCTAATACGACCAATCCAATGGTCAAACCACAGCCGAGAATATCATCATCATGATAAACTCCAATATTACCAACGAATGATCAACGAAAATCGAGAATACCTTCATACGGTAAACTCCAACACGATCAACACATAACCACAGAAACCGATATATGAGCGAATAAAGTTCAAAAAACGACACACCAATCACATACAGTGGATCTCAATAAACACAACTGACTGGTGAACATACCCCTCGGCATACAAACAACTAGTCGCAAATCGACGAACATACCAAATCATACATGGAGTGGGAACGACCACTCAATATCCAAACAACCAGCATGGGATCACCATACCAAATCTACACTTACAAAGAAATCATTCGAAAATCACTATGATAAAATCGCGCTACTACCATACCAATGGAATTACGTAGCACATATGTCCCGGTTTCACAAAATCCCAAGTTTCCAAAATAATATTATGTGCATGAATCTACAACACGCAGTATATTTCTCTCATATGATAGATCAACCGATCATCCCTGGATAACCAACTACCATGCTGAAATTCGAATCTCTATTCATCGTTCCATACTGATGTCTCATCCAGTTCGTGAGTCTTACTCAAAACTTCACCATGATATGCATTATGCACTAAATGCGTATGTATATCGATCATATTTTCAAAACCAGTTTGAAATCATATATCTTGTCAAGAAGACAAATTTTCGAAAGTTCATTCAAAAATTTCAAAACTCAAAACATAAATTGTCGAAAAGTTAAATTGGCTCGCTAATGCCAAGTATTCGATAACAGTTTCCTTCGAATCCCAACTATTTCGAAGTTTAAAATGAAAAGTATGCAAATGTTCGACTACATCCATACTCCTGTATACCAATTCGGTTCGTCACCAATATCTACTGATATTACATCGAAAAACCACACGATCGAGTTCCAAAATCTCAGTATATAAATTCCAACCAAAAAAAAAAAAACTCCTTTTTCCACATATGACTCGCAACGCCAATCATTAACCCATCTTGGGTCATCTCAGTGATTCTATGACAAGACATTGAAACAAATCAAGACAGTGAAAGACTTCCCGAGAAGTTTCATTTGAACAATTCAATCAAAACCCCGAAAGGTAGTAATAAAATAGGTAAACGATTGGTAAAGTGTTTTACAAATCTCGGGAGTTTTAGAAACCATGAAAAAGCCTTTTTGACACATTAGGTCTCAGCCTAAATTCCGTTCCACATTACAAGAAGTTTATAAAGTAGAAAACTCTTTTCGGACATCAAGTCCTGAGTTACAAAACCATTTTAAAATTGATTGGGTCTCGGCCCAAAATTATTTCCGGTAAAATATCCGTAAAATATTCATTTTGAAAAATATCATTTTCAAATGCGCAAAACAGTTCGCATATCTCAAAATGAACTAACATGACTACATGTTCTCCTGAACAATCCATGATATTTCTCCCAAATGCAAAACTCTGTTCTAAAACTTAATCGATGTATTGATTTCCAAAATCATAACTTCTCAAGATCGTCAATCCTGTACCAACCCTGTCATCTCATACTGTAATGCATAATATCTTTCTGCTGAATCTCAAAGCATATCAACCTAGAACGGCAATAAATCTCAATGAAATCCAAAATCCAAATACTTACAGATCGTGAAGCCGACGATTCCCCGTGATACTGGCACATGTCTCAACTCTAGAAATTACTCGACACAGATATTTTCAATACACACATTTTGCAAACTCAGTTCGACTCGAGAACACAACACATCTCTTTCAAGAGAATCACGTTAGCACCATTTGGAAAAGTTTATAACAAGCCCAGTACTACACTGGCAAATCGCATAACGCATAAGTCCGAGTAAACAACAAAAACTCAGAGCTCAAACACTTGTCAATCGACAACTCGAATGACACGACAAAAGCCCGACCCAACACGACCCAAATGCCTAGGTTTTCTCAACCTAACCTCCGATACCATATTCTGTAACACCCCCAGTTCCGACCGGGAATATTACAGCGTCGTGGGCCCCGAGATGGAACACATAAGGCGGAAGGAAATTTTCGCAAATATTTACAAATGCCCAAGAGGCCAAGGACAGTACTATCTATAACAATTCACAAAGACTAATAAAATCCATTTATCAAAAACCGTCGTAAAAACTCATTTGAAATCGCAAGGCCAAACGGCCAACACTCAAAAGTTTAGAAAATGATTTCCAAAGCAACCTCAGTTACCAGATACCAAAAGCGCATTTCAAAATACTCATGCAGCGGATAAAGACAAACAATTAAAATACTCTAGCAGCGGAATACAACAACAGATCAGAAGCTCAATACACAAATACATGTCCTAGCCAGTATCCTCTGGGAAGCTCATCTCTCCACGACCGCTACAAGCTCGATATCCAAAGAACCTAAAAAGAAAGCCCACGAAGGGGTCAGCCATAATATCCAACAATGATAACCATCACATCGCGTCAATAATTACATATCAATGGAAATACTAAGTAAGAAAACGATCAATGTAATCTTACCGTCGTAACTTTACGAAAATCCACGATTCCTATCCTTAACAACACAATAAGATAATACCGAAATATCTGTACGGTATCTCAACAATACCCAAGGTTCTCAAAACATTATCATAACTCGCGATACGGTAATTATACCAACTCTGGCCAATTCAATCCATCGGATAACATCGACAATTCCAATACGATAAGCGATTGTCCATCAAAGACAAGTACCAAGGAAATACGGAACATACCTCAAGATACGAAATACCATTACCATCACGTCAGTCTAATCCGAGATCAGATCAACACAACATACGGACATGGTCCTAACATAAGACCTACAAATGCATACTCATATGACAATGTCAATATGATCACAACAATAACGACAATATATACTTATGGCAAACCCATAATATACATATGCACAACAACAATACATGGCAATCCGATGATCCAGCATTCACTGCCTAGATCCCCTGATGATCCCGTCAGACCAACCCGAGGTGGAAAACCCGTCCGATGATCCAGCGCATGCTAGCATAGATCCCCCGATGATCCCGTCGGACCAACACGAGGTGGACATATGACAACAATGCACAACTGCACAAAACAACAGTACACAATACACGACAACAACAATGCACAAATGCATGACAACAATGATACACGAATGTATCACGACATGATCGACATAAATGATAAAAATGATTAGAGTACTTGCCCCGAGTCCTTCAAGAACAATCTCAATGTCTAAACCATCACGAACCATTATCCTCAATACTCGACGGTCCAAAGTATCACGGATTGCAGATAATTCATATCTCCGTCTTTATCACAATATATCCTCGATATACAAGTATACCAATAACAAAAGTAAATCATATATATTATGATTTAGATTCCCAAAACTCGAATATGATTTATAATCCCAAATCTCTTGTGATTACGATTATAAACATTGCTATACGAATTATAAACGAATGAAACGGAAACCATTCATTAAATACTATAAACTGAGCAAGTAATAACTTACCTTGATACCGATACAACGATGATGAAGCCGTCACTAATCTCATTGTATTCGTCTACTAGCTCCTCGGCCCTGACCAACGTCATTCACGAACATACTCAAACACGACTGCAACGTACGGTTATAAACACTGATCAATAATTTCAACCTATTATAATAATCGATAAACAACAAGTTCGACAACCATCAACAATCGATAAAACCAATTCATAAACCCAACGGCTTGACAATATCTCGATTAAACACTAGTCGGATCAATCCTACTGAAACCAGCACGAATTTACAACCACAACACGAAAATACTGCACTTTCTGCCGTCTTAGCGCACGTTAATAACCTAATGTAGCGTGCGCTAAGTTGTTCCCGTTAGTGCGCGCTAGGCAGTAAGCGTAGCGTGCCCTAATGCTGTACAGATGCATGATTTTCAGATACCGATCAACTTATGGCGATTTCAAGAACACTAAGTGATTCTGAATCATGTTTATAGCTATCAAAACAATGAAATCCGATATCCTTTAACATATAAACAATCATCCAACTGATAATCCAAGTTCTATATCCATATATCATCTTCCTTAATATCAATACATGAAACATCAAGAACGTAACAACACTTCCTTAATCAAGTATCACGGATTGCAGATAATTCATATCTCCGTCTTTATCACAATATATCCTCGATATACAAGTATACCAATAACAAAAGTAAATCATATATATTATGATTTAGATTCCCAAAACTCGAATATGATTTATAATCCCAAATCTCTTGTGATTACGATTATAAACATTGTTATACGAATTATAAACGAATGAAACGGAAACCATTCATTAAATACTATAAACTGAGCAAGTAATAACTTACCTTGTTACCGATACAACGATGATGAAGCTGTCACTAATCTCATTGTATTCGTCTACTAGCTCCTCGGCCCTGACCAACGTCATTCACGAACATACTCAAACACGACCGCAACGTACGGTTATAAACACTGATCAATAATTTCAACCTATTATAATAATCGATAAATAACAAGTTCGACAACCATCAACAATCGATAAAACCAATTCATAAACCCAACAGCTTGACAATATCTCGATTAAACACTACTCGGATCAATCCTACTGAAACCAGCACGAATTTACAACCACAACACAAAAATACTGCACTTTCTGCCGTCTTAGCGCACGTTAATCACCTAATGTAGCGTGCGCTAAGTTGTTCCCGTTAGTGCGCACTAGGCAGTAAACGTAGCGTGCGCTAATGCTGTACAGATGCATGGTTTTCAGATACCGATCAACTTATGGCGATTTCAAGAACACTAAGTGATTCTGAATCATGTTTATAACTATCAAAACAATGAAATCTGATATCCTTTTACATATAAACAATCATCCAACTGATAATCCAAGTTCTATATCCATATATCATCTTCCTTAATATCAATACATGAAACATCAAGAATGTAACAACACTTCCTTAATCTTCCATTACAGAGAGTAATCATCGACAATAACATCAACATCCGAAACTGAGGGCAAGGATTAATCCACTTATCTCAAGAAAACGAACAACACAATTCAAACTACAAGAATCATATCAATCTCTTCATATCAATAATAACATCATCATAATCCGGTAATCCATATCATAATCATGCTTATCAATTGTTTATATGATAATCATCAACTCAAGAACATCAACATTCAATCCAAAATGAAATCCAAATATGAAGAGTGATTACCTTTATGAAGGAATGGATTGATTTTCAAGGTTGAATCCATTTCCAAGAATCACCAACGATTTCAAGAACAAAGCTTGAATCCATGATTTCCATCTTTAATCTTGTTAAAGAGGGTCATCCCTCAGTGTTTAGGAACTCCAAAAGTCCTACCAAGGTTCTCTCTCTCGGTTGTAAGAAGAGAATGGACGAAATGCTTCATAATACCCGTCTGTCCCTTTATATAGAATACATTACTAGTGTGCGCTAACATCTCATGTTTAGCATGCGCTACGGTTTTAGCGTGCGCTAACTGACTTTGTTAGCGCCGCTATCGCAGTCCAGTGTCTACTGTATGGCTTCGTACATGAGCTTACGTACGTAATGCTCATGCATTAGCGTACGTAACTTACACTCTCTAGCGTACGCAAGTCCTTGCATTTAGCGTGCGCTAATATCAGTTGACTCGTTTGTCTGTATGCTCCGAAGACTGGTCCACACGCCGAAAGTGCTGACAAGGATAAGATTCCTTTTTGTCCGATATACAGTTAGCGTGTGCTAATCAACATGCATTAGCGTGTGCTAACACTACATTACAAAATCCGTTGACATATCAGAACGTGCGTCAAAAGTAGCCTGGTCCACACGTAGATTCTATAATACCCGGTTGTAATTCAGTATTTATCATTCAGTAATTGTCACTCAGTATTTTTCACTCATTAATGATCATTTGTCACTCATATTCAATCATTGTATTCATCGTTCATAGTAATTGTATCGTGTATCAATCGTCATTCATCATCAATCTAGTTGGAGAATCGTGTTGTGTTTACCATCGTTGTTATTTCATAGTGTGCTGTGCGTGAGGAGTAGCGCACGCTACATACTCTCTTTAGCGTACGCTAATTGAGTACGGGTAGCGCACGCCACCTATCAACACTAGCGCACGCTAGTGTAGTTGAGCAGGCAGTCCAGAAGGCACTGGACTGTAGTTGGGATTGTGAGTAGCGCACGCTACGATTGGTAAGTAGTGCGCGCTAGTGAACCGGAGTAGCGCATGCTATGCAGTCGGTGTAGTGCGCACTAAGGTCGGATCAGGTTGAGTACAGTGGCTACTGGACTGAATTGAATTATTCATAGCGCACACTACGAGTGGTTTTAGCGTAAGCAAATGGTGTAGTAGTGCACGCTAATTGTTGGATGTAGCGCACGCTACCGAGATCAAATCAGAGGACAGAAGGTTTCTGAACTCCAGTACTGGGTATCAGATAATTCGTTAGTGCACGCTAACAAGTGGTGTTAACGTACGCTAATTAAAGGGTTTAGCGCATGCTATAAGAGGTACGTAGCGCACGCTACCGTTGCGATCAGTGAGTACTGGTCTAACCAAACACCCATTAGCGCACGCTAAGATCTAGGGCTAGCGCGCGCTTAACTGGAGTGACTATAAATAGGACAGTGCAGTCCATTTCGTCATTTCTTCATCTCACTTCACTCCTTCGGCAATTTTGGGCGATTTCGGGCGAATTGGAGAGTATTCTTCGAGGTGTAATCATCAATCATCATCTTCAAGCTCATCACTCGGATTAATCATCATTTCATCATCTTCATCACATCAAATCAAAGGTAATGATTTCTTGAATCTAGAATTTCGGATATTTGGGGTTTTCCTTCCGATATCTTCGTATGAACTTAGATTGTTGTTGGAATATGTTAGATATGGATGATCTACCTTGGATTAATGTATTCCTACGGATTTAATGGCATATATTTCGGATTTCAAGAACACTTTGGGGGGTTGACTTTGATATTTTGGGTGTTTTTGATTAGATGTTGTCGTTAACTCGAACTATGGATTCCTATGGGATTATTGATATCATTGAAAGTGTTTTGATGGTTTGAAATACCCATCTTGGAGTTGGTTTCGATATATTCGAGTTTGGATATTGTTGTATCGACGTTTGAGTCGGTTATGATCGTATTTGATTCGTGTATTGAGCGGTTGTTGGTAATTATTGTTATTCAAGGTTGTTCGAGTGACCGACATTTCATTTAGGACGTTGTTCGTGGACGGACATTCTTCATCGGTGTTGTGTAAGTTAATTCTTACTCGGTTAAAAGGATATTTATTCCTTTTGTTGTTGTTCATTAATAATCATAACTCATTCATCATTGTATTAACCGTATCAAAACTTGTCATTGCCAATTAATCACCTCAGTCACAAGGAACGACGGTTCCAATCATTTCATTGAGCTGTCATTCATTTCACTATCATTTCATCTCGGTGAGTCATTATTCATTTTCGATGTCACTTTTGTTATATCGTGGCATTTCGGGTCATACTGGCGTGCCGTTTGGTATGTGTAGGATTTTCATGTCGGGCACATTTAAGTCGTGTGTTGGTTGTTGGCCTCACATCGGACTGTGCACACGAGTCGATTGCTTCGTGAGACTGATTAGGTACAAGACCACACGTGTATTCGATCGATACTCGTTGGTGGCTTGTGCACGGACACATTTCCATTTTGGGCGTAGTGTGGCGCCACCCTTTGAGCCGTACTGTTGATTGATTCATACAGCATGTTTGATTGCATATGTTTTCAACAAGATTGGGTTATAATCTAATCAATTCATTTTTGATCGAACTTGTGGTTTATACAACATGTACATGATTGTGTTTATTCAACTCTGGAGGATTGTTGTTCTGTGTAACTGACCCCGTTTGGGGATATTGTTTTTCAGGTCATGGCAAGGCAAGGGCACGGGGAGAGCACGTTGATGGCGAGGAGTCCCAATGATACTAGAAGGCGGCCCCAGTCTTTTAAGTCATTTATGTTTCCTTCATTTATTCCGCTGCAGACATTCCGTTTGAATACTCATTTCACTCAATGTTGTATATTTTATCTCCATATAAAATATACATGTATTCTGTATTATCCTGGATGTGTTGTATGAAACTCCTCATCGGAGTAATTATTGTTGTAATGTGGTTCGGTACTACATTTACCCTGTGTAATTCATTCATTTTCATTCGCCTAGTGGGTCCCAGTCGGGGGTCCACGGCACTGTAATATCCGCCTAGTTTGGGATGTTACAGAGTTGGTATCGGAGCATGGTTTTGAATACTACCTTCCGAGTCATGTCTCATTTGAAATCATCGTCATCGGACTAGTATCATTGGACTTTCGCATCACGTGTGACCTGTGCAAATGCCGAGCCAATCAGACCAAGAACTCTAAGATTTCTAACGCCATGGTATAATTTCTGGCAATAATCATTCATTCATAATTCATCAGTTAACAATCCTCAATCATCATGTTATCTCATTAATCACTCACTTCATTTTATTGTCCAGTCGTTGATCTTGAGGATCATGCCATTAATCTTGTTAACTTGTTCAAGATATTCATTTCAAGAATTTCATCAGATAATCACGTCATTTCAGTTGATCATTCATGTAATCATTGTATTTGAGCACGTATGCTCATTTTCATCATTTCATAATATAATCATAATGTGATATTCATGCGAGATATATAATCATCATATGACTTTCCACTCAGTATGGAAAGGGCTGGCAGAGGACGCGGGGGAAGAGGCCGTGGTGCAGGCCGGAACCCGAGAGCTCGTGTGAATACATGCGCGAATGCTAGGAATAATGCTAACTCATCGAGTAGTGATGCTGCCACTCATTCACCTGGGCGTAATCATTCACTATCAGGGAGTCGTACCCGGGACACGGCTCAGTCAGAAGGTGTTCGGGTTGACCCACTCGCTTTTATGCAGGGCATGATGGCCCAAATGACGCAGATGGCACAACTAATGGAGACGATGCATAACTCCACTACTCAAAATCAACAGGCTCCTCCGCCGCCACCTCAGAGGCAAGAAAGGAATGTGAGCAGTATCATCGGCGACATCTCTCGCCAAAGGCCACCTACTTTTGAAGGCTCATCTGAGCCGGCGGATATTGTTCATTGGCTCGAACATTTTGAGAAGTTATTCGCTATGGTAGAGTGTCCCGAAGGACACAAAGTCTCAGTTGCGGCTTACTATCTTGGTAAGAGCGCTCATTCATGGTGGTTGTCGTTGAAGCCCACCGAAGGATCATGTACTTGGGATCAGTTCAAAACTCTCATGATGGAGAGATATTATCCAGCCCCACTCAGGGAGGCTAAATTTTCGGAATTACTCACTCCCGACCACTCAGCGGACGACGATGTTCTTGCCATCGCCGAAAAATTTCAGGAACTTCTTCCGTTCGCCTTATCTATCATTCACTTGGAGGCGGACAAGATCAAGTATTTCAGCAAGAGGCTGAAACCTCGTATGCAGCTACAGTTGCTCAATCATAATTGCACCACTCTGGCCGAATTCATTAAGAAAGCTCTTACTTACGAGCTTACTTCTAAGGAAATTGCTAAGCAACAACCTTCATTTGCTGGCAAGAAGTCTAAGAACCGTAATCAGTCTGACGGCAGTCAGGCCACTTTCAAGAAACCACGTGCGGGCTCTACCTTTTCTGAGCGACCTCCTATGGCGCCTAAAGCTGGAATCTCGATCCACGAGGGGCGATTGCCACTGTTTCAACTGTGAAGAACAGGGTCATTTCAGCACCAAGTGTCCGAAGCAGACTATCACGTGCCACAACTGTGGAATTTCTGGGCATAGGGCCTGTTTTTGCCGAAGGGACTCTAAACCTACTCCGGCATCATCTCAGGCCCCAGGACATTCAGCGGTGCAGAATCAGGCCACTCAGTCAGAGTCGTTCAAGACGACGGGAGCTAAAGGCGGAGCCAAGTCCCATCAGACGGGAGCGTCCAGCTCGGGGGCCGGCAAGCCCCGAATTTATGAGATGAAGAAGACCGACGATCCAGAGGCCCGAATGATCTCAGGTACACTCGATATTTTATCTCAACCTGTGTGTACCCTTTTTGATACTGGTGCATCGCATTCATTCATTTCCGAGTCATGTTTGAGTAGACTACGTCTGGGTAGTGCTACTAGTTGTGAGCCTTATGTCATTGGTCTACCTGATGGTAGACGAATTAGCGGAAATCGTGAGATTCAGAATTGTCCGATTTAGCTTCAGGGTCGTGTATGGCCAGCGGACCTAATCGTAGTAGATTTGTCGAGAGACGACGTCATCTTGGGTATTGATTGGATGGATCGTCATGATGCCATCATTAGTGTCCGTAAGCGTATGGTCACTATCATTTCAGACGATGGGGTCGAATGTGTGTTTCAGGGAGGTAATCCCAACTGTTCTGGAAGAGTTAATAATTTAATGAAAGCAGTGATATTACTCAATCAGGGGTGTATTGGTTATTGGTGCTATATGACCAAGACCGAGAAACCATCAATAATGTTGACAGATATCCCGGTCGTGAGAGAATATGCCGATGTATTTACAGACGAGTTACCTGGTTTGCCTCCACAGAGAGATGTTGAATTCACGATTAGGTTGGAGCCCGGTACGTCCCCGATATCAAAGGCACCATACCGGATGGCCCCAACCGAAATGAAGGAGTTGAGGAATCAACTTGAGGAATTGTTCGAGAAAGGTTATATCTGACCGAGTGCGTCCCCGTGGGGAGCACCAGTGTTGTTTGTCAAGAAGAAGGATGGTTCGTTCTGCTTGTGTATTGATTACCGGGAATTGAACCGGGTGATGATCAAGAACAAATATCCTCTACCCCGTATCGATGATCTTTTGGATCAACTTTAGGGAGCTTCAGTATTTTCCAAGATCGACTTAAGATCTGGATATCATTAGTTGCGAATTCGAGAGTCGGATATCGCAAGGACGGCGTTTCGAACACGCTATGGTCATTATGAGTTTGTGGTTATGCCGTTTGGGTTGACTAATGCACCTGCGGTATTCATGGAGTTAATGAATCGGGTTTTCATCGACTATCTGGATCAGTTCGTGGTTGTATTCATTGATGACATTTTGATTTATTCTCGTGACCGGGAGGAACACGAGTTTCACCTTCATCAAGTGCTCGACGTGTTGAGATGAGAACAACTTTATGGGAAGTTTTCCAAATGTGAGTTCTGGATGTCCGAAGTGACGTTTCTCGGACATGTAATTTCATCAGACGGAGTTCGTGTCGACCCTCAGAAGATGGATGCTATTCGAGATTGGCTACCTCCGAAGAATGTTAAGGAGATCCGAAGCTTTCTCAGATTAGCCGGTTATTATCGGAGATTTGTGGAGGGATTTTCTAAAATCGCTCAACCTATGACGAATCTTTTACGGAAAGATAAGAAATACACATGGTCCGATGCGTGTCAACAGAGTTTTGAAGAACTCAAGAGCCGGTTAATTTCAGCACCTGTCCTTTCTTTACCGCAAGGAACGGAAGGATTTGTGGTCTATAGTGATGCGTCCGGACAGGGTCTCGGATGTGTACTAATGCAGAACGGGAAAGTTATTGCTTATGCTTCACGGAAATTGAGACCTTATGAGGTTAATTATCCGACCCACGATCTGGAGTTAGCAGCCGTGGTGTTTGCATTGAAGATTTGGCGTCATTATCTTTATGGCGTTACCTGTCAGATATTCACCGATCATACGAGTTTCAAGTATATATTCACTCAGAAGGAGTTAAATATGCGACAGAGATGGTGGTTGGAACTAATCAAAGATTACGATATCGAGATCCTTTACCACCTGGGCAAGGCGAACGTTGTCGCCGACGCCTTGAGTCGTAAGTCCGTTCAGGAGTAGATGCTTGCTCGTTTAATAGTTCAGAAGGAACTTCAGCAGGAATTTCTGAGAACCGAGATCGAGGTCTGGTTACAGCGAGTACAAGGGCAACTTTGTACGTTAGAAATTTCATCACCACTTGAGGAGGCGATCCGGGAGAATCAGGGTTCGGACCCATTTTTGTTACGCATTCGAGAGGATGTGACTCAGGGGAAAGCCACCGGATTTGTGGTCCATGAGGATGGACTTTTGCGTTTTAAGAATCGGTTGTGTGTATCGGCGAATGACGAGTTGAAAAACTCGATTTTGAGAGATGCTCATGCTACCCCTTATTCCGTTCATCCGGGGTCTAGCAAGATGTATAAAGACTTGAAACAAAATTACTGGTGGAGTAATATGAAGCGAGAAGTCGCGGAATTTGTTTCGAGATGTTTGACCTGTCAGTAAGTCAAGATTGAACATCAGCGACCGGCGGGTATGCTGAAACCGCTCCCTATTCCAGAATGGAAGTGGGAAGATATTTCTATGGACTTCATCACGAGTTTGCCGATGAGTCGTCGTGGCATGAATACAATCTGGGTAATTGTGGATCGGTTAACTAAATCAGCTCATTTCCTTGAGATTAAGGATACGTGGGGTCCCGAGAGACTTGCCCAATTGTTTATCAAAGAGATAGTGACATTGTAGGGTACTCCTAAGAGTATTATTTCCGATCGTGACGGACGATTCGTGTCTCATTTTTGGAAATCAGTTCATCGTGCTATGGGAACTCAGCTTAATCTCAGTACAGCTTTTCATCCTCAGTCCGACGGACAATCAGAGAGGACTATTCAGACTTTGGAGTACATGTTGAGGGCATGTGTCCTCGATTGGAAAGATGATTGGGAAGCCCAACTACCGTTGATCGAATTCACGTGCAATAATAGTTGGCATTCTTCGATTAAGATGGCACCTTACGAGGCCTTGTACGGTCGTCGTTGTCGATCTCCTTTGTGTTGGGATGACTTATCAGAATCAATCGGCACCGAGCCCGATATGCTTATAGCCGCCCGTGAGAAGGTAGCTTTGATCAGGAGTCGTTTGTTGACCGCTCAGAGTCGACAGAAATCTTATGCAGATAATCGTCGTCGACCATTAGACTTCGAGACGGGTGACCATGTTTTGGTCAAGGTATCCCCGAGTCGTGGTATCTTCCGTTTTGGGAAGAGGGGGAAATTGAGTCCAAGATTCATTGGATCATTTGAGATTTTGGATCAGGTAGGCAAGTTAGCTTATCGATTGGCCCTACCTCCGGCGTTGAGCTGAATTCATAATGTGTTTCACGTTTCTCAGTTGCGGAAGTATGTTGCCGACCCGAGTCACATACTTCAGTTCGACGAAATTGAGATCGCCGATGATCATTCATATGAGGAACGGCCTATACGAGTTCTAGAGCGACGAATCAAACAGTTGAGAAATAAGACGATTCCTTTGGTTAAAATTCAGTGGTCTAGACACGGAGTCGAAGAGGCTACTTGGGAAACTGAGGATAGTATGCGGGAGAGTTATCCCGAGTTGTTTGACCCTTAGTTTTGGGGACGAAACTCCTTTAAGGGGGGTGTATGTAATACCCGGTTGTAATTCAGTATTTATCATTCAGTAATTGTCACTCAGTATTTTTCACTCATTAATGATCATTTGTCACTCATATTCAATCACTGTATTCATCATTCAGAGTAATTGTATCGTGTATCAATTGTCATTCATCATCAATCTAGTTGGAGAATCGTGCGGTGTTTACCATCGTTGTCATTTCATAGTGTGTTGTGCGTGAGGAGTAGCGCACGCTACGTACTCTCTTTAGCGTACGCTAATTGAGTACGGGTAGCGCACGCCACCTCTCAACACACGCGCACGCTATTGTAGTTGAGCAGGCAGTCCAGAAGGCACTGGACTGCAGTTGGGATTGTGAGTAGCGCACACTACGATTGGTAAGTAGCGCGCGCTAGTTAACCGGAGTAGCGCACGCTATGCAGCCGGTGTAGCGCGCGCTAAGGTCGGATCAGGTTGAGTCCAGTGGCTACTGGACTGAATTGAATTAATTCATAGCGCACGCTACGAGTGGTTTTAGCGTACGCAAACGGTGTAGTAGCGCACGCTAATTGTTGGATGTAGCGCACGCTACCGAGATCATATCAGAGGACAGAAGGTTTCTGGACTCCAGTACTGGGCATCAGATAATTCGTTAGCGCACGCTAACAAGCGGTGTTAACGCACACTAATTAAAGGGGGTAGCGCACGCTACAAGAGGTACGTAGTGCACGTTACCGTTGCGATCAGTGAGTACTGGACTAACCAAACACCCGTTAGCGCACGCTAAGATCTAGGGCTAACGCGCGCTAAACTGGAGTGACTATAAATAGGACAGTGCAGTCCATTTCATCATTTCTTCATCTCACTTCACTCCTTCGGCGATTTTGGGCGATTTCGGGTGAATTGGAGAGTATTCTTCGAGGTGTAATCATCAATCATCATCTTCAATCTCATCATTCGGATTAGTCATCATTTCATCATCTTCATCACATCAAATCAAAGGTAATGATTTCTTGAATCTAGAATTTCGGATATTTGGGGTTTTCCTTCCGATTTCTTCATATGAACTTAGATTGTTGTTGGAATATGTTAGATATGGATTATCTACCTTGGATTAATGTATTCCTATGGATTTAATGGCATATAGTTCGGATTTCATGAACACTTTGGGGGGTTGACTTTGATATTTTGGGGGTTTTCGATTAGATGTTGTCGTTAACTCGAACTATGGATTCCTGTGGGATTATTGATATCATTGAAAGTATTTTGATGGTTTGAAATACTCATCTTGGAGTTGGTTTCGCTATATTCGAGTTTGGATATTGTTGTATTGACGTTTGAGTCGGTTATGATCGTATTTGATTCGTGTATTGAGCGGTTGTTGGTAATTATTGTTATTCAAGGTTGTTCGAGCGACCGACATTTCATTTAGGACGTTGTTCGTGGACGGACATTCTTCATCGGTGTTTTGTAAGTTAATTGTTACTCGGTTAAAAGGATATTCATTCCTTTTATTGTTGTCCATTCATAATGATAACTCATTCATCATTGTATTAACCTTATCAAAACTTGTCATTGTCAATTAATCACCTCAGTCACAAGGAACAACGGTTACAATCATTTCATTGAGCTGTCATTCATTTCACTATCATTTCATCTCGGTGAGTCATTATTCATTTTCGATGTCACTTTTGTTATATCGTGGCATTTTGGGTCATACTGGCGTGCCGTTTGGTATGTGTAAGATTTTCATGTCGGGCACATTTAAGTCGTGTGTTGGTTGTTGGCCTCACATCGGACTGTGCACACGAGTCGATTGCTTCGTGAGACTAATTAGGTACAAGACCACATGTGTATTCGATCGATACTGTTAGTTGATTCATACAGCATGTTTGATTGCGTATGTTTTCAACAAGATTGGGTTATAATCTAACCGATTCATTTTTGATCGAACTTGTGGTTTATACAACATATACATGATTGTGTTTATTCAACTCTGTAGGATTGTTGTTCTGTGTAACTGACCCCGTTTGTGTATCACCCCAAACTAGGCGGATATTACAGTGCCGTGGACCCCCGACTGGGACCCTCCAGGCGAATGAAAAATGATGAATTAAATAATATAATTGTAGTACCGAACCACAATATATTACCAAATACTCTGATGAGGAGCTTAAGTACAATACACCAGGACAATATAGAATACTAGTATATTTTATATGAAGATAAAATACACCACCCTGAATAAATAAACATCTCAAACGGAATTTGCAGCGGAAAATTACAAATGACGGAAATGACTGAAATGACTGAATGACTGAAATAACCGGAATGACTGGGGCCCCCTACTAGTATCACTGGGACTCCTCGCCGTCAACATGCTCTTCCCGTGCCTTTGCCTTGCCGTGACCTGAAAAAAAATCCCCCAACGGGGTTTAGTTACACAGAACAACAATCCTCAAGGGTTGAAAATACACAATCATGATTTAACTGAAGTTATGAAATATCCTTAGTTATGAATTACGCTGAAGAGGAGTATCATAGTACGCCCGTAGTGTTCTGTGCAAGTGTACAAGACGGATGACCGGATACACTGTATTGTGTTGTATTATGCTTCAGTTGGGGTTGGAAATGATTAGTTCAGTTGCCTAATTGGTTGTAGAATAAGGAATTTAGTGTGAATTTTCGACCTAAATATAATCATCTTAGGGCATAAACTTGGACTTGCATTTACTGCTCACAACTTAAGGTAGTTCTACCCAACTATTTCACAACGGGTAGAGGAACCTTAGTCATAGTCTACTGTAGTTACAAACAGCAGGAATGAAGCTTACTATGATGAAATGTGTCTTAAATTGTTGGGTCAGAACTCTGATGAATTGGTTGGCGACTGTTCTGAAGCTTAATTATCTGTTAAACCATTATCAGAAGGGTTCCCCATGATGAGGTAGATGTAGATAAGTATGTCCGAGCATATCTTCTATTCATTGTGTTGGAAATATTGGAAAAAATAGAGAAAATGGGCTGTTTTGAGCAGCCCACTTGAGAGGTAATTTTGAGTGGGCTTGACTAAGGGTTAAAGTTGGGACTTAGTTGGAATACGTAGTACTCCGTACGAGGTTTCCAAAACACGTAAGAACACTCAAAATGATTGAGGTATGAATGAGATATAATGTTCCAAAGTGAACCCTTTAGAAATGGGGTTGGGATGTTATCTCACATTGGAAAAAGAAGGGAAAAATTGTGAGTATATAAAGAGATGTGGACAAACTCTTATTCAAAAATGAGACATGAGTGGATGTGTGACTAGGCGCCTCTCGCGCGCAAACACACGCGTGCGCGCCGCCGCCGTCTATCCGGCCGGCCGGCTCGGCACGACACGGGTCGGGTCGGTTCGGTCGAAGGGCTACAATCTAGAGTTGGGCTTCGTGAAGGCCCAGGTTAGAGAGGAGAGCGACAAAATTTTCCACTTCTCCAGGTGGATGAAACTGTCAATTCGTGATTACATGTTGAGGCTCGTCTGCACCACCTTGAAGGATTATCAGAGTAGAGCCCTTGCTTATGATATGTATGTGACGGCCAGTGAGGCGGCTCGTGAAAGCAAGAAACAGAAGTCCACCGGAAATTTTTCGGGCCACAAAGGTGGAGGTCAGCAGAAATCTTAGTCTACTAACTTACCCACTGGTGGTGGTCCAGCTCATTCTACCGGAGGTTTTTGCGGGGCTACCAGTATTCCTTCCTGCGATGTGAAATGTTTTAACTGTGGCCGACTGGGCCACATCAGTCGTAATTGTTTGAGTCCTCTGCTGACGTGTAATCGGTGTGGCCAGCCGGGCCACAAAGCTGCTTTCTATGCTGATAGAGAGAGAACTCTTGGTGCCCAGGCTTCCTTCCCAGTGCCTAGGGAACCGAGCATAAACCAAGGGTCTTTTGCTTCTCAGCCTCCGCCGAGTGTCAATCGAGGGAGAGGTCGGGGTCAGCCCGCTAGAGGGGGAGCTTCCAATGTCGGTTCTGCTCATCTGCGAGTTTACGAGATGAGGAGGGCCGATGACCCAGCATCCACCGTGGCCACAGGTACCATTCATATCCAGTCGCACCGTGTTACTGTGCTTTTTGACTCAGCTGCCATGCATTCATTCATCTCTCTGGAGTGTGTGTGCCGTTTGAGTCTCGACTGTCTATCGCCTTGTGAGCCTTTCATTGTTAAACTTCCTATCGGTGATAGGATCGTCGGTGATTGAGAGGTCCGAGACTGTTCTATGTTTATTTGTGAGAGGGCTTGGCTCTCTAATCTTATTGTTGTGAGCATTGAGGGCGAGGATTTGATTCTCGGGGATGATTGGCTCGAGCGACATGGTGCGATCATGAACTACCGCACGAGAATCATCACTATGTTAGCCGAGGACGGATCCGAGCACTCTTTTACAGGGCAAAAGAGTGGAAACCAGAAGTTGGTTATTAACGCTTTGAAGGCGATGCGACTCCTGCAGAAGGGATGTACTGGTTATTGGAGCTACGTCTTGAAGGCGGAGAGTAGTGGAGTCGAGCTTACATCTATTCCAGTTGTTAGAGTTTCCTGACGTCTTTCCTGATGAGCTACCGGGGTTGCCACCGGATCATGAGGTTGAGTTTGCTATCGAGTTAGAGCCGGGTGAGGCTCCAATTTCGAAGGCGCCGTATCGCATGGCACCTTCAGAGATGGCTGAGTTGAAGAAGCAGTTCAGTGAGCTTCTTGAGTTGGGATATATTCGATCGAGCGCTTTGCCTTGGGGCGCGCCGGTTCTATTTGTGCAGAAGAAGGATGGTTCAGTGCGTTTGTGTATCGACTATCGTGAGCTAAACAAGGTGACCATCAAGAACAAATATCCCTTGCCGAGGATTGATGACTTGTTCGATCAGTTGCAGGGAGCTGTGGTATTCTCAAAGATCGACTTGAGATCGGGGTACTATCAGCTTCGGGTGAAGGAGTTTGATGTCCCGAAAACAGCTTTTTGGACGAGATATGGACACTATGAGTTTCTGGTTATGCCCTTCGGGTTGACTAACGCGTCGGCAGTGTTCATGCAGTTGATGAACAAAGTCTTCATTGAGTATTTGGATTAGTGTGTCGTCGTCTTCATTGATGATATCCTTATTTATTCAAAGAACGAGGAGGATCACGAGCATCATCTGCGTGTGGTGTTAGACATTTTGAGGACTGAGCGACTCTATGCGAAGTTCTCGAAATGCGAGTTCTGGCTGAAAGAGGTGATGTTTCTGGATCACGTGATTTCATCTGAGGGGGTCTGCGTGGATCCACAGAAGATTGAGGCAGTGTTGGATTGGGCACCGCCTAAGAACGTGAAGGAGGTTCGTAGTTTCTTGGGTTTGGCTGGCTACTACCGTAGGTTCGTCGAGGGTTTCTCGAAACTAGCTCGGACACTTATACAGTTGCTCCAGAAGTCCGAGACATTCGTCTGGAATGACGAGAGAGAGGCGAAGGAGCTGAAGAGGCGTTTGACTTCAGCCGCGATTTTAGCATTGCCGTGTGGCAACGAGGGTTTTGTTGTTTATAGTGATGATTCGGGTCAGGGTCTTGGTTGTGTATTGATGCAGCACGGCAAGACCATTACGTATGCGTCGAGACAGTTCAGGTCGTACGAGCTCAACTACCCTACTCATGATTCGGAATTAGCGGTAGTTGTCTTTGCGCTCAAGATTTGGCGTCACTATCTGTTTAACTCCGCATGTCAGATTTTTACCGATCATAAAAGTCTGAAGTACATATTCACTCAGCAGGAGTCGAATATGAGGCAGAAGAGGTGGTTGGAGTTGATTAAGGATTATGACCTCGAAATCCTTTATCATTTGGGAAAGGCGAACATCGTGGCCGACGCCTTGAGTCAGGAGTGCATAACCCCAAAGGTAAATCGGTATGTCAGAATAGCCTAGCATGGAACGGACCATGTCCAACAAGGCCTGGTTCCTTCTTTCTGACACACCATTTAACTGAAGAGTGCCTGGAGGTGTTAGTTGTAATACTATTCCATGTTCCTTAAGGAACTCGTCAAACTTCGTACTCATATACTCACCACCTCGGTCCGACCAAAGTGCTTTGATATGATTTCCAGTTTGTTTCTCTACTAGGGCCTTAAATTCCTGGAATTTCTCAAGGGCCTCGGATTTATGTTTCATTAAGTATACATAACCATACCTAATATGATCATCTGTAAACGTAATGAAATTCTGATATGCATCACGTGTTGCTTCCAAAGCACCACATACGTCGGTATGGATTAATCCTAGTTTATCAGCGGCTATTTCAAAAGTCCCTGTGAAGGGGGACTTGGTCATTTTGCCTTTAAGGCAAGATTCACAAGTAGGAAAGGGATCCAATTTCAATGGACCCATAAGTCCATCTTTTTCCATTTTGTAAACCTTGGTCTGACCAACATGACCAAGTCTAAGATGCCATTTCAAAACTTGATTGGTTTCATCCCTACCACGTTTTCTAGTCATAGTATTCACAACTACTTTGTTGCTGAGGTTTAGATGATACAATCCATTTAACAATATAGCAATACCCACTAGTTTATTTTTGAAATAAATTTTGCAGGAACCATTACCAATAAAAAATGAAAAGCCTTTCCGATCCATGACCGGAATGGATACAATGTTTTTATGCCCCTTGGGAAAACCAAGTACATCTTCAAAAGTCATAACAAAACCGGATTCTAAACCCAAAAGAAGTGATCCTATGTCAGTTGCTTTGACACTATGTTCGCTTCCGACAGTAACCATCACTTCCCCAGCTCCAAGCTTCCTACTTTGTTTTAGATGCTGATTCACGGTACAAATATGAGAACTAGCACCAGAATCCAGTATCCAAGAAGTAGAAAATACAGTAGCAGAACAATTTATTTCCAAAACTAAAAGTTCTGTACCTGAAGCGCCATGAAGAATCAGACAGTCTCTTGCCCAGTGGCCCAGCGGAGATTGGTGTTCAAGCCTTAGGCGTTGGATTTCTTCAAGTTCCTCCTTGTTCTTCACTACTTTTAGGTAGGTGATTCTTCAACAATATTAAGTAATATTCTGAAGGACATGTTGATCATGATTTGGGATTATCTAGTCAGTTAAATTCATATGTTGTCGAACATCATGTTGTTAGAAGGAGATTTTCGATGTTTCGGTACTTCTTCATCATATAAACCATTGAACCTTTTAGTGTTTGAACTCATAGCATATTCATGAAGCTTCAAAACCGATTATGACCAGTTTTTGGAGATTATCAAGTTCTTATATCTTTACATAATGGAATCATACGTTTTGGGACATGGAATGGATTGAACTTAGGATATTTTCTTGAAGATCAAGATGAATTATGGTGTTGTGATGATTATACGTATCCTTGCATCTCGTAGTCGTTTAATCCGTAAATATCTTTCACAAACCGTATGAGCATGATATGCATGGAGATGACATGTATTAACACTGAAGATTTCATGAGTTTCATCACTATTAGATCAAGTTTTCTGCCCAGTAGTAAACTGCCATGCACGGCTAGCGCACGCTAAGATATGTATATTAACGTGCGCTATCGAGAATGAGTAACGTACGCTACGTTTGGTACGTAACGTATGTTATGTCACCAGGCGAGTCAGTCGGCTGATCAGAGAGAACTGTCAGTATATAGTTAGCGTACGCTAGACTTCGTCGTTTACGTACGCTAACGAGCCGGCTTAGCGCACGTTGTTGTGTCAAGATTTAACACCTTCCGACCGGCGATTGCCTCCGAGGCCGAGCGACCGACTTACAGGCCGAGCGACCGAGTCACTGCCGAGCGACCAAGGCAAGCCTGCCGATCGGCGACCAGGCGACCGAGCCTTAGCCCAGTGGACATGCTAGACTGGCCAACCGAAGGGCCCAGGGCGAATCCCGGTGCCGAGCGATCGACATCAAGGCGATCGCCTCTCAGTACTCGGCGACCGACCCTTGGCGATCGACCGTCTCTCGGCACCTGACGACCTACCCATGGCGACCGACCCTTGGCGACCTCCATCCACTGGCCGATGACGACCTCCGAAGACCATCCAGGTCGATCACCACCGACGGACATCCAGTCGGCAAAGGCCGAGCCTCAAGACTGGCACCACGTGCAAAGGCCGAGACAAGATCCGCGAATCCCGGGCCATTGACCAAAGCCTGACAGATTCCCTCCACCAGCCGACAGGCCGCCGAAAGCTTGTCGGTAGGGCCACATGTTGACTGACTCCGGACACGTGATGGCTCCTTATTGGACCGCCCAAGCTGAGCCAGCCCCTTCCTTGGACTTTAGCCCGACAGCCAGCATCTTCCTTGGACTTTAGCCTGACAGCCCAGGAGATCGGCACATTATTATATTGGCCGGCAGGCGATCGGCAGATTATTTTAATGACCGGCAGGCGATCGGCCACTACAGGACAGGACCCGGCTGCCCCTATATAAACGAAGCCCCCTGCATTTGTAAACTCACGCTGCACTCTCTGACATTCTTGCAATACTTACGCAATACAGGAGCAAACATCAAGCACTTGGCAAACATCCAACTCTTGGCAACGGCTTTCTTTCGGTCTTACTTCTCCCGGCCTTTTCTCCTCGAGCAGATCACGGGCGGGACGAAGAACACCTAGCTTCGCTCAAGAGCCGGATCAACAGAGTCTTTTTACACTCATTGTATTTAGATTTCTCTCATTAATACTTGTATCCACGAATATTTGTATTAATAACATCTCGCGAGAGCATTCAAGCCCGGGCCTAACAAACCCGGCAAATCTTGTATTATTTACCTTCTCTCGGAAGTGCTCCCGCAATTGTTGTTTGTTGCCCGTCTTCCAGCAGTATTTAATCTTCGGATAAATATTTTGGGCAACGACAATTGGCGCTAGAGGGAGGGCATCAACCCTCGATTTTTTACACCTACCGTCCCGAAGAACACTCACTGTTCTCGGGGCAGATATTTGAAGTGACACTCACTGCACTTCAAAAGAAATCCTTCAGAAAACATGTCTTCCGCCTCCGCGTCGAAGAAAGCCCGACCACGGCCAAACCCCTGTTCCGTCCCGGTCGAGCGCGGCCGATGGTGGAAGGCAGCCGCCGCGGTCAGAGACGCTCGATCCCGTCCCGGGACGGCAGCCCGAGCCTCTCGCTCGATCGGTTCCGAACCAATGAACAGATCGAAGAGGCCATAGCCGCCCTTCAGGAACGACGGAGTGCTCTCGACGCGCCTCCTGCTGCCGCCCCGGTCTCTCGCCGGAAGATCAAGCGGAAGCTTAAGGCACTCTTGGCCGAGCAAGCGCCAGAGGCTCTCGCCGCAAGAAGAGGCGCTCGGCGGCGGGGCACGTCTGTCTTCGATCGCACAGGCGGCGACCCGACTCAGCGACCGGGCGATCCGGCCCGGCTACGAGACGACGGAGTTGGTGTCCGTCACCGTGAGCTCGGCCTACCCGGATCCCACAAGGCGATCCAGCCGCACTGCTCCGCCGCCAAATTCCCGAGGTCGGCAGCAGTGGGGTCCGGAGGTCGGTACACGATCGCCTCGGCCCCCGCTCCCAAAGCCGATCCGCAAGCAGCCGAGCCGCGGCGATCGCCGCAATGCAACGTCAGATCGACGACATGAAGGCGCTCCTGCAATCCGGGGCAGGCGCCGTGAGGACGATCGCCCCCCCGAGCGAGCCGCACGCGATCGACAACGAGCTCGCCCGGTGCTGCACACGATCGCCCCTGCTCAGACACCCGTGTACCAGGGGCGATCGGACCCCCAAGCACACCTGCACAAGTTCAACATCTACATGACCGGGTGTGGGGCATCGGACGCGACCAGGTGCCGAATGTTCCCTCTGACACTGGACGACCTCGCCCACCGGTGGTACACTTCGTTGCCACCTCGGTCCATCGGCTCCTTTAACGAGCTGGCACATGTCTTCACGGAGCACTTCGCCACCCGGGTCGCCCGCCCAGAAGGTCGCCATCGCATGATGCAAATCAGGCAAGGAGAACAGGAGTCCGACTCGGACTACATCGACCGGGTTGACACGATCATCCTCAACGGCGAGCCCGTAAGCGATGAGACCGCCCTCTACGCTGTCCTAGGAGGTTTTCAGGGTTTCTCGCCTATGTTCAGGCATCTCACGAAGACCCTGCCGACGACCTACGCAGCCTTCCGGGCTAGAGCCGCAGACTTCCTGTCCAGGCAAAGGCTTCTTCTCAGCCTAGGAGTAGATCGGTCGGCGCCCGTACGACGACCTCCAGTCTTCCGGCCCGATCGCTACTATCCAGAAGAGCCGGAGGACTCGCTCACCGCCTACAGTCCAACATTCTAAGTGAGGGACTAGCCGCCGCCCGATCGCCAATATCGACCTACGAATAAAGCGATCGGCCGCCGAGCGACGATCGCCAGTCTTCCGGCCAGATCGCAACATCATCAGCAACCCGGTGGACACGATCGCCATCTACAGTCCAGCATATAACATGACGGACTAAGGCATAAGATCGCCTCCACCGCACATCATAAAGCCATGGCCCTGGCAGTCGATGGAACCGGCTGCTTCGGTCATGCAAGGTCCCTTTCGGCCGAGATCGCCCGCCTTCGTTTAAACACGGGTCCAGCGTAGTCGGAGGGCCCTCCAACATTAATCAGTGGACTCATTCCATAACCCCGTCTCAACGTACACCGTCGAGGTCGGCCATCTCCATGGCTGGCCGAGGTGGAAGCAGAGCTAACAAGCCGCGGGCGTGGAGTTGATTCATCCGACGCTGCCCCGCGCAAGGACTCCTCTAGACCGAGACCGCACGCCTTTCGTTTAAAAACAAGGCGGCGCGGCTAACAGAGGACCCTCATAATAAAGTGAGCCACGAGGCACTCATTGTCTTTGTGCACCAAGACACGGCCATGGGGTCGGTCCATCGATCTCCGCGACCGTGCACGATTCCTCAAATAAAGCGAAACCACCAAGTTTCCGTGGGGATCGGCCAATGTTGTTTTTGCGGTGTACAAGACCGAAAGATAGCTAAGCCAATCGACCATGATTAAGCCCAAGTCCGAGTCCTAAGTCACCAGATCGCCCGTCCTCATCCATACACGATCACCAAGAAGAACCACCTCGCCCCATGTCTTCAACATAGGAGCAAGCCGGGGCAATTGTTGTGTCAAGATTTAACACCTTCCGACCGGCGATCGCCTCCGAGGCCGAGCGACCGACTTACGTGCCGAGCGACGAGTCACCGCCCGGCGACCAAGGCAAGCTGCCGATCGGCGACAGCGGCGAGCCTTAGCCTGTGGACATGCTAGATCGGCCAAGAAGGGCCGTGGCGAATCCCGGTGCCGAGCGATCGACATCAAGGCGATCGCCTCTCAGTACTCGGCGACCGACCCTTGGCGATCGACCGTCTCTCGGCACCTGACGACCTACCCATGGCGACCGACCCTTGGCGACCTCCATCCACTGGCCGATGACGACCTCCGAAGACCATCCAGGTCGATCACCACCGACGGACATCCAGTCGGCAAAGGCCGAGCCTCAAGACTGGCACCACGTGCAAAGGCCGAGACAAGATCCGCGAATCCCGGGCCATTGACCAAAGCCTGACAGATTCCCTCCACCAGCCGACAGGCCGCCGAAAGCTTGTCGGTAGGGCCACATGTTGACTGACTCCGGACACGTGATGGCTCCTTATTGGACCGCCCAAGCTGTGCCAGCCCCTTCCTTGGACTTTAGCCCGACAGCCAGCATCTTCCTTGGACTTTAGCCTGACAGCCCAGGAGATCGGCACATTATTATATTGTCCGGCAGGCGATCGGCAGATTATTTTAATGACCGGCAGGCGATCGGCCACTACAGGACAGGACCCGGCTGCCCCTATATAAACGAAGCCCCCTGCATTTGTAAACTCACGCTGCACTCTCTGACATTCTTGCAATACTTACGCAATACAGGAGCAAACATCAAGCACTTGGCAAACATCCAACTCTTGGCAACGGCTTTCTTTCGGTCTTACTTCTCCCGGCCTTTTCTCCTCGAGCAGATCACCGGCGGGACGAAGAACACCTAGCTTCGCTCAAGAGCCGGATCAACAGAGTCTTTTTACACTCATTGTATTTAGATTTCTCTCATTAATACTTGTATCCACGAATATTTGTATTAATAACATCTCGCGAGAGCATTCAAGCCCGGGCCTAACAAACCCGGCAAATCTTGTATTATTTACCTTCTCTCGGAAGTGCTCCCGCAATTGTTGTTTGTTGTCCGTCTTCCAGCAGTATTTAATCTTCGGATAAATATTTTGGGCAACGACACACGTGACGCAGAATACGTAGCGTACGCTAAGTAGTTCAGGCAGAATTCATTTTAAGAGTTTACGGCCGTAGACCGGATTGTTAGACATTCATACGACTTGAGGTGAATTCTATATTATTTCTTTTGTTAAGGTTCGAGCTTGCTATGTTGATCGAAGGAGGCGGCCTTCGAGTGTGTTGAGATCATCGGAGTGATTAGTTCTTGCCATCTTTGGGGCCAGTATCGTAATTTGTTAATATTAGTATTTTGAGCATACATGTGGTTTATTCATATTGTTGAATATGGGATTTATTTCGTTGAATGGTCATGATATTCGTTATCTAGTGTTTATATGTTCATGTTGATGGACATAGCGATTTTGCATATATGTATGCATGAGTTGTATTTGTGTATGTTGTACGATCTATGCTGAGGGCGCTGGATCGGATGTCCACCTCGTGTTGGTCCGAAGGGATCATCTTGGGATCTAGGCTGAGGGCGCTGGATCATTGGACGGGTTTTTCCACCTCGTGTTGGTCCGACGGGATCATCTTGGGATCTATGCTGAGGGCGCTGGATCATTGGAATACACATACTGTGTTAATGGAATCTTGTGGATTCGCATTGTCGAATTCCGGTAGCGGAAGTCCATGTGGTGTATCTTGTTATGTATTGTTGATGCATATTCGATTTATATGATATTTGTACTAGCCTCGTTTTGCTAACCCCTTCGGGGGTGGACATTTGTTTTGATGTTCAGGTAGCCGAGGATCGGGGAAACTGCCACAGTACCGACGTGACGACGAAGGGGCTCAGTGATGTTTGTTGTTTTTGTGATTTGTCTTCTTGGTTCATTTTCAGTACTCGAGTACGCGTGTCTTATTAATATCATTTCGATATGGTTGTATTAATTAACTCAATGGATTAGTTGGAACCGGTTTTGTAATTTAAATTTCTGTGGTATTGTTGGATTATATTCACATTTCTTTTAATTAGCCTTGTAAATCCTTACTTAAAGGGTTTACGGCGCTGTAATTATTCCGAATATCTCGGGGTGTTACAAAACCGACCTTATCCTACAGTCTCTTCCTGATTCCTTCTCACAGTTTGTTATGAACTTTAACTACAATGAGATTGTTCATTGTATGTCTAAGAACAAGAAGAAAAAGACCAGGAAGGAAAATAAGTTCTGTACCTGAAGCGCCATGAAGAATCGGATAGTCTCTTGCCTAGTGGCCCAGCTCACCGCACTTGAGACAAGCGTCCTTCTTGCTCTTCGGAACCATCGGGGCCTTGCCCTTTCCCTTAAAGTCCTTGACATGTGGTACAGTCTGCTTCTTGGTCTTTTTCTTCTTGTTCTTAGACATGCAATTTTTGGAAGGAAAATATATTTCGGGCGTTTTAAAGTAGAGTTTCACAGCTTCAAAATGATATATTATATGTACAAAACCACGTTCGGGAACATATATAAATAAGGGCTCAAAGTCGGTTGAAAATCAACCTTACCCGGACAGCTGGAACCCCTATCCGGACAGCTGGCCGAGAAGCTTCTGTCGGTCGTGACCGACCTTATCCGACACCGATGTACCTTATCCGGACAGTGCCGAGAAGCTTCGCCGGTCGTGGCCGACCTTATCCGGACAGTGGACACCTTATCCGGATAGTGGTCGAGAAGCTTCGTCGGTCGTGATCGACCTTATCCGACAATTTGGACGGCCTTATCCGGATAGTGGCCTAGAAGCTTACATCGGTCATGACCGTGATTGTCGATCGGCGTGTCCGGCGGTGACCGGCAAATGTCCGTCAACTTGGCTCGGCCGGTTCGACCCCTTCCCGATGTCCAAATTCGATTTTCCGACTGCTCCTGCACTAAATCGAGTTAAATCTTCGATATGCTCGGAACCAATTTTCGATAATATTAAAATAATAATTTAATATTATTTTTGCAAGATAAGTGTTCAAATGAAAATTTTATCGTATCAATTCGTGAAAATTTTGAAATTACTAACATAAATTCTAAAATAAACCTTATAATTTAAATTGAAATATATAATTTTTAAATCAATCATTTTATGTAGGAAACATATCTATACAAGTATCGACAACTTGTAATTATTGAAATCCATGACCATTAGCAAAATAAATAGCACTTAATTAAGTCTTTGAATTTTCTAGGGTATTACAATTTTTATTTTATAATCATTTAGCACATCGATCTCCTTACTGAGAAACTGAGCTCCTCACTGCAACAAAACATCTCACAATGACCTTTTATCATGTTAGAGGAGCTAAATAACATGTCGTATAAAACGTAATGCAAAGGGACATAGCAGTTATTCATGCTCATGAAATGTCTACTTGTATGCCATGCTTTCAAAATGCATATTATATAAATGCATTTAGGTATTAAATGGTTATTGGCTTAGGGGATAACCGGGCATTACAGTCCTCCCCTCCTTATAAAATTTCGTCCTCAAAATTGACATACCGAATAGTTCTGGATATTTTCTTTGCATTTCCTCCTCTCTTTCCCATGTAGCCTCTTCAACGGCATGATTCCTCCACAAAATCTTTACCAAATGAATTTCCTTGTTCCTTAGTTTCTTTATTTTCTTATCAAGAACCTGTACCGGATTCTCTTCATAGGACAAGTCTGGGGATAATTCCAACGGCTCATAATTTAACACATGTGAGGGGTTGGAAATGTACCTCTTTAACATGGACACATGGAATACGTTGTGTACACCAGATAGCAAAGGAGGTAAGGCTATTCTATAAGCTCTGTCACCAACTCTCTCAAGGATTTCAAATGGGCCAACATATCTCGGGCTAAGTTTTCCTTTCTTCCCAAATCTCATTATGCTTTTCATCGGGGATACCCTCAAGAAGACATAGTCTCCAACTGCGAATTCCAAATCTCTTCTTCGATTATCTGCATAACTCTTCTGTCTACTTTGTGCAATTTTCATTCGTTCTCTTATCTTTTCTACCGCCATAGCAGTCTGTTGTATCATTTCTGGGAACAGTAGACTTCTTTCTCCAACTTCATCCCAGTGTACGGGAGATCTACATTTTCTCCCATATAGTGCTTCATAAGGTGCCATCCCAATTGTAGATTGGTAACTGTTGTTGTAGGTGAACTCCACTAATGGAAGCTTTGTATCCCAATTGCCCTTGAAATCTAGTATGCATGCTCTCAACATATCTTCGAGTATTTGAATAACTCTTTCTGACTGCCCATCACTTTGTGGATGAAATGCGGTGCTGAAAGCAAGCTTCGTACCCATTGCATTATGTAAACCTTTCCAAAATGCAGATGTGAATTTAGGGTCCCTGTCAGATACTATAGATATTGGCACCCCATGTAGCCGGACTATCTCTTTAATATATTCCTGAGCGTATCGAGCCATATTATATGTGGATTTTACTGGCAAGAAATGAGCAGACTTGGTCAATCTATCAACAATCACCCATATGGAATTATACCCACTTTGAGTCCTTGGCAGCCCGAGCACAAAATCCATTGTAATGTGTTCCCATTTCCATTCCGGAATTAGTAAAGGCTTCAATAATCCTGCTGGTCTCTGATGTTCAGTTTTGATCTGCTGACAAGTTAGACATTCTGCGACGAAATTTGCGATATCTTTCTTCATGTTAGGCTACCAATAATGTTGTTGCAAGTCTTTATACATTTTTGTGCTACCCGGATGTATTGAATAAGGACTGGAATGAGCTTCCTTCAGAATTTCCCCTATGATGGTTGTGTCAGCTGGCACACACAGTCTCCCTTTATATCGTAATATTTTGTCACCAGAGACTGTGAAGTTTGGTAATTTGCCTTCATCAACTTTTTCCCTTAATTTGCCAATGTACTGATCCGCCTTCTGGGTTTCTTTGATTATATCTTGAAGTGCCGGTTTCAATATGAGTGCTGATAACGAACAAATCTTTCTTTTGGGCACAATTTCCAGTTCTAACTTTTGCAAGTCTAATAATAATGGATTCTGTGTGATTAGAAAGGAAGACATAGACTTTCTACTTAATGCATCTGCAACCACATTTGCCTTACCAGGATGATAGTTGATCTCGCAATCATAGTCTTTCACCAATTCTAACCATCTTGCCGCCGCATATTCAGCTCCTTCGTGTGAAAAAGTACTTCAAACTTTTGTGGTCTATAGATTTCGCACTTTTCGCCATATAGGTAATGTCTCCAAATTTTTAGTGCAAAGACAACAAAGCCCAATTCTAGATCATGTGTTGGATAATTCTTCTCATACTCTTTTAATTGCCTAGAGGCATAGGCTATTACCTTTCCATGTTGCATTAATACAGCACCCAAACCATTCTTAGAAGCATCAGTATAAACTACAAAGCCACTTGTTCCCATAGGAGTGGCAAGGACAGGAGCCGTAGTTAGTCTATGCTTCAATTCCTGGAAACTCCCCTCGCAAGCATCACCCAAATAAACTTTGTATTCTTCCTTGTTAACAATGTTAATGGGGTTGCAATCTTCGAGAATCCTTGCACGAATCGTCGGTAGTAGCCGGCTAGTCCTAAGAAACTTCGAACCTCTGATACATTCGTTGGTGTTGGCCAGTTACTCACCGCTTCTATCTTGTTTGGATCAACTGAAATGCCATCCTTGGATACTACATGCCCTAAAAATATCACTTGTTCTATCCAGAATTCACATTTCTTGAATTTAGCATATAACCGTTTTTCTTTGAGAATTTGAAGCACAATTCTGAGGTGTTCTTTGTGCTCATCTCTATCATGTGAATAGATAAGGATGTCATCAATAAACACCACCACAAATTTATCAAGGAACTCTTTGAATATCCGGTTCATCAGATCCATAAATGTCTTTGGAGCATTTGTCAAACCAAAAGGCATCACTAAAAATTCATAGTGACCATATCGTGTTCTAAATCTTGTCTTTTGGATATCTTCTTCTTTGACCTTGATTGATGATATCCGAACGTAAATCAATCTTTGAGAATACCGATGCTCCTTGCAATCGATCAAATAAATCATCTATCCTTGGAAGGGGATATTTGTTCTTGATGGTCACCTTATTCAGTTCCCTATAGTCAATGCATAATCGCAATGAGCCATCTTTCTTTTTACAAATAAGACAGGGGCTCCCCAAGGTGAACAACTAGGACGAATGAATCCCTTATCAAGTAATTCTTGTAGTGGGTTTTTAATTCTTTCAATTCTGTTGGTGCCATTCGTATGGGGCTTTAGAAATAGGGGTAGTCCCCGGCATTACATCCATTGCAAACTCAATTTCCCGATCCGGGGCAACCACAGTAGATCATCTGAAACACCTCAGAAATTCTCTAACCACCTCTACATCCTCGGGCTTCAATTTCATTTCAAGGGAGGTGTCCAAAACATTAGCCAAATAGCCGTATACCCCTTATTTAACATCTTCCTAGCTTTCGGTGCGGTTATAATTGGCAAAGAGCACGAATATGAATTACCTTTAAAAATAAACCCTCCTCCATTTAATGGTTGAAAGGCCACAATCTTCTTATTACAATCAACATTTGCACAATATTTAGATAGCCACCCATACCAAGGATAACATCAAAATTAGATATTGGTAGGACAACAAGGTCGGCGTAGAGTATCCTTCCATCAATTCGAATCGTACAGGCCCTCAACATTTGGTTAGAATCTATATTTTCTCCAAACGGAGCAGCCACATTATAACCAACTTTCAAGAGTTCTGGTTTAACGACCGATTTTCTCATAAATGCATATGATGCAAATGAATGTGTAGATCCTGGGTCTATCAATGTAAGTGCAGGAATTCCCGAGATCGAATGGTACTGAGACTACGGAAGCATCTGCATCGCCTTCTTCTCGAGTCATTGCAAAGACCCTCCCTTGAACTTTATTCTCGTGTTTGGGCAATCTCTCGCCATATGTCCGGCTTCTTGCATAAAACAATTATTGGACCCAACAAAACATTCTCCCAAGTGATTTTTCCCACATTTAGTACACTTGGGCTTCTCGGTTGTATTTGGAGCATCTCTCATTGTAGGATGCTTCGATTGGCTTTACTGGTTTTGCTCCGATCTCTTCCAATGTGCTGAATTTTTGAAGCAAATGCTTGCCTCTTCGTTGATAAGACCTTTGTATCTCCTTTTCATCAGCTTCTGCGAGCAGTGCTTTGTCAACTATTTCTCTGAACTCGGTTGATGTAGACATCCTCACATCTCTTCTAATTTCAGGTCGGAGGCCTCTTAGGAAATGATCCACCTTCTCAGCATTATCCCTAGCAATATAGGGAACATACCTACAGCCTTCTTCAAATTTGAGAATATATTCGCATACAGTCATATCCGCTTGTTTCAACTCCAAAAACTCTTTGACCTTGAGAGACCGTGTGTCCCTGGTGAAGTATTTATCATAGAATATTACTTTAAATCTCTCCCACGTCAACCCTTCCAAGTTGACTGCAAGTTTGGCTCCTTCCCACCAAGTTCTGGCATCCTTTTTGAGTTGAAAGATCGCATAAAGTATCTTCTCAGCATCGTCGATGTGCATGTAGTCAAATATAACATCAAGTGATTTGACCCATTCTTCCGCAACCATAGGATCAGCCCCACCATGAAAATCAGGAGGTTCCATTTTCCTAAATTTTTCATACACTGCTGGTCCATTATTGTTTCTTGGTGGAGGTTGTCGGTTTTGTTCT
The DNA here is from genome assembly GCA_033398695.1 of Orobanche coerulescens. Classification (NCBI taxonomy): domain Eukaryota; kingdom Viridiplantae; phylum Streptophyta; class Magnoliopsida; order Lamiales; family Orobanchaceae; genus Orobanche; species Orobanche coerulescens. The sequence continues at coordinate 146,078,189 of CM065803.1, forward strand.
TCGTTTCTTTGTTGCATGTTCAGCAGTTGTTGCATTTGTTCACCATACATCCTTGTCTGTTGTTGCATCAGCTCAGCCAAATTCTCAAGAAGGTTATGGTTTGGATTTGGATCATCTCTTGCCTTTCTTTTGGGTGCCATCACATTCGTTGTACTGCCCAATCTTACCCATTCATAAGCCAATAACGATCACATAACGATGATGATGACAACTAATATATTGTAATTTATTAAACATAATACTTAATAGATAAAAGTTGACCATATCCTTCAGTCGAGAATGCCCATATGCCATCTTCTGTCTGCAGGAAAGATTTAAACCTGTCTCCGATACCACAACTGTAACACCCCTAACCTAGCAATTTGAACCGAGGGGTCCGTGCTACTAAGTTGGGAGTATTACGCTTTTAAACTTTGAAAACCAATAAGAAGTAGATTTGGTAATGCGAGTACTCAGGGAAATAATGCAAACCAAGATTATTTATTCAAAACATTACATAACCTTAGGTTTAATACATAACAATACCATAACATAGTGATCCTATTAAAAACAAAACATAGTCTTCCAAAGATAGGGCGAAATAGCTGGGAATGGCATATGGACAAGTCTCCTTGTCAACATGAAGAAGATAGTCAACTCCTAAACATGAGCATCATCACTGTATCATAAGAATCTAATGAGCTAATGGCTCGGTAAGATGAGACTTGTAATAGCAAAGTATCACGTAGCACGTTTATCAATGAATAACTACTATATATATAGTCATGTTCTTGTAAAATCCTTTCTTCGGGTACCCTTGAAGTGTGGTACTCACCGATAGTGATAGGCCATGGTTTTCGGAACTGTTCATATAATTGGCCAATAAAAGATGTATACGGGGTTCCCATACTGGTTTTTCAACCAATGGTATTAGCCGTATTCAACTTTTTCATTCATGTGGTTTTCCTTGACCGACTTTCACCGCAAGTATTTGCCACCATGTTTTGGGTCCGCGGTCCCGCGTCCGTGCCTACCCGCCATCAATCAAGTACCATACTTCCTGTTCTTAAACATTCTTTCACATACACATTTTATGCATGATCGTTCAATATGATCACATATGCAAATATCAATCAATATATGATCCTTATGATACAACAAGGAAAAGCATCATCTTACCTCAAGTCCTGCTGTTGATGTGAAAAGATCGGTTTCTATAGATGGATGTGCTAAAATCCTTGAAGAAAATCAAACCTCTTTGGGGACTTTTGTCAATCACCTTTGAAAAGCTGTCGATTTGAGCTATCTGTTTGATCGGGATTTTTGTGGCTTTTATAATTTTTGGAAGGAAAATATGTTTGGGCGTTTTAAAGTAGAGTTTCATGACTTCAAAATGATATATTATATGTACAAAACCACGTCCGGAACATATATAAATAAGGGCTCAAAGTCGGTTGAAAATCAACCTTACCCGACAAGTGGAACCCCTATCCTGGACGGTGGCGAGAAGCTTGTCGGTCGTGACCGACCTTATCCGGACATGGGCGGCCCTTATCCTGGACAGTGGCCGAGAAGCTTCGCCGGTCGTGATCGACCTTATCCGGACAGTGGATGCCTTATCCGGATAGTGGTCGAGAAGCTTCTATCGGTCGTGACCGACCTTATCCGGACAGTGGACGGCCTTATCCGGATAGTGGCCTAGAAGCTTCGCCGGTCATGACCGGCGATTGTCGATCGGCGTGTCCGTGGTGACCGGCAAATGTCCGTCAACTTGCTCGGCCGGTTCGACCCCTTCCCGATGTCCAAATTCGATTTTCCGACTGTTCCAGACTAAATGCCGAGTTAACTCTTCGATATGCTTGGAACCAATTTTCGATAATATTAAAATAATAATTTAATATTATTTTTGCAGTATAAGTGTTCTGAAATGAAAATTTTATCGTATCAATTCGTCAAAAATTTTCGAAATCACTTTCATAAATTCTAAAATAATCCTTATAATTTATTTTGAAATCTTTGCTTTTTAAATCTTTCATTTTATGTTGGAAACATATCGATCCAAGTATTGGACAACTTGTAATTATTGAAATCCATGACCATTAGCATAATAAATAGCACTTAATTAAGTCTTTGAATTTTCTAGGGTATTACAATTATTATTTTATAATCATTTAGCACATCGATCTCCTTACTGAGAAACTGAGCTCCTCACTGCAACAAAACATCTCACAATGACCTTTTATCATGTTAGAGGAGCTAAATAACATGTCGTATAAAACGTAATGCAAAGGGACATAGCAGTTATTCATGCACATGAAATGTCTACTTCTATGCCATGCTTTCAAAATGCATATTATATAAATGCATTTAGGTATTAAATGGTTATTGGCTTAGGGGATAACCGAGCATTACATAGGTCTAGTAGGGTGTCTCATTTACCTGAGAGGTATGGGCTTGTGCACTTGGAGGAACTAGGTCTCCATGAGGTTCCAAGTGATAGCCAAGAGACTGACCCAACGACCTATGACCAAGCGATGGTGGATGTAGACTCCGCGAAATGGTGTGAAGCTATGGAAGCTGAGATAGACTCGATGCATGTCAATCAGGTCTGGACTCTAGTAGACTGCCCCAAGGGCATAGTGCCTATTGGGAACAAGTGGATCTACAAGTGAAAGACTGATGGTGATGGCAAGGTTGATGCCTATAAGGCCAGGCTTGTGGCAAAGGGTTATACCCAGAAATAAGGGATCGATTACCACGATACCTTCTCGCCCGTAGCCATGATCAAGTCTATTCGCATGATGCTTGCTATAGCTGCCTACCACGATTATGAGATATGGCAAACGGACGTAAAGACGGATTTCCTTAATGGATTCCTTAAGGAGGAAATCTACATGGAGTAGCCTAAAGGCTTTGTGTCCGAAGTCGGTATTCAGAAAGTGTGCAAGCTTCAGCATTCCATTTATGGGCTGAAGCAAGCATCGCGTAGTTAGAACCTTCGTTTTGACGAGGCGGTCAAAGAGTTTGACTTCGTGCAAAACGAGGAGGAACCTTGTGTATACAAGAGGGTTAGTGGGAGCAAAATCGCATTCTTAGTACTATATGTAGATGACATTCTACTAATAGGAAATGAGCGCACGCAACTCCTACATGCATAGCGTGCGCTAGTAGTAGCCCGATAACGCGCGTTAAGCTACATTCTTAGCGTGCGCTATCACGAGTTTGCATGAGAAATTTTGCATGTTGTTATATTTGTAAAAATGTCTTTTAGCATTGTGGGTTCTGTTTCGGGGCCCACGGCGCTGTAATATTCCCGGATGGCTCTGGGGGTCTTACAGAATATGGTATCAGAGCTTAGGTTGTGGAAACCTAGGCTATCGGGTTGAGACGAGTCGTGTTTTTGTCCCGTAATTTGAGTTGCCAGTTGGCAAGTATTAGAGCCCTGGGTTTTTGTTGTTCACTCGGGCTTGTGTGTTATGTGGTTTACCGGTTTGGTACTGTGATTGTTCTAAACTCATCCAAATGGTATTAACGTGTTTCTTTGGAAAGATATGTGTTGTTTTTTCGAGTTGAACTGATTTTGAAAAATGTATGTTTTGAAAATTTCTATATCGAGTGTTTTCTAGAGTTGAGACATGTGCCAGTATCACGGGGAATCGTTGGCTTCACGATCTGTAAGTATTTAGATTTTTGAAGTGCATTGAGGTTATTCTCAGTTATAAAGTTGATATGCTTTGAGATCCAGAAGATATTATGTGTTAATGTATGAGGTAGCAGAATATAACAGTTGGGACAAAACCGATGATCTTGAGAAGCTATGATTATGGAAAATCAATATGTCGATTAAACTTGGAAAATGGAGTCGTACATTTGGGAGAAATGTTGTGGATTGTTGAGTGGAATATGTAGTCATGCTAGTTTATTTTGAGATATATGAAATTGATTTTGAACATTTGAAAATGATACTTTTCAACATGATATATTTTGAATAAACTATTTTGCTCGCTGTCATGAAAATGTATTTTCTTAAATTTATTTTGAGAGGAAGTATTGTTGTCTTTAAAAACATGTTTCATCATGGCATAATTAAAGTGTTGCAGAATGGAATAATGTTCGATGTTTCGAGTCACATGTGGAAAAGATGATTTTAACAAAGTCTATAGAATATGATTTTGGATTCTATCGTGTGATTTTACGACTAAATGTCAGTAGAATTGGTGACGAGCTGAATTGGTATACAGGAATATGGATGTGGTCAATAATTTGCATAATTTCATTTTATTTAATCGTGTGTATTCAAAAAGAATTGTTATCGAGTACTTGACATAAGCGAGCCAGTTTAACTTTTCGAAAATTGATTTTTTGCGGTCTTGCAAATATATATGTTTTAAGTTTTGAAATTCTCGAAAGAACTTTCGAAAATTGGTTTTATTGACAAGATTATATGATTTCAAAGACGTTTTGAAAATGTGATTGGTATATGTACAAATTTAGTGCATAATGCATATCATGGTGAAGTTGTGAGTAAGGCTCAAGAGTTGGATAACACATCAATGGTACGATGAAAGGAGATTATCTGTATGGAGTTGTCTGCCAGATTTTTACGGACCACAAGAGCCTGAAGTATATTTTTACCCAGAAGGAGTTGAATATGAGACAAATGAGGTGGTTAGAGCTAATCAAAGACTATGATATCGAGATCCTTTATCATCCAAGCAAGGCAAACGTGGTTACCGATGCCTTGAGCCGCAAGACGGTGCAGGAGCAGATACTAGCTCGTTTGACCGCCCAGAGAGAGTTGCAATTAGAGTTCATGAGACCAGAGATTGAGGTCTGGATACAACGCATTCAGGGACAACTGTGCATGCTTGGGATTTCACCGTCCCTTGATGAGACGATCAGGACGAAACAGATGACGGACCCATTCTTATCCAGAGTTCGAGGAGAAATCGATCAGGGGAAGGCCCCGGGATTTGTGGTTCACGAGGATGGACTGTTACGCTTTAAAATTCATTCAGGAAGGCGGAGCAGGTAGAAGTATTTATTTGGAAGAATACAATGAAACCCCTCAGGAGACACCTGTACAAGAAGTTGGAACCGAACCTTCTGAAACACAAGTACAACCACCTCGTAGGTCTACTAGGGTGTCTCATTTACATGAGAGGTATGGCCTTGTATACTTGGAGGAGGTGGGTCTCCATGAAGTTCCAAGTGATAGCCAAGAGACTGACCCAACGACCTATGACCTAACGATGGTGGATGTAGATTCCGCGAAATGGCGTGAAGCTATGGAAGCTGAGATAGACTTGATGCATGTCAATCAGGTCTGGACTCTAGTAGACCGCCCTAAGGGTATAGTGCCTATTGGGAACAAGTGGATCTACAAGACAATGACTGATGGTGATGGCAAGGTTGACGCCTATAAGTCCACGATTGTGTCAAATGGTTATACCCAGAAGGAAGGGATGGATTACCACGATACCTTCTCGCCCGTAGCCATGATCAAGTATATTCGCATGATGCTTGCTATAGCTGCCTACCACGATTATGAGATATGGCAGATGGACGTTAAGACGGCTTTCCTTAATGGATTCCTCAAGGAGGAAATCTATATGGAGCAGCCTAAAGGCTTTGTGTCCGAGGTCGATATTCAGAAAGTGTGCAAGCTTTAGCGTTCCATTTATGGACTGAAGCAAGCTTCGCATAGTTGGAACCTTCATTTTGACAAAGCAGTCAAAGAGTTTGACTTCGTGCAAAATGAAGAGGAACCTTGTGTATACAAGAGGGTTAGTGGGAGCAACATCGCATTCTTAGTACTATATGTAGATGACATTCTACTAATAGGAAATGATGTGGGAATGCTCAGTTCTGTGAAAGCTTGGCTTTCAAGTAATTTCTATATGAAAGACTTGGGATAAACAACCTATATTCTTAGTATTCGGCTATACCGAGATAGAGCGAAGAGAACGATAGGTCGTTCCCAAGCCCTATATATAGATAAGATCTTAAAGAGATTTAAGATGGATGATTCTAAAAAGGGTTCCTATCGATGCGACATGGAATAAAACTCTCCTCGAATATGTGTCCTCAAAGTGAGGAACAATGAAAGGAAATGAGTAATATACCATATGCTTCGACCGTGGGTAGACTTATATATGCTATGTTGTGTACGAGTAGGTTTCAAGCAAACCCAGGGAGGGAACATTGGAATGCCATAAAGAACATTCTCAAGTACTTGAGAAGGACTAGAGATATGGTTATGATGTATGGCGGTGGAGAACTGAATGTGATGGGATTCACTGATTCGGACTTCCAAGAACAGAAAGACGATTCGATGTCTACTTTTGGCTACATATTTACTCTTAATGGAGGAGCAGTATCTTGGCGTAGTGCCAAGCAAAGCGCGACTGCTGATTCCACCAGTCAGGATGAGTATCAAGCAGCCTCGGAGGCTTCCAAGGAAGGGTTCTAGATTAAGAAGTTTGTAGGAGAAATTCAAGTGATACCATGTGTTGAGCTGCCTGTTCCGCTGTACTGAGACAACAATGGAGCTGTAGCGCAGGGCAAGGAGCCAAGGTTTTACAACAAAACAAACACATTGAGAGGAAGTATCATCTCATAAGATAATTTCTTCGCAAGCGATATATTATGCTGCATAGAGTAGACTCAGCCGACAACATCACTAATCTACTGACCAAGCCGCTTTCTCATACTAGCTTGGAGTGTCTTCTGGAGAACATGGGTATTAGATACCATAGTGTGTGGCATTGAGTGCAAGTGGGAGATTGTTAGGAGTATGCCCTTGAATTCCACTCAGAGGATGTTGAGTGAGGGCATTGTACTTGTTATTATGTATATCAATATCATGAGGCAATTGTTTGTTTCTTTATTTACTAGCACTTATTAGATAAGGGGATCGGCACTAGAAAGGTTTATAGCTCAAATACATAATCGTTCGCAAGTCAATGAAACTTGACTGGGCGTTAAGTTTATGTGAAGACTTGTATGACGTGTTCTTTGATGTGGAGAGTGCCTGTCGAACACTAATGATTAGTGGGAGCACATGTTATTGGTATGCTAATTGGATTAGTATACTCGAACCGACTCACCCTCGATTCGTCACACGGATTCCACTCCGAGACAGTCAATGACGGAATCGAAAGGTGGTGATAGGTATTCGTGAACCTTCAACTTGAGAATTTGGTAGGGATGTGCTTGTGACGTTATGATTTTCATTAGAGTAGTTCGACCCAGAAAATCGGAAGGTCGGGGTCAACCTCGATGTGCGTCTTGACGGGCAAGTAGTAGGTCCTACTAAATACCAAGATAGAATTCTTTCTCCTATTTGTGAATGGGTTATATTTCCTATGCGGTTATTGGCAAATGAGATCATACGTGTTTTGCCAAAGCATTGGAGCTAGTTGTATTGGATACACCAGAGCTCGATGATCTCGATTTGCATTAACTCATACATAGAGTCAAGTACAGATGGGGTTTGACTGACCGTGACCCTATAACTTGATCGGGACATTTGAAAGAAGGGTTCATACGTATACTGGTTTTCACGACAAAATGGTTCTTGAATGATGCCATTCATTCGTTCTTAGTTGGGGTACAGTGTAGGCCACCAAGTTGGCTAGGTGGTGCTACTACTCTTTGGTTCCTCCCATTGCTGACTGAGACAGACCTACCGAGTCGCGCACTAGGATTGACGACGGAATGAATCGAGATTATTCTCTCATTATGAATATTAGATATTGGATATCTAATTTTGGGGACATTGGATGTCTAAATTGATTTATTGGATAAATTAATTTACGGCCAAATAAATTAAATAAATTACTGGGTGATTAATTTAATTCGTAGATATAATTATTTCTTGGAGAAATTAATTATATTATATTGTATTTGATATGATTAATTAATTGGATTAATTAATTGATATAAATACATCAGAACAAAATTGGAGTTTATCTGTTTGGACTCATGGGAATCTGATACGAACCGAACTCGTCCAATTTCTTTATGATGGCCGCCCCCCCTTCCACCTACCTTCCACTTAGTCTTTGTTTCCATTTTATAATGGAAGACAATGACTTTTGTAGGGGAATCTCTCATGTGTAATGAGTTGTCTTCATGTGGGTTGTTGGTGTATAAAGAATGAGGAGAAGACTTACTCACACACACTTCATTTTTGGTGTTTCATCTGTGAGCAAGAGTACAGAGAGAGAAAAAAACATTTTCTCAAGGTCTTCTTCTTCTTCATTTCTTCTTGTTTTTCTTGGAGAAAATTCAAGACATAAATTGGTAGATATAGATTGAACACTTAGAGTGTTATAATCTTGATTAGCAAGTTCCTATAACCTTGTTCTAGCCATATCCTTGGAGGATAATGAGGTTTAGTCGTTCCGTTTGTTCCGACGCATGGCAAGTAGAGACGCGGTACTTTCGGCGTTGGATCATTCAAGAGCTTGGAGCGGATTGGATTCGTGGAAAGCATTTAAAGCTTGGGGAATTGCTCAAGAGAAGAACACCATTTAATCAATGGACTACAAGGGTATGATTTTGAATTTTCCATTGTTCATTTAATATTCGTATATACGTAGCTCGATCGACCCTCAGAGGGATTCAGATCGAATTAATTTTAGTGTACCGCTTCCGCTGGGCCTTTGTTTTAGGCACCGAATCCCAACACTATAGCACAGGCTAAGGAGCCGAGGTTTCACACAAATGATACATTATGCTGCATAGAGTAGACTCAGTAGACAACGTCGTTGATCCACTGACCAAGCCACTTTCTCAGATTAGCTTGGAGCGTCATCTGGAGAATATGGGTATTAGATACCATAGTGTGTGGCAATGAGTGTAAGTGGGAGATTGTTAGGAGTATTCCCTTGAATGCCACTCAGATGATGTTAGAGAGAGGGCATTGTACTTGTTATTATGTAATATATTATAAGAAGGCAATTGTATGTTTCTTTATTTACTGATAGTCACTGGCATTCCTGATTCGTAAATATATATATATATATATATATATAAACTAGTCGGTGTATTTGAGAGCAAAACATTCCACAACTTATTGGATAAGGGGATCGGCACTGGAAAGGTTTATAGCTCAAATACTTAATCGTTCACAAGTCGACGAAACTTGACTGTGCGTTAAGTTTATGTGAAGACTTGTATAATGTGCTCTTTCACATGGAGAGTGCCTGTCGTAACTAATGGTTAGTAGGAGCACACATTATAGGTATTCTAATGGTATTAGTATACCCGAACCGACTCACACTCGATTCTTCACACGAATTTCACTCCGGAACAGTCAATGACCGAATCGAAAGGTTGTGATAGGTATTCGTGAACCTTTGACTTGAGGATTTAGTAGGGATGTGCTTGCGACGTTATGATTTTCACCAGACTAGTTCGACTCGAAAAACCAAAAGGTGGGGTCAACTTCGATATGCATCTTGACGAGCAAGTAGCAGGTTCTATTAAATACCAAGACAAATATTCTTTCTCCTGCAAGTGAATGGGTATATGTCCTATGCGGTTATTGGCATATGAGATCATAAATCTTTGGCCAAATCATTGGAGCTAGTTGTATTAGGTACACGAGAGCTTAGCAATCTCGATTTGCATTAACTCATGCATAGCGTCAAGTATAGATAGGGTTTGATCGACCATGACCCTATAACTTGATCGGGACATTTGAGAGAAGGGTTTATACGTATACTGGTATTCATGAAAGAAAGGTTTTGGAATGATCCCAATCAATTGTTCTCAGTTAGGTACAGTGTATGTAACACCCCCGAGATATTCGAAGTATATTACAGCGCCGTGGACCCCTACATGGGACCCACCAGGCTAAAACAAGAAAAACACCATTCGACTAACTATCTCAGTTAGCGAGGACACACATTTAAATAATACAACATCTAAAGATACGCCCAGAGCAACCGGTGTAACAAACATAATCCGACAATATAGCAATTTGAGTTAATACAAAACGAAGTTCGGAGTGAAATGCCCAAGTACTCGCGAGTACAATCTATAAGTTTATAAGTGTGGGAAACAACCATATCGAAATTGACAAGAGAAATAAGAAGACTCCAATGCACATGTCAACGACCCTGGCCAACATCCTCGTACTGTCCCAGCGCCCGCTCGTCCAGCAGAACAAAACCTGAAATCCATAACAAGAATTTCCCCAAAACGGGTCCCCAAAGGGGTTAGCAATTACGCTAGTACAAGTAATCAAGGCAAACCAATCGCTTACGCATTTCATAGTACAATGCACCAAATTCATTTCAAAACCAAAACCAGACATGTCTTTTCCGGAAACAAACAGTCAATCAAATTTGCCCAGGACCGGGACGAAGCCACAAATCCCACCCGAGGCCTCTAAGGACCCTCCCGAGCTGGCCACTTATAAAATAAATCACGCACAGGCATCGCCTAGGACCGGGATGAAGCCACAAATCCCACCCGAGGACTCTAAGGACCCTCGCGAGCTGGCTAGAGAAACAAACTCGTGAAGCCAGGGATAAACCATTGGATTCCCTCCGTGATCCCGTCGGACCCTCCCGAGGTGAGCAAAGCACACACAATATACATTACCATTTCATGTAAAGCATAAAGGTTTTCCAAAAATACTTGCCTTGAATAATTGATTACGCAACGAATGGAAAGGAAAATCACCGACGAATGCTAGGAACCAACGGAACCTAACGATTCGAAGAACATAATCACAACCAACTCTAAACGAATACGGAAATGGAATACACCCGAAAACCCGCCTACGATTCATGTATGTTCGTATAAAAATAACAACGAGGGCGGACCACAACCGAACCCTCTCGAATACGCAACAACCACGAAATATACCATGATTCCATAAGGAAAACAAGAATACTAGCAAGATTAATCATATTCAACATGGATTAATCAACCGTATGGAACGAATCGAAGAAAAACCCGAAAACCCCCAATTTACTTAAAAGTAGGGTTCTAAGAAGATTTACCTTGTATTAGGATGAAAGATTCATGTTGATGTTGTTATAATACACCAAAAACTCAAGGAAGATGATGGTTGAGATGATTGGAGGAAGAAATCGCCAAGAAATCGCCCAAAATCGCCAAAGCCGCGGAGGAAGGAGGTGAAATAGAAATTAGATCCGTCCACGGTCAACTCCTGGGTATATATAGCCGCACGGCTTAGCACGCGCTAACGGCTAAGTGTTAGCGTGCGCTACCCAGTTATATTACAGTCCAAAACTCACTGTCCTGGACCATTAGCATGCGCTACTACTACTATCTAGCGTGCGCTAACAACGAGTCGATAGCGCGCGCTATCGAGCTATAGCGTGCGCTACCTGGGCACCTGAACGAGTCCAGAACAAACTATCCAGTACTGAACAGTCATACTAGCGCACGCTACCGGACACCTAGCGTGCGCTAGTCCCCCGACATTAGCGTGCGCTAGACAACGTAGCGTACACTAATCCGCTAGTCCAGAGTGCTGGAATCAGAACTGCCACTCCCATGGCTCAGCTCGCTAGCGCGCGCTACGAAGCAGATATAGCGTGCGATACTAAGGGATCTCTAGCGTGCGCTATGCATAAAAATTAGCGCGCGCTAGGCACGGAATATGAACGTCCCAAAACACCAGAACATGAACGAAACATCAAACAGAACATATCAAAACACATAATAACATAGAATGGATCCACGGCAACCCCGAAACGGTGGTTCCGCACAACAATTACGAGAATCAGATCAATAGATGACGGAAGAAATACACTAAAAAATACACGAGGGACGCTACAAACGAGAAATTCACCGAAAAATGAAAATACCGGGAAAAGAAAAATGCGGATATTATATTCTACCCCTCTAAAAATAAGTTTCGTCCAGAAACTTAAGAAACAAACAACTCGGGGTACCTAGCACGCATGTTATCCTCGGTTTCCCAAGTTGCCTCCTCGACACCATGTCTCGACCACTGCACCTTGACCAAAGGGATGGTCTTATGCCTCAGTCGCTTCTCACGATGCTCCAAGATCTTCAAAGGATGCTCCTCAAAAGTAATATCCTCGGCGACATCAATCTCACCATAATCGATGATGTCACTAGGATCCGGGACATATTTCCTCAGTTGGGAAACATGAAAAATGCTATGAACATGACTCAGGGCCGGGGGTAACGCCAAACGGTATGCCAACCCACCGACTCGCTCGAGAATCTCGAAGGGTCCAATAAATCTCCGACTTCGCATCCCCTTTTTCCCGAAACGGAAAACTCCCCTAGTCGGCGACACCTTTAGCAAAACGTGGTCTCCCACCTCGACATCTGCATATGACTTCTGTCGACTCTGGGCAGTCAACATCTGTTCCCAAATTAATTCTATCTTCCGCCTCATCTCTAGAATGATATCCGGCTCGGTCTTGACCAAATCGGACGCCTCATTACAAAAAATCGGTGATCGACAATGCCTCCCATAAAATGCCTCATACGGTGCCATCCGAATCGATGCGTGCCAACTATTGTTGTACGTGAATTCGATCAATGGCAAATGCTCCTCCCAGTTACTGCTCCAATCGAGAGCACAAGCACGCAACATATCCTCGAACGTCTGGAAAGTGCGTTCCGACTGTCCATCTGACTGAGGATGAAAAGAGGTACTCAAATGCAAATGAGTACCCAACACCTTATGCACCGCATGCCAAAAGTGCGATACAAAACGGCCATCACGATCCGAAACAATAGACTTCAGAGTACTGTGAAGCCTCACAATCTGCACGATAAACACACGAGCCAACTTCTCCGGGCCCCAAGTGTCCTTGATGCCTAGAAAATGTGCCGACTTGGTCAGGCGATCAACAATCACCCAGACCATATTCATGCCCATCCTCGATCTCGGCAAACTCGTAATGAAATCCATCGATATATCTTCCCATTTCCATTCAGGAACAGGAAGTGACTGCAATAACCCGGTCGGTCGCTGATGCTCGATTTTGACCTGCTGACAAGTCAAACATCTCGCTACAAACTGTGCGACCTCCTCCTTCATATCATTCCACCAGAAATTCCTTCTCAGGTCCTTGTACATCTTACTCAAACCAGGATGAACGGAATAAGGTGTAGCATGGGCCTCACGCAAAATACTCTGTCTCAACTCTAAGTCGTTCGGTACACAAAGCCAACTCTGAAATCTCAAAACACCATTCTCGTGAATCACAAACCCAGGAGACTTTCCCTTAAGAACGTTCTCTCGTATTTGAGTAATCATCGGATCCTCCAACTGCTTCAGCTTAATTTCATCGATCAAAGACGACGAAATCTCTAAAGCACAAAGTTGCCCGACAGCTCCAGCCAACAAAATCTCAACATCTAACTCGATCAAAACCCGACGAAGCTCAGATTGAGACGTAAGGATCTCAAGCGTTCGCAACGCAACTGGTTTCCGACTCAAGGCATCGGCCACGACGTTCGCCCATCCAGGATGATAAAGGATTTCGAGGTCATAATCCTTAATCAACTCTAACCACCTCCTCTGCCTCATATTCAACTCCCGCTGAGTAAATATGTATTTCAAACTTTTATGATCGGTAAAAATCTGACATACAGAGCCGAAAAGATAGTGACGCCAAATCTTGAGCGCAAAAACAACTGCCGCTAACTCCAAATCGTGAGTAGGGTAGTTAAGCTCATACGGCCTCAACTGTCTCGACATATATGCAATGGTCTTGCCGTGCTGCATCAATACGCACCCAAGACCCTGACCCGAAGCATCACTGTAAACATCAAAACCCCCGTTGCCACACGGCAATGCTAAAATCGGGGCTGAAGTCAAATGCCTCTTCAGCTCCTCGAAACTCGACTGTCTCTCGTCATTCCAGAAGAACTTCTCGAATTTCTGGAGTAACTGTGTAAGCGGCCGAGCCAGTTTCGAGAAACCCTCGACGAACCTACGGTAGTAGCCGGCCAAACCCAAGAAACTAGGGATCTCCTTCACATTCTTGGGCGGTGCCCAATCCAACACTGCCTCAACCTTCTGCGGATCTACACGAACCCCCTCGGCTGAAATCACGTGACCTAAAAACATCACTTCCTTCAGCCAGAACTCACATTTCGAGAACTTCGCACAGAGTTGCTCGGTTCTCAAAATGTCTAACACTACTCACAAATGATGGGCATGCTCTTCCTCGTTCCTCGAATAAATAAGAATATCGTCAATGAAGACGACGACACACTTATCCAAATACTCGATAAAGACTTTGTTCATCAACTGCATGAACACCACCGGTGCATTAGTTAACCCGAAAGGCATAACTACAAACTCATAATGTCCATATCTCGTCCGAAAAGCTGTTTTCGGCACATCAGACTCCCTCACCCGGAGCTGATAGTACTCCGATCTCAAATCAATCTTCGAGAACACCGCATCTCCCTGCAACTGATCGAACAAGTCATCAATCCTCGGCAAAGGATACTTGTTCTTGATAGTCACCTTGTTTAGTTCGTGATAGTCGATACACAAACGCAGTGAACCATCCTTCTTTCGCACAAACAGGACCGGTGCGCCCCAAGGCGAGGCGCTCGGTCGAATATACCCCGACTCAAGAAGCTCATTCAACTGCTTCTTCAACTCGGCCATCTCTGAAGGTGCCATGCGATACGGTGCCTTAGAAATCGGAGCCGCGCCCGGCTCTAACTCTATAGAAAACTCGACCTCACGATCCAGTAGTAATCCCGGTAACTCGTCAGGAAATACATCAGGAAACTCACTAACGACTGGAATTGGCAAACACTCGACTCCACTATCCTCCGCCTTCAAGGCATAGCACCAATAACCAGTACACCCCTTTCGCAGGAGCCTCATCGCCTTCAAGGCGTTAATAACGAACTTGTGGTTTCCCCTATTTCGTCCCGCGAAAGAGTGATTGGTGCCATCCTAGACTAACATAGTGATGATTGTCGTGCGGTAGTTCATGATGGCGCCATGCCGCTCGAGCCAATCATCCCCGAGAATCAAATACTCACCCTCAATATTAACGACAATAAGATTAGAGAGCCAAGCTCTCTCACAAATAAACACAGAGCAGTCTCGGACCTCTCGATCGCCAACGATCCTATCACTGCTAGGAAGTTTAACGATGAAAGACTCGCAAGGCGACAAATAGTCGAGACTCAAACGGCGCATAAGAAGTCTGATGGTGTCGCCACAGTAGCTGCTGGATCATCGACCCTCCTCATCTCATAGATATACGGGGGGCGGAGCCGCCACTGGAAGCTCCCCCTCTAGCGGGCTGACCCTGACCTCTCCCTCAGCGGAGACTGCGGAGAAAACGAGCCCTGGTTCACACTCGGCTCCCTAGGTGCTGAAAAAGAAGTCTGAGCACCAAGAAGCTATCTTGCCCGCTCACAAAAGAAAGCTTTGTGGCCCGACTGACCACAAGTATGACAAGTCAGAGGTGGACTGTAACACCCCAAACTAGGCGGATATTATAGTGCCGTGGATCCTTGACTGGGACCCACCAGGCGAATGAAAACTGATGAATTAAATAATATAATTGTAGTACCGAACCACATTATATTACCAAATACTCCGATGAGGAATTTAAGTACAATATACCAGGACAATACCGAATACTAGTATATTTTATATGAAGATAAAATACACCACCCTGAATAAATAAATATCTCAAACGGAATTTGCAGCGGAATTACAATGAAGAGAAATAAGAATGACTGAAATGACTGGGCCCCCCTACTAGTATCACTGGGACTCCTCGCCGTCAACATGCTCTTCCCGTGCCTTTGCCTTGCCGTGACCTCAAATCAAAATCCCCCAACGGGGTCAGTTACAGAGAACAACAATCCTCAAGGGTTGAAAATACACAATCATGAGTTATCTTTAGTTATGAAATATCCTTTTGTTATGAATTGAGCTGAAGAGGAGTATCATAGTACGCCCGTAATGTTCTGTGCAAGTGTACAAGACGAATGACCGGACACACCCGTCCTTGTACCTAATTAGTCTCACGGAGGTAATCGTTACCGTGTGCACAGTCCAATGTATCGATCCCAATACATGACCATCGCGTGCTTGACTAAAAATCCCACACATCCGCACCCGGCCACGCAATATGAACCCAGAAGGTCATATGACCGAGAATGATCAAAATGAATATCAATGAATAACAATCTGACAAGGTCAAGAATGACTCACCGAGATGAAAATAATAGTGAAGTGAATGATAGTTCAATGAAATGATTGGAACCACCGTTCCTCGTTAATGAAGTGATTAGTCGACAATTACAAGTCTCAATACGGTTAATACAATGATGAATGAGTTATGATTATGAATGAACAACAACAAAAGGAATGAATATCCTTTTAACCGAGTTAGAATTAACTTACACAACACCGATGAAGAATGTCCTTCCACGAACAACGTCCTAAATGAAATGTCGGTCGCTCAAACAACCTTGAATAACACAATTACCAACAATCCGCTCAATATAGGAATCAAACACGATTATAACGAACTCAAAACGTCAATACGACTAAACCAAGTTCATTGAGGCATTATATCGAATACGTTGTGGCCAAACTTCAATTGTTAACAACCAATCCTCAATTATACCAATATCAAAACCCCACGAAGTGTTTCAAACCAACAAAACATCTTCCAAATGATCAATAACCCAAAATGAATATCCAAAATCGTGATTACAACAACAATTAATCGAAAACCCCCAAATCCAACTCAATATTCAAAGTGTTCTTGAATAATCCTTCAATAATCCATTGAATCTTTATACAAACTCATAATCATATCCATATCCCTCCATATAACATGATTATAACGTCCAAAACATCATATCTCAATACAAAATCGAAATCCAAGATGTTGAAGAAATTACCTCTTGAAGATCCAACCACTTCGATCCGATGAACACGAGTTAAATCGAGTATCCAAGCTTCCCAAATGAATGTAGATGATGAAAATCTAACACTCAAGTGTTTGATGATGGAAAATCCTTCCCTCAAGTTCTCTCTCTCGGAACAAAGTGAAAGAAATGGTGAAAATGATGAAAAAGTCCCGGCCAACTCTTTATAAACTGCCGGAAGTTACGGCCGTAACATCCCAGGTCAACGGCCTTACGGCCGTAACGCCAACTAAATGCGGCCGTAACTCGCGGCCCAAAATACCGGCGACAAATGACCTTACGATCGTATCCGCTCCTGACTTACGGGCGTAACTCACCCTCGTCCAAAACACCTGCCGACATCCTTACGGCCGTACCCGCACACCTTATGGGCGTAACTCGGACGATACGGCCGTATCCGGCCAAACTTATGGGCATAAGCCCCCTTCGTCGAAAATGACCAGGCACCCTGCCTGTAACGTACGGCCATATCCGGCCAAGCCTTACGGCCGTACCTTCCTCGTCTTACGGCCATATGTCACAACCCTTACGACCGTAAGTCCCTCTCGTCCGACAAAACCTGAAATTTACGAATACCACTTACGGCCGTATCCTACCCATCTTACGGATGTAACTCGCCTTCGGCCAAAAATGCCTGGGCACCCTGCTGGACACGTACGGTCGTAACCGGCCAAGCCTTACGGCCGTACCTGCTCAACTTACGGCCGTATGTCGCAACCTTACGGCCGTAAGTCCCGTTCGTCCAAAATGGCCTGAAAACAACGAACACCTGTTACGGCCATAACCTACAATCCTTACGGTCGTAACTCGTTGCTGGACAAGGTGAAAAATCCGATAACTCCGATTCCTCGCTACGATGGATGAATGATCCGACATACCATATGAATGTGAAAGTGAACAAGTCCAACATATGCCAAAGATGATACTCCCAGTACAAGACTACCAATCACGATGAAAATGATAATACTCTCGTCTCGATCTATAAACGGAGATGAAATGACGATCGGTAACTGACATACGGTTACAACATGCCAACAGTGAACGCAATTGAATGAATCACGGATGATGAGTGATTAATAATGAGTGAAAATTACTGACTGATTAATACTGAATGAAAATGAATAAATTACAACCGGGTATTACATACTCCCCCCCTTAAAAAAGAGTTTCATCCTCGAAACTAAGGGTCAAACAACTCGGGATAAATCTCCCGCATACTCTCCACAGTTTCCCAAGTAGCCTCTTCGACTCCGTGTCTAGACCAATGAATCTTGACCAAAGGAATCGTCTTGTTCCTCAACTGTCTGATTCGCTGCTCTAAAACTCATATAGGACGCTCCTCATACGAATGATCATCCGCGATCTCAATTTCGTCGAACTGAAGTATGTGGCTCGGGTCGGCAACATACTTCCGCAATTGAGAGATGTGAAACACATTATGAATTCGGCTCAATTCCAGAGGTAAAGCCAATCGATAAGCTAACTCGCCTACTCGATCCAAAATCTCAAACGGCCCAATGAATCTCGGACTCAACTTCCCCCGCTTTCCGAAATAGAAAATGCCTCGACTCGGGGATACCTTGACCAACACGTGGTCACTGTCTCGAACTCTAGTGGTCGACGAGGATTATCTGCATATGATTTCTGTCGACTCTGAACGGTCAACAGACGACTCCTGATCAAAGCTACCTTCTCACGGGCGGCTATAAGCATATCAGGCTCGGTGCCGATTGACTCTGATAAGTCGTCCCAACACAAAGGAGATCGACAACGACGACCGTATAAGGCCTCGTAAGGTGCCATCTTAATCGAAGCATGCCAACTATTATTGTACGTGAACTCAATCAACGGTAATTGGGCTTCCCAATCGTCTTTCCAATCGAGGACGCATGCCCTCAACATGTCCTCTAATGTCTGAATAGTCCTCTCTGATTGTCCGTCGGACTTAAGATGAAAAGCAGTACTGAGATTAAGCTGAGTTCCCATAGCACGATGAACTGATTTCCAAAAATGAGACACGAATTGTCCGTCACGATCAGAAACGATACTTTTAGGAGTACCGTGCAGTCTCACTATCTCTCTGATGAACAACTGGGCAAGTCTCTCGGGACCCCACGTATCCTTAATCTCACGGAAATGAGCCGATTTAGTCAAATGGTCCGCAATTACCCAGATTGTATTCATGCCAAGACGACTCGTCGGCAAACTCGTGATGAAATCCATCGAAATGTCTTCCCACTTCCACTCTGGAATAGGGATAGGTTTCAGCATACCCGCCGGACACTGATGTTCAATCTTAACTTGCTGACAGGTTAAGCATCTCGAAACGAATTCTGCTACTTCTCGCTTCATATTACTCCACCAGTAATTTTGTTTCAAGTCCTTGTACATCTTGCTAGACCCCGGATGAACGGAATAAGGGGTAGCATGAGCTTCTCTCAAAATTGAGTTTTTCAACTCGTCATTCGCCGGTACGCACAACCGATTCTTAAATTGCAAAAGCCTATCCTCGTGGACCACAAATCCAGGGGCTTTCCCCTAAGCCAGATCCTCACGGATGCGCAACAATGATGGGTCTGAACCCTGATTCTCTCTGATTGCCTCCTCCAGTGGCGATGAAATCTCTAACATGCAAAGTTGCCCTTTCACTCGCTGAAGCCAGACCTCGATCTCGGGTCTAAGGAATTCCTGCTGAAGTTCCTTCTGGACTGTTAAACGAGCAAGTATTTGCTCCTGAACGGACTTACGACTCAAGGCATCGGCAACCACGTTTGCCTTACTCGGGTGGTACAGGATCTCGATATCATAATCTTTGATTAGTTCCAACCACCACCTCTGTCGCATATTTAACTCCTTCTGAGTAAATTTATACTTCAAACTCTTGTGATCGGTGAAAATCTGACAGGTGACGCCATAGAGGTAATGACGCCAAATCTTCAACGCGAAAACGACGGCTGCAAACTCTATGTCGTGGGTCGGATAATTAACCTCGTAAGGTCTCAATTGTCGTGAAGCATAGGCAATATCCTTCCCATTCTGCATTAATACACATCCGAGACCGTGTCCGGACGCGTCACTATAAACCACGAATCCTTCCGTCCCTTGTGGCAAGGAAAGTATAGGTGCTGAAATTAACCGGCTCTTGAGTTCCTCAAAACTCAGCTGACACACATCAGACCACGTGTATTTCTTATCCTTTCGCAAAAGGATCGTCAACGGTTGAGCAATTTTAGAAAATCCCTCCACAAACCGCCGATAATAACCGGCTAATCCGAGAAAGCTTCGGATTTCCTTAACATTCTTCGGAGGTAACCAATATTGGATAGCCTTCGTCTTCTGAGGAAAAACACGCACTCCATCTGATGAAATTACATGCCCGAGAAACGTCACTTCGGACATCCAGAACTCACATTTGGAAAACTTCCCATAAAGTTGTTCTCGTCTCAACACATCGAGAACCTGATGAAGGTGAACCTCGTGCTCCTCTCGGTCATGAGAATAAATCAAAATGTCATCGATGAAGACAACAACAAACTGATCCAAAAAGTCGATGAAAACCCGATTCATTAACTCCATGAATACCACGGGTTCATTAGTTAACCCGAACGGCATTACCACGAACTCATAATGACCATAACGTGTACGAAACGCTGTCATTGCAATATCCGACTCTCGAATTCGCAACTGATTATATCCAGATCTTAGGTCGATCTTGGAAAATATTGAAGCTCCCTGAAGTTGATCTAAGAGATCATCAATACGGGGTAGAGGATACTTATTCTTGATCGTCACCCTGTTTAACTCCCGATAATCAATACACAAGCGAAATGAACCATCCTTCTTCTTGACAAACAACACTGGTGCTCCCCACGGAGACGCACTCGGTCGAATATAACCTTTCTCGTACAATTCCTCAAGTTGGTTCTTCAACTCCTGCATTTCGGTCGGGGCCATTCGGTACGGTGCCTTCGATATTGTAGATGTACCAGGCTCCAACTCAATCGTGAATTCTACATCTCTCTGTGGAGGCAAACCGGGTAACTCGTCTGGAAATACATAGGCATATTCCCTCACTACCGGAATATCCGCCAACATTATTGGTGATTTCTCGGTTTTGGTCATATAGCTCCAATAACCAATACACCCCTAAATGAGTAATTTCACTACTTTCATCAAGTTGATGACTTTCCCGGAACAACTAGGATTACTCCCCTGAAAAACACATTCGACCCCATCATCTGAAATGATAGTGACCATACGCTTACGGACACTAATGATGGAATCGTGACGATCCATCTAATCAATACCCAAGATGACGTCGTCTCTCGACAAATCTACCACAATAAGGTCTGCTAGCCATACACGGCCATGAAGCTGAATCGGACAATTCTGAATTTCATGATTCCCGATAATTCTTCTACCATCAGGTAGACCAATGACATAAGGCTCACAACTAGTAGCACTACCCAGACGTAGTCTACTCAAACATGATTTGGAAATGAATGAATGTGATGCACCAGTATCAAAAAGGGTACAGACAGGTTGAGATAGAATATCGAGTGTAACTGAGATCATCCGGGCCTCTGGATCGTCGGTCTTCTTCATCTCATAAATTCGGGGCTTGCTAGTCCCGGCACCGGACGCTCCCGTCTGATGACTAAAGGCTCCACCTTTATTCGCTCCTGTCATCTTGAATGACGCAGACTGAGTGGCCTGATTATGAACAGCTGACTGCATCGGGGCCTGAGATGACGCCGGAGTAGGTTTGGAGTCCCTTCGGCAAAAACGGGCCTTATGCCCAGCAATCCCACAGTTATGACACGTGACAGTCTGCCTCGGGCACTTGGTGCTGACATGACCAAGATTCCCACAGTTAAAATAGGTGATGGCCGAACTGGCTGCTCTAGACTGCGATTCCGCCGTTCTGGGCGCCACAGGAGGTCGCTCAGAGAAAGTAGTGCCCGCACGAGGCTTCTTGAAAGTTGTCTGACCGCCTTCAGACTGATTAGGATTCTTCAATTTCTTGCTAGCAGATGAAGGTTGCTGTTTACCAATCTCTTTAGCAGTGAGCTCATAAGTAAGAGCCTTCTCAATGAATTCGGCCAGAGTGGTGCAATTATGATTAAGTAACTGCATCCACATCCGGGGTTTCAGCCTATTGCTGAAATACTTAATCTTATCTGCCTCGGAGTGAATGATAGATGAGGCGAACGGAAGAAGTTCCTGAAATTTCTCGGCAATGGCGAGAACATCCTCGTCTGCAGAGGGGTCGGGAATGAGTAATTCTGATAGCTTGGCCTCCCTGAGTGGGGCCGGATAATAGCTCTCCATCATGAGAGTCTTGAATTGATCCCAAGTACATGATCCGTCGGTGGGCTTCAACGACAACCACCAAGAATGAGCGCTCTTACCCAGATAGTAAGCCTCAAATGAAACTTTATGTCCTTCGGGACACTCTACCATAGCAAATAACTTCTCGAAATGCTCGAGCCAATGAACAATATCCGCCGGCTCAGATGAGCCCTCAAATGTGGGTGGCCTTTGGCGAGAGATGTCGCCAATGATACTGCCCACACTCCTCTCTTGCCTCTGAGGTGGCGGCGGAGGAGCCTGTTGATTTTGATTAGCTGAATTATGCATCGTCTCCATTAGTTGTTTCATTTGAGTCATCTGGGCCATCATGCCCTGCATAAAGGTGAGTGGATCAATCCGAACACCTTCTGACTGAGCTGTGTCCCGGGTACGACTCCCCGATAGTGAATGATCACGCCCAGGTGAATGAGTGGCAGCGTCGCTGGTAGATGAGTTAGCATTATTCCTCGCGTTCGCACGTGTATTAACGCGAGCTCTCGGGACTCGACCCCCACCATGGCCTTGTCCTCCGCGTCTTCTACCTGCTCTCTCCATACTGATGTAGGAAAAGTCACATGATGATTATATCTCTCGTATGAATATCACATTATGATTACGTCATGAAATGATGAAAATGAGCATACGCGCCCTAGCACAGTGATTACATGAATGGTTAACTGAGGTGAAATGATTATCTGATGAAATTCTCGAAATGATTATCTTGAACAAGTTAACAAGATTAATGATATGATCCTCCAGATCAACAACTGAACTGTGAAATGAACTGAGTGATTAATGAGTTAACATGATCGTCCTGATCAAGATGAATGATGATGAGGATTGTTGACTAATGAATGATGAATGAATGATTCTTATTGCCAGAAATTATACCATGGCGTTAGAAATCTTACAGTTCTTGGTCTGATTGGCTCGGCATTTGCACAGGTCACACGTGACGCGAAAGTCCAATGATACTAGTCCGATGACGATGATTTCAAATGAGACATGACTCGGAAGGTAGTATTCAAAACCACGCTCCGATACCAACTCTGTAACACCCCAAACTAGGCGGATGTTACAGTGCCGTGGATCCCTGACTGGGACCCACCAGGCGAATGAAAACTGATGAAGTAAATAATATAATTGTAGTACCAAACCACATTATATTACCAAATACTCCGATAAGGAGTTTAAGTACAATACACCAGGACAATACTGAATACTAGTATATTTTATATGAAGATAAAATATACCACCCTGAATAAATATATATCTTAAACGGAATTTGCAGCGGAATTACAATGAAGAGAAATAAGAATGACTGAAATGACTGGGGGCCCCTACTAGTATCACTGGGACTCCTCGCCGTCAACATGCTCTTCCCGTGCTTTTGCCTTGCCGTGACCTGAAATCAAAATCCCCCAACGGGGTCAGTTACACAGAACAACAATCCTCAAGGGTTGAAAATACACAATCATGAGTTATCTTTAGTTATAAAATATCCTTTGTTATGAATTGAGCTGAAGACGAGTATCATAGTACGCCCGTAATGTTCTGTGCAAGTGTACAAGATGAATGACCGGACACATCCGTCCTTGTACCTAATTAGTCTCACGGAGGTAATCGTTACCGTGTGCACAGTCCAATGTATCGATCCCAATACATGACCATCGCGTGCTCGACTAAAAATTCCACACATCCGCACCCGACCACGCAATATGAACCCAGAAGGTCATATGAACGAGAATGACCAAAATGAATATCAATGAATAACAATCCGAGAAGGTCAAGAATGACTCACCGAGATGAAAATAATAGTGAAGTGAATGACAGTTCAATGAAATGATTGGAACCGCCGTTCCTCGTTAATGAAGTGATTATTCGACAATTACAAGTCTCAATATGGTTAATACAATGATGAATGAGTTATGATTATGAATGAACAACAATAAAAGGAATGAATATCCTTTTAACCGAGTAAGAATTAACTTACACAACCCGATGAAGAATGTCCTTCCACGAACAACGTCCAAAATGAAATGTCGGTCGCTCAAACAACCTTGAATAACACAATTACCAACAATCCGCTCAATATACGAATCAAACACGATTATAACGAACTCAAAACGTCAATACGACTAAACCAAGTTCATTGAGGCATTATATCGAATACGTTGTGGCCAAACTTCGATTGTTAACAACCAAACCTCAATTATACCAATATCAAAACCCCACGAAGTGTTTCAAACCAACAAAACATCTTCCAAATGATCAATAACCCAAAATGAATATCCAAAATCGTGATTACAACAACAATTAATCGAAAACCCCCAAATCCAACTCAATATTCAAAGTGTTCTTGAATAATTCTTCAATAATCCACTGAATCTTTATACAAACTCATAATCACATGCATATCCCTCCATATAACATGATTATAACATCCAAAACATCATATCTCAATACAAAATCGAAATCCAAGATGTTGAAGAAATTACCTCTTGAAGATCCAACCACTTCGATCCGATGAACACGAGTCAAATCGAGTATCCAAGCTTCCCAAATGAATGAAGATGATGAAAATATAACACTCAAGTGTTTGATGATGGAAAATCCTTCGCTCAAGTTCTCTCTCTCGGAACAAAGTGAAAGAAATGGTAAAAATGATGAAAAAGTCCTGGCCAACTCTTTATAAACTGCCGGAAGTTACGGCCGTAACATCCCAGGTCAACGGCCTTACGGCCGTAACCGGCCAACTCGTACGGCCTTAACTCGGCTTCGTCCAAACACCTGCCGACAGCCTTACGGCCGTATCCGCTCCTGACTTACGGGCGTAACTCGCCCCCGTCCAAAACACCTGTCGACATCCTTACGGCCGTATCCGCACACCTTACGGGTGTAACTCGGACGATACGGCCGTATCCGGCCAAACTTACGGGCGTAAACCCCCTTCGTTGAAAATGACCAGGCATCCTGCCTGTAACGTACGGCCGCATCCGGCCAAGCCTTACGGCCGTACCTTCCTCGTCTTACGGCCGTATGCCGCAACCCTTATGGCCGAAAGTCCCTCTCGTCCGACAAAACCTGAAATTTACGAATACCACTTACAGCCGTATCCTACCCATCTTACGGCCGTAACTCGCCTTCGGGCAAAAATGCCTGGGCACCCTGCTGGACACGTACGGCCGTAACCGGCCAAGGCTTATGGCCGTACCAACTCAACTTACGGCCGTATGTCGCAACCTTACGGCCGTAAGTCTGGTTCGTCCAAAATGGTCTGAAAATAACGAACACCTGTTACGGTCGTAACCTACAATCCTTACGGCCGTAAATCGTTGCTGTACAAGGTGAAAAATCCGATAAATCTGATTCCTCGCTACGATTGATGAATGATCCAACATACCATACGAATGTGAAAGTGAACAAGTCCAACACATGCCAAAGATGATACTCCAGTACAAGACTACCAATCACGATGAAAATGATAACACTCTCGTCTCGATCTATAAACAGAGATGAAATGACGATCGGTAACTGACATATGGTTACAACATGCCAATAGTGAACGCAATTGAATGAATCACGGATGATGAGTGATTAATAATGAGTGAAAATTACTGAGTGATAAATACTGACTGATTAATACTGAATGAAAATGAATAAATTACAACTGGGTATTACACGGACGAGGACAGTCCAGGTTCCGATGGCCCGGCTCGCCACAGTTAAAGCATTTGGCATCCCGAACGGAAGCACTGGCAGTACCTCGATAGCCCCCAGAGAAATGAGCCAAATTACCTCCAGGAATATTCGCAGACTGAGACTTCTGCTGACCTCCACCCTTGTGACCCAAGAAATTTCCGGCGGATTTCTGTTTCTTACTCTCCCAAACCTCCGCACTGGCCGTCACCGACATATCATAAGCAAGAGCTCGACTCTAATAATCCTTCAGGGTAGTGCAGACGAGCCCAGACATATAGTCATGAATCGATAGTTTCATCCTCCTGGAAAAATGGAAAATTTTGTCGCTCTCCTCGACAACTTGGGTCTTCACATAGCCCAACTTCTTGTTAAAATCGGTAATCGGGATACGGGAATATCCCATAGTTGAGCATCATAGAAAGCATGGACTCGAGCCTGTCTAACCAGCCACGGGCAATATTCAGTCTCCATCAATTCCTGAAATTCGGCCCACGAAGCAACATGGTCTTTGGGCCCAACGGCCTCCCACCAATCCGTAGCGTCCCCAGTGAGAAAGTACTGGGCAATAGGGACCTTACGGTCCTCGGGACAGTTTGTGGCAACGAAGACTTTAGATATCTCCTTGATCCACCTCTCCCAGCCGATCGGGTCTGATGCTCCTGGAAACTGAGGAGGATGCATCTTGATGACATCTTGGAGCCAACGGTCTGCTCCGCCCCGATTAGCATGGGCCGGATCCAGGTTCTGAACCACCTGAGCTATCACCGCCATTTGGTTTACCATTTGCTGCATAACGGCCGCAATACCAAGGTCGGCGCGCTCCTGTGACGGTCACCGGTACTACCGGCTCCCGAAGAATGTGACGTGGCCGCCCCACCGGCTGCTCCACGTCCTTGGCCGCGTCCACAGCCACGACCACGACCACGGCCCCTTCCAGCATCCATGCTGGTGTTAAGAAGTGGCAAACAGCAACTCGATGATAAGTAAAAGAGGGAAAATAACCACAGTTCAAGAAATGGAAATACGGTACGAGAAAACAAAGAATCGAGTAAGAAAACTTCCGAACACTGGAAGTACTGAGATGCCGGCAGCGGTGTGACAATGTGCAAAACAAAACACAACTAGACCCAAATAACCGACAAGCCTAGGTATCCATAAATCTACTGCTCTGATACCATTTTCTGTAACACCCCCGAGATATTTGAAGTATATTACAGCGCTGTGGACCCCTACATGGGACCCACCAGGCTAAAACAAGAAAAACACCACTCGACTAACCATCTCAGTTAGCGAGGACACACATTTAAATAATACAACATATAAAGATACGCCCGGAACAACCGGCGTAACAAACATAATCGGACAATATAGCAATTTGAGCTAATACAAAACGAAGTTCGGAGTGAAAATCCTAAGTACTCACGAGTACAATTTATAAGTTTATAAGTGTGGGAAACAACCATATCGAAATAGACAAGAGAAATAAGAAGACTCGAATGCACATGTCAAAGACCCTGGCCAACATCCTCGTACTGTCCCAGCGCCTGCTCGTCCGGCAGAACATAACCTGAAATCCATAACAAGAATTTCCCCAAAACGGGTCCCCAAAGGGGTTAGCAATTACGCTAGTACAAGTAATCAAGGCAAACCAATCGCTTACGCATTTCATAGTACAATGCACCAAATTCATTTCAAAACCAAAACCAGACATGTATTTTCTGGAAACAAACAGTCAATCAAATTTACCCAGGACCGGGATGAAGCCACAAATCCCACCCTAGGCCTCTAAGGACCCTCCCAAGCTGGCCACTTATAAAACAAATCACGCACAGGCATCGCCTAGGACCGGGACAAGCCACAAATCCCACCCGAGGCCTCTAAGGACCCTCCCGAGCTGGCTAGCGAAACAAACTCGTGAATCCAGGGCTAAACCATTGGATTCCCTCCGTCATTCCATCGGACCCTCTCGAGGTGAGCAAAGCACACACAATATACATTACCATTTCATGTTAAGCATAAAGGTTTCCAAAAATACTTGCCTTGAATAATTGATGACGCAACGAATGGAAAGGAAAATCACCGACGAATGCTAGAAACCAATGGAACTGAACCTAACGATTCGAAGAACATAATCACAACCAACTCTAAACGAATATGGAAATGGAATACACCCGAAAACCCGCCTACGATTCATGTATGTTCGTATAAAAATAACAACGAGGGGGACCACAACCGAACCCTCTCGAATACGCAACAACCAATAAATATACCATGAATCCGTAAGGAAAACAAGAATACTAGCAAGATTAATCATATTCAACATGGATTAATCAACCGTATGGAACGAATCGAAGAAAAACCAAAAAAACCCCAATTTACTCAAAAGTAGGGTTCTAAGAAGATTTACCTTGGATTAGGATGAAAGATTCGTGTTGATGTTGTTATAATACACCAAGAACTCAAGAAAGATGATGGTTGAGATGATTGGAGGAAGAAATCTCCAAGAAATCGCCCAAAATCACCAAAACCGCGGAGGAAGGAGGTGAAATGAGAATTAGATCTGTCCAAGGTCAACTCCTGGGTATATATAGCCGCACGGCTTAGCGCGCGCTAACGGCTAAGTGTTAGCGTGCGCTACCCAGTTATATTACAGTCCAGAACTCACTGTCCTGGACCGTTAGCGTGCGCTACTACTATCTAGCGTGCGCTAACAACGACTCGGTAGCGCGCGCTATCGAGCTATAGCGTGCGCTACCTGGGCACCTGAACGAGTCCAGAACAAACTGTCCAGTACTGGACAGTCACGCTAGCGCACGCTACCGGACACCTAGCGTGCGCTAGTCCCCCGACATTAGCGTGCGCTAGACAACGTAGCGTACGCTAATCCGCTAGTCCAGAGGGCTGGAATCAGAACTGCCACTCCCAGGGCTCAGCTCTCTAGGCGCGCTACGAAGCAGACGTAGCGTGCGCTACTAAGGGATCTCTAGCGTGCACTATGCAGAAAAATTAGCGCGCACTAGGCACGGAATATGAACGACCCAAAACACCGGAACATGAACGAAACATCAAACTGAACATCTCAAAACGCATAATAACATAGAATGGAACCACGGCAACCCTGAAACGTCGGTTCTGCACAAAAATTACGAGAATCAGATCAATAGATGACGGAAGAAATACACTGAAAAATACACGAGGGTCGCTACAAACGAGAAATACACCGAAAAATGAAAATACCGGGAAAAAAAACATGCGGATATTACAGTGTAGGCCGCGGGACTGGCTAGGTGGCGCTATCACTCTTTGGTTCCTTCCATTACTAACTGAGACGGACGTACCGAGTCACGCATTAGGATAGACGATGGAATAAATCAAGCTCATTCTCTCTTTATAAATATTAGATATTGAATATATAATTTATTGGACATTGGATGTCTAATTTATTTTGGGACATTAGATGTCTAAATTAATTTATTAGATAAATTAATTTATGGCCTAAAGAATTAAATAAATTAATTATATTATTTTGTATATGATATAATTAATTAATTAGATTAATTAATTGATATAAATACATCGAAACGGAATGGAGTTTATCTGATTGGACACACGGGAGTTCGAAACGAACCAATAGAAAATAAATAGGTCCAAAAAAAAGTCTACGGACCCATTCCTTGGTCTTGTCTTCCACATTGATTGGTAGAAGACTTTTAATTTTGTAATCAAAAGACAATCTCATGTGAATAATAAAATAACACGGGAAGACTTTAGCATGTGAAGAAGGAATTGAAGACAAAATAAAAGAAGTTATCTCCTCCTCATTTTGTTTTGAGAGTTCTTCATTTTCTTAGAGAAAAAATGAGAGAGAAAAAAAATACATTTATACATTTAGAGTGTTATAAATATAATTGGTAAGCTCCAACCACCTTATTCTAGCCGTATCGTTGGAGGATAATAGGGTGGGTGTTATTCCGGTCGATTTCTGGCGCGTGGCAAGTAGAGGCACGATGTTTTTGGTGCTCAGGATATCAAAAGGTTTAACGAATCGGATTCATGGCGAACATCACCATCTTCACAATCATTTAATCAAAGTAATAAAAGGGTATGATTTCGTATCTTACTTTTGTTTGACTTATATTCGTATATACGTAGCTTGAATCGATCCTCTTAAGGAATTCAGATCGAACTTATTTTTGTAAATTGCTTCTGATGCACCTTGAATTTAGGCACTGAATCCCAACATGCATTCCCTCAACCTAATATATGATAAAATGTTGTTTTGCCCAAAATCACAGTGCCAATTACACAAGATACCAAATCTCAAATTGTTGAACATATGTAATCACACATGTTGTATGAACCAATAAAATCAAATATCAAGCAGTTGATTATACACAATCACACATGTTGTATGAATCAACAATTCATAATATCACATCATTGATCATATGTAGTCAGACATGCTTTATGAATCAACAAATCATAAGGCTCACGGGGGGACGTGCACAAGTTACCAACATGTGAAATCCTGATAATACCACATGTGAGCATGTACCTAATTAGCCTCATGGTTTTTCCCCTCGCATGTGAAAAGCCCAATGTGAACTACTATGCATGACTTTATATGCCCGATTGAAAATCCTACAAATTACCAACCGCCACGCTAGTATGCCCCAACATTGCACTACAACAAAATTGACAATGAAGCTCAATACGAACCAACAAATACAATAAGGATAAGAAAAACTCACCAAAGTGAAACAAAGGTAACACAAAAAACCCATAACTATTGTTCGTCAAGAAACAGACAATCGACAAGATCAACAATATTATCTCAATATGAATCAAAATTTATGAAGCATAACAACATACGTCATACATACAACATATAAAATAATCATTATCCTCATTATCAAGCAAGATTAACTTTCCTCAACACCGAAGACGAGAATGTCTCAAGACAAACAAGACGACATCCAATGATCGAGTAAACGAATAAACTCAAGATCAACCTCTTGAAGATGAAGAACAACCTCAAACACTTCCAGAATCACAAAATCATCAAGTCTCCAAGCTTCAAGACAGTCTTTGACGGAGGGCGATTAGGGAGTAAAAATTACTTAGAGGTGAAGGAGGGCGATTAGGGAGTAAAAACTAGAAATGGAATGACCAACCATATCTTTAAGTGTGCTACATCGCATCCCTTAACATCAACAGTTAATGTACGTAGCAAGCATCAACATACGTTATTCGACCATGATAGCATATGTAACATAATTCCTGAGCCTAAAGTCTCGTTTGTAAAATGCTTAACGTACGTAACGCAAAATATCATATCTTATACTTTCACCCTTACATATACGTTAATCGTGTACATCTAGCATACATTATCCTATCGGCTCATTTGTTGTCATGCAAGCCGAACGTGCTCGGCCCTACACGCTGAAAGTGATCTACGGCCAATATGTGCATACGCAACAGCAACTGGATAGCGTACGAACAACTGAAGCTTGCATTATCTTGCCAGACATAGCATACAATATGAATTCTATACTTTGCCATATTCCAATTACATTTCAACACGGACTTTCCAACCGGGTAAGAATAATATCAACTATTCTCATAATTTGATCAACTTCAATCACAAAATGTACATTTCAAAAAGAATATGTGCAGTACAATAGTGCAAAATGAAAAATTATTATGTTTCGGACCTTTAAAATCCACACTACGACTTATGTTTCTGGTAAATAAAAAAAAAGTTTGACTAGAGATTATTTTGATTGTTATTTAAATTCTAAATATTATGTCTTGAAGTGAGGTTTCTTAGGCACTCATGAGATTGTCTTGTTTAAGATGTGGGTTAATTTTTGTGACAAAATGTCATTGTCATAGTGACTCGCCTATGCCATCATCAAAATAGTGGTCGAATAATACTTATATTGCCCTTTTTTCTGCTGGAAGTGGAAATTTTTGGACTGTATTAAGGATTAAGATGATTGCATCACGTTCGGGATATTATGAGAAAGTAGAATCCTCTATAAATGAAATTGTTACTTCTTGCTTACAGTTAAATCTCGACAAATGAATGTTCGATAAAGGAATAACCTCGCCAAATAAATAATTTTTTTCGGTCCCAACTGTTTATAACATGTTCAAATTTTCTTTCGATAAATGAATAATTTCGCTAAATGAATATTTTTATCCGGTCCCGATCATATTCATTTATCGAGGTTTCACTGTACTACAGTTTGATTGACATTTGTTCCATGTTGACCTAGCTTTAAGTCAACTCTTACCTTTCCGATGTCTGCGTTGGAATTAATACAAATTCCTGGACATGTAAAAAACTTGTTAGATCATTGAAATTTGGTGCAATTGTGCATATTGATACTTGAACTCATTCGTCCGCACATCATACATTGTAAGATACTTCCATTATTTTCACCGGTAATTATATATGGACAGATTTTGTCCATCCAGAGAAGGGTAAAATAAGGATGTTTGCTAAAGGTATAAATGGTAATGACCAAAGTATCCTTACACCGAGAGGTTCTTAATAAAATTTTTAGCATTAAATGTTTGTTTCTTTTCCAAATAAGACATTGAGCCCCAAAAAATCATTATTATGTGTCATTTATAACAGAATTTTTTATTCCTACTTTTAATAAAATGACGTTAATAAAATGGTGCAACTCCCAGTGGTTTCATTTCTTCTTCTATATGGCATACAGACTCCATTTCTTCTTCTGAACGAGTCATTTCCGGGCGGATAAGTCTTCTCCTTCCTGATCTTTCATTCCTTCTTCTGTATGTAATATTCAAAACATCCGCCGACACCATTAACTAGTGTAATATCCGGATTTATTACTGTGTATTTTACCTGTATTCGAATCCTGTATTATTCGGAATTGTAATCTTGATGATTGGAGTATGATATTTCCTACATTGATATCTTTGTACATAAGTATAGCAACATGCAAAATTTCTCATGCAAACTCCTGATAGCGCACGCTAAGAATGTAGCTTAACGCGCGCTATCGAGCTACTACTAGCGCACGCTATGTATGTAGGAGTTGCGTGCGCTAAGCACTCAATTATTGAGCGGGACGGCTAGCACATGCGCCAGCCGGGACATGGGTCCGGATAAGATTCCCGCGGACGAACCTGGACAGTTTTGAAGTCAACTCTTATTAGCGCGCGCTAAGGAATTCTTAGTAGCGTGCGCTAACTAGCTAAAGTGCAGAATATTATAAATGAGACAACAACCCATTTTGGCTCACATTTCATTCATCCATTCTTCATTCTTGAGAGGCCAGAGAGCTATAATAATCCTTCTACACACTTAGAACACATCGTATTGATCCTTGTATATTGGTTATCACTTGTGAGTGATCATTAAAGTGGAATAGCACCTTGGAGTGGCATACAACCAATCGGAGTAGGATTCTACCTTACGGTTCAGTGATTTTCGTCATATTAAGGTATGTTCAATCTATCTCCAGACTTAGAGTTGGATTCTAAAGAATTAGATGATCATGTTAACAAGATATTGATTTTTCATTAGTGAATTATTCAACATGCATCATGTTTGGAATATAGAGATGGTTTTGCCTCAAGTACCTTGATTATGAACATCATGATTCGAATCTTATTACAATGAACAAGTAGAGGAAGCTTCTATCATCGGTAATCCAAATCTAGTAGATGACTCCATAGCAATAATGGATTTGACTTTAACATCATTATTGTTAGATGAATCTAAGGGATTGATCATGGAAGGATTTATCTAGTATAGATGGAATGTTAAACAACTACAGTATGATAATTTTGATTGATATAAAGGTGTCGATATCAACCGTTAAGCCTTTCGAATTGTCGTATGAAGATTGTAGTCGGAATGGAAGATGGTTTCATAATAGTATACATATCCTTGAATCCGAAATTGTTGTTATCCGTAAGATCATTCATAGCCATATGAACATGATATTCATGGAGGTAACATGAACTAACACTGAGGATTTCATTTGGTTTGATCATGTTGAGGTCCATCTACTGCCCAGTAGTAAACTGCCATGCATAGTTAGCGCACGCTAAGCTATGTAGATTAACGTGCGCTATCGATCACGAGTTAGCGTACGCTACGTTCTGTACGTAATGTATGCTAGGCCATCAGACGAGTCAGTGAGCTGATCAGTGAAGTACTGACCATGCATAGTTAGCGTACGCTATGCTTTGTTGTTTGCGTGCGCTATCGAGCAGACTTAACGCACGCTACACAGAGTACTTAGCGTGCGCTAAGAAGTTCAGGCAGATTGCATGTTATGAGCATTTGGCCGTAAATGGAATTGTTAGACATTCGTGCGACGTGAGATAAATTTTATATTATTTCTTTTGTTAAGGTTCGAGCTCGTTACGTGATTGATTGAAGGGTCGACCTTCGAGTGTTCGTTTTCGTGGAAGTATTGTTCTTGTCTTCGAATCGAGGCAAGTACCTTATTTATTTTATGTATTGGTGTTATACATATTGTCGTGCTTGTATGTCGTTGTTGTATGTCCACCTCGCGTTGGTCCGACGGGATCATCGGGGGATATATGCTAGCGCGCGCTGGATCATCGGACGGGTTTTTCCACCACGGGGTGGTCTGACGGGATCATCGTGGGTTCTAGGCAGTGAACGCTGGATCGTCGGAATTACCATGTGTATGTTATGATATCATGTTGTGATTATCATTTGTGTATGTTATGTTTGAGTTTCTCGCAGGAGAAGACTCGTTTGACATTTTATCATTTACGTTATTATTATTATTCTGCGTGTGACGTTGAATAATATGTTGTGGTACTTGTACTAGCATCGTTGTGCTAACCCCTTCGGGGGTGAACATTTTGTTTATGTTCAGGATCCAGGAGAGCGGGAAAACAACCACTAGAGTTGCATGATGACGAGGGTGCAGAGTGATGTTCCGGCCGGGTTTATTTGTCTGTTGTTTATTGGTTATTTCAATAAGTACTCGAGTACGAAGTCATTTATGATGAATTTGAATTTGGTGATGTATTATTAAGTTCCTGTTGAACAATTGTACTTTCAGTATTTGGTCAGAACTGTTGTATCTTAATCCCTATATTTCCATTCGTTAGTATTTCTTAATGTCTATTCAATTCTTCAGCCTTGTAAATACTTATGTAAAGGATTTACCGCGCTGTAATATTCCTGAATATATCGGGGGTGTTAAAGAATATGGTATCGGAGCAAAGATTATGGATATCTTGGCCGTTGGGTTAAAATAGGGGTCATTTATGTCTTTTGAGGTAACCGGCCGTGAATGACATCACTGCACTGCCTACGTCTTCATGCGAACGGTGGTTGTAAGTTCCTAAAATCTATCTCATTCTTTACATGTTGTGTCTCTTTATACTCGAATATTAGAATGATGTTGTTTCCTATATATTGAGTATTTATGCTTACAGTATGTTGAGAGGCGGACGTGGACGTGGTCGCGGTCGTGGACGCGGACGAAGAAATGCTGAAAGGGAAGCGTCGCCTTCTAATCAGGCCAGTCATAGCTCAGGCGAGCCACAACAATCTATTAATAACGAACCGGAACCTGCTGTACCAGAGATCCTTCGTCAAGTGGTGAACCAGATGACTCAGTTCGCCCAAGTCGTGGACCGAATGCAAGTGGCGGTGGGACTATAGCAGGGAGAGAGACAGCAAGGGATCCCAGACATGGGAAATCGAGGTGACCGGTGGCTGCAAGAGGTAGCGAAGATGCAACCACCCAAATTCGACGGTATTTCTGAGACTCCCACCTGGGACCATTGGTTGAAGGAACTGGAGAAAATCTTTGCCGGAATTAAGCGCCTGGCAATAGGAGAGCCTCTATCGCGCAATACTTTCTGATAGGGGAAGCGTCCGAATGGTGCGAAGCCATCCGGCCTGTAGACCATGATGCTGATTGGACAGAGTTTAGATTGATGATGGAAGCTCAGTATTGCCCTCGTCCTGTGAGGGAAGCCAATGTTCGGGAGTTTTTCTCCGCTCAGCCTTCAGATGTGCCAGTATCCCAAGCAATTAAGACGTTTAACCAGCAGCTGGCATTTGTTCGACATCTGGTCAGAACAGATGCAGAAATGATGATCCATTTCGATATGAGGATGAAACCAGAAATCCAGAGGTACATGTCCGGATTTGAATGTACCGCACTCCGTCAATACCAGGATAACGCGTTGGCGTATGAGATCAAGGAAGCAGCTATGGAGAAATTTTCGGAATCCAAGAAATAGAAAGTCTCTGGTACTTTTATAGAGCACAAGAACAGCGGGGCCCGTAAGACCCAGTCATCATTTCACTCTTTCAAGAAACCTCCGCACCCAGTTAGGAGCAGAAAGAACTTCGGAGCGACATCAACTATTACTGATGTTACCAGGAAATGCTTTAACTGCGCCCAGACGGGGCACTATCGATGGAATTGCCCCTACCTGCCGTGACTTGTTTTGATTGTGGACGAGAGGGACATCGGGCAGTGTTTTGTGAAGAGGCTGCAAAGTCGTTTAGAGCCCGTACCCCACAGCCGGTCCAGAAGGAAACCAGTATCCAACAGATGCAGCAAAGTGTTCAGATGCCTCAAAATTTTGGCCGCGGGCGAGGCAGAGGACAATGGGACCGAAAGGGGACATCGAGTGCTGGATCTTCTCCCCCACGACTGTACGAGATGAGGAGGACAGACGATCGGGATGCTGCTGTCGCATCAGGTACTGTCCAGATCCTTTCCCAGCCAGTTAGCGTTTTATTCGATACAGGAGCTACGCATTCTTTTATATCTTTATCTTGTGTAAATCGTTTGAATATTTATGGTTTTCATACTTGTGAACCTTATGTTGTTGGTTTACCGAGTGGAGAGAGTATTGTCGGGAACTTAGAAACTAGAAATTTCCCTGTATCATTTGGAGGCAGAGAATGGCTCTCAAATTTGATTGTAATAGAAATGCAAGGAGACGACCTGATACTCGGAGACGATTGGCTTAATCGATATGGAGCAATTGTAAACTACCGAAGGAGGAATATCTCGCTGATCGCTGATGATGGTTCCGAAATATTGTTCGAGGGGTGGAAACCGGGAAGCTCAGGAAAATTGATCAAGGCGATGAAAGCTGTCAAATTGTTGAAACAGGGCTGTATCGGATACTGGTGCTATGCAATGAAGAAAGAAGACGAAATTGTGGAACTTTCATCCATTCCTGTTGTGAACGAATTTCCAGATGTATTTCCTGACGAGTTACCTGGACTACCTCCACGAAGGGATGTAGAATTTACCACTGAGCTGGAACCCGGAGCTACATCAATTTCTAAGGCGCCGTATCGTATGGCACCTACTGAGATGTACGAACTGAAAAAGCAGCTGGAGGAGTTACTGGACAAAGGCTATATTCAACCAAGCGTTTTGCCCTGGGGAGCGCCAATTCTTTTTGTCCGAAAGAAGGATGGATCGCTTCGACTGTGTATTGACTATCGAGAGCTGAACAAGATGACGATTAAGAACAAGTATCCGTTGCCACGGATTAATGATCTGTTTGACCAGTTGCAAGGGGCAACAGTATTTTCTAAAATCGATCTGAGATCAGGGTATCATCAGCTGAGGATTAAGGAATCTGATGTTCCGAAATCAGCGTTCAGAACTCGCTACGGACATTATGAGTTTGTAGTGATGCCGTTTGGTCTCACTAACGCACCTGTTGTATTTATGCAATTGATGAACCGAGTGTTCATCTAATTTTTTGGATAAATTTGTGGTCGTGTTCATTGTTGACATTCTGGTGTATTCTAAGAGCCCGGAAGAACATGCGCAGCATTTGCGGATTGTATTGGAACGTTTGAGAAGCGAGCAATTGTACGCCAAACTTTCTAAGTGCGAATTCTGGCTAGAGGAAGTTATGTTCCTCGGCTATGTGGTGTCAGCTAAAGGAGTCTGAGTAGATCCTCAGAAGATTGAAGCAATTATGGATTGGAAGCCTCCAAAGAACGTGAAAGAAGTCCGAAGCTTCTTAGGACTTGTTGGATATTATCGTCGATTCGTGGAAGGGTTTTCTAAAATCTCCTGCCCACTTACTCGACTCCTGCAGAAAACTCAAAAGTTTGAGTGGAATGAGTTGTGTCAGGTTAGCTTTGATGAATTGAAGAAGAGATTGACGACGGCACCGATTCTATCACTTCCACAGGGAACTGGAGGATTTATAGTTTACAGTGATGCTTCGAACCAAGGGCTCGGATGCGTATTGATGCAGAATGATAAGGTGATCGCTTATGCGTCGCGACAGCTGAAACCTTATGAAGTGAATTACCCAACACATGATTTGGAGCTAGCAGCAGTAGTTTTTGCTTTAAAGATCTGGAGGCATTATCTGTACGGGACTCACTGTCAGATCTTTACGGATCACAAGAGTCTCAAATACATCTTCAGTCAGAAAGAATTGAACATGCGGCAAAGAAGATGGTTAGAACTGATTAAGGACTATGACTTGGAGATTTTGTATCATCCACGCAAAGCGAATGTAGTGGCCGATGCACTCAGCCGCAAGCCTGTTTCTATTCAGATGCTGGAGACTCTGACCTCCCAACTTAGCCTTTAACGAGAGATGATTCGATAAGGAATTGAAGTGTGGTTACAATGAGTCCAAGGACAACTGTGCGTGATGGAAATAACTTCATCATTAACCGAAGAAATCAAATCTAGACAGGCAAATGATCCTCTAATGATTCGGTTACGTGATGAAGTGATCAAGGGAATGGCCCCCGGATTCATAGTTCATGATGATGGAGTTTTGAGATTTCAGAACCGACTCTGTGTTCCCAATGTCGATGTTCTGAAATAGACAATTATGAAGGAAGCTCACAGTTCGCCCAATTCTATCCACCCAGGCACCAGTAAGATGTCTAAGGACTTGAAGCAGAATTTCTGGTGGGGCAACATGAAGAAAGATGTAACGGACTATGTTTCGAAATGCTTGACTTGTCAGCAGGTTAAGATCGAGCATCAATGGCCTGCCGGAATGTTGAAGCCACTCCCGATTCCTGAATGGAAGTGGGAGGACATATCGATGGACTTTATCACTAGTATGCCTAGAACCAGGACATGAATGAACATGATTTGGGTGATAGTTGATCGTTTAACCAAATCAGCTCATTTTCTTGGCATTAAGGACACGTGGGGACCAGAGAGGTTGGCACGAGTATTTATTTCGGAGATAGTTCGATTGCATGGTACGCCGAAAACCATTGTTTCTGATCGAGACGGCCGTTTTGTGTCTCATTTTTGGAAAGCAGTTCATAAGGCCTTGGGGACCGAATTGAACTTCAAGATACTTATCACCCATGCATCGGCTGCATAACTGAGAGGACCATTCAAACGGTGGAATATATGCTGAGGGCCTGTGCCTTAGACTGGTCAACTGATTGGGAAGTTCATCTACCGTTGATTGAATTTACCTACAACAATAGTTGGCATGCTTCCATTAAGATGGCACCGTTTGAGGCATTATACGGGAGGATATGTAGATCGCCCCTGTGTTGGGACGATTCATCAGACTTAATCGGGACAGAACAAGAGTTGATCGTACAGACTCGAGAAAAGATAGCCTTGATTCGTGAAAGGCTGTTGACCGCCCAGA
This sequence comes from Orobanche coerulescens, assembly GCA_033398695.1. Lineage (NCBI taxonomy): Eukaryota > Viridiplantae > Streptophyta > Magnoliopsida > Lamiales > Orobanchaceae > Orobanche > Orobanche coerulescens. Next base: position 146,117,843 of record CM065803.1, read on the forward strand.
GTCGCCAGAAATCTTACGCAGACGTACGCCGTCGCCCATTGGAGTTCAGTACTGGAGACCACGTACTTTTGAAGGTTTCTCCTACTCGAGGAATCTTTCGTTTCGGAAGGAAAGGAAAGCTGAGTCCGAGATATATCGGACCATTTGAGATCCTTGAGAGAGTTGGGGAGTTGGCATACAGATTGGCATTGCCGCCGTCATTGTGCCATGTTCATAACGGGTTCCATGTATCCCAGTTACGAAGGTATATACCAGATCCCAGTCATATCATTGATTTCGGCGAGATCTAAGTCGCGCAGGATGGGACGTTTGAAGAAAGACCGGTCAAGATACTCGAGAGCCGAGTTAAGCAGTTGAGGAACAAACCAATCGTTTTGGTCAAAGTTCAATGGTCATGTCACGGAATGGAAGAAGCCACATGGGAAACGGAAACTAGTATGAAGTCCAGATATCCCGAGTTAATTTCGTCTTGAGTTTCGGGACGAAACTCCTTTTTAGTAGGAGAGTATGTAATATCCGGATTTATTACTGTGTATTTTACCTGTATTGGAATCCTGTATTATTCGTAATTGTAATCTTGATGATTGGAGTATGATATTTCTTACATTGATATCTTTGTACATAAGTATAGCAACATCAAAATTTCTCATGCAAACTCGTGATAGCGCACGCTAAGAATGTAGCTTAACGCGCGCTATCGAGCTACTACTAGCGCACGCTATGTATGTAGGAGTTGCGTGCGCTAAGCACTCAATTATTGAGCGGGATGGCTAGCACATGCGCCAGCCGGGACATGGGTCCGGATAAGATTCCCGCGGACGAACCTGGACAGTTTTGAAGTCAACTCTTATTAGCGCGCGCTAAGGAATGCTTAGTAGCGTGCGCTAATTAGCTAAAGTGCAGAATATTATAAATGAGACAACAACCCGTTTTGGCTCACATTTCATTCGTCCATTCTTCATTCTCGAGAGGCCAGAGAGCTATAATAATCCTTCTACACACTTAGAACACATCATATTTATCCTTGTATATTGGTTATCACTTGTGAGTGATCATTAAAGTGGAATAGCACCTTGGAGTGGCATACAACCAACCGGAGTCGGATTCTACCTTACGGTTCAGTGATTTTCGTCATATTAAGGTATGTTCAACCTATCTCCAGACTTAGAGTTGGATTCTAAAGAATTAGATGATCATGTTAACAAGATATTGATTTTTCATTAGTGAATTATTCAACATGCATCATGTTTGGAATATAGAGATGGTTATGCCTCAAGTACCTTGATTATGAACATCATGATTCAAATCTTATTACAATGAACAAGTAGAGGAAGCTTCTATCATCGGTAATCCAAATCTAGTAGATGACTTCATAGCAATCATGGACTTGACTTTAACATCCTTATTGTTAGATGAATCTAAGGGATTGATCATGGTAGGATTTATCTAGTATAGATAGAAAGTTAAATAACTACAGTATGATAATTTTGATTGATATAAAGGTGTCGATTTCAACCGTTAAGCCTTTCGAATTGTCGTATGAAGATTGTAGTCGGAATGGAAGATGGTTTCATAATAGTATACATATCCTTGAATCCGAAATTGTTGTTATCCGTAAGATCATTCATATCCATATGAACATGATATTCATGGAGGTAACATGAACTAACACTGAGGATTTCATTTGGTTTGATCATGTTGAGGTCCATCTACTGCCCAGTAGTAAATTGCCATGCACAGTTAGCGCACGCTAAGCTATGTAGATTAACGTGCGCTGTCGAGCACGAGTTAGCGTACGCTACGTTCTGTACGTAACGTACGCTAGGCCATCAGACGAGTCAGTCAGCTGATCAGTGAAGTACTGACCATGCATAGTTAGCGTACGCTATGCTTTGTTGTTTGCGTGCGCTATCAAGCAGACTTAACGCACGCTACACAGAGTACTTAGCGTGCGCTAAGAAGTTCAGGCAGATTGTATGTTATGAGCTTTTGGCCGTAAATCGAATTATTAGACATTCGGACGACGTGAGATAAATTCAATATTATTTCTTTTGTTAAGGTTCGAGCTCGTTACGTGATTGATTGAAGGGGGCGACCTTCGAGTGTTCGTTTTCGTGGAAGTATTGTTCTTGTGTTCGAATCGAGGCAAGTACCTTATTTGTTTTATGTATTGATGTTATACATATTGTCGTGCTTGTATGCCGTTGTTGTATGTCCACCTCGCGTTGGTCCGACGGGATCATCGGGGGATCTATGCTAGCGTGCGCTGGATCATCGGGGTCTGACGGGATCATCGTGGGTTCTAGGCAGTGAACACTGGATCGTCGGAATTACCATGTGTATGTTATGATATCATGTTGTGATTATCATTTGTGTATGTTATGTTTGAGTTTCTCGCAGGAGAAGACTCGTTTGACATTTTATCATTTACGTTATTATTATTATTATTCTGCGTGTGACGTTGAATAATATGTTGTGGTACTTGTACTAGCATCGTTGTGCTAACCCCTTCGGGGGTGAACATTTTGTTTATGTTCAGGATCCAGGAGAGCGGGAAAACAACCACTGGAGCTGCATGATGACGAGGGTGCAGAGTGATGTTCCGGCCGGGTTTATTTGTCTGTTGTTTATTGGTTATTTCAATAAGTACTCGAGTATGAAGTCATTTATGATGAATTTGAATTTGGTGATGTATTATTAAGTTCCTGTTGAACAATTGTACTTTCAGTATTTGGTCAGAACTGTTGTATCTTAATCCCGATATTTCCATTCGTTAGTATTTCTTAATGTCTGTTCAATTCTTCAGCCTTGTAAATCCTTATGTAAAGGATTTACGGCGCTGTAATATTCCTGAATATATCGGGGGTGTTACAACTAGAAGGTTTAACCAGATCTGAAAGCCGAAGCGAATATATGTCGACTTCTAATTCAAGCAACAAAACTGGAAATGCTGTAAAATATCCTAATTGTGGTGTTAACATGAATTATAAAATTTCCCGCACTGAAGACAACCTGAATAGCCCATTTTGGAGGTGTTATGCTCATACTAAGGTATAAGATGCCATTTCTTTCTTATTTTTATTGAAAATCGCATGGATCTAATTAATGTGTTTATAATTATAGCATAGTGAGAAATGTGACGGATTTATTTGGCATGACGAGCTTGATATGTTCGATGAAGAAAGACATGTCATAAGCAATGAAGTGCAAAATACTACTGTACGTGCCATGGTTCAGAACTTTGCTCCGATTGCCGATAATGAAGGAACTGAACCAATACTCAGCTCGCATTGCCGACAGAATCAACTTGTTGGCGTCCGAAATATGGACCTGACTCATAATGAAAAAGATGCAGTACATGGGCAGAAAAATATAGTTGAAATAGTTGACAATCTGAAGAAATATATGATGCAGATGCGTGAAGAACTTTCCCATATTAGACAAGTGAAAGTTATCATTACCAGTATATTTTTTTTTATCTTGGGGACCTACTATTTTTAAGTGGGTCTATGCAAATGTTTAAGATATAGTGAAAGCAGCTTATGTGATATTATGTGCACCGACCTGTTATTTATGAATCTATATATTATATTGATCTATACTTTTGATGAAATACAGTGACATTACGTTTTCGTTTTTCAATTGTTTTATGTTGGCTAGCTAAAGAATTTTATGTATTTTTAAAGGCTATAAAATAGTTTCCTGACTTCCTCAATCGGTTCAAATTGAAATTGCTTATGATTTATGTTTAATAAATAGTTATCTGTGTTTTTTTGTTTGAAAATGCGATTATAAAGAGTGAAAAAGATGAAGTGTAAAAAATTAGCTAACAAAAAAAATGGTTTCAGATGCGTGAAAATGCAATTTGATATTTTTTCATAAAAAAAAATGTTTTAGTATGTGTTTGGTTCTAGATAAAAAAAAATTGGTAAAAAAAAGTGTGCAATAAACAGGCATATAAAAAATAAGCTTATTGGTGTCAGGGAGAATCGAACCCTAGACCCATTGCAATTGTGTTAAATCCCTTGCCACCTTGTCCGGTAGTGGCATCCGCACCAAATCATGCACAAGAAATACATTTATATTTAATAATAAGAGAAAAACGAAAAAAAATATTGCTACGACCCTGGTGAGAATCGAACCCTATACCTAGGGCAAATGTGATAGAGCCCCTGCCACCTTGTCCAGTAGTAGCATCCGCATTAAAAGATGCACAAAGAATATATTTATACGTAAAAAGAATATAATAACGGAAAAAAAATATTGCTACGACCCTCAGTGAGAATCGAACCCTAGACCTATTGCGGCAATCCTGTATTATCATTAGTTGTACCACTACTTTTTTAATAAAAAATGTGGATTGTCCAGAATTACTTAACCATGTTTTTTTCAACCTAATTGCGTCAACCTATTTTAGATCCTTAATAAATCGCCATTTGAAATACATTTGCAATTTTCCATTAAAAATCCCCACCTCCACTACACCTCCACCACTATAGGGAAAATATGGAAAATGACTAAATCTTATTTGATCAATTTGATCAATTTGAAATTTGAAACTGAACTTGATCAATTTGAAATTGAACTTAATCGGTTCAAATTGAAATTTGAACTTATTCGATTCAAATTGAACTTGAATTTAATTGATTCAATTTGAAGTTGAACTTGATCGGTTCAATTTGAAATTTGAACTTAATCAGTGCAAATTGAACTTGATCGGTTCAAACTAAACTTGATCAATTTGAAATTTGAACTTAATCGGTTCAAACTGGAATTTGAACTTAATCGGTTCAAACTGAAATTGATCTTAATCGAGATCGATTTGAAATTTTTAACTTAATCGGCTCAAATTGAAATTGAACTTAATCGAGATCGATTTGAAAATTTTAATTTAATCAGTTCAAATTGAAATTGAACTTAATCGATTTGAAATTTGAACTTAATCAGTCAAATTGAAATTGAACTTAATCGAAATTTTTAACTTAACCGGTTCAAATTGAAATTGAACTTAATCAAAATCGATTTGAAATTTGAACTTGATCAGTTCAAATTGAATTTGAACTTAATCAGTTCAAATTGAGTTTGAACTTAATCGAGATCGATTTGAAATTTTTAACTTAATCGGTTCAAAATCGATTTGAAATTTGAACTTAATCGATTTGAAATTTAAACTTATTCGGTTCAAATTGAAATTTAACTTAATTGAGATCGATTTGAAATTTGAACTTAATCGGTTCAATTTGAAATTTGAACTTAATCGGTTCAATTTTAAATTTGAACTTAATCAGTTCAAATTGAAATTGAACTTAATCAAATCCATTTGAAACTTGAACTTAATCAGTTCAAATTGAAATTGAACTTAATCAGTTCCAATTGAAATTGAACTTAATCCGTTCAAATTGAAATTAAACTTAATCGAGATCGATTTGAAATTTTTAACTTAATCGGTTCAAATTGAAATTGAACTTAATCGAGATAGATTTGAAATTTTTAACTTAATCGGTTCAAATTGAAATTTAACTTAATCGAGATCAAATTGAAATTGAACTTAATCAAAATCGAATTGAAATTTGAACTTAATGTAACACCCCCGTTATATTCAGGAATATTACAGCGCCGTAAATCCTTTACATAAGGATTTACAAGGCTGAAGAATTGAAAAGACATTAACAGGTACCAACCTATGAAAATAACGGAATTAAGATACAATAGTTCTGACCAAATACTGAAAATACGAATGTTCAATGGAAAAGTATTAATACATCACCAAATCTAAATCATCATAAACGACTACGTACTCGAGTACTTATTAAAACGGTACAAACAACAGACAAATAAACCCGGCCGGAACATAACTCTGCACCCTCGTCGTCATGCAACTCCAGTGGTTGTTTCCCCGCTCTCCCGGATCCTGAACATAAATAAATGTTCACCCCCGAAGGGTTAGCACAACGATTGCTAGTACAAGTACCACAACATATTATTCAATATCTCACGAAGAATAATAATAACATAAATGTCAAAAGAACCAACGAGTCTTCTTCTGCGAGAAACTCAATATTAATATACACACGTGATAATCACAACATGATATCACAACATACACATGGTAATTCCAATGATCCATCGTTCACTGCCTAGACCCCCCCAGTGATTCCGTTAAACCAACCCGAGGTGGAAAAACCTGTCCGATGATCCAGCACACACTAGCATAGATCTCCCGAGGATCCCGTCGGACCAGCACGAGGTGGACATACAACAACGACATATAAGCACGACAATATGTATAACATCACAATATAAAACCATTAAGGTACTTGCCTCGATTCAAAGTCAAGAACAATACTTCCACGAAAAATGAAATACTCGAAGGTCGCCCCTTCGATCAATCACGTAGCAAGCTCGAACCTTAACAAAAGAAATAATATAGAATTCATCTCATGTCGAACGAACATCTAACAATACAAAATACGGTCGGAAGTTCTTAACAGAAATCTGTCTGGTTTGCTTAACGCACGCTATGCATCCTATGTAGTGTACGTTAAGGCTACTCATTAGCGCACGTAATTACACACAACCTAGCGTACGCTAACCATGCACGGTCAGTACCTCACTGATCAGCCGACTGACTCGCCTGATGACTTAACGCACGCTAAGTTTCAATCATAGCGTACGCTAAAATGCCCATTAGCGTACGTTAGTTTACATAGCTTAGCGCACGCTAAGCGTGCATGGCAGTTCACTGTTGGGCAGCAGACTTGTTCTAACGGTGATGAATCTTATGAATTCCTCAGTGATTAACGTGTGTTACCCGACTACATGTCATGTTCATAAACTTATGAATGATCTTATGGATTCAAACATCTTTGAATACAAGAAAATGAATATCATCACAACTCTTATATTCAAACTCGATTATTATTCTCCTGCGAAGTTTGGTGATCTCAGGTTGATGCACTAGATTCCATTATCCTTACCATATTCAGACTTCATCTTGAAGGTGAACTAACAATTCCAACTACGATGTTCCAACGACAATATCATAAGTATAATTATTTCAATCTTCTAAACATGATATTTGTTGAATAATTCACCAATGGAACTCAATATCTTTCTAGCATGATCATCTTATTCTTCCGAACACAAATCTAAGGTTGGAGAAAGAATTAACATACCTTAAGATAAAGAAAACACTGAGTCAAAACGTAGAATCTAGCTCCGGTTGTTTGTATGCCAATCCAAGGTGTTTCTCCACTTCACCAATCAATCACAAGTGGCATTCCATCTCCAATGATCAAGTAGATATGTTCTAAGTGTGTTTAAGGAGGATAATAGGTTCTCTGGACTATCAAGAAATGAGGACGAGTGAAGGGAACAAGAAGAAATGGAGTGTTGTCCCTTAAATAAAGTTTCTGCACAATAGCTGATTAGCGCACGCTACCCTACTTCCCTTAGCACACGCTAAATAAGAGTTGACTCCAAAACTGTCCAGTTCCACCCGCGAGAATCTTATCCGGACCCACGTCCGGCTAGCGCATGTGCTAGCTGTCTAGCTCAATAATTGACTGCCTAGCACACGCAAATCATTAACTGCCTAGCGCACGCAAATCCTACATTCGTAGCATGCGCTAGTTGTAGCCGATAGCGCGCGTTAAGCTACATTCTTAGCGTGCGCTATCACGAGTTTGCATGAGAAATTTTACATGATGATATACTTATGTACAAAGATACAAATGTGAGAAATATCATACACCAATTATCGAGATCACAATTCCGAATAATACAGGGTTCAAATACAGATGAAATACACAATAATAAATCCGGATATTACATACTCTCCTACTAAAAGGAGTTTCGTCCCGAAACTCAAGACGAAAATAACTCTGGATATCTGGACTTCATGCTATCTTCCATTTCCCATGTGGCTTCTTCCACTCCATGGCGTGACCACTGAACTTTGACCAAAACGATTGGTTTGTTCCTCAACTGCCTAACTCGACTCTCGAGTATCTTGACTGGTCTTTCTTCAAACGTTCCATCCTGAGCGACTTCGATCTCACCGAAATCAATGACATGACTAGGATCCGGTATATATCTCCGTAACTGGAATACATGGAACATGTTATGAACATGGCTCCGTGACAGTGGTAATGCCAATCTGTATGCCAACTCTCCAACTCTCTCAAGGATCTCGAATGGTCCGATATATCTTGGACTCAGTTTTTCTTTCCTTCCAAAACGAAAGGTTCCCCGAGTAGGAGAAACCTTTAAAAGTACGTGGTCTCTAGTACTGAACTTCAATGGGCGACAGCGTACATTTGCATAAGATTTCTATCGACTCTGGGCGGTCAACAACCTTTCACGAATCAAGGCTATCTTCTATCGAGTCTGTACGATCAACTCTGGTTATGTCCCGATCAAGTCTGATGAATCGTCCCAACATAGAGGCGATCTGCATCTCCTCCCGTATAATTGTCTCAAACGGTGTCATCTTAATGGAAGCATGCCAACTATTGTTTTAGGTAAATTCAATCAACGATATATGAACTTCCCAATCGTTTGACCAATCTAAGGCACAGGCCCTCAGCATGTCTTCCACTGTTCGAATGGTCCTTTCGGATTGTCCGTCTGTCTGCGGATGATAAGCTGTGCTGAAGTTCAATTCGGTCCCCAAGGTCTTATGAACTGTTTTCCAAAAATGAGACACAAAATGGCTGTCTCGATCAGAAATAATGGTCTTCGGCATACCATGCAATCGAACTATCTCCGAAATAAATACTCGTGCCAACCTCTCTGGTGCCCACGTGTCCTTAATGCCTAGAAAATAAGCTGATTTGGTTAAACGATCAACTATCACCCAAATCATATTCATTCCTCTCTTGGTTCTCGGCATACTAGTGATAAAGTCCATCGATATGTCCTCCCACTTCCATTCAGGAATCGGGAGCAGCTTCAACATTCCGGCAGGTCGTTGATGCTCGATCTAAACCTGCTGACAAGTAAAGCATTTAGAAACATAGTCCGTTACATCTTTCTTCATGTTTCCCCACCAGAAATTCTGCTTCAAGTCTGTTGGGAAAAACAAACACCCTGTATCGAAACAGCCGGGATACTCGAATCCCTGTATCGAATGTTATTTAGAAGGTTTTGACATATATGCCAAATACAGTAAAGGAAACTGTATCGAGGCTTCAAGGCTTTATCCTGTATCGAAGACCTGCCTCGAATCATCATAAGTGAAGCTCGTCAGTACAGCAAGAAGACTTGTAAAAAAAAAAGACCAAGTATGGAAATTGTCTCGATGCCCTAAATACAGTCATCTTCCATACAGTTCACAAAAGGACAAGAAAGAACACAAGTCAAGTCCCGTTGAACAAAGAAGTATTTAAATACTCAAGGATAAAGTATTTAAATACTGCCAGTCTTCAGATCTTCAGAATCCCGCGAAATCCGGATCATGTCATATTCCCGTTGAAGGAAATCTTATTCAAACGGATATATCTCAACGAATACTTTCTTTAGAGACTATATATATCCTATGAAGACGCTGAAGATCAGTCACCAAAGTAACCTAACTCTCAAAGCTATCAAAGTGATCATCTGAGCAAACATATCTCCAAAGCATACTGCAATTAAGAACGAAAGAGATATACAGTGCTCAACATCAAGAACAGCCATCATCAGCTCAAGAACTTGATATTCAAAGCTGCTGTTCTTACCTGGTTACCTACCTTTTACCTCTGTGTAAAAACCGAGCTCTGTGTGAACTCAACAAGTTATTCTGACGTGTGTGGGAAGAATAAGGACGAAGCTTTGGAACTGTGTGTGAAGAAGCTAGTCAAGAAGGAAGCTTTAACCAATCTGTGTGAACGGTTGAAAGTGACATTCTTTGTATCAATCTGTGTGAACGATACAAGGATAGGTTTGTTTATAATTACGTAGTTGTGTACGTAGTAATTATAATAAACTTTTTACTCCTGTGTGGAGGACCAGTGGACGTAGAGGGGTTTACCTCGAACCACTTAAATTACTGTGTCATTTACCTTCAGCTTTTACTGTTTTAAATTACTGTGATATATTAAGTATACACCAAATACTTCGTTGCTGTATCCACGGCAACTAACTGTATCCAAGACTTCCGCTACGCACTCAGATTTAGATTCCGTACAGTTTGTTGTTTAAACTATTTTCCAAACTGTATCCAGTATACTTAAGTGGCCAACAAAGTCCTTATACATCTTACTGGTGCCTGGGTGGATACAATAGGGCGAGCTGTGAGCTTCCTTCATAATCGTCTGTTTCAGAACATCGACATCAGGAATGCAGAGTCAGTTCTGAAATCTCAAAACTCCATCATCATGAATTACGTATCTGGGGGCCTTCCCCTTGATCACTTCATCACGTAACCGAATCATCAGAGGATCATCTGTCTGCATAGATTTGATTTCTTCGATTAATGATGAAGTTATTTCCATCACGCACATTTGTCCTTGTACTCTTTGTAACCATACTTCAATTCCTTCTCGAATCATCTCTCGTTGAAGGCTAAGTTGGGAGGTCAGAGTCTTCAGAATCTGAATAGAAACGGGCTTGCGGCTAAGTGCATCTGCCACTACATTCGATTTGCCTGGATGATACAAAATCTCCAAGTCGTAGTCCATAATCAGCTCTAACCATATTCTTTACCGCATGATCAACTCTTTCTGACTGAAGCTGTATTTGAGACTCTCATGATCCATAAAGATCTAACAGTGAGTCCCGTACAGGTAATGCCTCCCAATTTTCAAAGCAAAAACTACTGCCGCTAGCTCCAAATCGTGCGTTGGGTAATTCACTTCATAAGGTTTCAGCTGTCGTGACGCATAAGCGATCACCTTATCATTCTGCATCAATACGCATCCGAGTCCTTGGTTCGAAGCATCACTGTAAACTATGAATCCTCTAGTCCCATGTGGAAGTGTTAAAATTGGTGCTGTCGTCAATCTCTTCTTCAATTCATCAAAGCTATTCTGGCACAATTCGTTCCACTCAAACTTTTGAGTTTTCTGCAGGAGTCGAGTAAGTGGGCAGTAAATTTTAGAAAACCCTTCCACGAATCGACGATAATATCCAGCAAGTCCTAAGAAACTCCGTACTTCTTTTACATTCTTTGGAGGCTTCCAATCCATAACTGCTTCGATCTTCTGAGGATCTACTCGGACTCCTTCAGCTGATACCACATGGCCGAGGAACATTACTTCCTTTAGCCAGAATTCACACTTAGAAAGTTTGGCGTACAATTGTTCATTTCTTAACAGGTCTAACACAATCCGTAATTGCTGTGGATGCTCTTCCGGGCTCTTAGAATACACAAGAATGTCATCAATGTACACGACCATAAATTTATCCAAATATTCGATGAACACTAGGTTCATCAATTGCATGAATACAGCAGGTGAATTAGTGAGACCAAACGGCATCACTACAAACTCATAATGTCCGTAGCGAGTTCTGAATGCTGACTTCAGAACATCAGATTCCTTAATCCTCAGCTGATGATATCCTGATCAGATCAATTTTAGAAAATACTGTTGCTCCTTGTAACTGGTCAAAAAAATCATGAATCCGTGGCAACGGATACTTGTTCTTAATCATCATCTTGTTCAGCTCTCGGTAGTAAATACACAGTCGAAGCGATCCATCCTTCTTCCGGACAAAAAGAACTGGCACTCCCCAAGGCGAAATGCTTGGCTGGATATAGCCTTTGTCCAGTAACTCCTCCAGCTGCTTCTTCAGTTCGTACATTGTTAGGCGTATTTTTATACGCTTATTTATCATTATTAAGTATTATTTTGGTGAGTAAATTTGCATAAATGAGCTCTTAATGCCTTAATCTTGTATGTTTGTCAGGAGATTGGAGTCCGGAAGCTAAAACGAGGCGAAACGGGCGAAAACGGCGAATTTTGGCCGTGGGCTGCGGCACAAGGCAAGTGGGCCGCGACACACGCAGAGGACCAGCGGGCACCGAGTAGGCGTACTGCGTGCGCGGCCTGATCAGTGAGCCGCGGCTGGGCGTAACACCCAACGCCCAGGTTTTAAATTACACGCTATGTGCCGCGGCACAGATTAAGTGAGCCGCGGCACACAAGGCGGTTTTTGTGTGCTCCGCGCGGATTTGGGCCGTTTTGAAGCCAGTTCTCGACCTACTCACAAGGACGCGATTTGGAGACTGTTGAGAGCTATAAATAAGGGTTTAAGACCCTAATTAAGGATCTTTGGAGGCTTGGGGAAAAGGAGGATCACAGAAGATTATCGCAGACGAGAGAAGCAGAAGAGATCAAAGGCAGAGGGCGGAAGCCAGAAGAACGGAGGAATCCGAGCTCTTCATCTGCGTTTGATTTTCATGCTTTTATTTATTAATTCTGTATTTTCATTATTTAGCATGTCAGGCTAAAAACCTTGATCTAGGATTTTGATAAAACCTACGTTTTGACGGATTTGCTTGAGATTATCTATTTAATTCCCTTTTTGTTGAGTTTTCCCAATCGTGTTTAATGCTTTCAATTATTTGGCCAATAGTTGTATTGTTTTAATCATTCAATTCGAATCGGGAGAGGAGAGTTGGTGAGGAACTATTGGTGAGGACCGTTTTATCTCGTGAGATAGGAATATACTCATAGGAACTACTTGGCCTTTTGGAGATTTTATGATTTTTGCCTATTGACGAATTAATTCACCTAGGGATAGAGTGCGTTATTCGCCTTTAGAAAAATCTATTAACCTCGGGAGAGGTGGTAGAGTATACTAGCAATCTTCGCCTTCAATAAATTTGGAAAATCATTAACTTCATATAATCGAGAGTAAATTCAGATAAACCGAGGTGGATTCAGAATCCTAGACTTATTCATCATTTAATTCTCTTTCTTCAAGCGATCGCTTTTACTGTTTAGTCTTTTATTAATTTTCTTTAGTAATTAATTGCTACCCAAAGTTCGATTGTTCAAATAAAACTGGAATACAAAAAAATCGGTAGTTAGTGATTCAGTCCTCGTGGGAACGATACTCACTCATCACTTTATTACTTGTATACGATAACGTGCACTTGCGTTCAAGAAAAATCGCAACAAGTTTTTGGCGCCGTTGCCGGGGACTGAAATTTTTACTAATATCGATTTCAGTATTTCTAGTCTTAGTTTGAGCGTTTTTATTTACTTATTTTCGTGTATTTTATTTATTTATTTATTTATTTGTTTTCCCTTTCAGGATTTTTTTCGGGTAGTGCCTGAGAAAACTCGCTAATAAAGGCCTACTACCTTTGAATACCGATCTCGAGCGCACTCTTAGGAGAAAGAAGAAGGAGAAACGAGAGCTACCGACAACAGTCACTATGGCCAAAAATATCGAAATTCAAGGAGGAGATAACCATGTGCAGCAAGTTCAACCGGCATTGGCACTTCGAGATTATGCTATGCCGCAAATTAACGCAAACTTTTCGGGGATTCGGCGTCCCACCATTCAGGCGAACAACTTCGAAATCAAGCCTGCAATTATTCAAATGGTACAATCTTGCCAGTTTCGTGGATTGCCGAATGATGACCCCAACGCACATATTGCTTCTTTTCTCGAGATTTGTGACACGTTCAAGAACAATGGTGTCACCGACGATGCTATCCGATTACGGCTTTTCCCTTTCTCTTTGAGGGATAAAGCGAAATTTTGGCTGAATTCCTTACCGCCGGGCTCGATCACGACATGGGCAGAGTTAGCGCAAGCCTTCCTTGCCAAATTCTTCCCACCTTCAAAGACGGTGAGGTTACGAAACGAGATCACTACTTTTGGTCAGTATGACATGGAATCGCTCCATGAGGCGTGGGAGCGCTACAAAGATTTGTTACGGAGATGCCCACATCACGGCCTTCCAGACTGGCTTCAGATTCAGACGTTCTACAATGGTTTGAGTGCTTCCACACGCACTCTCGTGGATGCAGCCGCCGGTGGAGCTTTGATGGGAAAGACGATGGCTGAAGCACACTCGTTGTTGGAAGCTATGGCCGCTAATGCTTATCAATGGCCATCCGAACGAATAACGCCGAAGCGAGTTATGGAAATTTCGAGTAATGACCCGATATCTACATTGTCAGCCCAAGTCGCAGCATTAACACAGCAGCTTCAAGCATTTTCGCATGCTCCTTCCCCCGTTACCATTGAGTCTTGCAATTGGTGTAATGGATCTCACCCTAGCGCGGAGTGCCAAGTCGAAAACCCATTCGAGCAGCCCCAAATTGAACAAGCTCAGTTCATAGGAAACGGAAACCGGCAAAATAATCCGTACTCCAACACATATAATCCGGGATGGCGTAATCATCCCAACTTCTCATGGAGAAACGGACAGAACTCGAACCCGCCCCCGTTCGCTCAAAACCAACAGCAGCCTCCTCCCGCTCCAAAAGTTTCTCTCGAGGAAGCAATTGCGAAATTGGCAGCGAATACGAGTCAATTCATGACCCGTACTGAAGCAACATTGCAAAATCATTCCGCCTCCATTCGCAACTTGGAAGTCGGTGGGCAGATTGCTAATGTCTTGTGACGACCAGGAGGAGCATTGCCAAGTACGACCGAGACAAATCCTAGAGAAAGTCTAAATGCGATAAGTTTGAGAAGCGGGAAGGAGGTGTGTGACCAGCCCGAAAGAAGTGAAAAGAGAAGTGAAATTGAGGAGAAGAAAAATTTAGCGACGGAGGAATCACAAGATTGGAGACCCTCGATAACGTTTCCGGATAGCCCGAAGGCATATGTGCCACCCGTCCCGTTTCCGCAGAGATTACAGCAGAAAAAGGCAGACAAGCAATTCTCTAAGTTCCTCGACATGTTCAAGAAGCTTCATATTAACATTCCATTTGCCGACACGTTGGAACAAATGCCAAGCTACATTAAATTCATGAAAGAGATTTTGTCAAAGAAAAGAAAACTCGAGGACTTTGAGACAGTCGCCTTGACAGAGGAATGCAGCGGGATTCTTCAGAAGAAGCTTCCACCAAAATTCAAAGATCCGGGAAGTTTCAACATACTGTGCACCATGGGGAATCTCTCTTTTAATAAGGCGTTATGCGATCTCAGTGCTAGTATTAACCTCATGCCTCTGTCTATTTTCAAGAAGCTGGGAATTGGAGAAGCAAAGCCGACGACGGTCTCCTTGCAATTAGCGGATCGATCTATTAAGTATCCGAGGGGAGTAATTGAGGACGTGTTAGTAAAAATGGATAAATTTATCTTCTCGACATGGAGGAAGACCAAGATATCCCGATTATCTTGGGACGACCATTTTTAGAGACCGGCAGAACTCTTACAGACGTGGAAAAAGGGGAATTAACTCTGCGGGTTCAAGACGAGCATGTCACGTTCCAAGTGTTCAAATCCTTTTCATGTCTGGGAGGTGTTGATAAGAGCTCACAAAGTGAAAGTGTGGAGGCCGTTGCGAAAGAAAAACACCGAAAACATCGTCGGTCGAAAAATTCAGAGTCCGTTGCAGATGGTCCAACTTTTAAGAAAGATGTAGAACGAGTCGCATTTCTCAAGCATGTGAACATGCAATCATCGCCATCTGACCAGCCACAATCGGAAAAGTCTGTTGCTGTCATAAGTTCGTTCGTGAAAGAGGGAAATAAGCCGGAAGTCAAACGGACGTCTAGTCATGAGAAAAATAGGTGTTTCGGAAAGTTGTTCTCGTCAAAACCTTTCCGCAACCAACATTGGGTGTCCGAACCGAAAATCGAATCGTTAATGACCGATGGTCGAAATTTTAAAAAGCATATTAACGGTTCGATGAACGGGGCGGAGATTAAATGGAGTTTGCGAAAAGTGAACTGATTTTTAAATAGGTCCGGCTGAAGACTATAAACTTAGCGCTTCTCGGGAGGCAACCCGAGTATTAGTTGTAGAATCTTTATTGTTTTCTTGCATTTTTTAGAGTCTTTATTTGTCGTCATTTTTCTTTGATCCGTCTAGCCCTCTCGTCTTGACGTTTTCGTTTAAAAATTCTTTGCAGGAATCACCCCAGGGGAGGAAATCAATGATGGGCCGCGGCACAATAATAGTGAGCCGCGGCACGCACCAGTTGATGAAACATCGCCAAACAAACTGTACTATGTGCCGCGGCACGATCTTACTGAGCCGCGGCACAACAGGTCACTGAGCTGCGGAACACATTCCCTGAGCCGCGGCACACCAAAGGTTCAATAAATGCCCAGGAGACTGTACTCTGTGCCGCGGCACAGGCCAAATGAGCCGCGGCACACTAACATGTTGAGCCGCGGCACACCTGAACTGAGTCGCGGAACCCGGCGGTATTACAAAAAGTCCCAGGCCGACTGTACTCTGGGCCGCGGCTCACTTATATTGTGCCGCGGCCCCCGTCGCAATATGAGAATGCCCAGGTATACTTTATGCATTTGATCGGCCAGCACAAGGTCCCTTCCTTCCTTCCTTCCTTCGCACAATGAGGTCGGTCGATACCCTTCTCTTAGTCTTCTTCTCAAATTCTTCAGGTAAATCTCGATCTCTTACTCATAAGTGATACATGATTTGAAAAGTGAATTGAAGTTATATGTTGCTAGTTGTTCTTCAATGTTTTCTCTAAAATGGAGTTGGAATATGGGGAATTTGGTATTTGATTGTGATGGAATTGGTAATTATGAACGAATTGGTGATGTTAGTTGTCGTTATTCATGGCTATTATCTGTGTTATTATTTTTGGGATTGGGAGTTAACCATTAAAATTCTTGTTCTTCATTTTAACTTGTGCATACCAAGTGTTTGATAAATTGCAGCAGTGAAAAATTGGTAAGCCAAGCATTTTCAAATTATATGCAACGAATCATTTTATCGAGTTACATTGTCCCCAACCCTTACATCATGTTAAACTGAGAGCTCGTTCTTAACTTCCTCTTTGATGATGCAAGCTCATTTATTCACGCTCCGCATGATGTAGTCGAGAAGCGTGCAAGCTTGCCGGATGATGCCGGCACCAGTTCGTGAGCTGTTTGTAGGGGAGTACTTGACCTTTCACTTTTTATTGCATATTATATTTTGTCCATTGAGGTCAATGTACGTCCTAAGTTTGGGGGGGGGTCTATTTATGTTGCTACATTTACTGCTGTACTTATTTCGTTGCACTTTTTGTTATTTCTAGTTATCTTTTTTTTCGATAGCCTTGCTTGTCATGATTTTAATATTATTCGTGAATTTTTCATGCTTCTATTTGTGTAATACTGATGTTACGACACTGTTTTTCTCTCTGAAGAAACGGTCGAGTTTTAGTCGGGTTGTAATCAGAGATTTCTATTCCTGCTAAGTCTTCATTTAGGTCCGAAATTTTTTTTCGTGATTGTAGAGGTCTTGGCGGATAAGAGAGGATACATACGTTTTTTAAAATCACCGTCGATACTTTTGGTTACACTTTTCGGTTAGCTAGTCGTCCAGTAACATAAGTCGTGTTGGCACTTAGATTGAGTTTAGAGTCAGTCAGTTTTTCCCAAAAGTCGTGATATTTTGTTCTATGATGGGAAGTCTAGTAACCGGGGGTATTCACGTGACCCGTTGTTTACTCTCGCATAAAACGACGACCCTGATTAGACTAGTGATTTAGAAATTTCACATGTGCCGATGATAGGGAGCCTAGTAACCGGGGGTACTCGCGTGACCCGTTGTTTACTCGCGTAAAACAGCGACCTTGATTCGGACATGTGGGAATTAGCTATTCGAGTTGTTTCTCCGCTGTGGAGGGGAACTTAGTAACTAGAAGCATCCATGTGCCCCATGAGTGTCTTTTACGTCAAACGGTTTCCCAATACATGAGAATGGAAGTTCCACCCTAGGATTATCCCGATGAAACATCCCGAGATCCGAACCTAGTGGTCAGCTCGAATCAATTTCTTGAGCATATATATAAGGGAATACTGTCCGAGGGTTATTTTTGATGAAACTCGTGAAAATTTTGCCATTAGACTGTGGAACGGGGCGAACTAGCTTGTTTATTCTAACCTTTCATATTGACGGTCGATTTGATTCATGTTTGTTAATCTTTGAGCTGGATTTTCTTCATGAACGAGTGATTAGGACTGAACTTGGTTACTTTGTGGAATCAGTGTTCTGAGTGTAGCTCGCTATTACGATACTCGTATTATTCAGAGAGAATTTCAGGATAGTATTGATTAGGTTGAGCACTTTGAGTTGCACGATTATTCACGACATTCTTTTGTTGAAATTAATTCTTTTTGCTTGAGGACAAGCAAAGACTAAAGTTTGGGGGTATTTGTTAGGCGTATTTTTATACGCTTATTTATCATTATTTAGTATTATTTTGGCGAGTAAATTTGCATAAATGAGCTCTTAATGCCTTAATCTTGTATGTTTTTCACGAGATTGGAGTCCGGAAGCTAAAACGAGGCGAAACGGGCGAAAACGGCGAATTTTGGCCGTGGGCCGCGGCACAAGGCAACTGGGCCGCGGCAGACGCAGAGGACCAGCGGGCACCAGAGTAGACTGTACTCTGTGCCGCGGCACAGTCCAGGTGAGCCGCGGCCTAGACGTAACACCCAGCGCCCAGGTTTTAAATTACACGCTATGTGCCGCGGCACAGATTAAGTGAGTCGCGGCACACAAGGCGGTTTTTGTGTGCTCCGCGCGGATTTGGGCCGTTTTGAAGCCAGTTCTCGACCTACTCACACGGACGCGATTTGGAGACTGTTGAGAGCTATAAATAAGGGTTTAAGACCCTAATTAAGGATCTTTGGAGGCTTGGGGAATAGGGGGATCACAGAAGATTATCGCAGACGAGAGAAGCAGAAGAGATCAAAGGCCGAGGGCGGAAGCCAGAAGAACGGAGTAATACGAGCTCTTCATCTGCGTTTAATTTTCATGCTTTTATTTATTAATTCTGTTTTTTCATTATTTAGCATGTCAGGCTAAAAACCTTGATCTAGGATTTTGATGAAACCTACGTTTTGACGGATTTGCTTGAGATTATCTATTTAATTCCCTTTTTGTTGAGTTTTCCCAAACGTGTTTAATGCTTTCAATTATCTGGCCAATAGTTGTATTGTTTTAATCATTCAATTCGAATCGGGAGAGGAGAGTTGGTGAGGAACTATTGGTGAGGACCGTTTTATCTTGTGAGATAGGAATATACTCATAGGAACTACGTGGCCTTTTGGAGATTTTATGCTTTTTGCCTATTGACGAATTAATTCACCTAGGGATAGAGTGCGTTATTCGCCTTTAGAAAAATCTATTGACCTCGGGAGAGGCGGTAGAGTATACTAGCAATCTTCATCTTCAATAAATTGGGAAAATCATTAACTTCAGATAATCAAGAGTAAATTCGGATAAACCGAGGTGGATTCAGAATCCTAGACTTATTCATCATTTGATTCTCTTTCTTCAAGCGATCGTTTTTACTGTTTAGTCTTTTATTAATTTTCTTTAGTAATTAATTGCTACCCAAAGTTCGATTGTTCAAATAAAACTGGAATACACAAAAATCGGTAGTTAGTGATTCAGTCCTCGTGGGAACGATACTCACTCATCACTTTATTACTTGTATACGATAACGTGCTCTTGCGTTCAAGAAAAATCGCAACATACATCTCAGTAGGTGCCATACGATATGGCGCCTTAGAAATTGGTGTAGCTCCGGGTTCCAGCTCGATGGTGAATTCTACATCCCCTCGTAGAGGTAGTCCAGGTAACTCGTCAAGAAATACATCCGGAAATTCGTTCACAATAGGAATGGATGAAAGTTCCACAATTTCGTCTTCTTTCTTCATTGCATAGCACCAGTATCCCGTATAGCCCTGTTTCAACAATTTGACAGCTTTCATCGCCTTGATCAACTTTCCTGAGCTTCCTGGTTTCCATCCTTCAAACAGTATTTCGAAACCATCATCAGCGATCAGCGAGATATTCCTCCTTCGGTAGTTTACAATAGCTCCATATCGATTAAGCCAATCGTCTCCGAGTATCATGTCGTCTCCTTGCATTTCTATTACAATCAGATTTGAGAGATATTCTCTGCCTCCAAACGATATAAGGAAATCTCTAGTTTCTAAGTTTCCAACAATTCTCTCTCCACTTGGAAACCAACAACAAAAGGTTCACAATTATGAAAACCAGAAATATTCAAACGATTTACATAAGATAAGGATATAAATGAATGCGTAGCTCCTATATCGAATAAAGCGCTAACTGGCTGGGAAAGGATCTAAATAGTACCTGATGCGATAGCAGCATCCTGATCGTCTGTTCTCCTCATCTTGTACAGACGTGGGGGAACATATCCGACACTCGATGTACCCTTTCGGTCCCACTATCCTCTACCTCGTCCGCGGCTAAAATTTTGAGGCATCTATACACTTTGCTGCGTCTGTTGGATACTAGCTTCCTTCTGAACTGGCTGCGGAGTATGGGCTCTAAAAGACTTTGTAGCCTCTTCACAGAACACCGCACGATGTCCCTCCCATCCACAATCAAAACAAGTTACGGCAGGTAGGGGGCAATTCCGTCGATAGTGCCCTGTCTGGGAACAGTTAAAGCATTTCCTGGTGACATCTGTCATGGTTGATGCTGCTCCGAAGTTCTTTCCGCTCCTAGATGGGTGCGGAGGTTTCTTGAAAGAATGAAAAGATGACTGGGCCTTACGGGGCCCGCTGCTCTTGTGCTCTGTAAAAGTACGAGAGACTTTCTGCTTCTTGGATTCTGTAAACTTCTCCATTGCTGCTTCCTTGATTTCATACGCCAATGCTTTATCCTGGTATTGACGGAGTGTGGTACATTCAAAACTGGACATGTACCTCTGGATTTCTGGTTTCATTATCATATCAAAATGGATCATCATTTACGCACTGCTCGACCGGATGTCGAACAAATGCTATTTGCTAGTTAAACGTCTTAATTATGCAGGATACGAGGTTTGTCGGCCAGTGAGCGGAGAAAAACTCCCAAACTTTGGCTTCCCTCACAGGACGAGGGCAGTACTGAGCTTCCATCATCAATTTAAATTTTGTCCAGTCAGCATCATGATCTGCAGGCCGGATGGCTTCCCACCACTCGGATGCTACCCCTATCAGAAAGTACTGGGCAATAGAGGCTCTCCGGTCGTCTGGGCAATTAATTCCAGCAAAAATTTTCTCCAATTCTTTCAACCAATGGTCCCATGTGGGAGTCTCAGAAAAGCCATCGAATTTCGGTGGTTGCATATTTGCCACCTCTTGCAGCCATCGGTCACCAAGATTTCCCATGTCTGGGATCCCTTGCTGTCTCTCTCCCTGCTGTAATCCCACCGCCACCTGCATTCGGTCCACGACCTGGGCGAACTGAGTCATCTGGTTCACCACCTGACGAAGGATTTCGGGCACAGCAGGTTCCAGTTCATTATTAATAGATCTTTGCGGCTCGCCTGAGCTGTGGCTGGCCTGATTAGAAGGCGAAAATTCTCTTTCTGCATTCCTTCGTCCGCGTCCGCGACCGCGACCACGTCCACGTCCACCTCTCAACATACTGAAAGCATAAACACTCAATATATAGGAAACAATATCGTTTTAATGTTCAAGTATAAAAAGATACAACATGTAAAGGACGAGATAGAGTTTAGGAACATACAACCACCATTCGCACGAAGACGTAGGCAGTACAGTGATGTTATTCACCGCCGGTTATCTCAAAAGACGTATATGACCCCTATTTTAACCCAATGGCCAAGATATCCATAATCTTAGCTCTGATACCATATTATGTAACACCCCCGATATATTCAGGAATATTACAGCGCCGTAAATCTTTTACATAAGGATTTACAAGGCTGAAGAATTGAAAAGACATTAACAGGTACCAACGTATGAAAATAACGGAATTAAGATACAACAGTTCTGACCAAATACTGAAAATACGAATGTTCAACGGAAAAGTATTAATACATCACCAAATCCAAATCACCATAAACGACTACGTACTCGAGTACTTATTAAAACGGTACAAACAACAGACAAATAAACCCGGCCAGAACATCACTCTGCTCCCTCGTCGTCATGCTACTCTAGTGGTTGTTTCCCCGCTCTCCTGGATCCTGAACATAAACAAATGTTCACCCCCGAAGGGGTTAGCACAACGATTGCTAGTACAAGTACCACAACATATTAGTCAATATCTCACGAAGAATAATAATAACATAAATGACAAAAGAACCAACGAGTCTTCTCCTGCGAGAAACTCAATAATAATATACACACATGATAATCACAACATGATATCATAACATACACATGGTAATTCAAATGATCCATCGTTCACTGCCTAGACCCCCCAATGA
This sequence comes from Orobanche coerulescens, assembly GCA_033398695.1. Taxonomy (NCBI): domain Eukaryota; kingdom Viridiplantae; phylum Streptophyta; class Magnoliopsida; order Lamiales; family Orobanchaceae; genus Orobanche; species Orobanche coerulescens. The sequence goes on from CM065803.1 coordinate 146,140,182, forward strand.
TTCCGTCAAACTAACCCGAGGTGAAAAAACACGTCCGATGATCCAACGCACGCTAGCATAGATCCCCCGATGATCCCGTCGGACCAACATTAGGTGGACATACAACAACTACATATATGCACGACAATATGTATAACATCACAATATAAAACAATTAAGGTACTTGCCTCGATTCGAAGACAAGAACAATACTTCCACGAAAACTGAAATATTCGAAGGTCGCCCCTTCGATCAATCACGTAGCAAGCTCGAACCTTAACAAAAAGAAATAATATAGAATTCATCTCACGTTAAACGAACATCTAACAATCCAAAATACGGTTGTAACAGCCCGAAAACAGTGGCTATTACAATGCCGTGGACCCCCTACCGGGACCCACCAGGCGATATCACGATATAAACTTACAACCTGACAACGTGGCACCGTACCACAATAAAAACCCCGATGTCTATCAACTCTGGCCAATTCAATCCATCGGATAACATCGACAATTCCAATACGATAATCGATTGTCCATCAAAAACAAGTACCAAGGAAATACGGAACATACCTCAAGATACGAAATACCATTACCATCACGTCAGTCTAATCCGAGATCAGATCAACACAACATACGGACATGGTCCTAACACAAGACCTACAAATGCATACTCATATGACAACGTCAATATGATCACAACAATAACGACAATGTATACTTATGGCAAACCCACAACAATACATGGCAATCCGATGATCCAGCGTTCACTGCCTAGATCCCCCGATGATCCCGTCAGACCAACCCGAGGTGGAAAACCCGTCCGACGATCCAGCGCACGCTAGCATAGATCCCCCGATGATCCCGTCGGACCAACCCGAGGTGGACATATGACAACAATGCACAACTGCACAAAACAACAGTACACAATACACGACAACAACAATGCACAACTGCATGACAACAATGATACACGAATGTATCACAACATGATCGACTCAAATGATAAAAATGATTAGAGTACTTGCCCCGAGTCCTTCGAGAATGATCTCAATGTCTAAACCATCCCGAACCATTATCCTCAATACTCGACGGTCCAAAGTATCACGGATTGCAGATAGTTCATATCTCCGTTTTTATCACGATATATCCTCGATATACAAATATACCAATAACAAAAGTAAATCATATACATTATGATTTAGATTCCCAAAACTCGAATATGATTTATAATCCCAAGTCTCATGTGATTACGATTATAAACATTGCTATACGAATTATAAATGAATGAAACGGAAACCATTCATTAAATACTATAAACTGAGTAAGTAATAACTTACTTCGATACCGATACAATGACGAGGAAGCTGTTACCAAATCCATTGCCGTCATCTACAAGTTCCTCGGTCCCGACCAAAGCAATCAACGAACATTCTCGAGCTCGACCGCAACACACGGTTGTAATGCCCATGCATTAGCGTACATAACTTAAACCATCTAGCGTACACAAGTCCTTGCATTTTAGCGTGCGCTAACATCAGTTGACTCGTTTGTCTGTATGCTCCGAAGACTGGTCCACACGCCGAAAGTGCTGACGAGGATAAGATTCCTTTTTGTCCGATATACAGTTAGCGTGCGCTAATCAACATGCATTAGCGTGCGCTTACACTACATTACAACATCCATTGACTTATCAGAACGTGCGCCGAAAGTGGCCTGGTCCACACGCAGATTCCTTCCGATCTGACTGCATTAGCGTGCGTTATCTTATATCCGTAGCGTGCGCTAAACCTGCACGATAGCGTGCACTACTCCTGATTATTAGCGTGCGCTAATAATGTTACACTTAGCCATTTTCAGCTATTCTTGTCCAATCGTCTCAACATACAGAATACGAACATACGGCATACTGAATACATATACTTCTTACATCCAATTGTCGACCAAGTACGATAATTATACCAATACAGATGCCTTGGTCCTTCAATTATTTTACCCATACTGTACAGATTCCATGCTGTACAACATAACTCGGATAAAATAATCTTAAACAATAGTAGTGGAAATTCCGGATATTACAGTAAGGCGACGTACATAGCGTACGTTAAGAAGATGGGTTAACGTACGTTAAGTGCTATAACAAGCATAAATGGAATTCTCCCAATATAACCCAACAATTAATATAGTATGAATGACCATGATTCCATCTTGACATAATTCGTCGATATACTTGTTATAACAATAAAGATATGGTGCGAAGATACTTGGTTTAAATCAGAAAATACAATAGTAAAGGCGAGGGTATTACAACGGTCGGAAGTTCTTAAAAGAAATCTGTCTGGTTTGCTTAACGCACGCTACGCATCCTATGTAGCGTACGTTAAGGCTACTCGTTAGCGCACACAATTACACACAGCCTAGCGTACGCTAACCATGCATGGTCAGTACCTCACTTATCAGCCGACGGACTCGCCTGATGACTTAACGCACGCTAAGTTTCAATTGTAGCGTACGCTAAATATGCCCATTATCGTACGTTAATTTACATAGCTTAGCGCACGCTAAGCGTGCATGGCAGTTCACTGTTGGGCAGCAGACCTGTTCTAACGGTGATGAATCTTACGATTTCCTCAGTGATTAACGTGTGTTACCCGACTACATGTCATGTTCATAAACATATGAATGATCTTACGGATTCAAACATCTTTGAATATAAGGAAATGAATATCATCACAACTCTTATATTCAAACTCGATTATCATTCTCCTGCGAAGTTTGGTGATCTCAGGTTGATGCACTAGATTCCATTATCTTTATCATATTCAGACTTCATCTTGAAGGTGAACTAACAATTCCAACTACGATGTTCCAACGACAATATCATAAGTATAATTATTCCAATCTTCTAAACATGATATTTGTTGAATAATTCACCAATGGAACTCAATATCTTGCTAGCATGATCATCTTATTCTTCAGAACACGAATCTATGGTTGGAGAAAGAATTAACATACCTTAAGATGAAGAAAACACTGGGTCAAAAGGTAGAATCCAGCTCCGGTTGTTTGTATGCCAATCCAAGGTGTTTCTCCACTTCAGCAATCAATCACTAGTGGCATTCCATCTCCAATGATCAAGTAGATATGTTCTAAGTGTGTTTAAGGAGGATAATAGGTTCTCTGGACTATCAAGAAATGAGGACGAGTGAAGGGAACAAGAAGAAATGGAGTGTTGTACCATAAATAAAGTTTCTGCACAATAGCTGATTAGCGCACGCTACCCTACTTCCCTTAGCGCACGCTAAATAAGAGTTGACTCCAAAACTGTCCAGTTTCGCCCGTGGGAATCTTATCCGGACCCACGTCCGGCTGGCGCATGTGCTAGCTGTCTAGCTCAATAATTGACTGCCTAGCGCATGCAAATCCTACATTCGTAGCGTGCGCTAGTTGTAGCCGATAGCGCGCGTTAAGCTACATTCTTAGCGTGCGCTATCACGAGTTTGCATGAGAAATTTTGCATGACGATATACTTATGTACAAAGATACAAATGTGAGAAATATCATACTCCAATTATCGAGATCACAATTCCGAATAATACAGGGTTCAAATACAGATGAAATACACAATAATAAATCCGGATATTACACTTAATCAGTTCAAATTGAAATTGAACTTAATCGAGATCGATTTGAAATTTTTAACTTAATCGGCTCAAATTGAAATTGAACTTAATGGAGACCGATTTGAAATTTTTAACTTAATCGTTTCAGATTGAAATTGATCTTAATCGAGATCAAATTGAAATTGAACTTAATCAAAATCGAATTGAAATTGAACTTAATCAGTTCAAATTGAAATTGGACTTAATCGGTTTGAAATTTGAACTTAATCGGTTCAAATTAAAATTTAACTTAATCGAGATCGATTTGAAATTTGAACTTAATCGGTTCAAATTGAAATTGAACTTAATCGATTCAAATTGAAATTGAACTTAATCGATTTGAAATTTGAACTTAATGAAATTGAACTTAATCGAGATCGGTTTGAAATTTGAACTTAATGTGTCCAAATTGAAATTGAACTTAATCAAAATCGATTTGAAATTTGAACTTAATCAGTTCAAATTGAAATTCAACTTAATCGAGATCGATTTGAAATTTTTAACTTAATCGGTTCAAATTGAAATTGAACTTAATCGGTTCAAATTGAAATTGAACTTAATCGATTTGAAATTTGAACTTAATCAGTTCAAATTGAAATTGAACTTAATCGAGATCGATTTGAAATTTGAACTTAATCGGTTCAATTTAAAATTTGAACTTAATCGGTTAAAATTAAAATTGAACTTAATCTAAATCGATTTAAAATTTGAACTTAATCAGTTCAAATTGAAATTGAACTTAATCGAGATCTATTTGAAATTTTTAACTTAATCGGTTCAAATTGAAATTGAACTTAATCGAGATCGATTTGAAATTTCTAACTTAATCGGTTCAAATTGAAATTGAACTTAATCGGTTCAAATTGAAATTGAACTTAGTCGATTTGAAATTTGAATTTGATCAATTTGAACTTGATCAATTTAAAATTTGAAATTGAACTTAATCAATTTAAAATTTCAAATTGAACTTAATCGATTCAATTTGAACTTAATTGGTTCAAATTGAACTCGATCAATTTGAACTTGATCAATTTAAAATTTGGAGTTAAACTTAATCGGTTCAAATTGTATAATATCAATTTGGAAATTTTACATTATTGATTTGAAAGTGATTATTCTAAAAAAATTCTGCAAGTTTTATTTTCAATAAATATAATTTAACATTTTTAAAAAATGAAATTATACAACATACATGTGGCGCATGCCGGCATTAGTTGGAAGAAGAAGAAACGGCTGGTACGTGCAGGGGCGCATTAGGGTTCATGCATTCAAGGCACACGAAAAGTTTTACATTGAAGAGATAATTTAGGGTTCAAGCATTAATTAGGGTCACAGGCACCGATTTAAAAATTCCCTTCCTTGATTATCACACCATATACACAGTATATAATATTTTCAAGAAAAAAATGGCGCAGACACCTCCCAGATCGTCAAGGAACAAGAAAGAATGGATTGTCCCTCCTTCTCCCAGAAGCCTTGAATCCATGTACGTCAATCTGAGACGGCAACATGATGAACTGAAGGAAGAAGTTAAGGGCTTCCTTGGAAGGCTACTCAACTGCTGCCGTGAACATGCCCTGCGAGAACTTATTCTTCAGGAAGAGCCACTACTGAAGATCTACGAGTACATGCTTGAAGCTATACAATCAAAGAAGCAAGAGGTTGCAACATATCATGGTGGAAGTAATGTTGGTGGAAATTCTGCAATTCAGAATCCAACTTAGAGGGATGTTCCTCTAATCGTCATATCAGATGATAGCTCAAGCGAGATTTGATTCGATGGAAGTAATGTTGGTGGAAGTAACTTAACTATTTCCTTAAATAATGCAAGTAGATATCTACTGCGTTGCCTTAGTTTTTAATTTTTAAGCTTTGAATTGTTATCTATTATCCTCAAATAATGCCTTTTGGTTTGCTTTTTTTGCTTTGTCTTCTTGCTTCTCATGGGATCTGGATAGGTAAAGTAATAGTGAAAGTAAATGTGAAACTTAATTATTTTAAGAAGAGGGATATGAAACTTAATCATCCCGAGATCGGAGTAGAAACTCCGGAAACAAAAAAAAAGTGATTATACCTCAAACAATCTACATTAAGTGATAATTTAATATGAGAAATTGACAGCCATTGCAAATAACACTTCAAACAAAAAAAGAACTCTTAATATTACAATCTGTTTTATGTTCAGAACAATGGATATGGCTGGTTCAGGTCTAAATTGAATATGCTATCATTATTCGTATGTTGCGAGATTGCTCTTCCTATTCTTGCACCAATTCCACGACCTCTGCCTCTTGACCTTGCTATAGTACCAGTTGCTCTTTGAGCAACTTCCCTAGCTGGCATCAAATGATTAGTTCTAGGGCCTTCCCCTTATTCGAGTAACATGAGGATCTAATATTGGGGTACCTACAACACGAAAACTGTAACACCCCGAGATATTCAGAATAATTACAGCGCCGTAAACCCTTTAAGTAAGGATTTACAAGGCTAAATACAAGAAATGCAAATATAATTCAACCTTACAACTGAAGTTCAAAATGCATAACTGGTTCAACTGATCCAAAGAGTTAACTTATACAACCATATCGAAAATGACATTATTAAAACACACGTACTCGAGTACTAAAGTGAACCAAGAAGACAAATCACAATAACCATAAACATCAACCACGTCACTGAGCCATTTCATCGTCCTGTCGGTATTGTGGTTGCTTCCCCGCTCCTCGACTACCTGAACATCAAAACAATGTCCACCCCCGCAGGGGTTAGCAAAACAATGCTAATACAAGTATCATAATACATAAATCATCAGTGCATCACAAAACATGCGAAACGGACTTCCGTCAATGGAATCCAACGATGTAAATCGTCACGATTCCATCAACACAATACAGGGTAATCCAGCGATCCAGTGCCCTTGGTATAGATCCCCATGATGATCCCGTCGGACCAACGCATGGTGGAAAACCCATCCAGCGATCCAGCGCCCTCAGCATAGATCCCCATGATGATCCCGTCGGACCAACGCATGGTGGACATTCGATCCAGCGCCCTCAGCATAGATCCTCATGACCCCCTCGGATCATTTATACCATAAACCAATCAATTATGCATACATATATGCATTTCAATATGTTCATCAATACGAACAATTAACAACGAATACCACGAGAAATTAAAGAAATAAATCTCATATTCGACAATATGAACAAAACCATATGCATGATCAAAGTTCCAATATAAACCAACTCAACATATGATACTTGCCTCGAAAATGGCAAGAATGAAATACTCCAACAAATGTCACGCGTCCGTATGTCACCGCCCCTCGATCGACCCTCATGCAAGGCTCGGACCTTGTTTAAAAAGAGATACAAGGAACTTAACATACCATTCGATACTAGCGTACGATCACCGAATACTTATATTAGAATCGTAAAGTAGTGACGTAAGGTTGGTTCACGGTTAGAACACTAGGTAAGAACTGAACCAGAAATGATAAGGCACTTCATGAGAGCTGAACGATCATTTCGAAGGTGAAGTACTGATGTTTAAAAGTTCACTGTTTTACAAGGTATTAAAGGTTTCGTGTTTTAATAAGGAAATAAATGCCAAATCCTCATATGATCGGCTATTATGATTCTACCCCCAATATTACTCAAGATGACAAGCATGCTCGAATATTACATAAGGAAAACGACACTACGGTGATTTGGTTTGAGTTCAAAGACTTGGTCGGTATATTACCCTCAAGAACATGGAGAACATTGTCAAAACAAATTCTTCTAACATACATGAATTACACCAGTGGAACATAAAAAGGGTTCAGAAAATCTAGCGGAAATCATGCTTATTACTCCCACTAATTAAGGATACTTCAAGTTAAGGTTTTCATCCACCGAGGCTAAATCAATACTCTAAGTAACGGAAGAAAGACAAGGTATAATCGGGTTCTAAACTCCAAAATATGGTGCTGGACTCAAAAGATCATTAACTAATCCAATGATTTCCAAAACAAGCTCAAAAATAGGTAAGAATGTAAATTCTAGCTTGGTGAATCGTAACATACATTAAGAGATGTAAGAATAAAGAAGATCTTCAATAAACTCTTCACCGGAAGCTTGATCACCAAATCACACGGTCTAGGCTTCCCAAAACCGGATGTAGATGATGATATGAGGGATATGAGGTGAAGGATAGTCTCAAGAACACAAAAATCGGCCAAGGCAAGAGTGGGAAATGAAGTGAGGGTCGGGTTATATAAATAGATTTTAAACCATTACGTACACTAAACACAGACTATTACGTACGTAACATGGTTAACGTACGTTATACTAGAACGTTAGCGTGCGTTAACGCTCGGCCAGAGCTCACTGGACTGTTTCTGGAAAACGCTTACGTATGTTAGGCTATGGGTGTTACGTACGTAACACATAGGACCTTAGCGTACGTTAAAAATCTCTGTTAGCGTATGCTAAGACGTTGACTTGCATGAGCTGGAAAAACGTTCAGGTTCACGCTGGCAATCTCCACGAATCTTCATCTTGTCCCCACGCGCCGACCCTTGTCGGATATTGACTTGACTGAGCTTACGTACGTTAAGCTCAGCACATAACGTACGTTACACAGCAGACTTAGCGTACGTTAATCGCAAGTCCGTAGCGTACGTAAGTACGTGCAGAATCATGCATGCAATGTTTGAAGATGTATAAAAACACAAGGGCACAAATACGGGAAACCAATCTACGATTTATAACATCATGAAGTTGAGATCATACAAGGTCGAGTACAAGGTAAATACACCATTTATCCGGGCGTTACATACTACCCCTCTAAAAAGAAGTTTCGGCCCGAAACATAAAACGAAAATAATTCCGGGTATCTCGACTTCATTCTCTCCTCTGTCTCCCAAGTTGCTTCTTCGACTCCATGTCGAGACCACTTAACTTTTACCAAGGAGATCGGTTTATTCCTCAACTGTTTGACTCGACTCTCGAGTATCTTTATTGGTCTCTCTTCGAAGGTGCCGTCATTAGCTATCTCGATCTCGTCGAAATCAATAAAATGACTGTGATCTGGTACATATTTCCGCAAATGGGATACGTGAAACACGTTGTGAACATGACTTAGCGATGGTGGTAAGGCCACCCTGTATGCTAAATCCTCAACTCTCTCCAGGATCTCGAATGGTCCGATATATCTCGGACTTAGCTTGCCTTTCCTCCTAAAACGGAAAATTCCCCGTGTAGGAGACACCTTCAATAGTACGTGGTCCCCAATGTCGAACTCTAGAGGGCGACGACGTACGTCTGCATAAGACTTCTGTCGACTCTGGGCAGTCAACAGTCTTTCTCGAATCAAAGCTATCTTCTCTTGAGTCTGAACTATCAATTCCGGTTCCGTCCCGATCAAATCCGAAGAATCATCCCAGCACAGGGGTGATCGGCATCTTCTCCCGTACAAAGCTTCAAATGGTGCCATCTTAATAGAAGCATGCCAACTATTATTGTAGGTGAATTAAATCAACGGCAAATGAACTTCCCAATCAGTTGACCAATCCAAAGCACAAGCTCTAAGCATGTCTTCTACTGTTTGTATAGTCCTTTCTGACTGACCGTCCGTCTGAGGATGATAAGCCGTTCTAAAGTTTAGTTCGGTCCCCAAAGCCCTGTGAACTGCCTTCCAGAAGTGCGACACAAAACGACCATCTCGATCTGAAATAATGATCTTCGGTGTCCCATGTAATTTGACTATCTCTGCAATAAACACTCGCGCCAATCTCTCGAGTCCCCAAGTATCTTTAATTCCTAGGAAATGAGCCAACTTGGTTAGTCGATCAACTACAACCCAAATCATGTTCATTCCCGTCTTGGTCCTTGGCATACTGGTGATGAAATCCATCGAGATATCCTCCCACTTCCACTCAGGGATCGGAAGCGGCTTTAACATTCCGGCAGGTCGCTGATGTTCAATCTTAACCTGCTGACAATTCAAACACTTTGAAACGTATTCTGCTACGTCCTTCTTCATATTCCCACACCAGAAGTTTTGTTTTAGATCCTTATACATCTTACTACCGCCCGGGTGAATAGAATAAGGCGCGCTATGAGCTTCCTTCAGAATTGTCCGTCTCAAACCATCAGCATTGAAAACGCAAAGTCGACTCTGAAATCTCAGAACTCCATCATCTTGTATCACGAATCCTGGGGCCTTTCCTTTCTTTACTTCGTCACATAACCGAAGGATCAGAGAAACGTTCAACTACTTAGATTTGATTTCCTCGACTAGTGATGAAGTCAGTTCCATCACATATAGTTGCCCTTGGATTCCTGGTGCCCATACTTCAATACCTTAGCGGATCAGTTATCGTTGAATGCTGGTTTGGGATGTAAGTGCTTCCAACACTCGAAGAGAAACAGGTTTATGGCTCAATGCATTGGCTACTACATTTGCTTTACCCGGATGATAGAGAATTTCCAAGTCGTAATCCTTGATCAATTCCAGCCACCTTCTCTGCCTCATGTTTAATTCTTTCTGACTAAAAATGTACTTGAGGCTCTTATGATCTGTAAAGATCTGTCAATGAGTGCCGTACAAATAATATCGCCAAATTTTCAAGGCAAAGACCACAGCTGCTAGCTCCAGATCATGAGTCGGGTAACTAACCTCGTATGGTTTCAACTGCCGAGAAGCATAGGCAATCACCTTATCTTTTTGCATCAACACACATCCCAGACCCTGATTTGAAGCGTCGCTGTATACCATGAATCCATCAGTTCCATCTGGTAACGCTAATATAGGTGCTGTCGTCAGTCTCCTCTTAAATTCGTCAAAACCAGCCTGGCATTTCTTATCCCACGTGAACCTTTGAGTTTTATGTAATAGCTGAGTGAGCGGACAAGCAATTTTGGAAAATCCTTCTACAAAACGGCGATAATATCCATCAAGTCCCAAGAAACTCCAGACTTCTTTCACGTTATTAGGAGCTTTCCATTCCAAGATTGCTTCGACTTTCTTCGGGTCCACCTGAACTCTGTCAGCTGCTATCACATGCCCAAGGAAAGTTACTTCCCTAATCCAAAACTCGCATTTAGAAAGCTTTGCATACAGTTGTCCCTTCCTAAAGATGCTCAAAACCACACGCAAATGCTCAGCGTGGTCCTCTGTGTCCTTCGAATATATCAAGATATCATCGATGAAGACGACCACAAATTTATCCAAGTATTCTAAGAATACCCGATTCATCAATTGCATGAATACCGCAGGAGGATTGGTAAGTCCAAATGGCATCACTACAAATTCATAATGCCCGTACCGGGATCTGAAAGCAGACCTTGATATATCCGATTCCTTAATTCTCAACTGATGGTATCCTGATCGCAAGTCAATCTTCGAGAATACCCTTGCCCCTTGCAATTGATCAAACAAATCGTCGATCCGAGGTATAGGATACTTATTCTTGATTTTCACTTTGTTGAGCTCCCTGTAATCAGTACATAATCACAGGGATCCGTCTTTCTTCCGGACAAAGAGAATGGGCGCTCCCCAAGGAGAAACGCTAGGTTGAATATAACCCTTCTGTAATAATTCCTCCAGTTGCTTCTTTAGTTCATACATCTCGGTTGGCGCCATGCGGTATGGTGCTATGGAAATAGGACCGGCTCCAGGCTCTAATTCGATAGTCAACTCCACTTCTCTCTGCGGAGGTATCCCCAGTAGTTCGTCAGGAAATACATCTGAGAATTCATTCACAACTGGAATAGATGAGATCTCTACTCCTCCCTCTTTCCTCATGGCATAGCACCAAAGTCCATGACATCCCTGCTTCAGTAATTTCACGGCTTTCATTGCTTTGATCAATTTTCCCGAGCTTCCCGGTCTCCATCCTCGGAATAAGTGTTCAGATCCGTCATTAGCAATGATAGAAATGACTCTCTTTCGGTAATTCAGAATAGCTCCATAACGGTTGAGCCAATCGTCTCCGAGAATTAAGTCGTCACCATGTATGTCAACTACAATAAAATTTGGTGGCCAATCTCTCCCTCCTATAGACACTGGAATATTTCTAGCTTCTAGGGTTCCCACAATTTTCTCTCCGCTCGGTAATCCCACAACATAAGGTTCACAATCATACAAGCACGAGATTTTCAAACGATTAACACAGTTCAAAGATATAAAAGAATGCGTAGCTCCTGAATCGAATAAGACACTAACTGGTTGCAAAAGGATCTGAATCGTACCTGATGCAACAGCTGTGTTATGATCGTCTGACTTCTTCATCTCGTAAATACGCGGAGGAACGGACCCAGCGCTGGATGCCTCTCTTTTCCCCACATTCTGCTGCTGGAAACCACTTTACTGCGTCTGGTTTACACTAGTGTCCTTCGGAACCGGTATAGGAGTGCGAGTACCAAAAGATCGAGTCGCATTTCCACAAAATGTTGCGTGATGCCCTTCCTGTCCACACTCGAAACAGGTCACGGTAGCAAGCTTGATCCACGTCGAACATGCCCCACTTTGCCACAGTTATAACATTTCTTCCAAATGCGTCAAGCGATTGGTGCCGCCGGAACTTCTTTCCACCTAGAGAAGGATGCCGAGGCCTCTGGATGAATGAAAAGAGGACTGGCCCTGCGAGGCCCACTACTCTTATTCTCCGTGAAGTTGCAGGACACCTTGTTTCTTTGCTTCCGTTGACTTTTCTCCTGCCGCCTCTTTCATATCATAGGCGGTGCTTTGTCTGATACTGTCGCAAGGTGGTACATTCAAATCCGGACATATCTGCTGAATTTCCGGCTTCATTCGCATGTCAAAATGAAAAATCCTCTCTGCCTCGGTCCCGACCAAGTGGCGCACATAAGTCAACTGGTGATTAAAAGTCTTAATCACGTCACACGAATGCTTCGAATTTTGTGGTGAGAAAAACTCCGGACTCGAGCCTCTCTAGCCGGGCGAGGACAATCTGCGCTTCCATCATTAATTTGAACTCCGTCCGGTCGACATTATGCTCCTCGGGTCGAATGGCCTCCCACCGATCGAAAGCCTCCCCGTCGGAAGATCTTGGGCGACCGAACCTTTCATCGTTGGGACAGTTAATCCACGCAAAAATCTTCTCTAACTCCTTCAGCCAGTGATCCCAAGAAAGCGTCTCAGCAGAACCGTCAAATTTCAGAGGGTGCAATTTGACCACCTCAGTAAGCCATTTGTCTCCCCGATTATCCACGTTATGCTGTTGTCCCATCGCCGTCTGCATGCGATCAACAACTTGAGCAAACTGGTTTATCTGAGCAACCACCTGCTGAAGAACTCCCGGCACATTAGGATCTGCATTATTATTTGCTGATCCCTGCTGTCCTCCAGAATGGGAATCGGTTCGACTAGCAGATATCTCCGGGGTAGACGCCGAATCCTCCTTTCTCATATTCGCACGTCCGCGTCCACGACCACGTCCGCGTCCACGACCTCCTCTCAACATACTGTAAACACAAATACTCAATATCCAGGGCAAACTTTCTAAAAGAAAGTCCATCAATGTTTACAAAACATGAATCAAATAAAACGGTAGTATTTGAGATTAGGAAACTTACAACCACGGTCCACACGACGATCTTTGGCTCGTGATGATGTTACAAACGACCAATAATCAAATAACGTAAACAGACCTAACTAACCCGACTGCCAAGATATCCATGAATCTTAGCTCCGATACCATATTCTGTAACACCCCGAGATATTCGGAATAATTACAGCGCCGTAAACCCTTTAAGTAAGGATTTACAAGGCTAAATAAAAGAAATGCAAATATAATTCAACCTTACAACTGAAGTTCAATATACAGAACTGGTTCAACTGATCCAAAGAGTTAACTTATACAACCATATCGAAAATGACATTATTAAAACACACGTACTCGAGTACTAAAGTGAACCAAGAAGACAAATCACAATAACCATAAACATCAACCACATCACTGAGCCATTTCATCGTCTTGTCGGTACTGTGGTTGCTTCCCCGCTCCTCGGCTACCTGAACATCAAAACAATGTCCACCCCCGTAGGGGTTAGCAAAACAATGCTAGTACAAGTATCATAATACATAAATCATCAGTGCATCACAAAACATGCGAAACGGACTTCCGTCATCGGAATCCAACGATGTAAATCCTCACGATTTCATCAACACAATACAGGGTAATCCAGCGATCCAACGCCCTTGGTATAGATCCCCATGATGATCCCGTCGGACCAACGCATGGTGGAAAACCCCTCCAGCGATCCAGCCCCCTCAGCATAGATCCCCATGATGATCCCGTCGGACCAACGCATGGTGGACATTCGATCCAGCGCCCTCAGCATAGATCCTCATGACCCCCTCGGATCATTTATACCATAAACCAATCAATTATGCATACATATATGCATTTCAATATGTTCATCAATACGAACAATTAACAACGAATACCACGAGAAATTAAAGAAATAAATCTCATATTCGACAATATGAACAAAACCATATGCATGATCAAAGTTCCAATATAAACCAACTCAACATATGATACTTGCCTCGAAAATGGCAAGAATGAAATACTCCAACAAATGTCACGCGTCCGTATGTCACCGCCCCTCGATCGACCCTTATGCAAGGCTCGGACCTTGTTCAAAAAGAGATACAAGGAACTTAACATACCATTCGATAATAGCGTACGATCACCGAATACTTATATTAGAATCGTAAAGTAGTGACGTAAGGTTGGTTCACGGTTAGAACACTAGGTAAGAACTGAACCGGAAACGATAAGGCACTTCATGAGAGCTGACCGATCATTTCGAAGGTGAAGTACCAATGTTTAAAAGTTCACTGTTTTACAAGGTATTAAAGGTTTCGTGTTTTAATAAGGAAATAAATGCCAAATCCTCATATGATCGGCTATTATGATTCTACCCCCAATATTACTCAAGATGACACGCATGCTCGAATATTACGCAAGGAAAACGACACTACGGTGATTTGGTTTGAGTTCGAAGACTTGGTCGGTATATTACCCTCAAGAACATGGAGAACATTGTCAAAACAAATTCTTCTAACATACATGAATTACACCAGTGGAACATAAAAAGGCTTCAGGAAATATAGCAGAAAAATCATGCTTATTACTCCCACGAATTAAGGATACTTCAAGTTAAGGTTTTCAGCCACCGAGGCTAAATCAATACTCTAAGTAACGGAAGAAAGACAAGGTATAATCGGGTTCTAAACTCCAAAATATGGTGCTGGACTCAAAAGATCATTAACTAATCCAATGATTTCCAAAATAAGCTCAAAGTATAGGTAAGAATGTAAATTCTAGCTTGGTGAATCGTAACATACCTTAAGAGATGTAAGAATAAAGAAGATCTTCAATAAACTCTTCACCGGAAGCTTGATCACCAAATCACACGGTCTAGGCTTCCCAAAATAGGATGTAGATGATGATATGAGGGATATGAGGTGAGGATAGTCTCAAGAACACAAAAATCGGCCAAGGCAAGAGTGGGAAATGAAGTGAGGGTCGGGTTCTATAAATAGATTTTAAACCATTACGTACGCTAAACACAGACTATTACATACGTAACATGGTTAACGTACGTTATACTAGAACGTTAGCGTGCGTTAACGCTCGGCCAGAGCTCACTGGACTGTTTCTGGCAAACGCTTACGTACGTTAGGCTATGGGTGTTACGTACGTAACACATAGGACCTTAGCGTACGTTAAAAATCTCTCTTAGCGTACGCTAAGACGTTGACTTGCATGAGCTGGAAAAACGTCCAGGTTCACGCTGGCAATCTCCATGAATCTTCATCCTGTCCCCACACGCCGACCCTTGTCGGATATTGACTTGACTGAGCTTACGTACGTTAAGCTCAGCACATAACGTACGTTACACAGCAGACTTAGCGTACGTTAATCGCAAGTCCGTAGCGTACGTAAGTACGTGCAGAATCATGCATGCAATGTTTGAAGATGTATAAAAACACAAGGGCACAAATACGGGAAACCAATCTACGATTTATAACATCATGAAGTCGAGATCATACAAGGTCGAGTACAAGGTAAATACACCATTTATCCGTGGGTTACATACTACCCCTCTAAAAAGAAGTTTTGGCCCGAAACTTAAAACGAAAATAATTCCGGGTATCTCGACTTCATACTCTCCTCCGTCTCCCAAGTTGCTTCTTCGACTCCATGTCGAGACCACTGAACTTTTACCAAGGAGATCAATTTATTCCTCAACTGTTTGACTCGACTCTCGAGTATCTTGATTGGTCTCTCTTCGAAGGTGCCGTCATTAGCTATCTCGATCTCGTCGAAATCAATAATATGACTGGGATCTGGTACATATTTCCACAAATGGGATACGTGAAACACGTTGTGAACATGACTCAGCGGTGGTGGTAAGGCCACCCTATATGCTAAATCCTCAACTCTCTCGAGGATCTCGAATGGTCCGATATATCTCGGACTTAGCTTGCCTTTCCACCCAAAACGGAAAATTCCTCGTGTAGGAGACACCTTCAATAGTACGTGGTCCCCAATGTCGAACTCTAGAGGGCGACGACGTACGTCTGCATAAGACTTCTGTCGACTCTGGGCAGTCAACAGTCTTTCTCGAATCAAAGCTATCTTCTCTTGAGTCTAAACTATCAATTCCGGTTCCGTCCCGATCAAATCCGAAGAATCATCCCAGCACAGGGGTGATCGGCATCTTCTCCCGTACAAAGCTTCAAATGGTGCCATCTTAATAGAAGCATGCCAACTATTATTGTAGGTGAATTCAATCAACGACAAATGAACTTCCCAATCAGTTGACCAATCCAAAGCACAAGCTCTAAGCATGTCTTCTACTGTTTGTATAGTCCTTTCGGACTGACCGTCCGTCTGATGATGATAAGCCGTGCTAAAGTTTAGTTCGGTCCCCAAAGCCCTATGAACTGCCTTCCAGAAGTATGACATGAAACGACCATCTCGATCTGAAATAATGGTCTTCGGTGTCCCATGTAAATTGACTATCTCTGCAATAAATACTCGCGCCAATCTTTCGGGTCCCCAAGTATCTTTAATTCCTAGGAAATGAGCCGACTTGGTTAGTCGATCAACTACAACCAAAATCATGTTCATTCCCGTCTTGGTCCTTGGCATACTGGTGATGAAATCCATCGAGATATCCTCCCACTTCCACTCAGGGATCTGAAGCGGCTTTAACATTCCGGCAGGTCGCTGATGTTCAATCTTAACCTGTTGACAAGTCAAACACTTTGAAACATATTCTGCTATGTCCTTCTTCATATTCCCCCACCAGAAGTTTTGTTTTAGATCCTTATACATCTTACTGCTGCCCGAGTGAATAGAATAAGGCGCGCTATGAGCTTCCTTCAGAATTGTCCGTCTCAAACCATCAGCATCGGGAATGCAAAGTCGACTCTAAAATCTCAGAACTCCATCATCTTGTATAACGAATCCTGGGGCCTTTCCTTTCTTTACTTCGTCACATAACCAAAGGATCAGAGAATCGTTCAACTGCTTAGATTTGATTTCCTCGACTAGTGATGAAGTCAGTTCCATCACATATAGTTGCCCTTGGATTCCTGGTGCCCATACTTCAATCCCTTTGCGGATCAGTTCCCATTGATTGCTGGTTTGGGATGTAAGTGCTTCCAACAATCGAAGAGAAATAGGTTTACGGCTCAATGCATCGGCTACTACGTTTGCATTACCCGGATGATAGAGAATTTCCAAGTCGTAATCCTTGATCAATTCCAGCCACCTTCTCTGCCTCATGTTTAATTCTTTCTGACTGAAAATGTACTTGAGGCTCTTATGATCTGTAAAGATCTGACAATGAGTGCCGTACAAATAATGTCGTCAAATTTTCAAGGCAAAGACCACAGCTGCTAGCTCCAGATCATGAGTCGGGTAATTAACCTCGTATGGTTTCAACTGCCGAGAAGCATAGGCAATCACCTTATCTTTTTGCATCAACACACATCCTAGACCCTGATTTGAAGCGTCGCTGTATACCATGAATCCATCAGTTCCATCTGGTAACGTTAATATACGTGTTGTCGTCAGTCTCCTCTTAAGTTCGTCAAAACCAGCCTGGCATTTCTTATCCCACGTGAACCTTTGAGTTTTCTGTAATAGCTGAGTGAGTGGACGAGCAATTTTGGAAAATCGCTCTACAAAATGGTGGTAATATCCAGCAAGTCCCAAGAAACTCCAGACTTCTTTCACGTTATTAGGAGATTTCCATTCCAAGATTGCTTCGACTTTCTTCGGGTCCACCTGAACTCCGTCAGCTGCTATCACATGCCCAAGGAAAGTTACTTCCCTAAGCCAGAACTCGCATTTGGAAAGCTTTGCATACAGCTGTTCCTTCTTCAAGATGCTCAAAACCACACGCAAATGCTCATCGTGCTCCTTTGTGTCCTTCGAATATATCAAGATGTCATCGATGAAGATGACCACAAATTTATCCAAGTATTCTAAGAATACCCGATTCATCAATTGCATGAATACCGCAGGAGTGTTAGTAAGTCCAAATGGCATCACTACAAATTCATAATGCCCGTACCGGGATCTGAAAGCAGACCTTGATATATCCGATTCCTTAATTCTCAGCTGATGGTATCCTGATCGCAAGTCAATCTTCGAGAATACCCTTGCCCCTTGCAATTGATCAAACAAGTCGTCGATCCGAGGTATAGGATACTTATTCTTGATTGTCACTTTGTTGAGCTCCCTGTAATCAATACATAATCGGAGGGATCCGTCTTTCTTCCAGACAAAGAGAACGGGCGCTCCCCAAGGAGAAACGCTAGGTTGAATATAACCCTTCTGTAATAATTCCTCCACTTGCTTCTTTAGTTCATACATCTCGGTTGGCGCCATGCGGTATGGTGCTCTAGAAATAGGAGCGGCTCCAGGCTCTAATTCGATAGTGAACTCCACTTCTCTCTGCGGAGGTAACCCCTGTAGTTCGTCAAGAAATACATCTGAGAGTTCATTCACAACTGGAATAGATGAGAGCTCTACTCCTTCCTCTTTCCTCATGGCATAGCACCAAAGTCCATGACATCCCTGCTTCAGTAATTTCATGGCTTTCATTGCTTTGATAAATTTTCCCGAGCTTCCCGGTCTCCATCCTCGGAATAAGAGTTCAGATCCGTCATCAGCAATGATAGAAATGACTCTCTTTCGGTAATTCAGAATAGCTCCATAACGGTTGAGCCAATCCGAGAATTAATTTGTCACCATGTATGTCAACTACAATAAGATTTGATGGCCAATCTCTCCCTCCTATAGACACTGGAAAATTTCTAGCTTCTAGGGTTCCCACAATTTTCTCTCCGCTCGGTAATCCCACAACATAAGGTTAACAATCATACAAGCACGATATTTTCAAACGATTAACACAGTTCAAAGATATAAAAGAATGCGTAGCTCCTGAATCGAATAAGACACTAACTGGTTGCAAAAGGATCTGAATCGTACCTGATGCAACAACTGTGTTCTGATCGTCTGACTTCTTCATCTCCTAAATACGCGGAGGAATGGACCCAGCGCTGGATGCCTCTCTTTTCCCTACATTCTGCTGCTGGAAACCGCTTTGCTGCGTCTGGTTTACACTAGTGTCCTTCGAAACCGGTACAGGAGTGCGAGTACCAAAAGATCGAGTCGCATTTCCACAAAATGTTGCGTGATGCCCTTCCTGTCCACACTTGAAACAAGTCACAGCAGGCGCGAAACAGTCACGTCGAACATGCCCCACTTTGCCACAGTTATAACATTTCTTCCCTGCGTCTGAAACAATTGGTGCTGCCCGGAACTAATTTCCACCTCGAGAAGGATGCGGAGGCCTCCTGGATGAATGAAAAGAGGATTGGCCCCTGCGAGGCCCACTACTCTTATTCTCCGTGAAGTTGCCAGACACCTTCTGTTTCTTTGCTTCCGTTGAATTTTCTACTGCCGCATCTTTCATATCATAGGCCAGTGCTTTGTCCTGATACTGTCGCAAGGTGGTACATTCAAATCCGGACATATACTGCTGAATTTCCGGCTTCATTCGCATGTCAAAATGAAGAATCCTCTCTGCCTCAGTCCTGACCAAGTGGCGCACATAAGTCAACAGGTGATTAAAAGTCTTAATCATGTCTGTCACAGATGCTTCTGTATTTTGTGGTGAGAAAAACTCCCGGACTCAGGCCTCTCTAACTGGGCGAGGACAATACTGCGCTTCCATCATTAATTTGAACTCCGTCCAGTCGACATTATGCTCCTCAGGTCGAATGGCCTCCCACCAGTCGAAAGCCTCCCCCGTCAGAAGATACTAGGCGACCGGAACCTTTATGTCGTTGGGACAGTTAATCCCCGCAAAAATCTTCTCTAACTCCTTCAGCCAGTGATCCCAAGAAAGCGTCTCAGCAGAACCGTCAAATTTCGGAGGGTGCAATTTGACCACCTCAGTAAGCCATTTGAAGACAATAACAATACTTCCACGAAAACTGAAATATTCGAAGGTCACCCCTTCGATCAATCACGTAGCAAGCTTGAACCTTAACAAAAGAAATAATATAGAATTCATCTTATGTCGAACGAACATCTAACAATCCAAAATACGGTCGGAAGTTCTTAAAAGAAATTTATCTGGTTTGCTTAACGCACGCTACGTATCCTATGTAGCGTAGGTTAAGGATACTCGTTAGTGCACGCAATTACAAATAGCCTAGCGTACGCTAACCATGCACGGTCACTACCTCACTTATCAGCCGACTGACTCGCCTGATGACTTAACGCACGCTAAGTTTCAATCGTAGCGTACGCTAAATATGCCCATTAGCGTACGTTAATTTACATAGCTTAGCGCACGCTAAGCGTGCATGGCAGTTCACTGTTGGGCAGCAGACCTGTTCTAACGGTGATGAATCTTACGAATTCCTCAGTGATTAACGTGTGTTACCCGACTACATGTTATGTTCATAAACATATGAATGATCTTACGGATTCAAACATCTTTGAATATAAGGAAATGAATATCATCACAACTCTTATATTCAAACTCGATTATCATTCTCCTGCGAAGTTTGGTGATCTCAGGTTGATGCACTAGATTCCATTATCTTTATCATATTCAGACTTCATCTTGAAGGTGAACTAACAATTCCAACTATGATGTTCCAACGACAATATCATAAGTATAATTATTCCAATCTTCTAAACATGATATTTGTTGAATAATTCACCGATGGAACTCAATATCTTGCTAGCATGATCATCTTATTCTTCAGAACATGGATCTAAGGTTGGAGAAAGAATTAACATACCTTAAGATGAAGAAAACACTGGGTCAAAAGGTAGAATCCAGCTCCGGTTATTTGTATGCCAATCCAAGGTGTTTCTCCACTTCAACAATCAATCACTAGTGGCATTCCATCTCCAATGATCAAGTAGATATGTTCTAAGTGTGTTTAAGGAGGATAATATGTTCTCTGGACTATCAAGAAATGAGGACGAGTGAAGGGAACAAGAAGAAATGGAGTGCTGACCCATAAATAAAGTTTCTGCACAATAGCTGATTAGCGCACGCTACCCTAGTTCCCTTAGCGCACGCTAAATAAGAGTTGACTCCAAAACTGTCCAGTTTTGCCCGTGGGAATCTTATGCGGACCCACGTCCGGCTGGCGCATGTGCTAGCTGTCTAGCTCAATAATTGACTGCCTAGCGCACGCAAATCCTACATTCGTAGTGTGCGCTAGTTGTAGCCGATAGCGCGCGTTAAGCTACATTCTTAGCGTGCGCTATCACGAGTTTGCATGAGAAATTTTGCATGACGATATACTTATGTACAAAGATACAAATGTGAGAAATATCATACTCCAATTATCGAAATCACAATTCCGAATAATACAGGGTTCAAATACAGATGAAATACACAATAATAAATCCGGATATTACACTTAATCAGTTCAAATTGAAATTGAACTTAATCGAGATTGATTTGAAATTTTTAACTTAATCGGCTCAAATTGAAATTGAACTTAATGGAGACCGATTTGAAATTTTTAACTTAATCGGTTCAAATTAAAATTGAATTTAATCGAGATCAAATTGAAATTGAACTTAATCGAGATCAAATTGAAATTGAACTTAATCAAAATCGAATTGAAATCGAACTTAATCAGTTCAAATTGAAATTGGACTTAATCGGTTTGAAATTTGAACTTAATCGGTTCAAATTAAAATTTAACTTAATCGAGATCAATTGGAAATATGAACTTAATCGGTTCAAATTGAAATTGAACTTAATCGGTTCAAACTGAAATTGAACTTAATCGATTTGAAATTTGAACTTAATCGGTTCAAATTGAAACTGAACTTAATCGAGATCGGTTTGAAATTTGAACTTAATGTGTCCAAATTGAAATTGAACTTAATCAAAATCGATTTGAAATTTGAACTTAATCAGTTCAAATTGAAATTCAACTTAAACGAGATCGATTTGAAATTTTTAACTTAATCGGTTCAAATTGTAATTGAACTTAATCGGTTCAAATTGAAATTGAACTTAATCGATTTGAAATTTGAACTTAATTAGTTCAAATTGAAATTGAACTTAATCGAGATCGATTTGAAATTTGAACTTAATCGGTTCAATTTAAAATTTGAACTTAATCGGTTAAAATTAAAATTGAACTTAATCTAAATCGATTTAAAATTTGAACTTAATCAGTTCAAATTGAAATTTAACTTAATCGAGATCTATTTGAAATTTTTAACTTAATCGGTTCAAATTGAAATTGAACTTAATCGAGATCGATTTGAAATTTCTAACTTAATCGGTTCAAATTGAAATTGAACTTAATCGGTTTAAATTGAAATTGAACTTAGTCGATTTGAAATTTGAATTTGATCAATTTGAACTTGATCAATTTGAACTTGATCAATTTAAAATTTGAAATTGAACTTAATCAATTTAAAATTTGAAATTGAACTTAATCGATTCAATTTGAACTTAATTGGTTCAAATTGAACTCGATCAATTTGAACTTGATCAATTTAAAATTTGGAGTTTAACTTAATCGGTTCAAATTGCATAATATCAATTTGGAAATTGTACATTATTGATTTGAATGTGATTATTCTAAAAAAATTCTGCAAGTTTTATTTTCAATAAATATAATTTAACATTTTTAAAAAATGAAATTATACAACATACATGTGGCGCATGCCGGCATTAGTTGGAAGAAGAAACGGCTGGTACGTGCAGGGGCGCATTAGGGTTCATGCATTCAAGGCACACGAAAACTTTTACATTGAGGAGATAATTTAGGGTTCAAGCATTAATTAGGGTCACAGTCACCGATTTAAAAATTCCCTTCCTTGATAATCACACCATATACAGAGTAAATAATATTTTCAAGAAAAAATGGCGCAGACACCTCCCAGATCGTCAAGGAACAAGAAAGAATGGATTGTCCCTCCTTCTCCCAGAAGCCTTGAATCCATGTACGTCAATCTGAGACGGCAACATGATGAACTGAAGAAAGAAGTTAAGGGCTTCCTTGGAAGGCTACTCAACTGCTGCCGTGAACATGCCCTGCGAGAACTTATTCTTCAGGAAGAGCCACTACTGAAGATCTACGAGTACATGCTTGAATCTTCACAATCAAAGAAGCAAGAGGTTGCAACATATCATGGTTGAAGTAATGTTGGTGGAAATTTTGCAATTCAGAATCCAACTCAGAGGGATGTTCCTCTAATCGTCATATCAGATGATAGCTCAAGCGAGATTTGATTCGATGGAAGTAATGTTGGTGGAAGTAACTTAACTATTTCCTTAAATAATGCAAGTAGATATCTACTGCGTTGCCTTAGTTTTTAATTTTTAAGCTTTGAATTGTTATCTATTTTCCTCAAATAATGCCTTTTGGTTTGCTTTTTTTGCTTTGTCTTATTGCTTCTCACGGGATCTGGATAGGCAAAGTAATAGTGAAAGTAAATGTGAAACTTATTTATTTTAAGAAGAGGGATATGAAACTTAATCATCCCGAGATCGGAGTAGAAACTCCAGAAACAAAAAAAAAGTGATTATACCTCAAACAACCTACATTAAGTGATAATTTAATCTGAGAAATTGACAGCCATTGCAATGAACACTTCAAACAAAAAAAGAACTCTTAATATTACTATCTGTTTTATGTTCAGAACAATGGATATGGCTGGTTCAGGTCTAAATTGAATATGCTATCATTATTCGTTTGTTGAGAGATTGCTCTTCCTCTTCTTGCACCAACTCCACGACCTCTGCCTCTTGACCTTGCTATAGTACCAGTTGCTCTTTGAGCAACTTCCCCAGCTGGCATCAAACGATTAGTTCTAGGGCCTTCCCCTTATTCGAGTAACATGAGGATCTAATATTCGGGTACCTACAACACGAAAACTCTCTCGTGTTGTTCCCGACAAACTTGCAGTAATTTCATTTTCATCCAAATTCAAAAGTTCATTCTTCAATTCGATCAATCTGTCCTTAATGATTTCCATATTATTTATGCTTCATAAGGCTGCATCAGTACACATTTGAAAATATTTTTCAACTTCTTGAAATTTTTTGTACTCCTCGGTCATGTGTGGGTATCCTACATCAAAAAAAATTGTGCAATGTCTCCTAAACACGTCTTTTCTCCTAAACACGTCTTTTCTCCACATACTTAATATAAATCTCTCATTAATATATTGGATATCCTTTTGAGCCATCACCTTGAAAATATGACAGCAAAAGAATACCACTAAACTCAAAGTTCTTGCATTGTCATGTAAAGTATTCTCCGGCCGGACGGTACTCGACTTTATACATAAATTCGTTCATGAAAAAATCATTGCGAATACTTCTCTCCAACACATTATACTTTTCAACTTCAACAAATTCAGCTTCATATGCTGGATCTACATAACAATACATCATTCGATTCATCTCATTCTGGACCTTCAAGAAAATAGCATTTGTATAATGCTTTTGAAACTACCTCTCCCAAATAAAATTTGTATTTCATCTTTTAACCTTCATCTTTGATTGAGAGTCAGTCATAAACTCCTTTTGAATCTTCTTACCAATTGCCACTTCATATTGTTCCATAAATTGCTTAAGTGTGCATCTTAAGGAAATTCATCAAAATATGCATGCATCCCTTCACTTCTCTGAGTCGACCTCATACCACCCCAGAAAATATGATTCAAGTAAACAGGAACCCATTTTTATATTTCAGTGTACAAATCTTTGAGCTATAAATTATTTTCCTCTTGAAATTTTACTAAAAATTCACCCCACTTTTCCTCAAATATAGTGATTGTAATGCTATCGTATACGATACCTTTGAATTCATTAACTGTATGATGATAGTCAGCAACACCTTTAAATTTAGTTGGCAAATTGAATAGTATATGCCATAAACAATAACGATGAATGGTTGTTGACATCACCTCCTTTGCTGCAATCTTGATACTTTCACATTGATCTGTAATTATGGCAGTAGGATGAATGCCACCCATTGCTAAGATCCAATTTGAGAAAAGCCATTTGAATGATGCTGCATCTTCGTGTGTCACCAAAGCACAACCTAACAATATAGATTGGCCGTAATGGTTAATACCAACAAAAGCTCCAAATGGCATTTCATACCTATTGACTAAATATGTTGTGTCAAAACTCACAACAGCGTGAAAATGTTCAAAGGTAGCTCTGCTTCTCGGATGAATTCACAAAACATTTCTCAACCTACTCTCATTATCAATATCCACCAAATGAAAAAAAATTCGATCTTTATGTTGCAATTTGGCAAACACTTTGCGAATAGCCTGTGCATCTCCATCCCTTAACCTAAACCTTCTCGTGCTCTCTATAAAATTCCTACAATCTTGCGTAAGACATCCTATATTCATAGGACCACCAACTTGAACTTCACACAATCGAACATTCTTACTCGGCCTTATACCTGCAATATCATTGGCCTCCAACTGCCTTTTCATGTGTACAGATAAATTCCTATGAGCGGGCATTAGGATTGATATACTAGGATCAATATCATGATTGTGGGTTGTATGTGTGTGTGAAACAACCCTTGATCCATCAACTTGCCTTTTTGCATTGAGTCTGGCAGGACACCCTATTCTTTTTGAACTTTTTTGTAATGACGAATGTCGTGATCAGTCACACGTCAAGAGAGCACATCTATCTTTGCTTAATGTCCTCTTCACAATACTGAAGCTCAATCTTTTAGCATAATCTTGATAAGCACGAAAAGGAATGTCAAAGCTCTCATAATTCATACCTGAAGATGGTTTATTTCCTTGCACAGTCGTATTGTTGTGAGACTCAGAAATTATTTCATCTTCTGAATTTGGCTAGTGACTGGAGTTAGACTGTGTTTCATTCACGATATTGTTGAAATAACTATCTCCATTATCAAAGGTGTCTCCTACATATTCGGTATTATCACTGGATTCACTTCCGAATATTTCATGAAAAATTGCAGATCTGTTTGTATTCATATTTTGTAATCCAATAATTTCGATATTATATGAAGGAAAAAAAGGAAGATAATCAATATCAATAAAGTTTAAAATATCAATGAAGCGATGAAAAAGTAAGATAATCACTGGAAGATATTATAAGATGGTGTTCAAAATATCTAGAATATGGTGATGAACAAATGAAGAAGATGTATAATCAATATCATTAAGTTCAATGTGTGGCTACTTAATGCTGTTTTTCGAAAACATCATAATCTCTTATTGAAAATGAGAATGGCCGCTTTAATAGGAAGGAGAAGAGGTTTTCTGCATTAATAGGAAGAAGAAAAGATTTTTGGCGCCGAACCTAATGAGGGTTAAATAGTAATTAGCAAAAATTAATTACATTAAATAATTATTTAATTGACGTATGGCTCGATAGATTTTGGCCATTTAGCATCACCCTATTTTCACTTGCTTGTTGGATACAATGGATATTTGTTGAAATAAGAAAAAATAATCCGTTCATATTCACAACAACGGACTTTGTTGGGCAGTGAAGACTCTAGAACTATGTTAAGATTTTGAAAATGGACCATTTGTTTTTTCAGACAGTGGGATAATGCTTTACAATCGGAAAAATGAACTTCAACTTACAAAAATTTAGAACTTTTTGAATTTTTTTTCCAACTCTCTTTTGGATGTGGATATTTGATTGCATATCGTAACCATATATAAGAAGGGCGGATATTTTCGTCGTCCACCTCCTGGTTCATCTGTTTTTCAGAATGTACTCGTCGCGTGTCTCCTCCTTCACCTGCTTCTCACCTGCTTCTCTCCACGTGTCTGTTTCTCCTGCATGCTTAGGTAACATGTCCCTCATTTGTGTCTTCTTTTCTTTGTTTTGACAGAGGTTTCCCCTCTTTTCTCTTTTACTTTTCGATCTCCTTCCTGGTTTTCCTCTATAAATTCACTACTCCTCTGACTCAGCCTATTTTTAGGTCAGTATTTCGTTTGTTTCGTACCCTTTTGCTGCTTTTTGTTTGTTTTGTTGTTGATGGTTTTTGGAGTATTTCCACAGTGAGATTTACAAAGGGTTTTAGCATTGTGAGGATTTTTATGGTGAAATCAAAATTTCTTTGTACAAACTTGAGTTATAATTTTAAGGCTATGCTTTGGCCTTTCTTCTTCTTTTGGTATTCTCCGATTCCGTAAATTTTTCATCATTTCTTTATGATAATATCAATAGACCTGGTATTCCCGATTTTCTTTGGTTTTTCAAAATAGGGTTTTGGATTTTTGTGTTGGCTATCATCATCTTTGAGGTTTGGGCATTTTGATTTTACAGTTTCGGGGTATGTTCATATATGTGTTGTGATTTTTTATCTTTTTTTTTTTGGTTTGTTTATTTCAAAATTTAGAGATTCTATGGGGATATTTGTTGGTGGAGAGTATTTTTACTCTGGATATATGATTTTTGATTTCACTGATATGGCTGAATAATAATCTCGTCTCGGGTAAATAATCATATCCAACACAAGTCATAACTTGTTTTATGACAATATTTTGCTTGTTAAATAGGAGATTTATGAATTTCATTTTAAAAAAAAAAATAGTTGTTTTCTGTGGTCGGATGAATGCTTTCCTGGATTTCTGTGCACTGAATCAACTTGCAGATGTTGTGGTTATGTGTGATTAGGTGATTTATGTGTCGTTATTTATCTTGGGTTGTATGTAGTGTGTGTTTCAGAGAGTTGTGTGTGTATATGTGTAATGGTGAATCATTGTTAATTGTTATCGCCTTACCCAAAAGGTTCGTTATTTCAACAACATGTCTCTTTTAGCCCATTAAATGACTCTTATAAGATATAGGGTTCAAAAGCTTTTCAGATAAAAATTTGTAATATTTATATTTGTATGTTCGTTTGGACAACTAGGACATGAATATACATTTATTGGTATACTGGTGTTGCTGTCATCGACAAAGGAATATTGCATCCCACTTTTATCAATTATCATCATACCATGTAGAAATATAGCTCAAATATTTGGTATGTTCATCGCAATTATGATAAAAGGTATGTGTTGTATAGTTTGGAAAAGTGAACTTTCGCTCAATCTTAATGGTAACATTTCACTTTCTATACTTATATACTAGTCATATATAATCTTGGTACTTGGTCTCATAAGTGGAAAATAGGGTAACGGTACACAAACCATCCGGTGTATTCAACTTCAATCAACTCCATGACCTTTGGAAGGTGGAATAAATAATATTTATTGAAATCACTTGATTAAGAAAAGACCGGAATAAACAAAGCATTGTTTTTTCTCGACAGTCGATTGCATCAATAATGATTGCCGGCAACCAAACTAGGTTTGTAAATGAACCTGATGGTTCGATACGGTTCGGGATATTCGACTCGAAATAGTTTAGTTTGGGGCTCAGCTGTAATACTCGAGATCTTCATCCCAATTTCATTGAGTTTTTCTGCTGGTTATCGGATTGGCACTGCCCATGTCTTTGTAATGTTGTACCATGTTTGGGTGTGTCATGAGTTGACATATGTTTGTTTCCGTTTCGGATCATTATATGAGTTTTTGACTCATGGTGGTGTAGCGCATGCAATCGCTTGTAGTGTAGCGCGCGCTACTGTGTCATTGTTAGCGCACGCTACCGGTTATGTAGCATATGCTAACTGGCAGTCCAGAGGCTGTCCAGGAGCTACTAGACTGGGACTGGAGTCTCGTTAGCGCACGCTATGGTTTATAGATAGGGCACGCCATCGTTTACCTAGCGCACGCTAATTGTTCTTGCTAGCGCATGCTACCTGGTAGGTGCAGACCAGTCCAGAAGCCACTGGACTGGATTCGTGACTCGTTATCGCAAGCTACGCATATTGGCTAGCCACGCTAACTGTGTTACAGGCGCAATGTTTTGGAGCATTGACCCCGTTAGCACACGCTAATGCAGTGTGTTTAGCGCGCTCTAATAACTGTCCAGTATAAGTACTGGACACCAGACTTCGCTTCGTCATTTTCTCACTCTTCTTCATCTCTTTCCATCGGGAGCGAGTCCTAGGGGAGATTTTGGGCGCTCTTTCATCATCAAGGTTCATCTTGGAGTGGATTTGTAGGTGTTCAACAACATCTAATCATCTCATTTTCTCAAGGTATTCTCTTCTTAGAACCCTAGTTTCTTGAATTTGGGGTTTTTCCTTGGTCTTGGTGATTTTTACCCGATCTCATCCAATCGGTCGAATATTTTTGATTGTCTTGGCCATGACTTTCGGTTTGGCAACTCGTTCATTGATTTTGTATCACCTGGTGTAACACCCCCAGGATATCCGAGGTATATTACAGCGCCGTGAATCCCTATATGGGACCCACCAGGCTAATCAAGCACCATACTCACCGACTCACAGAAATAATGGAAAAATACCTCGTCATAAAGACGCCCAGCAAAATAATCCATCCGGTTCAACCGGTATAACATAACACCATAATCCAACACAAACATAATAAACAGCAATACAATCCCGACGAGTAAGAATTCTTAAGTACTCGAGTACTTCTATTAGTTTAAAGACCACAAAAGGTAAAAAGATAGAAGGCGATAAGACACCACTCGTGCACAATCATCCCGCACGACCATCATCCGCATACTGGTCCAGCACCCGCTCGTCTCGATGAACCTGACCTGAAATTCATAAAACGAATTTCCCCAAAACGGGTCCCCAGAGGGGTTAGCAATTATGCTAGTACAAGTAACCAAATGAACGACTTACATCTTACACATATAGTAAATGCATGCAAACAAGAAAACATAATTCCAAAACACTCATTTCCGGAAATGCCAATATCAAATCACATTTGTAAAAATGCACCACAATTAACCGTCGATCCACATCTCTGTGGACCCCTACCGAGACCCCGTCGGATCTAACCCGTAGTGGTTAAAAGCAAGCTCGTCGATCCACGTCTCTGTGGACCCCTACCGAGACCCCGTCGGATCTAACCCGTAGTGAGCATACACACACACATCATTTCTCATACAATACTACTATGTCAAGATTGTAAGTTCATAAGGATACTTGCCTCGGTTAATAGACGGTGATACGAACGGAAAGGAAGAATCGAACACGACCACGGGGAACCGGCGGAAATGAACCTAACGATTCGAATAACACAATCACAACCACTTCTAAACGATTACGGAAATGGAATACACCCGGAAACCCGCCTACGGTTCATGTATATTCGTATAAAAATACCAACGAGGGCGGATCACAACCAAACCCTCCCGATTTCGCAAAACTATGAAAATATACCATGAATCCGTAGGAGAACCGACAATACCAACAAGATTAATCATATTCACTATGAATTAATCTATCATTCGGAATGAATCGGACGAACACATGAAAACCCCCAAATTTACCTAAAAGAAGGTTTTAGGAGTTTGCCTCGAATTAAAGACGAAGAAAACGATTAGATGCTGATAAAATACTACAAAAACTCAAAGAAGATGATGGCTCGGAGTTGCTAAGCTTCAAATCGCCGGAAGACACCAAGGAAATCGCCCACGAGTCGGAGGAGGGGAGAAGGATGAAAAATGACCGAAATCGGTCAACTCCTGGGTTTATAAACTCAGGCCTCGTTACGTATGTTAGCCACCACATGCTAACGTACGTAAGTTGTATTATGTACGTAAGCCATAAGGGCCTTACGTACGTAACCAAAAAGGCAGGAAAGCCTGTATCGAAATACACTAGGACGTTACGTACGTAACCACAAAGGGTGTTACGTACGTAACTAAAAAGGCATAAGTGCCTGTACCGAATTACACTAGGACGTTACATACGTAACCGAAAGGGTGTTACGTACGTAACATTCCTTTCTGTGGAGTACAGGCCAAAAATGAAAGAGGGAAGTACCGAAAAAGAATCGAAATACAACGGTGAACAATTCACGATGGTACGGACGTAAGGGGCCTGAAACGATGAACTTAAGTGCCGAAAGAAAACATATTCCCGAATACTCAAAGGTTCAGAAAAACAACATCAAACGTAATTTTCCCAAAAGTTTGGGAAATTTACAAAACGGTCCAAACATCCGAAATGTACGATACATGGTCGAAACACCAACAAAAGCTCACAACGCCCACAATAACATGAGATCGATCTTCGGCAACCCCGAAACGGCGGTTCCGAACGACGATTATGATAACACACCAAATAGCGACGAAAACAACATGAAACACCGACTCGAGTAAAACGAGTCTGAAACAAGCTCGAACGACAAAAGTTCAATATTAAATATCCTCAAAATGTCAATGCGGTTACAAGCAAGTTGCTAAAAACGAAAATGCACCAAAATGAGAATAATAAGAGAAGGGAAAAATGCCGATATTACATTCTACCCCTCTAAAAACAAGTTTCGTCCCGAAACTTAAGAAATAAACAACTCGGGATACTTAGCACGCATGCTATCCTCGGTTTCCCAAGTCGCCTCTTCGACACCATGTCTCGACCACTGCACTTTGACCAAGGGAATGGTCTTATGCCTCAGTCGCTTCTCACGGTGCTCCAAAATATTCAAGGGACGCTCCTCGAAGGTAAAGTCCTCGGCAATATCGATCTCACTATAGTCGATGATATGACTAGGATCCGGGACATATTTTCTTAGCTGGGAAACATGGAAAACGCTATGCACGCGACTCAAGGCCGGAGGTAACGCCAAACGGTATGCTAATTCACCGACTCTCTCGAGAATCTCGAAGGGTCCAATAAATATCGGACTTAGCTTCCCCTTCTTTCCGAAATGGAAAACTCCTCTCGTCGGAGACACCTTCAGCAAAACGTGGTCTCCCACCTCGAATTCTAAAGGTCTACGACGGACATCGGCATATGACTTCTGTCGACTTTGGGCAGTCAACATTCGTTCCCGAATTAAGTCTATCTTCCGTCTCGTCTCTAAAACAATATCCGGTTCGGTCCCGACCAAATCGGACGCTTCATTCCAACAAATCGGCGATCGACAACGCCGCCCGTAGAGCGCCTCATACGGTGCCATCCGAATCGACGCGTGCCAACTATTGTTGTACGTGAATTCGATTAATGGCAAATGCTCCTCCCAGTCATTACTCCAATCGAGAGCGCAAGCACGCAACATATCCTCGAATGTCTGGATAGTGCGTTCCGACTGTCCATCTGACTGGGGATGAAAAGAGGTACTCAAATGCAAACGAGTACCCAACGCCTTATGCACCGCTTGCTAGAAATGCGATACAAAATGGCCATCACGATCCGAAACAATAGACTTCGGAGTACCGTGAAGCCTCACAATCTGTGCAATAAACACACGAGCCAACTTCTCCGGGCCCCAAGTATCCTTGATACCCAGAAAATGGGCCGACTTGGTCAGGCGATCAACAATCACCCAAACCATATTCATGCCCGATCTCGATCTCGGCAAACTCGTAATGAAGTCCATAGATATGTCTTCCCATTTCCATTCTGGGACAGGAAGTGACTGTAATAACCCGGCTGGTCGCTGATGCTCGATTTTGACCTGCTGGCAAGTTAAACATCTCGCTACAAACTGTGCGACCTCCTCCTTCATATCATTCCACCAGAAATTCCTTCTCAGGTCCTTGTACATTTTACTCGCACCAGGATGAACGGAATAAGGCGTAGCATGGGCCTCACGCAAAATACTCTGTCTCAACTCTGAGTCGTTCGGCACACAAAGCCGACCCCGAAATCTCAAAACACCATCTTCGTGAATCACAAACCCAGGAGACTTTCCATTAAGAACGTTCTCTCGGATTTGAGTAATCATCGGATCCTCTAATTGCTTCAGCTTAATCTCATCGATCAAAGACGATGAAATTTCCAAAGCACAAAATTTCCCGACAGTTCCCGGCAACAGAACCTCAACATCTAACTCGATCAAAGCCCGCCGAAGCTCAGACTGAGATGTAAGGACCTCAAGCGTTCGCAACGCAATCGGTTTCTGACTCAAGGCGTCGGCCACGACGTTCGCCTTACCCGGATGATAAAGGATTTCGAGGTCATAATCCTTAATCAGCTGTAACCACCTCCTCTGCCTCATATTCAACTCCCGCTGAGTAAATATGTATTTCAGACTTTTATGATCGGTAAAAATCTGACATGCAGAGCCGAAAAGATAGTGACGCCAAATCTTGAGCGCGAAAACGACTGCCGCTAACTCCAAATCATGAGTAGGGTAGTTAAGCTCATACGGCCTCAACTGTCTCGACGCAAAGGCAATAGTCTTGCCGTGCTGCATTAATACGCACCCAAGACCCTGACCCGAAGCATCGCTATAAACGGCGAATCCCTCGTTGCCACACGGCAACGCCAAAACCGGAGCTGAAGTCAAACGCTTCTTCAGCTCCTCAAAATTGGACTGCCTCTCGTCATTCCAGACGAACTTCTCGGATTTCTGGAGCAACTGTGTAAGTGGTCGAGCCAGTTTTGAGAAACCCTCGGCGAACCTACGGTAGTAGCCGGCTAAACCCAAGAAACTACGGATCTCCTTCACATTCTTGGGCGGCGCCCAATCCAACACTGCCTCAATTTTCTGCGGAGCCACTCGGACTCCCTCGGCTGAAATCACGTGACCCAAAAACATCACTTCCTTCAGCCAGAACTCACATTTCGAGAACTTCACATAGAGTTGCTCGGTCCTCAAAATATCTAACACTATCCGCAAATGATGGGCATGCTCTTCCTCATTCCTCGAATAGATAAGAATATCGTCAATGAAGACGACTACA
Source organism: Orobanche coerulescens (assembly GCA_033398695.1). NCBI lineage: Eukaryota > Viridiplantae > Streptophyta > Magnoliopsida > Lamiales > Orobanchaceae > Orobanche > Orobanche coerulescens. Next base: position 146,174,169 of record CM065803.1, read on the forward strand.
CACTTATCCAAATACTCGATAAAGACTTTGTTCATCAACTGCATGAACACCGCCGGCGCATTAGTTAACCCGAAAGGCATAACTACAAACTCATAATGTCCGTATCTCGTCCGAAAAGCTGTTTTCGGCACATCGGACTCCCTCACCCGGAGCTGATAGTACCCCGATTTCAAATCAATCTTCGAGAATACCGTAGCTCCCTGCAACTGGTCGAACAGGTCATCAATTCTCGGCAAAGGATACTTGTTCTTGATGGTCACCTTGTTTAGTTCGCGATAGTCGATACACAAACGTAGTGAACCATCCTTCTTCCGCACAAACAGGACCGGTGCGCCCCATGGCGAGGCGCTCGGTCGAACATAACCTGACTCAAGAATCTCACTCAACTGCTTCTTCAACTCGGACATCTCTGAAGGTGTCATGCGATAGGGCGCCTTCGAAATAGGAGCCGCGCCCGGCTCTAACTCTATAGCAAACTCGACCTCACGATCCGGTGGCAATCCCGGTAACTCGTCAGGAAATACATCAGGAAACTCACTAACGATAGGAATTGACGAAAGCTCGACTCCACCACTCTCCGCCTTCAAGGCGTAGCACCAATAGCCAGTACATCTCTTTCGCAGGAGTCTCATCGCCTTCAAGGCGTTAATAACGAATTTCTGGTTCCCCCTCTTTCGCCCGGCGAAAGAGTGCTCGGTGCCATCATCGGCTAACATGGTGATGATCCTCGTGCGGTAGTTCATGATTGCACCATGACGCTCGAGCCAATCATCCCCGAGAATTAAGTCCTCACCCTCAATACCCACAACAATAAGATTAGAGGGCCAAGCCCTCTCACAAATAAACACAGAACAGTCTCGAACCTCCTGATCACCAATGATCCTATCACCGCTAGGAAGCTTAACGATGAAGGGCTCACAAGGCGTCAAACAGTCGAGACTCAAACGGCACACACAATCCAGAGATATGAACGAATGAAAGAGGGAAGTACCGAAAAAGAGGGAAGTACCGAAAAAGAATCGAAAAAGAAAACATTTCACGATGGTACGGACGGTGAACAATTCACGATGGTACGGACGTAAGGGGCCTGGAACGACGAACTTAAGTGCCCAAAGAAAACATATTCCCGACTACTCAAAGTTTCAGAAAAACAACATCAAACGTAATTTTCCCAAAAGTTTGGGAAATTTACAAAACGGTCCAAACATCCGAAATGTACGATACATGGTCGAAACACCAACAAAAGCTCACAACGCCCACAATAACATGAGATCGATCTTCGGCAACCAGGAAACGGCGGTTCCGAACGACGATTATGATAACACACCAAATAGCGACGAAAACAACATGAAACACCGACTCGAGTAAAACGAGTCCGAAACAAGCTCGAACGACAAAAGTTCAATATTAAATATCCTCAAAATGTCAATACGATTACAAGCGAGTTGCTAAACACGAAAATGCACCAAAATGAGAATAATAAGAGAAGGGAAAAATGCGGATATTACACCTGGAACAATGGTTCTTGATTTCCTTGAGAACACTTAGATCCTTATTGTTTTTAGGTTCGTTTCGGTTTTAGATTAGTATTATTGATTCGTGCTGGTGTTATTTTCGTAGTATTCGTGGGGTTTCCGAATTCTTGGTCATTTTTGGAAGTTCGAGGGCTACCCGACTATGTGTAATATAAAAATTTAAATTGGAATTTTAACGGTATTAATTTTTTTTAATTCATTTATTTTATTTTATTTTATTTTATTTCGATTAGCTAGCTGATCAAATTATGAGCGGAGACATTGGACTAATATATTGGCGAATTAGTCTTGGTATTATATGACGCATTGTATGAATTGGATAATCGAACTAGGATACTGAATAACCAATTTGAGATTCATTCATTTTAATGGAATAATTTTATCTGTAACTTGGTAAAATTCGAGTCGACTAAGTCAACTCCCTATTTATATATATATATAGGCAAGGGAGATATTTCTTTTTTTTTTCTTTTTCACTCTACCTCCTCCCGTGTCCCGTCCACTCTCTCCTCTCTCTCTCTTTCTCCCTTTTTTTTCTTCTTCTTTCCCACCTACCCCACAGGACTTCTTCACCAACCATCAACACCATTCATCCTCTTCACCTTCACGATGCAGCGGCGGCGGTGGAAGGTCCTGGTTTCACGGGAACTATATGCTCAAGAACGGGCAACCGTCGGAGAAAATAGGTTATAGCAAAGGTGAGCCATGCAGGTCAACGGCGGTGGACTTGTATCTCCAACGACGCCAACTGTATCTCGGCGGCGGCATGATGTCCTGTGACCAGAGAAGCCACGATCTGGCCGGACATTCAGGCGGATCAGAGCTGTAGAAGTGCAGTCGGCCTGTTCAGATTTGAAGCTCCGACGACGGGTTTTTCATGGTCTCCGGCCATGGACGCGACTCCAGTTCAGAAACGGACTGGGTGAACGGAGGCGCGACGAGACTTCCGGCGAAAGGTTACAGGTGGGGGCTGGAGTTAGGTGAGGTCCGGTCATGGCCAGAACTGAGTTGGAGCTGGACAAACTCCGGCGGGTTGGATTGTTGGAGATCCGGGTTCCCGTGACCGATTTATGATTCCGGTTGGTGGTGGCCGGTGGTGGTCCTGTGCAGTCATGTGTGTATCTGTATTCGTGTGTGTGTGTGTTGAAGGTGGATGTGTTGTGTGTGTTGTATATATATATATATATATATATATATATATATATATATGGGCAGGTGTGTGCATGTGTCGGTTGTGTGTGTGTTGTATGTATATATATTATATATGTGTGCACATTTGCGTGTGTGTGTATATATATATATACACGCGCGTAGTCATGGTTGTGTGTGTGTTCGTATTGGAATTCGAACGGAAAAAAACACAGATATAGATGAAGGTTTTGGTAAATTTGGAGTGGTGTAATTAGACCTATGAAGTGATTTCAAATTCTGGGTTCGTATTCGGAGAAATCATTCAGGAACTTGGACCCGGGTTGATTATCGTTAGTCGTTTTATTCGATCGATAAATTAAAGGCACGAGGGAGGTTGGGATTTTAATGGATCGATCGGGTGAATCGTGTTCGTCAGAGCTTTCGGCATCAATTATCGAGGCAAATATTCTTGTCTATATGATTTATATTGTGTGGATTGAGGTTGTACAATGAATTTGTGTTGTTTATTCACTTTTGTTGACCTTGCATGATATGAGCCGTTATAGAAGTTATGATAAGTTAGAGTCGGCTTGTTGCTTACTGTAGAGTCTTTGCCACTAGAGATGTGGTGTCGGTTATATAGTACACTTAGACGTGTGTTTTAAGGATTTGGGGATCACTAGGGTATGTGTCATGGAGTCGGGATTGAATTGGTGTTATGGTTTGATCGATTGTTATACCTGTTGATGTGTAGCGATGCGTCTAGAATTTTTAGGTTGTTGTTAAGCTGTGTCGGTCGTAGATATTTGTCGGATAAGTGGCCATTTCTAGTAAGTGCCTTGGCTATATATATTGTGACTAACGATTGAGACAATGCATTTTTCAAATGTTATTGTGTGTGTAATATCCGGGGATAATTTTTTTTTTCGTATTACTGTTGAGTTGTACATATTCATTTGGAATTATACAAGTGTTGTTGTTTTGGACTGATACAATGTATATTGTATTGGAATATTTCGGGATCGAAATATTATACTTGTCGTCGGGTTGGTTTCGTCGTTTGAATGTTGGTTGGAGAGTTTGGATTTTTGGCTAAGTTCATAGCCTTAGCGTACGCTATGGATGTAGCATTACGTACGCTAGCGTGTTGCTATTACGTACGTTATGCCTGTAAGGTTACGTACGTAAAGCTTGGTAGGTGGCAGGAACGTTCCTCGTAGTCACTTTCGGCCGGTGGGTCCCGAGCATCTCCCGATCGGATCTCACTATTGCAGTCAACGGGCCCTTACGGACGTTAAGAGGTGAGCTCTACGTATGTAATGCAGGTCTTGTTAACGTACGTAATAAGTTCTTGTTTACGTACGTTAAGGCCTCCGTATTTTAGTCCAGTTAGTTCTGGATTTTTCGTTACGTACGTTAATGTCATGGCATAGCGTACGTAATGTCTCTTACGTACGTTAACCATAGTGTATAACGTACGTAATGAGTTTGTCAGTCTATTTATGTTAGCTTCGTATTTCATTTCCTCACGAACCAAAAAACTTTTTCTCTCCCTAGAATCGTCCGTTTGGACTTGTTATTGATGTTTAGCCTCTTCCAACTCGATCTTGATCAGCCTAGCTTGGATTGAAGCTTGAAGTTGGAAGATTGTTGATGCTCCTTTGGTGTTTGGAGGCTTCTTCTTGTTCTTCTTTGGTAAGTTTCCTCAATCTCTTGTTCTTCAAGTGATTTTCGAGTTTTTGTTGTTGTTTTCTTCGGGTATTGCTTGATTAATGGATTATATCATGATTCTTCATGGTTTTGATAAACTTTGATGAAGAACATGATGGTATTGCTTGAGTTGGATTATGTTCTTGATGTTTTAGATTGTTTGGAGGTTTTTAATCATGTCTAGGAAGGATTATGTTAAGATTGTTATATGATTAACATAATCTTGAGATGATTATTGTTGTTGGTGGTGTTCTTGAATGATTTTAACCATTTTAGTAAGGATTTATGATGATTTAGGAGGTGATTATCATAATTTGTAAATGGTTGAGTGAATCTTGTTGTTTAATCCGAATTCATGATGTATTGATGAAGGATTTTTGTTTCAGACATCATGATTATTGAGTTGATGATGTTCTTGGGGTGATAATGATAATATTGATAATATTATCATTGTAGGAGGATCAATTTGATGATATTGGTGATATTATCATTTTGAGATGTTTGTTTTGATGATTGTTCTTAAGTGAATCTTGTTGAATGGATTTCACAAGTGTTAAGAACGTAATGATCATGTTAATCGATCATCGAGGTGTTAGAGGATGTTAGAATTCATAGTTGAGAACTATGATATTCGTTCGTGCGGTGTGATCGATTCGTGTTTGCATCGGGCTTTGTCCTTGTCGTTGTTTGCTATTGATTTTGTGTTTTTGAATGAATCGTTTTCATTCAAGGTTGTTCGAGTGTTGTGATCGTCGGGAGGCGCCGTTCGTCGTTTCGTGCCAGGACGTTGATCGTGGAAGGACTTTCTCGCCTTCGTTTTGAGGCAAGTTTTATACTTGTACTGGTCAATGAGATTAATGTTATCATATATGTGTATGAATGTATTGTATCATTTCGAGACATAGTCTTTTCATGTTTTATTGATATTCGGGAATTGTTTGATGCAATACCCTTCGGTGATTATGCCAGATGTGATTGTTATTCGTTAACGGCCGGTTTAAGGCATTGATATTCTTGTTGTCGATAGCCGGTTCGCGGCATCGATGTATCGATTATTATTGTTGACGTTAATGTCGTTCTGAGGCATCGTTGAATCGTTATTATTGAATTGGAACTGTTGCTATGATGTTGCATTGGCCGATTGAAGGCATTTGATATATTCGTTTATCATATCTGTTTCAGTGGTCGGTTTAAGACGCCGGGACATCTATTCTACCGTATCATTGGTTATCGATTAACCGTTCTATGGTAATCGATGTATTTAATTGGGATTTTCGAAGATAATTCCCATCCGTTGTATCATTGGTTATCGATTAACCGTTCTAAGGTAATCAATGTATTGAATTGGGATTATCGAAGATAATTCCCATCCGTTGTATCATTGGTTATCGATTAACCGTTCTAAGGTAATCGAGCTATTGAATTGGGATTATCGAAGATAATTCCCATCCGTTGTATCATTGGTTATCGATTAACCGTTCTAAGGTAATCGATGTATTGAATTGGGATTATCGAAGATAATTCCCATCCATTGTATCATTGGTTATCGATTAACCGTTCTAAGGTAATCGATGTATTGAATTAGGGTTATCGAAGATAATTCCCATCCGTTGCATCATTGGTTATCGATTAACCATTCTAAGGTAATCGATGTATTTAATTGGGATTATCGAAGATAATTCCCATCCGTTGTGTCATCGTTATCGATTGACCGTTCTAAGGTAATCGATGTATTGAATTGGGACGGTCAAGGATAGTTCCACCCGTTGAGTTTTTGTGAATTGGACATTCCAAGACAGTCGAGGTATTTGAATTGGGACCGCCGTGGACGGTGCCCATCCATGAGTTGTTGTCGTGTTGGCCGACTCAAGGCAGCACACTATTCTTCTTGTGAATTTAGAAATCTTGGGATCGTTACTGTTGTGATTAATTGTGTTTTGGAGGCTAGTCTCGGCTAGTGCTCGATGGGTAAGCTTGGGGCTTGAACCTTCGCGGTTGGTTTCCCAACACCTACAGTTCAGTAGGTCACGGTCATGTTAATGATCTCATTATGGGTAAGCTTGGGGCTTGAACCTTCGCGGTTGGTTTCCCCACACCTACAGTTTAGTAGGTCACGGTCATGTTAATGATCTCATTATGGGTAAGCTTGGGGCTTGAACCTTCACGGTTGGTTTCCCAACACCTACAGTTTAGTAGGTCACGGTCATGTTAATGATCTCATTATGGGTAAGCTTGGGGCTTGAACCTTCGCGGTTGGTTTCCCAACACCTACGATTGATGAGTCACTGGCCACCGGGTGATCTCATTATGGGTAAGTCAGGGCTTGAACCCTCGCGGTTGGTTTCAAAGACTGCAATTCAACAGTCACAGCATTGGATGATCTCATTGTTATACGGCTTCGTGCCGTTCGCCCTCATTGATACTGACTTGGTGTTTTGGCTTGGGCCATTGTGGTGATTGACTTGGTGAGTGACATTCGAGGGTATTATGATGATAAACAGTTTGGTACATTGGCCGTCGAGCCATTGTGATGTATCGGTATTCCTGTTGGAGCCTTCGGGCATTGTGATTCGTATCTATTTCAGTGTTTGTCTTGGTTTACCTTCGGGTGATGTATTGTTGTGTTCTGTATTGATGATTCGCCGTTGGGCACTTGTGTTCTAACCTGTTGAGCAGGTATTAATCGTATGTCGTGGGCATAGTATTCCACGAATGGTCGATTCTTACTTTGGTTTGTGAGCATCTCGTATTACCATTACTATACTATTCATTCTGCCCTTTGGATGCATATCATGTTGTACATGTATTTGATAATCACTATCTGGATGACTGACCCCGTGGGGGCGGAACATATTTTCATGTTTTAGGTGTTTGCGAGGAGAGAGTTGAGACACAGGGACATGATGGTGGCGACGAGGCATTCGAGCGATACTAGTCCGAGATGTTTTGGTGTTCATGTCAGGCAGACAGTTGGAGTACTCCAGTTTTGTTCAGTCGTTGTCATTTTGTATCATCCGAGATAGGCTCGTGGATGTCGTTGTATTTTATTTAGGCCATGTAGGCCCACTGTTGTCATTGAAATTCCATATCGGAATATTATGTTGGATGTCAGTGTAGGAATTGTGATTCCCCTTTTTGATCAGTTTGTTGTATTTTAGTCATGTTTACCTGGTGGATCTCCTGGTGTGGGGTCCACGGCACTGTAATGACCCAATGAGATTTGGGGGTGTTACATAAGATGGTATCAGAGCATTGGGTTGTGAGATACCCTGATATGTGAGTTATGTGGTTCTAGCGACGCGGTAGTAGTGGACTGTCAAGTTATGACAATCTGGATAGTCGGGCTTTGTGAGTCGTGGTAGTTGAACGACTGTATGTGTCATTCTTTCATCGAGTCGTCGTTAGTGAAGACTAGTATCGCAAGACCTCGAAGCTTCGTATGACCTGTGTAAGGACTCGATTCTCTTGTATGTTCATACATTCATTATGCCATTGATTATACATGTTTTGTTGAAATGTTTATGTAACATTGTTTTACAACCCATTCATGATTAATCGCTTTGGAGCGTGTCGGATCAGTATTGGCTATCATTAGCATGTTTGTAGTGATTCTTTATTTGATTGAGTATGTATACTCGTATTTGGCTATTAACTTAGCATTGTGGATTGGCCGTTGTGGCATATTTGAGCTTTGTTCATGATCGAGCGTTATTCTTTCAGTATGGAAAGAGGAAACCAAGGACTTGGCATAGGGAGTAAAGGCTGCAGAACAGGCCGACACCCAGAACCTCATGTTTATACGCGTACGGATGCCGAGATGGATCAGGATTCGGCCGGAGATGTGACTTATGCGACCGATTTCCCTTCAGAACGTCATACTCGAGGAGTCGATCAGACTGAGAGTGGACCCGTCGACCCTTTCTTGCTTATGATGGGCATGATGGCCAAGATGACTCAAATGACGCAGATGATGGAGGCCATGCAGACCTCAGTGGTTCGTGGTCCACCGCAGCAGGGATCCCAGGTGCCGTTTTATGGACAGGCCGGGAGAGTGAGTCAAACTATCGGCGACACCTCTCGTTAGAGGCCGCCTATCTTTGAGGGTTCATTGGAACCAGCTGATATTGTTCATTAGCTTGAACATTTTGATAAACTCTTCAACATGGTTCAGTGTCCAGAAGAGAGTAAGGTGGCAGTAGCGGCTTACTATTTGAGTAAAGGCGCTTATTCTTGGTGGCTTTCCGTGAAACCCACCGATCGTGATTGTGCTTGGAGTGAGTTTAAGACTCTCATGTTAGAGAGGTATTATCCTGCTCCACTTCGTGAAGCCAAGTTGACAAAGGTTTTGAACCCCAAATCCGTCGAGGACGAGGGTTTTATTGTTATTGCGGAGAAGTTTCAGGGACTCCTTCAGTTTGCTTCATCTGTTATCCGTACTGAGGCGGATAAGATCAAGTATTTTAGCAAGAGGCTGAACCCGCAGTTGAGGATGCAGTTGTTCAACCATAATTGCAATTCACTTGGTGAATTCATCGAGAAGGCTCTTGGAGCAGAGCTTTTGATCAAGGAGCTTGCTCGGAAGAACCCTTCAGTTTCTTCCGGTGAGAGGACTAGGATGCCGGTTCGTTTAGAGGGACATCGGGCTCCAACGTCCAAGAGGTCATCTTCTAGTCGTCTTCATGCTGGGAAAGCATCTTCTTATGAGGCGACGAGTTCAACCGTTCTTTGCTTTAACTGTGATACAATAGGACATCGCAGTACTCGGTGCTCGATGCGATCTATTGCTTGTTTTCTGTGTGGGAGGCAGGGACACCTTCAGAAATACTGCAGGGGTTCTAGTGCCAGTAGATCTCAAGGGAAATCATGGGCCTCGAGAGATTTTGTTTCTTCAGTCTGTACTCCATCCAAGGGGTCATATCGGGCTTCGGGAGCCAGAGGTATGGACACTCGAGGAGGAGCGGCGAGCTCAGATTTGGATCTTTCTCGAGTCGATCAGATCGAGGAGTTCGATGACCTGGAGGATGTTGATTTTGGATACATTTGAGATGTAATCTTAATTTTTTTTCTTTATTTTTCAGATTGATGTTTGACTCGGTCGGTACTTCAGTATTATGGTTGCGAACCATTTATGGTTGATCTATCTTGTAATGATTGTATCTGAGAATCTTGAGATTTGACGTCATCTGATGCGTTATTTTTTTTCTCTTTCGGTATTGTACTCGAGATTTTTATGGTAATATGGGTAATTGTTCATTGCAATTCGGGATGCCGAGTCGTGAGGACTTGGGCGTGCGGTTGTTATGGTCCTGAGGACTGTGTTTGTGTTGTCATTATTTTTGCGTGGCGTGAGTCAGTGTTTGCATGGACGTTCGATGCTGATGAGAACGGGGAAGTGTACACCGATGGTCGTAGGCATGTACAATGAGCGGCTCCCTCAGGATGTGTACGCCGGTGTTACTAGTCATGCGGTTGGTATGACTTCCTGGCTGGTCTCTAGCGGGAGAGTTATGATTCGGCTGATCTCGCAGTTGGTTGAGTGTTTTTATCACTTGTTTTTCGGCGTGTTCAGGAAGAGGAAACGCGGGAACCCGTGGGGTTGGCCCGATTACTCAGATGGAGTTGCTAATATTGAGGGGTATTCCTGGATATGTTGTTTTCAGATCTTGATGGATAGTTCGTACCCCGTGTTTTTGCACCCTGAGTTTCGGGGACGAAACTCTTTTTAAGGGGGGAGTATGTAATATCTGGGGATAATTTTTTTTTTTTCATGTTACTGTTGAGCTGTACATATTCATTTGGAATTGTACAAGTGTTGTTGTTTTGGACTGATATAATGTATATTATATTGGAATATTTCAGGATCGAAATATTATACTTGTCGTCGGGTTGGTTTCGTCGTTTGAATGTTGGTTGGAGAGTTTGGATTTTTGGCTAAGTTCATAGCCTTAGCGTACGCTACGGATGTAGCATTACGTACGCTAGTGTGTTGCTATTACGTACGTTATGCCTATAAGGTTACGTACGTAATGCTTGGTAGGTGGCAGGAACCTTCCTCGTAGTCACTTTCGGCCGGTGGGTCCCGAGCATCTTTAGATCGGATCTCAATATTGCAGTCAACGGGCCCTTACGTACGTTAAGAGGTGAGCTCTACGTACGTAATGCAGGTCTTGTTAACGTACGTAATATGTTCTTGTTTACGTACGTTAAGGCCTCCGTATTTTAGTCCAGTTAGTTATGGATTTTTCATTACGTACGTTAATGTCATGGCATAGCGTACGTAATGTCTCTTACGTACGTTAACCATAGTGTATAACGTAGGTAATGAGTTTGTCAGTCTATTTATGTTAGCTTCGTATTTCATTTCCTCACGAACCAAAACACTTTTTCTCTCCCTAGAATCGTCCGTTTGGACTTGTTATTGATGTTTAGCCTCTTCCAACTCGATCTTGATCATCCTAGCTTGGATTGAAGCTTGAAGTTGGAAGCTTGTTGATGCTCCTTTGGTGTTTGGAGGATTCTTCTTGTTCTTCTTTGGTAAGTTTCCTCAATCTCTTGTTCTTCAAGTGATTTTCGAGTTTTTGTTGTTGCTTTCTTCGGGTATTGCTTGATTAATGGAGTATATCATGATTCTTCATGGTTTTGATAAACTTTAATGAAGAACATGATGGTATTGCTTGAGTTGGATTATGTTCTTGATGTTTTAGATTGTTTGGAGGTTTTTAATCATGTCTAGGAAGGATTGTGTTAAGATTGTTATATGATTAACATAATCTTGAGATGATTATTGTTGTTGGTGGTGTTCTTGAAATATTTTAACCATTTTAGTAAGGATTTATGATGATTTAGGAGGTGATTATCATAATTTGTAAATGGTTGAGTGAATCTTGTTGTTTAATCCGAATTCATGATGTATTGATGAAGGATTTTTGTTTCAGACATCATGATTATTGAGTTGATGATGTTCTTGGGGTGATAATGATAATATTGATAATAGTATCATTGTAGGAGGATCAATTTGATGATATTGGTGATATTATCATTTTGAGATGTTTGTTTTGATGATTGTTCTTAAGTGAATCTTGTTGAATTGATTTCACAAGTGTTAAGAATGTAATGATCATGTTAATTGATCATCGAGGTGTTAGAGGATGTTAGAATTCATAGTTGAGAACTATGATATTCGTTCGTGCGGTGTGATCAATTCGTGTTTGAATCAGGCTTTGTCCTTGTCATTGTTTTTTATTGATTTTGTGTTTTTGAATGAATCGTTTTCATTCAAGGTTGTTCGAGTGTTGTGATCGTCGGGAGGCGCCGTTCGTCGTTTCGTGCTAGGACGTTGATCGTGGAAGGAATTTCTCGCCTTCGGTTTGAGACAAGTTTTATACTTGTACTGGTCAATGAGATTAATGTTATCATATATGTGTATGAATGTATTGTATCATTTTAAGACTTAGTCTCTTCGTGTTTTGTTGATATTCGGGAATTGGTTGATGCAATACCCTTCGGTGATTATGCCAGATGTGATTGTTATTCGTTAACGGGCGGTTTAAGGCATTGAGATTCTTGTTGTCGATAGCCGGTTCGCGGCATCGATGTATCTATTATTATTGTTGACGTTAATGTCGTTCTGAGGCATTGTTGAATCGTTATTATCGAATTGCAACTGTTGCTATGATGTTGCATTGGCCGATTGAAGGTATTTGATATATTCGTTTATCATATCTGTTTCGGTGGTCGGTTTAAGACGCCGGGACATCTATTCTACCGTATCATTGGTTATCGATTAACCGTTCTAAGGTAATCGATGTATTTAATTGGGATTATCAAAGATAATTCCCATTCGTTGTATCATTGGTTATCGATTAACCGTTCTAAGGTAATCGATGTATTGAATTGGGATTATCGAAGATAATTCCCATCCGTTGTATCATTGGTTATCGATTAACCGTTCTAAGGTAATCGAGGTATTAAATTGGGATTTGCGAAGATAATTCCCATCCGTTGTATCATTGGTTATCAGTTAATCGTTCTAAGGTAATCGATGTATTGAATTGGGATTATCGAAGATAATTCCCATGCGTTGTATCATTGGTTATCGATTAACCGTTCTAAGGTAATCGATGTATTGAATTGGGGTTATCGAAGATAATTACCATCCATTACATCATTAGTTATCGATTAACCATTCTAAGGTAATCGATGTATTTATTTTGGATTATCGAAGATAATTCCCATCCGTTGTGTCATCGTTATCAATTGACCGTTGTAAGGTAATCGATGTATTGAATTGGGATGGTCAAGGATAGTTCCACCCGTTGAGTTGTTGTGAATAGGCCATTCCAAGACAGTCGAGGTATTTGAATTGGGACCGTCGTGGACGGTGCCCATCCATGAGTTGTTGTTGTCGTGTTGGCCGACTCAAGGCAGCAGGCTATTATTCTTGTGAATTTAGTAATCTTGGGATCGTTACTGTTGTGATTAATTGTGTTTTGGAGGCTAGTCTCGGCTAGTGCTCGATGTGTAAGCTTGGGGCTTGAACCTTCGCGGTTGGTTTCCCAACACCTACAGTTCAGTAGGTCACGGTCATGTTAATGATCTCATTATGGGTAAGCTTGGGGCTTGAACCTTCTCGGTTGGTTTCCCAACACCTACAGTTTAGTAGGTCACGGTCATGTTAATGATCTCATTATGGGTAAGCTTGGGGCTTGAACCTTCGCGGTTGGTTTCCAAAACACCTATAGTTTAGTAGGTCACGGTCATGTTAATGATCTCATTATGGGTAAGCTTGGGGATTGAACCTTCGCGGTTGGTTTCCCAACACCTACAGTTCAGTAGGTCACGGTCACTGGGTGATCTCATTATGGGTAAGTCTGGGGCTTGAACCCTCGCGGTTGGTTTCCCAGCACCTGTAATTCAGCAGGTCACGGTCATTGGATGATCTCATTGTGATACGGCTCCGTGCCGTGGCTTCGGCCCTCATTGATATAGCTTCGAGCTGTTTTGGCTTTGGGACATTGTGGTGATTGACAGCTTCGGCTGAGTGACATTCAGGGTATTATGATGATAAACAGTTTCCGGCTATTCGGCTGTCAGGCCATTGTGATGTATCGGTATTCCTGTTGGAGCCTGCGGGCATTGTGATTCTTATCTATTTCAGTGTTTGTCTTGGTTTACCTTCGGGTGATGTATTGTTGTGTTCTGTATTGATGATTCGCCGTTGGGCACTTGTGTTCTAACCTGTTGAGCAGGTATTGATCGTATGCTGTGGGCATAGTATTCCACGAATGCTCGATTCTTACTTTGGTTTGTGAGCATCTCGTATTACCATTACTATACTATTCATTCTGCCCTTTGGATGCATATCATGTTGTACATGTATTTGATAATCATTATCTGGATGACTGACCCTGTGGGGGCGGAACATATTTTCATGTTTTAGGTGTTTGCGAGGAGAGAGTTGAGACACAGGGACATGATGGTGGCGACGAGGCAATCGAGCGATACTAGTCCGAGATGCTTTGGTGTTCATGTCAGTCAGACAGTTGGAGTACTCCAGTTTTGTTCAGTCGTTGTCATTTTGTATCATCCGAGCTAGGCTCGTGGATGTCGTTTTATTTTATTTAGGCCATGTAGGCCCACTGTTGTCATTGAAATTCCATATCGGAATATTATGTTGGATGTCAGTGTAGGAATTGTGATTCCCCTTTTTGATCAGTTTGTTGTATTTTAGTCATGTTCGCCTGGTGGATCTCCTGGTGTGGGGTCCACGGCACTGTAATGACCCAATGGGATTTGGGGGTGTTACAGTGTGTGCTTTGCTCACCTCGGGAGGGTCCGACGGGGCCTCGAGGGAATCCAATCGTATAGCCCTAGATTCACGAGTTTGATTCGCTAGCCAGCTCGGGAGGGTCCTTAGAGGCCTCGAGTGGGATCAATGGTATAGTCCTGTTCCCAAGGCGATGCCTGTGCGTGATTTATAATTATGGCCAGTTCGGGAGGGTCCTTAGAGGCCTCGAATGGGACCAGTGGTTTAGCCCCGGTCCTAGGTGATTTTCTCAACTATGTTATGTCCGGAATATCACAACGTTTTTGTTCTTGATGTTGAGATACATTATATATAGGATTTTGGTACTTGGCTAGAATGACACTAAAACGCGTCGTATGTGTTTAGTTCCTTATTTGTGAGGTTTCGGTGTGATAAAACGTACCTTGTTATTGTTTTTGTGTACTGTGGTTTGATGAGATTTTGGGTTGAGACCCCAATGATTGTGTAACAGTTATTTTGCGGAAAATGAGATTTGGGCCGAGACCCTATTGTTTTCGAAAAAGGTTTTATAATCTTGAACTTGAAGTCCCTAAAGACTTCTGTCGTTTTCTAAAACTCCTGAGTTGATATATATATATATATATATATATATTATTTTTAAAGACTTGAGTTGTACTTTAAACATTGAAAACCTCTCGGGAACTTCTTTCACGGCTGTTGTTATTTTAATATAACTGATATTTGCATGATATATGCTATATGGCCTGAATACTTGTAATAGCCATTCAAATGCTAACCCCTTAAATGGGGGAAATGCGTCTCATGCATTTCAGGTATGCTTAGTTCAATGGAGCAATCGCGGGGATTGTAACACTCCCAATCCGCTCAGGGATATTACACGTCGTAGAACCTTTCCTCAAGGATCTACCTGGCTGGTAACAACATCGAACAACTCAACAATGCCTTTAAGGCTAAAAAAGATGACTCAGTAGACCGATTTGGTCTTTCAATAAATACATACAACTCAAACACAATACATGCCCACACAGGGGTCGAATACAACACACTCCCGTACAACGGGGAAAGAATAATGCAGCGGAAATAAAATACAACTAAACCAATACGCAAAATAAAATACAACTAAACCAATACGCAATGTACGGGTCCTCATGTGATTAGTATCGATCATCTTTCATCATTCTTCGTACCGACCCTGTGTTATGATCCCAAACCTGAATGCAAAAACAGACATCCACCCCCCGAATACTCGGGAGTTATCAAAACTCCACTGTTTTGCTAGTGCAAGAACAAAGTGCAAAATACGAGTCATACAATTCACATTCCACGAATAACAATAACCAGGAATCCTCAAAGATCCAAACGTAACTAAAAGTACTTCTCGAGGCAAGAGTTTGGGAAAAACATTCCAAAACCGAAAGATCACAAATCAAGGGAAACAATTTATAAATCAGTTTAAAAGGCCATCGAGAGTTTTAATAGAAAACAATTTAAGATTTCCGAATCCTTCTCTTTCCAAAATCAACAGGGGTCACAGCCCAAAAGTTTTGTTTTCACAATTTAAACCAACAACAATATACAAGGTTGAAACCCACGTCGCGCGTCCTCGACGGACATAAAATACACACGCACCCGTGAAGTTTCACTCGTGAATCCAGGGCTATACCATTGGACTCCCTCCGTGGCCCCGTCGAACCCTCCCGAGGTGAGCAAACACGATCACAAAACATACACACGGACTCGTGAAGTTTCACTCGTGAATCCAGGGCTATCCTATTGGACTCCCTCTGTGGCCCCGTCGAACCCTCCCGAGGTGAGCAAACACATTCACAAAACATACACATGCACTCGTGAAGTTTCACTCGTGAATCCAGGGCTATACCATTGGACTCCCTCCGTGGCCCCGTCGTACCCTCCCGAAGTGAGCAAACACATTCACAAAACATACACACGCACGCGCTGGCTAGCGAAATAATCAAGCACACACGTCGACTAGGACCGGGACGAAGCCACAAATCCCACTCGAGGCCCTTCGGACCCTCCCGAGCTGGCTAGCGAAACAATCATTCACAAGTAACATATCTTTTTTTTGAACGAGCACAAGTAACATATCACACCAAGGATATCCAAACAATTCACCAAGAGGCATCAAACACTTAGCAAAACACCACATCAAACCATAACGCACCGAAAAGAGATAACATACGTACACACGCATTATCAAGCGCAACATCCAAAGGATTCACGTAGTCACTTAAAACCCACACAATTTACAAAACACATGCGTTTTGAAAGTGAGCCTTTAACGAGGCTAGCCGAATCTTTTGAAAACTCATTTCAAACAAACAAACAAACATACCAAGACGATCACCAATCATCATTTCCACGAAACAAGAAATGTATGGACAAGGTACTTGCCTAGGAACCACGATCGTAACAAGACGACGGATGGAATGCGGTCGAATAGCCTTGAACTCCCAAACACTATAAAGAACGCGATAGCACCGAAATTACTAAAAACACCACACGAATCATCAATCACCAACGGAATTCAACATCGGAATCATCGAGCACCTATAATCCTCCGTAAGGAACAATAAAACATGATTACGTTGAGAATCAAGGCCGAAAACAACGCAAATCCCAACAAACTATCGAACGGAACTCATTGGGTCATTTAATCGAACACTAAATGTTCAATAATTCCCAAGAACACTCGAATCGTCAATCGAGTTAAACAAACTCGATATCTGGATATATAATCTGTGAAACACGATTAATAACATCATACTACGCCAACCGATGTATCAAAATCGGACTAGAATCGAAATCAAGAACAATTCCCAAAAAAGTCGACTTGAAGGAAAATCAAGAAATATACCTTGATTCGACGAAGAACACGGATTGGATGATGATATAATCAAAAAGAATCTTCCAAAATGCCTTGGAATTGAGTAGAATCGACCAAGAACCCTATTTCCCGTTGCACCCATCCGATAGCCGCAAGAAAAGTGAAGAAATGAGCAAAAACCCGCTGCCAGGCCTCATATAGCCGGACACTGCCGGACGCTTACGGCCGTAACCGGCCATGGGTTACGTACGTAACCGGCCATGGCCGAACTCACTGACCAGAAATGCCGGCATCATTACGTACGTAACCATACAGGCCTTACGTAGGTAACTGTCGGGCCCTTCCGGCCGTAACTCGGCCAGGGCTGGCCTGGCCCCAACATGCCCGGCCATGACTCGGCCGTGGCCAACTCCGACGAACTAGACGACCCCGAAACCTGAAGTTGAATATGAATCGAAGATACGGTTACGAAGTACTCGCAAAGAAGAATCCGAGCACTAAGGAAACACATGATTCCGACCACCCGAAGGCTCGAAATTCGACAACGGAAGTAATTGCCCCAAGCTTTGGGAAATTACAAAAATGGCCCAAAACGTCCGAAATACACGATACACAATCGAAACACCAAACCAAAGCTCGCAACATGAATAATAACATTAAATGAACTTACAAGAAACTCGAAACAACAGTTTCAGACGAGATTCGCAAGAATCGAACTCAAGTGCGGAAAGTCGCTAAATGCACGAAACTCAACAAAACGACACCAAAACGAACACAGACGTCGAAAAGTGCAGAATTAAACATTCTCAGAATGACGAAACGGTCAGAAGCGAGTCGTCAAAATGGACTCCCGTGAAAAAAAAGAAAATTATCGGAAATCAAAATCACAGATATTACATACTACCCTCCTTAACAGAAGTTTCGTCCCGAAACTTAAAATAAGTAGGGAGTAGCAATATCCTGCCAGGAAACACTCAACGAGATACATAAGAAACGCGTAACTTATGCCCAACGGCGAAACGTTACAAGCAACACAAAGGAACAAACGGCGTGAAAACACGCTCCACGACGACCAACACAACGCCACCGGTAGAGACATAATAAAACCAACAAGTGACAAGCATCATCAAACAGACGATACAATCAAGTCGATTATCCGAACTATCACAAAACACAAAACACTTGTTACAAGGAACACGCACAGTCGAGAAGACAGAAAATAAATACAAAACGATCCACAAGGACAATCAGAAATAATTCGGACTACGCCGAAATCCTCAAAAAGCATACTAGAAATCTCTGTGCCCTTCGGAGCAGAGACGCAGCCTCGATCCCCAAATCTCTCAGCTACCATCTCGCAGTGCACGGCTCAGTGACCCACCTGGCCACACTCAAAACAGCTGACTAACAGTGAACGACAATTCTTCGCAGTACGAGATGAGGCAACAACAGTCAGACAACCCCGATCGAACAACAACGATCGAACAACAACGACCGAATAACAATGATCAAATAACAATGATCAGACAACAACGATCAAATAACAATGATGGAACAACAACAATCAAAAAGCGATGATCGGGTAACAACGATCAAACGATGATCGACCAAAAATGATCGAATGACAATGGTCGAACAATGACTCCGAAGTTCACACTTCAACTCAAGACATCAAAAGAACTAGTAGAATCAAAAGATGTTACTTCCGAACAAGGTTCACAAGAATCGAACTGAACTCGGAAAAGTCACAGCGATAATCAGATCGACCCAAAACAAGATCACGACTAGTTCGAACAATGAAACCGAAATACAGAACAAGTTCAGAAAGTATCAATGAACACGAGTGAGTTGATAGACTTGAGAAAAATGAAATGCAGAAGTCCAAAACAATACGGGTATTACATTCGACCTCTTATAAAATAAGGTCGTCCCCGCAACTCACAATAATGGAAACAAGGCAACAACACAAAGGCAGCTGACGAAAACATTCCCCACGAGCCTCTTAGAGCCGATCCTGATATCTGTGCTGAAGTCGTGCCCCGAAAGACTCGGAACGCAACTCGCAAAACTGGATCCTGTGTCTCTCGGGTCCACACTTTAAATGTGTTACTGGCGAGAAGGACAATTGGTACGTGCATGCCCCCGGCACACCACGGTTGGAACACCTAGGCTCGGCATACCGAATATACAAATGCTCGATACAATGGAACATAACATCACAAAGAAACAAACCAGAGATGCCAATTTCACACAACATATCAACGTAAGGTAGCCCGCATACACAGAATCATAGCAACGATGGCATCGTTCGACGATCTCAATGGCTCGAACGATAACTAGCATATAATCACAAAACATCATACAAATATTATCGGACCGCAAACAGGAACGATAGGTTTGTAAAAATGAAAACCACCTTTGAAAAAAAATGATTTTGGAAACACTAGTTGATCTTGAGTATCACCCTTCAAAACGTAGCACAGACACCATTTTCGAGACTTTAAAAATCATCTCGCTCTTGATAAAACGAGGACACTTCCCCTTTTGTGAAAAACTTTCAGAAATATTCGACCCTCGGGTCTAAGCAAAGCATTTCTAAATACTTGAAAATATCTCAAAATATTTTTGGTCCTCAACTGGAAAAATTTTGAAATATATTGCGGCACTAGAAAGCACCTTGAAAACACCGCAAGAAAATAATTCGTTTTAAAAGTACGTCTCGAAATTTAATTTTCTAAGATACTCAAGGTTTTCAAAAAAAATTCAATAGGTCAGAATGCCCAAAACTCACAAAATCCTTTATCACACCGTCATAAAACATTCAAGGCCAAAGTGCCAAAACTGGATTTAGGGAATCGGTTTTACGAATTAGAACTCAGTTTGCAAAATACTGAAAGTCATTTTGAAATGACTCACGCAGCGGATAAAATATAGTTCGAAAATACATTAGCAGCGACACCGCTCCTCATATAAACAAAATATTAGAGTCGAATACCCACATATCACGGAATCAAAATCCACAGAAGGATTCAATCAATCAACGATATAATCATACAAGCAGATCATGTCACACGAGGCACAACACAAAGAAGGGAGACTTACATCCACAGGTCGCACGAAGATGATGATCGCTTCACGATACTAATCACGACCAACAGACTTAGATGACGCGTCGCGACACGACTCAGTCAGACAAAATACGACGAGACAAAACTCAACAGACACCACTAAACCCAACAGCCTAGGTTTCCACAACCTAAGCTCCGATACCATTTATGTAACAACCCCAATCCGCTCAGGGATATTACACACCGTAGAACCTTTCCTCAAGGATCTACCAGGCTGGTAACAACATCGAACAACTCAATAATGCCTTTAAAGCTAAAAAAATGACTCAGTAGACCGATTTGGTCTTTCAATAAATACATACAACTCAAACACAATACATGCCCACGCAGGGGTCGAATACAACACACTCCCGTAGAATGGGGAAAGAATAACGCAGCGGAAATAAAATACAACTAAACCAATACGACAATGTACGGGTCCTCATATGATTAGTATCGATCATCTTTCATCATCCTTCGTGCCGACCCTGTGTTATGCTCCCAAACCTGAATGCAAAAACAGACATCCACCCCCCGAATACTCGGGGGTTAGCAAAACTCTACTGTTTTGCTAGTGCAAGAACAAAGTGCAAAATACGAATCATACAATTCACATTCCACGAATAACAATAACCAGGAATCCTCAAAGATGCAAACGTAACGAAAAGTACTTCTCGATGCAAGAGTTTGGGAAAAACATTCCAAAACCGAAAGATCACAAATCAAGGGAAACAATTTATAAAATAGTTTAAAAGGCCATCGAGAGTTTTAATGGAAAACAATTTAGGATTTCTGAATCCTTCTCTTTCCAAAATCAACATGGGTCACAGCCCAAAGGTTTTGCTTTCACAATTGAAACCAACAACAATACACAAGGTTAAAACCCACGTCACGCGTCCTCGACGGACATAAATTACACACGCACCCATGAAGTTTCACTCATGAATCCAGAGATATACCATTGGACTCCCTCCGTGGCCCCGTCGAACCCTCCCGAGGTGAGCAAACACATTCACAAAACATACACACGCACGCGTGAAGTTTCACTCGTGAATCTAGGGCTATACCATTGGACTCCCTCCGTGGCCCCGCCGAACGCTCCCGAGGTGAGCAAACACATTCACAAAACATACACACGCACTCCTAAAGTTTCACTCATGAATCCAGGGCTATACCATTGGACTCCCTCCGTGGCCCCGTCGAACCCTCCCGAGGTGAGCAAACACATTCACAAAACATACACATGCACGCGCATCGCCTAGGACCGGGACGAAGCCACAAATCCCACTCGAGGCCCCGTCGGACCCTCCCGAGCTGGCTAGCGAAATAATCAAGCACACACATCGACCGGGACGAAGCCACAAATCCCACTCGAGGCCCCTTAGGACCTTCCCGAGCTGGCTAGCGAAATAATCAAGCACAAACATCGCCTAGGACCGGGACGAAGCCACAAATCCCACTCGAGGCCCCGTCGGACCCTCCCGAGCTGGCTAGCAAAACAATCATGCACAAGTAACATATCACACCAAGGATATCCAAACAATTCACCAAGAGGCATCAAACACTTAGCAAAACACCACGTCAAACCATAACGCACCAAAAAGAGATAATATACGTACACACGCATTATCAAGCGCAACATCAACACCAAACATATCCAAAGGATTCACGTAGTCACTTACAACCCACACAATTTACAAAACACACACATTTTGAAAGTGAGCCTTTAACGAGGCTAGCCGAATCTTTTGAAAACTCATTTCAAACAAACAAACAAACATACCAAGATGATCACCAATCATCATATCCGCAAAACAAGAAATGTATGGACAAGGTACTTGCCTAGGAACCACGATCGTAACAAGACGACGGATGGAATGCGGTCGAATAGCATCGAACTCCTGAACACTATCAAGAACGCGATAGCACCGAAATTACTACGGGAAAACACCACACGAATCATCAATCACCAACGGAATTCAACATCGGAATCATCGAGCACCTATAATCCTCCGTAAGGAACAATAAAACATGATTACGATGAGAATCAAGGCCGAAAACAACAAAAATCCCAACAAACTATCGAAAGGAACTCATTGGGGCATTTAATCGAACACTAAATGTTCAATAATTCCCAAGAACACTCGAATCGTCAATCGAGTTAAACAAACTCGATATATGGATATACAATCTGTGAAACACGATTAATAACATCATACTACGCCAACCGATTAATAAAATGCCTTGGAATTGAACAGAATCGACCAAGAACCCTATTTCCCGTCGCACCCGTCCGATAGCCGGAAGAAAAGCGAAAAAATGAGCAAAAACCCGCCCCCAGGCCTTATATAGCCGGTTACTGCCGGACGCTTACGGCCGTAACTGGCCATGGCTTACGTACGTAACCGGCCATGGCCGAACTCACTACCCAGAAATGCCGGCAGCATTACGTACGTAACCGGCCAGGCCTTACGTACGTACCCGGCCTTACATACGTAACTGCCGGACCCTTCCGGCCGTAACTCGGCCAGGGCTGGTCTGGACCCAACATGCCCAGCCATGACTCGGTCGTGGCCAACTCCGACGACCTGGATGATCCCGAAACCCGAACTTGAATATGAATCGAGGATACGGTTACGAAGTACTCGCAAAGACGAATCCGAGCACTAAGAGAACACATGATTCCGACCACCCGAAGGCTCGAAATTCGACAACGAAAGTAATTACCCAAACTTTGGAAAATTACAAAAATGGCCCAAAACGTCTGAAATACACGATACACGATCGAAACACCAAACCAAATCTCGCAATATGAATAATAACATTAAATAAACTTACAAGAAACTCAAAACAACAGTTTCGGACGAGATTTGCAAGAACCGAACTCAAGTGCGGAAAGTCGCTAAATGCACGAAACTCAACAAAACGACACCGAAACGAACTCAAACGTCGAAAAGTGCAGAATTAAACATTCTCATAATGACGAAATGGTCAGAAGCGAGTCCTCAAAATGGACTCCCGCGAAAAAGAAAGAAAATTACCAGAAATTAAAATCGCGGATATTACAGGGATGGCACGGGAGAAGGCGAGCCACGATACTAATCAAGAGTTAGAGTTCAGTATGATATTATTGTATTATTGTGTTATCTCCAGTCTTCCGCTATATTGTCTCTTGACCCCTGTGTGGGTAAGTTAAGTAATGAGTTGTTACTCAAATTGTTTTCTTATCGTGAGACCTTATCGGTCGGTGTGTGTTAATATTTGACCTTATCGTTCTGTGTCAGTATGTAGTTTGACCCTGTCCGGTCAGACGTTTGTTGTCTCGTTGTATTTAGTCTGGTAGATCCCGCTACTAAAGGGTCTACGGCGTGTAATATTCCCGGTGGATTTCTGGGGGTGTTACATTTATGGTATCAAATCTTAGGTTGTGGAAACCTAGGTTGTCGGGTCGATTCGAGTCGTGAGTGGTCGAGTCGTGTTTTCTTGTGTCGTCCGAGTTTTCGGTTAACAAGTCGACTTGTGTGTTGTGATGTCATGTCGTTCGTGTGTCCGTTGAGATTAGTATCGTGGGCGACCGTCTTCTTCGTGCGACCTGTGGATGTAAGTCTTCCCTTTTATTATTATATTTTATATTTTGTCCTGCATAAATTTGTTTCCATGTAAGAGGTACGATAGAAACCGTATTTGATACTTGTGGTATATTACGTGTGTAGCAATTGGGATATACCGATAGATTGAGTTTTGACTGGTACAATGCATTGTGGAAGTTTGTAGACATTAATGTGTTCCAGGAGGCGTATTGACGGCAGAGATTGTCGGAAACACAAACTGATGGTTTCGATGTATGTTGGAATTTAAGATTATACTCATGGGTGGTATCAGTTAGTGTGATTATTTGAATGCTAGATGGGCACATATTTGGGAACCGGATATGTTTGACTAATTGTTGCTAATTGCTACAAACATATTAATATTGGTAACTGTGTTAGCTGCGCATATATTTGAAAATATTTATGAAAATTTCATAGACTTGAGTATATTGTGAAAAATCAGACCTTCCAAAACATCTTACTAGTACGGCTAAAACGGCGGTAAGTGTGAATTTTTGAATTTGTTTTGAAATTTTGGACAAGCCGGCCGTATATTTTCAAATAAGAAAGTAGGTTGATTGTTTCTTGCTACCTTAATGTACTCTCATCGTTAGCTATATCCGCTGCACGTGTATTTTTAAAAATGACTTACTAGTATCTTACAATCTGAGTTAAATTGAAAAAATTTCGTAACTGTTCTGGGAAATCCTTCCCTTATTGGTGTCTTACCTAATACTGGTTGTAGGGGGATAGAGTTATGGAAGGTTCTAGACTCTTCCAGAGATAGTAGGATCCTGTTAGATGTCTTACCTTAACTAGGAATCCTATGTATGGAAGGACTCTCATTGTAATGCCTATATAAAGGCCCCTCTATTCATTGTTATCAATATAATTGATTTGCTGTCTTCTACGTGTCGAAGAAAACTGTGTGACGGTCCTGGGGGAGTCACGGAATTATTGAAAGTTGATACTTGTGGTTGTTGCATACACCACGTATCTGGGTGCGATCTGATATCGCCGTTTCTTTTTGTCGACTTTACTAAACAACAATTAAGGGAAGTACATCGAGTAACAGTTATGTTACACGCTTTTAAAAGCATCGATTGTGACCGTTTACATTGTCACTGAAAATCCAACAAGACTAACTTCCTCTTGTTTATATCTTTTAGATGGCACAAAGCTTCAATGTTCATCCAGAGTTTGACGTCCTTGACCATGCTGGTAAGGAGTACCATAGGTGGGTCTTAGACGTTCGCTTGGCGTTCGTCGGTAAGAGATTTACCACCACCATCTTTCCCTCTAACGAGCCTACCACTCAAGAACCGAGCGAGGAAACCAAGGCTAATGCACTGATGTACTTGCGTAGACATATACATCCAATGTTGAAAAAGTGTTACATGAATTTGCAAACCCCCAAAGAACTATGGGATACACTCGAACAACGATTTAATAATGTTCATGATCAGCGCTTCCCCGAATTGCAATTTCAGTGGGAGCAAATCCGATTTTTGGATTATGCGAATGTGGAGGCCTTTAACCAAGCAATCCTCGATCTTCGCGCTGATCTTGGTTTTTGTGGTGTCAAGAAGTCTTATCAATATTTGATCGAGAGGACTCTTAACATGTTTCCCGTGGGAGCAAGTGTGATTGCTCATCAGCTGCGCGTTGCCTATGAGGAAGGGAGAATTAAAAATTTTAGTGACCTTATCTCCCACCTCGCGAAAAAAGAAAGGCACCATGAGATTATTCTCAATAGCAATGCGCACCCAGCTGGTACGAAGCCGATTCTGGAAGTGAATCAGGCTACCCACAAGAAGGCACCACGATAAAATAGAAAAGGCAACGCTACTCAGTTTTTGCAAGCACCACGGGTGCATGACTCGAGCAAGCAAGGGAAAAGACGAGGTCGTTGTTCCAATGTGTGGAAGAGGCAAGGTGGCTCGGCCACGGGACCTAGTGGAACCCAACCACGTGGACCGCCTCCTGCCACCGGGAATGGAACCACTCCAAAGGAAGGCCGGAATTGCTATACTTGCGGATCAAAGAAGCATACTTACCGCAATTGCAAGGCGCCAAAGAACATCCAAGCTTACTACAAGCACTATAAACAGTACTTGACTCAAGAGTCAAATTACATGAGATGAAGATAACGAGAATACGGAGGTGAACCATACTGAGATCCCGACTGAGATCCCTCCTCTCACCATTGGGGACAAAGACCAATATATGGATGTTGCCGACTTTGACTAGATCATTGTAGTTTGACTAGTTTTACGCTTTGGTTATGTTTTGTCTTGTTTCTAGTTTTCTAGAACTACTTTGGATTTTCTATGAATGTAATAAAGTTGGCCATGATGAATAAAATTCTTTTAATTGCTGCGATTGTGCAAAAACAAATTTTATTTTTCCCTTCGAAAGCATGTTTGGTTTATCACAAAATAATTGCTCAGTAATGAATTGCTTGGTTAAATTGATACATTGGTGGATTTCATCAAAACTTATGATCAAGACTAGGTGCATCCTCCTTGGTATTTGTTTATGCTTTGAAAGTTCAAACGGAATCAGTGGTTTTTAAACAGCCTTAGCTGTACCGACATTCCTACTTTCTCTGCAAGTCTACCAAGTTGGAGTTACCGAAAGGATCATTGGTCGAGATATAAATAGAACATCAAGATGCGTTTTGAAGTGTTTAAACGCTCCTATGACAATATTGCCATAGTATTGTATCAACAATAATGCCTTTGAAAAAGGCTTCAACCTTGCTCTATCACTCAACAATAGGGGAATACCAAAATAGCAACTTGAAACGCGCACTGAGATATGATTTTAATGATCCAGAAAGTGTACGACCTATATACAGAAAGATAAGGAAATCCAGTTTCCAGAACAACTAACCATTCGTCCATAGCCTTCTTAACGAAGAAGTTATTGCTATTTTAGTGAACAAAGGTCAAGCTATGCGGAAATTATTTCCAGCGATTGTGCTAACTTTGATCCTAACCAACTTGGTCGAATGTCCCCAAACTCGAAGTTAATTAGTTTTCGCTATGTCTTTCATCATAAGAATAATCGAGTTTCATGTCTTATTGTAGATGTCTCATGGCAAAATTGAGTGCCTTGCTGATAGTGGAACAACCCACACTATTCTTCGGAATAGGCAATTATTTAAGGATATTGTGCCATATATATGCTCAGTGACAACAATGATTGGTTCCTCCCAAGTAATACAAGGGAGGGGACCTGCTCATTTCTTGCTACCTAATGGTATGCATATTAATGTCACAAATGCTCTCTATGCCCCAAGAGCAAACCAAACCTTGCTAAGTTTTAGGGACATCCGTGCCAACGGTTATCACCTTGATACACATTGTGAGAATGGGGCAGAATTTTTGTGTGTTACTCTGGCAGAATGCGGAAGGCCCCGCGTTCTCGAGAAACTTATGAGTCTAAGTAGTGGTTTATACCAGACTACAATAAGGGTTATTGAATCATATGCTGTGAGTCACGAACTTTGTGATTCCGAAGCATACCAACTATGGCATGACCGACTCGGTCACCCTGGATGCGACATGATGATTCGCATTTTGAAAAACTCACATGGTCATCTATTTTTCAAGTCCAGAAAATGATTGGAAGCACGACTCGATATCGGCATTGATGTGAGTGAGCTTGATACTGTATCACCAGAACTAAAGATCGCACGCCCTGATAAGGTTGACGGTGCATCTCTCGTAAATCCCGAGGCTTCCGTGGAAATTTCTAATGCCCATAAATCATTTTGTAAAGCCTATTTACTAGCAAAGTTGATACCCTCTCCGTCCTTTGCTAAAGACTCAACACAAAACATTCGCTTCTTACAAAGAATTCAAGGGAACATTTGTGGACCTATTCAGCCAGAGTGCGGACCATTCAGATACTTTATGGTTCTGGTTGATGCATCGATGCGATGGTCACACGTCGCTCTGCTGTCCACAAGAAATGCTGCATTTGCTAAACTCCTAGCACAAATCATCAAGTTACGGGCTAACCACCCCGACTTCCCAATCTCGTCATTAAGATTGGACAATGCTGGAGAGTTTACGTCAAAGTCTTTTGACGACTATTGCATGTCGATTGGGATTGAAGTTGAACATCCCGTCCCCCATATTCATTCGCAGAATGGCCTTGCCGAAGCTATGATTAAGCGGTTACAGCTTATCGCCCGAGCATTGGTATTGCTCACCAACTTGCCAATTTCTGCCTGGGGTTATGCAATTTTGCATGCGGCTATACTTATTCACTCTCGACCCACTGCCAATCAACCGTTTAGTGCGTACCAGTTGGTAACTGGATATGAGCCTGATATTTCACACTTACGCATTTTTGGTTGTGCAGTGTATGTGCCAATTACGCCTCCACAGCTTACTAAAATGGGTCCACAAAGACGATTAGGTATATATGTTGGCCATGAATCGCCTAAAATTGTCCGCTATTTGGAACCTTTGGCACGAGATCTGTTTACTGCAATATTTGCAGACTGTCACTTTGATGAGACAAACTTCCCGTCGTTAGGGGGAGAGAGGAATCGAATGATTCCAGTTGAATGCCAGGAAATTGTCTGGTTTGCTCCATCCTTGCC
Organism: Orobanche coerulescens; assembly: GCA_033398695.1. Lineage (NCBI taxonomy): Eukaryota > Viridiplantae > Streptophyta > Magnoliopsida > Lamiales > Orobanchaceae > Orobanche > Orobanche coerulescens. The sequence goes on from CM065803.1 coordinate 146,202,495, forward strand.
TCATCAAGATCCCCGCACAGCTCAATCCGAGCTAGAAGTGAAACGTATTCTCAGTATTCAGAAAGTTGCGGATTCGATGCCCCACAGCTTTACTGATACTGCGAAAGTGACAAGATCTACCATTCCCGCTGCGATTGTTCCTGCAAGGTTAGAAGTCCCAATTATAGGGCAAGGTTCAGCCGCCCAAAGGAATGATGCCCCCGGCTTCAACCTTAGTGGTGGGACGGCTGCTTCGGCCGCTCTTATCCCTGCTCGAAAGAGGGGGAGGCCAGTGGATAGAAATGATACCGAACCTCGAAAGAGAAGAGGAACGGAGGCACAAAATCCTCTCATCATCGACACAGTGACTCCGTCACAGGAGATTATCTCTGACTACGGATATGTCCTCGAATCAACAATGGAACAATCGACGGACGCGTCGGAAACTTTGTTGATGTCAGAGAATAAAGAAATCTCGATGCAATGTACGAGTGAATACGCATTTATCGGGATGTGTCGCCCATGCTAGTCGATGATGCTTTTGCCTACTCCGTCGCTCAAGAAATTATTGAAGACGACGACGCTGAGCCGTGCTCGGTTGCTGAATGTCAACAACGAGCCGATTGGCCGAAATGGAAAGATGCAATGCAGGCTGAACTAGACTCAATGGCTAAACGTGAGGTATTTGGCCGTATCGAGCCAATACCCGTGGGCGTTAAACTAGTTCGACATAAGTGGGTCTTTGTTTGTAAACGCAATGGTAAGGATGAGGTCATGCGTTACAAAGCGAGACTAGTTGCCCAAGGCTTCTCGCAGCGCCCTGGCATTGACTACGAGGAGACGTATTCTCCCGTTATGGACATCATCACTTTCCGCTACTTAGTCAGTTTGGTAGTGTCCGAAAAACTGAATATGCAGCTTATGGATGTGGTTACAGCGTATCTTTATGGGGATCTAGATACGGATATTTATATGAAAGTCCCCGAAGGGATTTCATTGCCCAAATCAAGTAGCTCTAAACCAAGGAGCACTTACACTGTGAAATTGCGTTGTTCACTGTATGGGTTGAAACAATCTGGAAGGATGTGGTACAACGGCCTACGTGAATACTTGGTTGGGAAGGGATATGAGAACATTGATATCTGTCCATGCATTTTCGTGAAAAGAACAGATACAGGATTCGTGATTGTAGCTGTCTATGTAGATGACATGAATGTTATCGGTACCATAGATGAGGTCAATGAAACGGCCCGCTACCTTAAATCCGAATTCGAGATGAAAGATCTGGGGAGGACTCGATTCTGCTTGGGCTTAGAGCTAGAACATCGAGATGATGGCATACTCATCCATCAGTCTGCCTATGTCCACAAAATGCTCAGGCGATTTAGTATGGAGAAGGCACATCCTCTTGCTACCCCAATGATTGGTCGAAGTCTAGAAATGAACAAGGATCTGTTTCATCCGAAAGAGGAGGATGAAGAGGTCCTTGGAGCAGAAACACCGTACCTTAGCATAATCGGTGCGTTATTGTATCTGGCTCAATGTACTCATCCAGACATCGCATTCTCTGTGAATCTGTTAGCGAGATTTAGCTCCGCTCCCACGATAAGGCATTGGAATGGAGTAAAACACATCTTTCGATACTTGAAAGGCTCCAGTGATCTTGGATTGTTCTTTCCCTATGCAAGAGAGAGCGATATTCCGAAAGAAATTAAGACGATGCATACCGACCGTCGATCTTCCTCTGATATTGCAGCTGAGCATGGTAGCTTGACTACCAGAAGTGCTAATGCGAGCAAGCTTACCCCTTATGCACAGAATCCTAATGACACGTTAGTTGGATTTACTGATGCTGGTTATCTCTCTGACCCGCATAAAGGACGTTCCCAAACTGGTTATGTGTTCACTATTAGGAATACGGCAATATCTTGGCGATCTACCAAGCAGACCCTGGTTGATACTTCCTCAAACCATGCAGATATAATTGTGTTACACGAATCCATAAGGGAGTGCATTTGGCTCCGGTCAGTCACAGACCATATACGAAGAACGTGTGGATTAGATCCCACTACAGCAACCCCTACTTGCATCTTTGAGGACAATGCGGCATGCATTGAGCAAATGAAGTTAGGTTTCATTAAGGGTGACAATACCAAGCATATCGCGTCGAAGTTCTTTTATAATTAGCAGCAGCAGAAATTACTGAATATAGAGGTGAAACAAGTGAGTTCCGATGAGAATATCGCAGACTTGTTCACTAAGTCTCTGCCGAAATCTACATTTGAGAAACATGTGAGAAACATCGGCATGTGTCGATTATCCGATCTCAACTAATGATAGCTCGACGGAATGAGCTGTCATGTATACCTCAGGGGGAGTATACTTCACATGATTCTGACATTTGTAGTTGGTGCGTTGTGCTCTTTTTCCTCACCAAGTCTTTGTTTTTCCCACGAGGTTTTATTTGACTTGGAAAGGTTTTTTACCTAGGCAACACCTTGTGCACCATGTTAGTATTAGTGCTCGACATAAGGGGAGTGTTCCGGGAAATCCTTCCCATATTGGTGTCTTACCTAATACTGGTTGTAGGGGGATAAAGTTATGGAAGGTTCTAGACTCTTCCAGAGGTAGTAGGATCCTGTTAGATGTCTTACCTTAAGTAGGAATCCTATGTATGGAAATCATTGTAATGCCTATATAAAGGCCGCTCTATTCATTGTTATCAATACAATTGATTTGCTGTCTTTTACTTTCTCCTCAAACATTAACAATTTTATTGGTACGTGTAAGCGATCACTTAACGTATGTTTTGAAATTGTTGATTTTTGCAATTCGGGTTTTGCATTTCCAAATGAGATTTTATGACGACACTCAGAAAATCGATATTTTTAGAATATTTAAATTATTGAAAAATTTTACCGACTTTACCCTTTGGCGTACTTGCAAATGACTTTCTGAAAAACTTTATAAACATAGATATGCCTATGGAGAAATTGAATTCTAAAAATATTTTGTCGGTATATATAAGTAGTCACTTAGCGTATACATTATTTTTAATTATAAACGTTTTGAGTTTTGACAAAGTGATCGTGCACTTTCATAGAAACATTGTGACGGAATATGAAGGATATCTTTTGAAGTACTTTCGATATTTTATAAAATGTTTGAGTTGTGTTTTGAAGTAATAAATATTGCGTTTCGAAAGAGTAACCTATTTCGTTTATTTTATTTTATTTGGAATGTATGAATATTTTAAGTGGGATAGGTGTCCCTAAGTAAAGATACGTGATGAGGATAGTGTCGTATGAGACGGATACTTATTTTGGTGGTATGATGAATAGAAAGTCGGTCCGATGGCTGTCACATACGAGGTGATCTCTCCCGAGTGTCGTCTTATATATCGAGGACTATGTACGTATGAATCGATCGAATCATGCGATTTCCAATATTACTGAACGGTTCATATGCATAATTGGAGTGACATTACAGTGAGGTGGGTGATGATATGGCAAGTTTCGGGGACGAAACTTATTTAAGTGGGATAATATGTAATATCCAAAAATTTTAAATTGGAATTTTAACGGTATTAATTTTTTTAATTGATTTTTTTTATTTTATTTCGATCAGCTAGCTGATCAAATTATGAGCGGAGATATTAGACTAATATATTGGCGAATTAGTCTTGGTGTTATATGACTCATTGTATGAATTGGATAATCGAACAAGGATACTGAATAACTAATTTGAGATTCATTCGTTTTAATGGAATAATTTTATCTGTAACTTGGTAAAATTTGGGTCGACTAAGTCAACTCCTTATATATATATATATATATATATATATATTCAAGGGAGATATTTCCGTTTTTTTTCACTCTACCTCCTCCCGTGTCCCGTCCACTCTCTCCTCTCTCTCTTTCCCCTCCCCTCCCCCCCGTATTTTCTTCTTCTTTCCCACCTACCACACGGGACTTCTTCACCAACCATCAACACCATTCATCCTCTTCACCTTCACGATGCAGCGGCGGTGGTGAAAGGTCCTGGTTTGACGGGGACTCAACGCTCAAGAACGGGCAACCGTCGGAGGAGATGGGTTATAACAAAGGTGAGCCGTGCAGGTCAACGGTGGTGGACTGGTATCTTTGATGTGTAGGTCACAAGTCGTCCAGGAATAAGTCTAGAGGGGGGGTGAATAGACTTATTGAAACTCTTAAACTCTTTTTCTCAAAGAGTAAGTTTCTTCAGCTGATAGATAAACAAGTGACTTGGAGTTGTTTGTTCTTAATACGTGCGGAAGTCAGCTGATGACGAATACAAAACAACTAATGAAAGACTTAATAATGAATGCAACAGTTAAAGTATGATGCTATAAAACAGTAAAATACGCAGGCAATTATAGTGGTCTCAGAGGTGGGGTAATCCTCTACTAATCCACTTTTCTCCAAACCAGTTGCAGATGAATTCACTATAATTTTCAAACAGTGATAAATATTATAGTGATTCAACCAAATTACAACAGCTTCCAACCAGTGGAAATCCTTGCCGTTGTAACACACTTGACTGCCTTGCACCTCTTGATCCTCGATCCTTGGATGCCTTTACAGTGTCGAACTTCAACCAGTGAAGTACCCCGAACTCAGGATTTAAGACACGAGTTTTTGTCTTCTCCAACTAAGAGCTTCTTCAAGTATAAACTTTTGAGAACCGCTCTTTTCACGATGCTGTATTTCGCTTTTAGATTGCTTGAATGCTTTGGTCGCTTGAAAGTATGTTCGCACCGTTTTTAATTATTGTGTGTTTGCTCAGCTTCAAATCTTCGGATATATATAGGTCACGATCTCTGAGCTTTTTCTTCATAGCCGTTGAAAATCTTTTCAACAAATCCGTCCGTTGGAGAGGTAGACTTCATTGTTTTCTTTCTGAACGTTGCAAGGCTGGATTCCCATAATTTAATCCATCTTTCGACCGTTGTGAAGACTTTGCATGTGAGGCGCCGAATCTTTTGAATATAATACGTTTAAATTCTTCAAGGTGGGTCTGGATGAATTATTTAATTTATATCCTTTGCGGGAATCTCTCCAATTTGTCTCTTGACGTTGCATGTGACTTTCCGTAATAATTGACTTTTCAACGCATGCTGATGTGGACTTAGAGTACTTGGCTGATCTCAAGCAGTCTGATGTAAGTTCACTTCTCTGCAGTCTGGACCTCTCTGATGGTGACTGTTTGGGACTCGCCTGATCAAATGACCTGTCTGAGGTTACTTGACTGCAGACTGGTCATGATTTTTGTTGACCAGATCTTCTCTGATATGACTCGGCTGTACCTTTCTGATGAACTTGGCTGTTCTTTTTGTACTTAGCCGATTTTTAGCCTAACTTATTTTGGCCTATAGAAGATACTCATTTGGTTCTTCTTTACATTTTGCCAAGTTTTACACTTAATATAATTTGGCCTATGGAAGATACTCATTTGGTTCTTCCTTACTTTTTGCCAATTAATAAACATTTGAATTTATATAATGACATCATCAAAATCTAACAAGTATTCCTAACAAATTCCCCCTATTTTGATGATGGCAAAACTTAAGGAAATATTCAAATAAACAAGTCTGCACTTGAGTGCAAGACACAAACTAAAATCAGTCTAATCTTTGAGATAACTGGAAATTGTCATTCAAAAGACTGTTATAAAATTTTATGAATTGATTACACATACATGTCTTAATTTTACAAGAAAATTTTACAAGTACAAAGATAAATAGAAGTCATCTGCCTCTGCCTCTGCCACTTCGGATAGGCTGCTTAGCAGGTCTGAAAGGTTTAGCTCCGATTGGTCTTGTCTTGACAGGGGCAAGAACATACTTCCTCTTTACAACAAGAGCTGCAAAGTCTTGCTCTTCTTGAGATGAAAACTTATTCTCAACACACAGCTTCTTGATTTTTCTCTGGAGGGCAAGTTCATCCAAAGCATTTCCTTTCACCAAGGTGGGAGGTTCTTTGGCACTAAACAGAGGGATCATGGGATATGCATTTCGTGCCTCAGCATATTTTAGAAGAATAGTCTAGAGTTATGGATGAGCTTCTTCCATGAAGTTGATGAAGATCTACTGTGGGGAGAGATTATCATCCTGGAGTATTTCCCAGATGTAGTAGTCTCTGATGAATTTTTTCTTTGCAGATCCCCACATGGGTAGAGCTTCGTAAGGTACAAATTCTTCAACGTACCACAACTCCTTGCCTTTCCACTCTAGAGTAGGCTCAAATCCTCCTCTTGTCCTCCTCTTCTTGCCTGCAGGCTGATTATCAGCCTGTTCTTCTGGTTCTGCTTCTCCCTTCCTTTTAGCTGAGGATGTCCCAGCAGTGATTAACTGGACATCCTTCCTCTTTTTAGATCTAAGCTCTTCACTTATTTCTCCTTGAATGCTGCCTTCCCCCTGTATCCTATCTTCTGCCTTTTTGCCAGCATCAACCAAAGTGGTCAGCTGCTGCTCCATCGTGTGCATCCAGTCAGACATGCCAAATGGCATTTTGTTGTTTGTAGGGGGAGGAGGTTGAGGGACTTCCCGCTGCAGCAAAGTATCAATCTTGGCATTGATGGATTGGAGATCAGGGGTGACCTGAGATGCAAGTAACTCTCCAATAGTATCCTTCACTATTTGTCTTATTAGCTCGGTCATCGCAGGTGAGATCTGCGATGGTGGAGAGTGCTCGCCTGAGCGTTCTGCGAATGATCCACTAGACTGCAGGCTCCTATCTGCGGCTGGCACTCCAGATGGGGTCTTTTCAGGTGTCCCTGATCTGGAGTCCTCAGCCAACTCTGCGTCCAGGCTGGTATACCGGCAGGCGCCCCAGCCTTGTCTGCAGCCTCTAATTATAGCTCTTTCTCCGGATCCTTTTCTTTTTCTCCTTCTTCCTTTTCTAATTCTTTCTCTTGTTATTCCTCCTTTTCTTCTTCATCAACATTCTCTTTTTCTTTTTCAGCCAGTTGTTCTCCTCCTTCATCCTTATCATCATCATCATCATCATCATCATCATCATTATCATCATCATCATCATTCTTATCATCTTTATTATTTTCTCCATCATTCTCATCATCTTTTCCATCATTCTCATCATCCTCCTTTCCTTCATCATCTAGTGGATAAGGAAGAGTACGTCATTGTTATCCACATTTGCTTCCAAAAGACCTTCGAAATCAACGACCAGAGAAAAGATGATCTGGTCTTTGACCACCTTCATGTTAACGCCTTCAAAATAAGATTCCATTTCAGCAAATAAGAGATTTTCTTAGTGTATTTGGAGTTCAAAGGATTTTTGCTCTGTAAATTTAGGGTTTGATAGACTGGTAAGCATAAAGGTAAAGTGAAGGGTTTTTTGTCCTTATAATAAAGATGAAATGACATTGGGATTAAATTATTATTTATTTTGAATCGGTGGTTCGCCTTTTGAGATTCTTTTTAAATTTCAAATTCTAATCGGTGGTCCAGGTTTTGAGTTTAAAATTGGACGGTTAGATTTTAATTCGTCACAGTGGAGGTCGATTTAGCCTATGATTGCCACGTGTATTTTTATGCCACTTGTGAACCAAAAATTAATATAATATTATCATGCATATAGAAGATAATAATATTCAGATGTCAGCTATTTGGTCGTCTGTGCTGACTCTTTCAACTCTAACTCTCTTGTTAAGCATGTGGTCTCTGATGAAGTGGTGTTTAACATCAATGTGCTTGGTGCTCGAATGCAAAACCGGATTGTTGGTTATTGCAATAGCACTATTGTTGTCACACTAGATAGGGACTTCATTGGCAATGATATTATAATCCCTCAGCTGTTGTCTGATCCATAAGATCTGGGCACAACAACTACATGCAGCTAGGTATTCTGACTCTGTGGTAGAGATGGAGTTAGAAACCTGCTTCTTGCTAACCAGGATATCAGTCTGGTACCTAGGAATTGGCACCTTCCACTAGTGATTTTCCTATTAAATTTGCATCCTGCGAAATCTGCCTCCGAATATCCTGACAGTTCGAAATTATCATCCTTAGGATACCATAGTCCAACATTGACCGTAGACTTAAGGTATTTAATTATCCTCTTTGCTGCATCTAGGTGCGACTGCTTAGGCTTAGATTGAAATCGCGCACAAACTCCTACGGCATAAGATATGTCTGGCCTGCTTGCAGTGAGGTATAGTAATGATCCAATGAGTCCTCTGTAGTGGGTTGAATCCACTGATATGCCTCCCTCATCTGCATCTAGGTGACTACTTGTGCTCATAGGAATTCTTGCTGACTTGGTTGATTCCATTCCAAATCTCTTGATTAGATCTCTGGTATACTTAGCTTGGTTGATGAAAATTCCATTTTCCATCTGCTTAACTTGTAATCCGAGAAAGAAGTTAAGCTTTCCCATCATACTCATCTCAAATTCTCCTTGCATGAGGTTTGAGAATTTCTCACACAGCTCTGGGTTGGTTGAGCCAAATATAATGTCATCCACATATATCTGAACTATCAATATGTGGCCTTCGTTCTCCACTCTGAATAGGGTCTTGTCCACCTTTCCTTTGCAAAAACCATTCTTCTCAAGAAACACAGACAGTGTTTCATACCATGCTCTTAGTGCTTGCTTAAGTCCATAGAGAGCCTTCAACAGCTTGTAGACTTTGTCTCCTTTGACAAAACCTGGGGGTTGCTCTACATAAACTTATTCTTCTAGGATGCATTTAGAAATGAACTTTTTACATCCATCTGATAGACTTCAAAATCCTTGAATGCAGCATATGCGAGGAATAGTCTGATGGCCTCTAATCTTGCAACTGGTGCATAGGTTTCATCAAAATCTATTCCTTCACACTGTGCATAACCTTTAGCAACAAGTCTGGCTTTATTCCTAACAACAGCTCCGTCTTCGTCACTCTTGTTTTTGTACACCCATTTGGTGCCAATAACCTTCTTGTGATCTGGTCTGTCTGTTAGTTCCCAAACTTTGTTCCTTTCCATCTGCTCAAGTTCTTCTTGCATGGCATTTATCCAAGAATAATCCTACAAGGCTTGTTCTGTTGTCTTGGGTTCTATCTGAGACATGAAGCATGAGAACATAGCCATTCCTGCGGGTTGAGTAGACTGTCTTGTCTTAACTCCATCAGTCAGCTTCCCGATGATTTGCTGGATTGGATGGTCTTTGAGCCACTTGGGGATATCGTCTTCTTCTGGGTCTGTTCCCCCCGTTGAGTCGCTCTGGTGGGTTTCTGCATCAGCTGGGATCTGGTCTCCTTGGTCTGCAGTTGGATCAGCTACCGTCTTGTCATATGCAGGTTGGGTCTGATCTGTAGATGAGTCTTTATCAGCTACAGCTCGGTCTTCATCAGTGGCAACTGGATCAGATAGGTTTGGTGTTCCTGTCTGATCTGCAGTTGGGTCTTCAGCAGCTACGGTTGTGTCTTCAGGCTGGTCTGCAGGTGAGTCTACCATTCCAGTGTCATGTACAATGACTTCTTCGAGGGTTGCTGATTTGAGCTTATTCTCAATAGGCCCAACTTGCTTCCTGTACTCAACAGTAGATTCATCAAATACAACATGGGGTGTTTCCTCCACAACTAAGGTTCTTTTATTAAAAACTCTATATGCCTTACTTCTTTGTGAGTATCCCATGAAGAGACCATCATCAGTTTTAGCATCAAAGGCATTTAGTTGTGTTTTACCGTTGTTGTGGATGAAACACTTACATCCAAAAACGTGAAAGTAAGCAACAATAGGAGTTCTATTATTCCAAACCTTATAGGGAGTTTTACCATGTCTCCCTACTATCATACTCTTGTTCTGAGTATGGCAAGCTGTCTTAACAGCTTCAGCCCAGAACCTCTTGGGCAGGTCCGATTCTGCAATCATGGACCTAGCTGCTTCCTTCAGGGTTCTGTTTCTTCTTTCAGCAACACCATTCTGCTGGGGGGTCCTGGCTGCAGAGAGCTCATGCTGGATCCCATTCTGATCGCTGTAATAAGTGATCGCCTTGTTGAGAAACTCTCCTCCTCTATCTGATCTGATCTTGATGATTGAGAGGGATTTCTCATTCTGGATCCTTCTCAGCAGCTCAGGTAGCTTGGTTAAGGTTTCACTCTTCTTATACAGGAAGATAATCCAAGTGTACCTTGAATAATCATCTACTACAACAAGTGCATGCTTTCGGCCGCTTAGAGTCCTTAGCTTGATAGGACCAAATAGATGATACCCAGATCTTAAATCGATCTTGGAAAATACTGAAGCTCCCTGGAGCTGATCTAAGAGATCATTGATACGGGGTAGGGGATATTTATTCTTGATTATCACTCTGTTCAGCACCCGATAATCAATGCACAAGCGAAATTAACCATCCTTCTTCTTGAAAAATAACACTGGTGCTCCCCACGGCGACGCACTCAGTAGGATATAACCTTTCTCGGTCAATTCCTCCAGTTGATTCTTCAGTTCCTGCATTTCGGTCGGTGCCATACGATATGGTGCTTTCGATATTATGGACGTACCAGGATCCAACTCTATCGTGAATTCCACATCTCTCTGTGGAGGTAAACCAGGTAACTCGTCTGAAAACACATCGGTGTAGTTTCTCACTACAGAGATATCTGCCAACGTCACTAATGATTTCTCGGTCTTGGTCATATAGCACCAATAACCGATACACCCCTGATTGAGTAACTTCACTGCTTTCATCATATTAATGACTCTTTCGGATCGACTGGGGTTACCCCCTGAAATAAACACTCGACTCTGTCGTCTGAAATGATAGTGACCATATGCTTATGGACACTAAGGATGGCATCATGAGGATCCATCCAATCAATACCCAAGATTACGTCATCTTTAGGTAAGTCTACCACGATTAGGTCTGCCAGCCATTCACGGCCCTCAAGCTGAATTCGACAGTTCTTAACTTCACGATTTCCGATAATTCTTCTTCCGTCTGGTAGACCAATGACATAAGGTTCGCAACTAGTAGCACTATTCAGGTGTAGTCTACTCAAATATAATTCGAAAATGAATGAATGTGATGCGCCAATATAAAAAAGGGTACACATAAGTTGAGACAGAATTTCGAGTGTACCTGAGATCATTCAGGCCTCCGCATCGTCGGTCCTCTTCATCTCATAAATTCGGGGCATGCCGGCCCCCAAACCAGATGTTGTTGTATGATAAGTATGGGTTCCGCCTTTATTTGCTCTCGTCGTCTTAAACGATGCGGACTGAGTAGTCTGATTCTGAACAGTCGACTACTTCGGGGTCTGATATGTCGTCGGAGCAGGTCTAGAATCTCTTCGGCAGAAATGGGCCTTATGCCCAGCAATCCCACAGACGTTGCATGTGATAGTCTGTTTCAGACACTTAGTGTTGTAATAACCCTATTCTCCATAGTTGAAACAGGTGATGGCCTAACTGGCCGCTCGGGACTGCGATTCCACAGGTTTAGGCACCATAGGAGCTCGCTCAGAAAAAGTAGAACCCATGCGAGGCTTCTTGAAGGTTGCCCGACTGCCCTCGGACTGATTATGATTCTTCGATTTCTTGCCAGTAGATGAAGATTGTTGCTTAGCAATTTCATTAGTACTAAGCTCCTAAGTAAGAGCTTTCTCGATAAACTCGGCCAGGGTGGCTCAATGATGATTAAGCAATTGCATCCGCATACGAGGTTTCAACCTCTTATTGAAGTGCTTGATTTTATCCGCCTCGGAGTGGATAACTGATGAAGCAAAGGGAAGTAGCTCCTGAAACTTCTCGGCGATGGCGAGAATATCTTCCTCTGCTGAGGGGTCAGGACTGAGTAATTCCGATTACTTGGCCTCCCTGAGTGTGGCCAGATAATATCTTTCCAACACGAGGGTCTTAAACTAGTCCCAAGTGCAAGATCGGTCGGTGGGCTTCAGAGATAGCCACCAAGAGTGAGCGCTCTTACCCAGATAGTAAGCCACAACTGAAACTTTGTGCCCTTCGGGACACTCCACCATAGCAAATAGTTTCTCAAAATGTTCAAGCCAGTGAATAATATCCGCCGGCTCAGATGAGCCCTCAAAAGTAGGTGGCCTCTAGTGAGAGATGTCGCGAATTATGTTGCTCACACTCCTATCTTGCCTCTGAGATAGCGGCGGAGGAGCCTATTGAGCCTGAATGGTTGAATTCTGCATTGTCTCCATCAGACGTGCCATCTGCATCTCGGGTACTACTCCCAGATAGTGAATGATTATCTCCCGGTGAATGAGTAGCATCGTCAGCTGAGTTGACAGCATTGCTGCCTGTTGAACTAATTGTAATACCCGGTTGTAGTTCAGTAATTATCATTCAGTATTTATCATTCAGTAATTGATACTCAGTAATTTCACTCATTAATGATCAATTGTCACTCATATTCAATCATGGTATTCATCATTCAGAGTAATTGTATCGTGTATCAATCGTCATTCGTCACTAATCTAATTGGAGTTTCGTGCCGTGTTTATCATCGTTGTCTTTTTCATTGTGGGCTGTGCGTGAGGAGTAGCGCACGCTACGTACTCTTTTTAGCATTCGCTAATTGAGTACAGGTAGCGCACGCTACCACTCAGCATTAGCGCACGCTAATGTTACCCTGGTTGCGACCCGTAAGGTACCGGACCGCAGTGAGCATTTGTAGCGCACGCTACGAGTTGTAAGTAGCTCTAGCTAAAGGTTTGTAGTAGCGCACACTTAATTTGTTGAGTAGCGCGCGCTAGGGACGGATCGTGTTGAGTCCGGTGGCTACCGGATCGCATCGATTAATTCATAGCGCACGCTATGAGTGATATTTAGCGACGCAATCGATATTATAGCGCACGCTAATCGCTGGTTGTAGCGCACGCTATCGAGATCAGATCGAGGACAGAAGGTTTCGGATTCCATCTCGGGCATCACATAATTCGTTAGCGCACGCTAACAATGGGTATTAACGCACGCTAATGGCATGACCGTAGCGCACGCTACAAAAGGGTACGTAGCGCGCACTACCGTGTTCGGACAGTGGGTACTGGACTACCCAAATTACCCGTTAGCGCACGCTACGCACAAGGGCTAGTGCACGCTAACCTGGAATGGCTATATATTGGACAGTTAGCCTGAGTTCGTCATTTTATCATCCTTTCTCATTCCCTCATCGGTTTCGGGCGATTTTGGGCATTTTGGAGAGTTCTCTTCGAGCTTCTATCATCCATCATCATCTTCAAGTCTTTGAGTTGGATTATCATCACTCCATCATCTCCTTAACATCGAATCAAAGGTATTAATCTCTTGGATCTAGAATTTCGGATTTTTGGGTTTTTCCTTCCGATTTCTTCGTGTAAGCTTGGATTATCATTGGAATATGTTATATTTGGATTGTCTACCTTAGATAAGTATATTCTTACGGATTTAATGGTTATTTTCGGAATTATTTCAAGAACCCTTGGGGTTGACTTCGGTTAATTGGGGATTTTCCGATTAATGTAGTTGTAATCTTGAATTGTGGATTCCTAATGGATTATTGAGATCATTGAAGTGTTTTGTTAGTTCGATATACTCATTTTGGTGTTGGTCTCGATATATTCGGGATTGGACATTTTCGAAGTCGTGTGGTTGGTTACATATTCGTTGGAATGCCCCTATGAGTTTGATTATCGTTGTTTTCGACCTTTGGGTTAGTCGTGTTTAGTTGCTTGATACGTGTATTGAACGGTTGTTGGTAATTATTGTTATTCAAGGTTGTTCGAGCGACCGGCATTTCATTTAGGATGTTGTTCGTGGACGGACATTCTTCATCGGTATTGTGTAAGTTAATTCTTACTCGGTTAAAAGGATATTCATTCCTTTTGAGGTTGTTCATTCATAATCGTAACTCATTCATCATTGTATTAACCGTATCAAAACTTGTCATTGTCAATTAATCACCTCAGTCATAAGGAACGACGGTTCCAATCATTTCATTAAGTTGTCATTCATTTCACCATCATTTAATCTTGGTGAGTCATGATTCATTTTCGTTGTCACTTTTGTCATATTGTGGCATTCCGGGTCATACTGGCGTGCCGTTTGGTATGTGTAGGATTTTCATGTCGGGCACATTATAGTCGTGTGTTGGTTGGTGGCCTCACATTGGACTGTGCACACGAGTTGATGGCTTCGTGAGACTGATTAGGTACAAGACCACACGTGTATTCGATCGATACTCGTTGGTGGCTTGTGCACGGACACATTTCCATCCCGGACGTAGTGTGGCGCCATTCCTTTGAGCCGTATCATTTGTTGATTCATATAGCATGTTTGATTGCGTATGTTTCGACAGGATATTGTATAACTGTGGATAACTCATGATTGTGTATTTTCAACTCTTGAGGATTGTTGTTCTGTGTAACTGACCCCGTTGGGATCATTTTCTGGTCATGGCAAGGCTAAAGCACGGGAGAGCACGGTGACGGCGAGAGTCCCATTGATACTAGTAGGGGCCCCGGTCTTTTCGATCATTTATGTTTCCTTCATTTATTCCTGCAGACATTCCGTTTGAATATTCATTTCACTCAGTGTTGTATATTTTATATCCATATAAAATATACTTGTATTCAGTATCATCCTGGGTGTGTTGTATGAAACTCCTTATCGGAGTAATTAATTGTGTAATGTGGTTCGGTACTACATTTACCTGCGTAATTTACTCATTTTCATTAGCTCGGTGGGTCCCGGTCGGGGTCCACGGCACCGTAATATCCGCCTAGTTTGGGGTGTTACGAGTTGGTATCGGAGATGAGTTTTGAATACTACCTTCCGAGTCATATCTCATTTGAAATCATCGTCATCGGACTAGTATCATTGGACTTTCGCGTCACGTGTGACTGTGCAAATGCCGAGCCAATCGGATCAGTGAAGCGTAAGATTTACGATGCCATGGTATAATTTACGGCAATAATCATTCATTCATAATTCATCAGTTAACAATCCTCATTCATCATCTTCAATTGTGATCAAGTCGATAATGTTAACTCATTAATCACTCAATTCATTTCATTACTCAGTTGTTGATCTTGAAGATCATATCATCAATCTTGTTAAATTGTTCAAGATAATCATTTCAGTAATTTCATCAGATAATCATGTCACGTCAATTAATCATTCATGTAATCGCTGTATTTGAGCGCGTATGCTCATTTTCATCATTCCTTAATATAATCATAATGTGATACTCATGCGAGATATATAATCATCATATGACTTTCCACTTCAGTATGGAAAGGGCCGGCAGAGGACGTGGAGGATGAGGCCGTGGAGCGGGCCGAATCCCGAGAACTCGTGTGAATACACGTGCGAATGCCAGGAATAATGCTAACTTATCGAGCAGTGACGCTGCCACTCATTCACCTGGACGTGATCATTCACTATCAGGGAGTCAAACCCGGGACACAGCTCAGTCAGAGGGTGTTCGAGTCGACCCACTCGCCTTTATGCAGGGCATGATGGCCCAAACGACTCAGATGGCACAACTAATGGAGGCGATGCATAACTCCACTACTCAAAATCAACAGGCTCCTCCGCCGCCACCTCAGAGGCAAGAGAGGGGTGTAAGCAATATCATTAGCGATATCTCTCGCTAGCGACCACCTACCTTTGAAGGCTCATCTGAGCCGGCGGATATTGTCCACTGGCTTGAGCATTTTGAGAAGTTATTTGCTATGGTGGATTGCCCTGAAGGGCATAAAGTTTCAGTTGCGGCTTACTATCTTGGTAAGAGCGCTCATTCATGGTGGTTATCGTTGAAGCCCACAGACGGATCATGTACTTGGGATCAGTTCAAGACCCTCATGATGGAGAGGTACTATCCGGCCCCACTCAGGGAGGCCAAGTTGTCGGAACTACTCACTCCCGACCTTTCGACGGATGATGATGTTCTCGCCATCGCCGAAAAATTTCAGGAACTTCTTCCGTTCGCCTCATCTATCATTCACTCTGAGGCGGACAAGATCAAGTATTTCAGCAAGAGGCTGAAACCTCGTATGCGGCTACAGTTGCTTAATCATAATTGTGCCACTCTGGCCGAGTTCATTGAGAAAGCTCTCACTTACGAGCCATCGCTAAGGAAATTGCTAAGCAACAACCCTCATCAGCTGGCAAGAAGTCCAAGAACCGTAATCAGTCTGACGGGAGTCAGGCCACTTTCAAGAAGCCACGTGCGGGCTCTACCTTTTCTGAGCGTCCTTCGATGATGCCTAAACCCGCGGAATCTCAGTCGCGAGCGGCCAGTTCGGCCTCACCTGTTTCAACTGTGAAGAACAGGGTCATTTCAGCACCAAATGTCCGAAGCAGACTGTCACGTGCCACAACTGTGGGGTTGCTGGGCATAGGGCCCGTTTTTGCCGTAGGGACTCTAAACCCACTCTGGCGTCATCTCAAGCGCCAGGTCATTCAGCGGTGCAGAATCAGGCCACTCAGTCAGCGTCGTTCAAGACAACAGGAGCTAAAGGCGGAGCCAAGAGCTATCAGATGGGAGCGTCCGGTTCGGGGGCGGGCAAGCCCCGAATTTATGAGATGAAGAAAACCGACGATCCGGAGGCCCGGATGATCTCAGGTACACTCGATATTCTATCTCAACCTGTGTGTACCCTTTTTGATACTGGTGCATCGCATTCATTCATTTCCGAGTCATGTTTGAGTAGACTACATCTGGGTAGTGCTACTAGTTGTGAGCCTTATGTCATTGGTCTACCCGATGGTAGACGAATTGTCGGAAATCGTGAGATTCGGAATTGTCCGATTCAGCTTCAGGGTCATGTATGGCCAGCGGACCTAATCGTAGTAGATTTGCCGAAGGACGACGTCATCTTGGGTATTGATTGGATGGATCGTCATGATGCCATCATTAGTGTCCGTAAGCGTATGATCACTATCATTTCAGACGATGGGGTCGAATGTGCGTTTCAGGGAGGTAATCCCGGCTGTTCTGGTAAGGTCATTAATTTGATGAAAGCAGTAAGATTACTCAATTAGGGATGTGTCGGTTATTGGTGCTATATGACCAAAACCGAGAAATCATCAGTAATGTTGACGGACATTCTGGTAGTGAAGGAATATGACGATGTTTTTCCAGACGAGTTACCTGGTTTGCCTCCATAGAGGGATGTGGAATTCACGATTGAGTTGGAGCCTGGTACGTCCCCGATATCGAAGGCACCGTATCGGATGGCCCCGACCGAAATGCATGAATTAAAGAACCAACTTGAGGAATTGTTCGAGAAGGGTTATATTCGACCGAGTGCGTCCCCGTGGGGAGCACCAGTGTTATTTGTCAAGAAGAAGGATGGTTCGTTCCGCTTGTGTATTGATTACCGGGAATTGAACCGGGTGACGATCAAGAATAAGTATCCTTTACCCCGTATTGATGACCTCTTAGATCAACTTCAGGGAGCTTCAGTATTTTCCAAGATCGACTTAAGATCTGGATATCATCAGTTGCGGATTCGAGAGTCGGATATCGCAAGGACGGCGTTTCGAACATGCTATGGTCATTATTAGTTTGTGGTTATGCCGTTTGAGTTGACTAATGCACCTGCGGTATTCATGGAATTAATGAATCGGGTTTTCATAGACTATCTGGATCAGTTCGTGGTTGTCTTCATTGATGACATTTCGATTTATTCTCGTGACCGGGAGGAACACGAGTCTCACCTTCATCAAGTTCTCGACGTGTTGAGACGAGAACAACTTTATGGGAAGTTTTCCAAATGTGAGTTTTGGATGTCCGAAGTGACGTTTCTCGGACACGTAATTTCATCAGACGGAGTTCGTGTCGATCCTCAGAAGACGGAGGCTATTCGAGATTGGCTACCTCCGAAGAATGTTAAGGAAATCCGAAGTTTCCTCGGATTAGCGGGATATTATCGGCGATTTGTGGAGGAATTTTCTAAAATCGCTCAACCCATGAGGAACCTTTTACGGAAGGATAAGAAATACACGTGGTCCGACGCGTGTCAACAGAGTTTTGAGGAACTCAAGAACAGGTTAACTTCAGCACCTGCCCTTTCTTTACCGCAAGGGACGGAGGGATTTGTGGTCTATAGTGATGCGTCCGGACAGGGTCTCGGATGTGTACTCATGCAGAAAGGGAAAGTTATCGCTTATGCTTCACGGCAATTGAGACCTTACGAGGTTAATTATCCGACCCACGACCTGGAGCTAGCAGCCGTGGTGTTCGCATTGAAGATTTGGCGTCATTATCTTTATGGAGTTACCTGTCAGATATTCACCGATCATAAGAGTTTAAAGTATATATTTACTCAGAAGGAGTTAAATATGCGACAGAGACGGTGGTTGGAACTAATCAAAGATTATGATATCGAGATCCTTTACCACCCGGGCAAGGCGAACGTTGTCGCCGACGCCTTGAGTCGTAAGTCCGTTCAGGAGCAGATGCTTGCTCGATTAACAGTTCAGAAGGAACTTCAGCAGGAATTTCTGAGACCCGAGATCGAGGTCTGGTTACAGCGAGTACAAGGGCAACTTTGTACGTTGGAGATTTCATCGTCACTTGAGGAGGCGATCAGGGAGAATCAGGGTGTGGACCCATTTTTGTTACGCATTCGAGAGGATGTGACTCAGGGGAAAGCCCCCGGATTTGTGGTTCACGAGGATGGACTTCTGCGTTTTAAGAATCGGTTATGCGTACCGGCGAATGACGAGTTGAAAAACTCGATTTTGAAAGAAGCTCATGCTACCCCTTATTCTGTTCATCCGGGGTCTAGTAAGATGTATAAGGACTTGAAACAAAATTACTGGTGGAGTAATATGAAGCGAGAAGTCGCAGAATTTGTTTCGAGATGCTTAACCTGTCAACAAGTTAAGATTGAACACCAGCGACCGGCGGGCATGCTGAAACCTCTCCCTATTCCAGAATGGAAGTGGGAATACATTTCTATGGATTTCATCACGAGTTTGCCGACGAGTCGTCGTGGCATGAATACGATCTGGGTGATCGTGGACCGCTTAACCAAATCGGCTCATTTTCTTGAAATCAAGGATACGTGGGGTCCCGAGAGACTGGCCCAGTTGTTCATCAAGGAGATAGTGAGATTGCACGGTACTCCTAAAAGTATCGTTTTCGATCGTGACGGACGATTTGTGTCTCATTTTTGGAAATCAGTTCATCGTGCTATGGGAACTCAGCTTAATCTCAGTACCGCTTTTCATCCTCAGTCCGATGGACAATCAGAGAGGACTATTCAGACCTTAGAGGACATGTTGAGGGCATGCGTCCTCGATTGGAAAGATGATTGGGAAGCCCAACTACCATTGATCGAGTTCACGTATAATAATAGTTGGCATGCTTCGATTAAGATGGCACCTTACGAGGCCTTGTACGGTCGTCGTTGTCGATCTCCTTTGTGTTGGGATGACCTATCAGAATCAATCGGCACCGAGCCCGATATGCTTATAGCCGCCCGTGAGAAGGTAGCTTTGATCAGAAGGCGTTTTTTGACCGCTTAGAGTCGACAGAAAATCATATGCAGATAATCGTCGTCGACCGTTAGAGTTCGAGGCGGGTGACCATGTTTTGGTCAAGGTCTCCCCGAGTCGTGGTATCTTCCGTTTTGGGAAGAGGGGTAAGTTGAGTCCGAGATTCATTGGACCGTATGAGATTCTGGATCGAGTAGGCGAGTTAGCTTACCGATTGGCTTTACCTCCGGCGTTGAGCCGAATTCGTAATGTGTTTCACGTATCTCAGTTGCGGAAGTATGTTGCCGACCCGAGTCACATACTTCAGTTCGATGAAATCGAGATTGCCGATGATCATTCATATGAGGAACGTCCTATATGAGTTTTAGAGCGGCGAATCAAGCAGTTGAGGAATAAGACGATTCCTTTGGTTAAAATTCAGTGGTCTAGACACGGAGTCGAAGAGGCTACGTGGGAAACCGAGGATAGTATGCGGGAGAGTTATCCCGAGTTGTTTGACCCTTAGTTTCGGGGACGAAACTCTTTTAAGGGGGGGTGTATGTAATACCCGGTTGTAATTCAGTAATTATCATTCAGTATATATCATTCAGTAATTGATACTCAGTAATTTCACTCATTAATGATCAATTATCACTCATATTCAATCATGGTATTCATCATTCAGAGTAATTGTATCGTGTATCAATCGTCATTCGTCACTAATCTAATTGGAGTTTCGTGCCGTGTTTATCATCGTTGTCTTTTTCGTTGTGGGCTGTGCGTGAGGAGTAGCGCACGCTACGTACTCTTTTTAGCGTTCGCTAATTGAGTACAGGTAGCGCACGCTACCACTCAGCATTAGCGCATGCTAATGTTACCCTGGTTGCAGTCCAGAAGGTACTGGACTGCAGGTGAGTTATTTGTAGCGCACGCTACGAGTGGTAAGTAGCGCGCGCTAACGGGTTGTAGTAGCGCACGCTAAATATGTGGAGTAGCGCGCACTAGGGACGGATCAGGTTGAGTCCAGTGGCTACTGGACTGCACTGGATTAATTCATAGCGCACGCTATGAGTGATATTTAGCATACGCAATCGATATTATAGCGCACGCTAATCGTTGGTTGTAGCGCACGCTATCGAGATCAGATCAGAGGACAGAAGGTTTCTGGATTCCAGTACTGGGCATCACATAATTCGTTAGCGCACTGTCACGCCCCACCTTAAGGCAGCAGGCATCGCCCAGCATCCGGCCGACGCCTGCCGGACGGGCGCGCAGCATGCTCGCGCGCGTACATGGACCCGGCTAAGCTCACAGAGGACTACCCCCCCTATAATAGGCTTAGACGGAAAAAGCCTTGTGACAGCAGTAGACATTGAAAAGCCGAGGAACCCACTGTCCAGAAAGAAGACCCTAGAAGCATCAAGATGGAAACCAATCAACTCCAGAAGGTCAAAGAGGGTTCCAGAAGGGCAGAAATCGGGTCGGGTTGCTACGGGCCGAATCGGGCCTTGGCCGGGCCGGGCCGGGACACTTCGGCCGGCCGACATTCCAGAGGGGTCTGGGGACTCCAAGAACACTTCTTAGAATTACCTAGAATTGTATAGATCTTTCTAGATGATGGCATTCTTGTAAATACTTGGAATAGTAATGTTTTGTTGGTAATTTGTTAGCCTAGGAGGATTAGTATAAATACCCCCTTGAGGCTCATTTGTAACTCATCTTGAGAAAGCTGATTTGCCACAGTGCAATAAGAGAAAACCTTCCCCAAGCACTTTCTTACTTTCCTTCCTAGTAATCTTGTGTGTGTTGATAGGCTTACTACTTAGGCTTGAGACAACCTAAGATAGTGCCGCACGGAGAGGGCTTAGCGAGGCGCGAGTATAACCCCGTGACAGTTGGTATCGGAGCCAAGGTTGAGACAACCAAGGCGGATTTTCGAAGATTGCTAGCTGATCGTTGCTGGTAGGGCACAACTGGTCGGGGACTAATGCCGTCTCCCTGATGAGCCCATGGCAGGGCGAAACCAGTTGGCATGCTATGAGGGATAGGCTGGTCCCGGGGTGTGAGGGCCCCTGGGACGCCGCACGGGCTTCGGAACTCCCGTCCCGTGACAGCACGCTAACAATGGGTATTAACGCACGCTAATGGCATGACCGTAGCGCACGCTATAAAAGGGTATGTAGCGCGCGCTACCGTGTTCGGACAGTGGGTACTGGACTACCCAAATTACCCGTTAGCGCACGCTACGCACAAGGGCTAGCGCACGCTAACCTGGAATGGCAATATATTGGACAGTTAGCCTGAGTTCGTCATTTTATCATCCTTTCTCTTTCCCTCATCGGTTTCGGGCGATTTTGGGCATTTTGGAGAGTTCTCTTCGAGCTTCTATCATCCATCATCATCTTCAAGTCTTTGAGTTGGATTATCATCACTCCATCATCTCCTTAACATCGAATCAAAGGTATTAATCTCTTGGATCTAGAATTTCGGATTTTTAGGTTTTTCCTTCCGATTTCTTCGTGTAAGCTTGGGTTATCATTAGAATATGTTAGATATGGATTGTCTACCTTGGATAAGTATATTCTTACGGATTTAATGGTTATTTTCGGAATTATTTCAAGAACCCTTGGGGTTGACTTCGGTTAATTGGGGATTTTCCGATTAATGTAGTTGTAATCTCGAATTGTGGATTCCTAATGGATTATTGATATCATTGAAGTGTTTTGTTAGTTCGATATACTCATTTTGGTGTTGGTTTCGATATATTCGGGATTGGACATTTTCGAAGTCGTGTGGTTGGTTACGTATTCGTTGGAATGCCCCTATGAGTTTAATTATCGTTGTTTTCGACCTTTGGGTTAGTCGTGTTTAGTTGCTTGATACGTGTATTGAACGGTTGTTGGTAATTATTGTTATTCAAGGTTGTTCGAGCGACCGGCATTTCATTTAGGACGTTGTTCGTGGACGGACATTCTTCATCGGTATTGTGTAAGTTAATTCTTACTCGGTTAAAAGGATATTCATTCCTTTTGAGGTTGTTCATTCATAATCGTAACTCATTCATCATTGTATTAACCGTATCAAAACTTGTCATTGTCAATTAATCACCTCAGTCATAAGGAACGACGGTTCCAATCATTTCATTAAGCTGTCATTCATTTCACCATCATTTAATCTTGGTGAGTCATGATTCATTTTCGTTGTCACTTTTGTCATATTGTGGCATTCCGGGTCATACTGGCGTGCCGGTTGGTATGTGTAGGATTTTCATGTCGGGCACATTATAGTCGTGTGTTGGTTGGTGGCCTCACATTGGACTGTGCACACGAGTTGATGGCTTTGTGAGACTGATTAGGTACAAGACCACACGTATATTCGATCGATACTCGTTGGTGGCTTGTGCACGGACACATTTCCATCTCGGACGTAGTGTGGCGCCATTCCTTTGAGCCGTATCATTTGTTGATTCATATAGCATGTTTGATTGCATATGTTTCGACAGGATATTGTATAACTGTGGATAACTCATGATTGTGTATTTTCAACTCTTGAGGATTGTTGTTCTGTGTAACTGACCCCGTTGGGGGATACTGTTTTTCAGGTCATGGCAAGGCTAAAGCACGGGGAGAGCACGGTGACGGCGAGGAGTCCCAGTGATACTAGTAGGGGGCCCCAGTCTTTTCAGTCATTTATGTTTCCTTCATTTATTCCGCTGCAGACATTCCGTTTGAATATTCATTTCACTCAGTGTTGTATATTTTATCTCCATATAAAATATACTTGTATTCAGTATCATCCTGGGTGTGTTGTATGAAACTCCTTATCGGAGTAATTAATTGTGTAATGTGGTTCGGTACTACATTTACCCTGCGTAATTTACTCATTTTCATTAGCCTGGTGGGTCCCAGTCGGGGGTCCACGGCACTGTAATATCCGCCTACTTTGGGGTGTTACACTAATGACATCCCTCGCGTTCGCGTGGGTATTCACACGAGCTCCCGGGTTTCGGCCCGCACCGCGGCCTCTTCCCCTGAGTCCTCTGACAGCTCTATCCATACTAAAGTAGGAAAGTCACATGATAATTACAGATCTTGCATGAATATCACATTATGATTACATTATGGAATGATAATAATGAGCATACACGCTCTAACACAATAAACGCATTAATAGTGCAGTAAATTGATCGTCGACATTACGCCAGAATATGATAAGATCGCATGAAAGATCAACTGAGGTGACATGATTATCTGATGAAATTCCTGAAATGATTATCTTGAACAAGTTAAAAACACTGATAATACGATCCACAAGATCAAGAACTGAGCAATGAGATTGACTGAGTGATTAATGAGTTAACATGATCGGCAAGATCCAAAAGAAAATGATGATTGAGGATTGTTGTCCAATGAATGATGAATGAATTGATTCTTATTGCCAGAAATTATACCATGGCGTCAGAAATCATACCGTTCTTTTGTTCTGAGGGGCTTCGCGCTTGCACACGTGACGCGAAAGTCCAATGATACTAGTCTGATGAATGATGATTTCAATGAGACATGACTCACAAGGGTAGTATTCAAAACCACGCTCTGATACCTACTCTGTAACACCCCAAACTAGGCGGCTATCACATTGTCGTAGACCCCCAACTAGGACCCACCAGGCGAATGAAAAATAATAATTTAAATAATATAATTGTAGTACCAAACCACATTATTTTACCAATTACTCTGATGAGGAGTTTAAAGTACAATACACTTAGGAATACAGAATACATATATTTCATATGAAGATGAAATATATAACACAAAATAAAATGAAAATCCAAACAGAAACTGGAGCGGAAAATATACATGAAAGAAACCTGAACAACTAAAAAGACTGGGGGCCCCTACTAGTATTACTGGGACTCATCGCCGTCAACGTTCTCTTACCGTGACTTTGCCTTTCCATGACCTAAAAACAACACCCCCAATGGGGTCAGTTACACAAAACAACAATCCTAAAGAGATGAACAAATGGAATAATCACATGACTTAATTATGAATTCAAGTTTGAAGAAAGGGCATCATAGTACGCCCGAAAGGGATGTGCAAGTGCACAAGTAGCCGAGTGTCCGGAATCCCGCATATAGACACGCACTTGTCCTAATTAGTCTCACGGAGGCACGTTACCTTCTGCACGGTTCAATGTATCGGATTACTCGCATAATACATGACCATCGTGTGCCCGACTAAAAATTCCACGTATATACCACCCGGCAATGCAATACGATCCTGGAAGGTCACTAGAACAAAAGCAACCGTGATGAATAATAATGAATAGAAATCCGACAAGGGCCAAGAATGACTCACCGAGGTGAATTAATAACGAAATGAGTGATAGCTCAAATGAAATGATTAGAACCGTCGTTCCTCGTGAATTAAGTGATTAGTTTGATAATTACAAGTCTCAACATGATTGATATACTATGAATGAATTACATGTATGAATGAACAACAACGAAAGGAATGATTATCGTTTTAACCGAGCAT
This sequence comes from Orobanche coerulescens, assembly GCA_033398695.1. NCBI lineage: Eukaryota > Viridiplantae > Streptophyta > Magnoliopsida > Lamiales > Orobanchaceae > Orobanche > Orobanche coerulescens. Next base: position 146,227,467 of record CM065803.1, read on the forward strand.
GAATTTACTGGCCTGGAATTAGATGAAAAGGGTACGAATGCCGAGGTACCAAGGTTGAAAGGAAACGAAAACTCCAAACCTAAACAAGTTCGCAATCAACTATCAATAACCCATCGGTAGGAAAATAAGTTGGAATCCACCCGAAAATACTACGCACGATACATGTATTCCGGTAATGAAATCTCTAGGTGGCGAAACACACCCAACCATCCCAAATACTCAACAATTCCGGAAAATACAACAATAAATCCGTAGGAACACATGTATCCAAGGTAGATAATCTATACTCAACATATTCCAACACACTAGCAAGTTGACTCGAAGAGATCGGAAGGAAAACCCCCAAATCCCAAAATTCTAGGGTTAACAAAGTTTACCTTGATTTGGAGTGGTGGAGAGGATTAGACGTTGAATAATCCAAACTAGGAGCTTAAAGATGTTGATGGATGATAGTAGCTCGAAGAGATCTTCACAAATCCCCCGAAATCGCCCAAAATCGCCCAAGGGAGGAGGAGAAAAGGAAAAATGACGAAATGGGGCTGGAATGTCCTATTTATACTAAAACCCAGCTAAGCGCGTGCTAGCTTTTGAGATTAGCATGTGCTAGCAGGTACACCGGGTAGTTCAGTGAACTCTGCCTGCCTCGTTAGCGTGCGCTACGTACTTGGTAGCGTGCGCTAACGCATTCCTCTTAGCGTATGTCAACCGAGTCTAACGTGTGCTACCTGATAGTTGGCGTCCAGAAAAAGAAGTCCATAACCTACTGTCAACTGCCTGCTCGAGCCTTAGCGTGCGCTACTATGATTGCTTAGCGTGCGCTACTAACACAACTAGTGTGCGCTATCTCCCACTCATAGCATGCACTACGAAGTCTCCACCTTAGTCTTGTACCTACTGGACTGTCTACCTCCACTACACTAGCGTGCGCTAATGTTGATACATAGCGTGCGCTATCAATACTTGATTAGCGTGCACTATAAAGAGTATGTAGCGTGCGCTACTCCTCACACACAGGCTACCAATTACGATGATAATGATAATATTGTTGTCTCTAATCTCAAACAGGGTTGAATGACGAATGATAACTGATATACGATTCAGAATACGCCGAACGGTGAATATAAATGAATGAATATGAATGATGAATGATTATTAAAGAGTGGAAATTACTGAGTGACAATTACAGAATGATAATAAATGAATTCTCAACGGGGTATTATAGATTATATGTGGAACTTGAATGTTTTAATGAAATTTAAAAGGATCGGTATATTCTCGATAAAAAGGGTTTTATCCGAGATAACTCGTATGCTTCGTGGAAAATGTGTATTCGGAATATGTGAGTATGTGCTGTATATCAGAAGATGTTATAATCACACTTCGTGAATATTGTATACCATAATCACTTGTCGTGGATTGTTAATCACTACGAGTACTTGTTCGGTGGGTACGTGACAGGTGGTGATATTAATTATTACTGCTTTGAAAGGAGGTTGTGATGCTTAGTGTTAATGGCTTGGTATTTGCTTATTGATGTGTGATTGTTGTAAGTGATGTGCCACCGGGTATGATTGTTGAATCTCCGGGATTCATACTTGCTAGTATGGGTCGGGCGGGACGTAGGGTTATCCAACGGGTATGTCTTCTCGGGACTCTGAGGTTCGTGGCTTGCTAGCCCGATGCCGGGATAACTTGTGGGGTTATCCAATCCGGGCATGTCTTGAGGGACTCCGAGGTTCGTAGCTTGTTAGTGCAATGCCGGGATAACTTATGGTTGTGATTTGGTTATGTGATGTACGTGTCATGGGTTGTCCAATCGGGTATGTTGTGTAAGAGCATCCTAGGTTCGTAGCTTGTTAGTGCGATGTCGGGATAACTATGAACGTATATATGATTGTGCTCACGTGACTGTTGGTACTGTGACATGTGATTTGGCATGGTTTCCCATTGGGTTATTCACTTGGGTATGTTCTGCGGGAGCATCTGAGGTCCGTGGCTTGTTAGCGCGGGACGCGAGTAATCAGTGGAAACATGTTGATATGTATGATTAGTTCGTGGTCCCCGAACTTTGTGACTGGAATGGTATAATTGTGTCGTGGACCCCGTGTGTTATTGTCATAATTGTAGTTTGGGAAAATAACTTTTGGGTTGTGTCCCTAAGTGGTTTCGAAAGGCTTGAGAATTCTTAAATCCCAAATGTTTTCAAAACTCCTGAGATCGTAAATGTTTTGTAAGACCTATATCAAGTTTCATACCCACCTTTCATTATTTGAACTGTTTTGATCAAGTGACTTATCTTGGGAAGCATGTTCACGATTATTGTGTGCTCCGAATATATTGTGTATGGCTTGTATTTGTATTTTATACTTGCACTAGCAAAACAGTGGAGTTTTGCTAACCCCCGAGTATTTGTGGGGTGGATGTCTGTATTGCGTCCAGGTACTTGCAGGTTGCTGGGGAGCGAATCACAGGATCGATACGAAGGATGATGGAAGACTACGATACTAATCACATGAAGACCAGTTGTTGAGTATTTCGGTAGTGTTTTGTTGTTTGTCTCTCCGTTGTGTTATTTGTAACACCCCAAACTAGGCGGATATTACAGTGCCGTAGATCCCCAACTGGGACCCACCAGGCAAATGAAAATGAATGAATTACACAAGATAAATGTAGTACCGAACTACATTACAACAATAATTACTCCGATGAGGAGTTTAGTTACAACACACCAGACAATATGAATACTAGTGTATTTTATATGAAGATAAAATACACAACACCGAATGAAATGGAGTATTCAAATGAAAGTCTGCAAATGGAAAATAAAGGACAATAACATGAATAATCGAAAGATCGGGGCCCCTACTAGTATCACTAGGACTCCTCGACATCAACATGCTATTCCCGTGCGTTTGCCTTGCCATGACACGAAAAACAAAATCCCGGCCGGTTAAATGTAACAACAATCCTCAAGGGTTGAAAATACACAAACATGATTTAACTGAAGTTATGAAATATCCTTAGTTATGAATTACGCTGAAGAAGAGTATCATAGTACGCCCGTAGTGTTCTGTGCAAGTGTACAAGACGAATGACCGGACACACCCGTCCTTGTACCTAATTAGTCTCACGGAGGTAATCTGTTACCGTGTGCACAGTCCAATGTATCACTCCCAATACATGGCCATAACGTGCCCGACTAAAAATTCCACACATCCGCACCCGGCCACGCAATATGAACCCAGAAGGTCATATGAACGAGAATGACCGTAATGAATATCAATGAATAAATAATAATCTGACAAAGTTAAGAATGACTCACCGAGATGAGAGTAATAATGAAGTGATGGATAGTTTTAATGGAATGGTTGGAACTGCCGTTCCCGTTAATGAAGTGATTGTTCAACAATTACAAGTCTCAAAATGATTAATACAATGATGAATGAGTTATGATTATGAATGATCAACAACAAAAGGTATGAATATCCTTTTAACCGAGTAAGAATTAACTTACACAACACCGGTGACAATTATCCTTCCACGAACAATGTCCTAATTGAGATATCGGTCGCTCGAACAACCTTGAACAATTCAATTACCAACAATCCGTTCAAAATACGTAACAAACATGAATATAACGAACTCAACACGTCGATACGACTAAACCAAGTCCATTGAGGCATTAAATCAAACACGTTGCGTCCAAACTCCGATTGATTACAATCAAACCTCATTATACCAATACCAAATCCCCCAAGAAGTGTTTCAAACCAACAAAACATCTTCAATACGATTACTAATCCAAAACGAATATCCAAAAAAACGTGATTATAACGACAATTAATCAAAAACCCCCAATTTCAACTCGATATTCAAAGTGTTCTTGAATAATTCCTCAATAATCCAATAAATCCTTATACAAACTCATAATCATATACATATCCCTTCATACAACATGATTATAACGTCCAAAACATCATATCTCAACATAGAATCGAAATCCAAGGTGTTGAAGAATATTACCTTTGAAGATCCAATCACTTCGATCCGAAGAACACGAGTTTAAACGAGTATCCAAGCTTCCCAAATGAATGAAGATGATGAAAGTCTAACACTCAAGTGATTGAGGATGGAAAAATCCCTCTCTCAAGTCTCTCTCTCGGAACAAAAAGAAGAAAGGAAGAAAATGGTGAAAAATGTCCCGGCCGAGTCCTTAAATACTGCCGGAAGTTACGACCGTAACTCGGCCCTCTTACGGCCGTAACTTTCCAAGTCAACGGCCTTACGGCCGTAACCGGCCAACTCGTACGGCCGTAACTCGACTTCGTCCGAAAGCCTGCCGACAGACTTACGGCCGTAACCGTTCCTGAGTTACGGGCGTAACCCGCCTTCGTCAAAAACACCCGTCGACAGCCTTACGGCCGTACCGCACACCTTACGGCCGTAACTCGGATGATACGGCCGTATCCGGCCAACATTACGGGCGTAACCCGCCTTCGTCAAAAATGCCCAGACATCCTTCCTGCAGCGTACGGCCGTATCCGGCTAAGCCTTACGGCCGTACCTGCCTCGACTTACGGTCGTATGCCGCAACCCTTACGGCCGTAAGTCACCCTTGGTCGACAACACCCGAATTTACGAACACCACTTACGGCCGTATCTCACCTTCCTTACGGCCGTAACTCACCTTCGGCCAAAATGCCCGGCACCTCTTTGGACCACTTACGGCCGTAACCGGCCAGCCTTACGGCCGTACCCACTGAACTTACGGCCGTATCCCAGAACCTTACGGCCGTAACTCGATGCTGGCCAAGGTGAATAAATCCGATGATTCCGATTCCTCGCTACGACTGATGAAAGATCCGACATACCAAGCGAATGCGAAAATGAACAAGTCTAACACATGCCAAAAATGATACTTCCAGCATAAGACTAACAATCACGATGATAATGATAATACTCCCGCTCCGACACTCAAACGGAGATGAAACGACGATTGGTAACTGATACACGGTTACAACATGCCAAATGAACGCAAATGAAAGAATCATGACTGATGAATGATTATTAATGAGTGAGAATTACTGAGTGACAATTACAGACTGATAATTACTGAGTGGTAAAGAATGAATTACAACCGGGTATTACATACTCCCCCCCTTAAAAAGAGTTTCGTCCCCGAAACTAAGGGTCAAACAACTCGGGATGACTCCCGCACCCTCTCCTCGGTTTCCCAAGTAGCCTCTTCGACTCCGTGTCTAGACCACTGAATCTGACCAAAGGAATCGTCTTGTTCCTCAGCTGTTTGATTCGCCTCTCCAACACTCGTACAGGACGCTCCTCGTACGAATGATCATCCGCGATCTCGATTTTGTCGAACTGAAGTATGAGAGAGACGTGAAACACATTATGAATTCGGCCCAACAACGGAGGTAAAGCTAATCGATAAGCTAACTCGCTTACTCGATTCAAAATCTCACACGGTCCAATGAATCTCGGACTCAACTTTCCCCTCTTCCCAAAATGGAAGATATTACGACTCGGGATTACCTTGACCAAAACATGGTCACCCGTCTCGATCTCTAATGGTCGACGACGATTCCCAGCATATGATTCCTGTCGACTCCGAGTGGTCAACAACGACTCCTGATCAAGCTACCTTCTCACGGGCGACTAATAAGCATATCGGGCTCGGTGCTGATTGATTCTGATGGGTCGTCCCAACACAAGGGAGATCGACAACGACGACCGTACCAGGCCTCATATGGTGCTACCTTCATCGCAGCATGCTAACTAAACTGTACGTGGACACAAACAACAGTAATTGGGCTTCCCAATCCTCTACTAATCGAGGACGCATGCCCTCAATATGTCCTCCAATGTCTGAAAAGTACTCTCTGATTGTCCGTCGGACTGAGGATGAAAAACGGTAATGAGATTCAGCTAAGTTCCCATAGCACGATGAACTGATTTCCAAAATGAGACACGAATCGTCCGACACGATCAGAAACGATACTCTTAGGGGTACCGTGAAGTCTCATTATCTTCTTGATGAACAACTGAGCCAGTCTCTCGGGACCCCACGTATCCTTGATCTCAAGGAAATGAGCTGATTTAGTTAAGCAGTCCGCGATAGCTCAGATCGTATTCATGCCACGACAATTCGTCGGCAACTCGTGATGAATTCCATAGAAATGTCTTCCCACTTCCATTCTGGAATAGGGAGCGGTATCAGCATACTCGCCGGTCGCTGATGTTCCATCTTGACTTGCTGATAGGCTAAACATCTCGAAACAAATTCCGCGACTCCTCGCTTCATATTACTCCACCAGAAATGTTGTTTCAAGTCCTTGTACACCCTACTAGACCCTGGGTGAACCGGATAAGGGGTAGCATGAGCTTCTCTCAAGATCGAGCTTTTCAACTCATCAATCGCCGGTACGCACCACCGATTCTCAAGTATCAAGAGTCCATCCTCGTGGACCACAAATCCAGGGGCTTTCCCCTGTACCACATCCTCGCGGATGAGCAACAAAATGAATCTGAGCTCTGATTCTCCCTGATTACCTCTTCAAGTGACGATGAAATCTCTAACATACAAAGCTGTCCCTGAACTCGCTGAAGCCAGACCTCGATCTCGGGTCTAAGGAATTCCTGCTGAAGCTCCTTCTGAATTGTTAAACGAGCAAGCATCTGCTCCTGAACGGACTTACTACTCAAGGCGTAGGCGACAATGTTCGCCTTGCCCGGGTGGTAAAGGATCTCGATATCAAAATCTTTGATTAGTTCCAACCACCGCCTCTGTCACATATTTAACTCCTTGTGAGTAAATATATACTCCATATCTTGTGATTGGTGAATAACTGACAGGTGACGCCATAAAGGTAATGACGCCAAAATTCCAACGCGAAAACCACGGTTGCTAGCTATGGTTGTGGGTTGGATAATTAATCAGCTAATCCGAGGAACCATCGGATTTCCTTAACATCTATCGGAGGTTGTCAATCTCGGATAGCCTCCGTCTTCTGAGGGTCGACACGAACTCTGTCAGATGAAATCACATGCCCGAGAAAGTCACTTCGGACCTCCAGAACTCACCCTTGGAAAACTTTCCATAAAGTTGCTCTCGTCTCAACACGTCGAGAACCTGATGAAGATGAACCTCGTGTTCCCCTCGATCACGAGAATAAATCAAAATGTCATCGATGGAGACAACAACAAACTGATCCAAAAAGTCGATGAAAACCCGATTCATTAACTCCATGAATACCGCAGGTGCAATAGTTAGCCCGAACGGCATAACTACGAACTCATAATGACCATAGCGTGTACGAAACGCTGTCCTCGCGATATCCGACTCTCGAATCCGCAACTGGTGATATCCAGATCTTAAGTCGATCTTGGAAAATACTGAAGCTCCCTGAAGTTGATCTAAAAGATCATCAATACGAGGTAAAGGATACTACTCTTGATCATCACCCTGTTCAACTCCTGGTAATTAATACACACACGAGACGAGCCATCCTGCTCCTTGACAGATCACACTGGTGCTCCTCACGGGGACGCACTCGGTCAGAGATAACCTTCCTCGAACTATTCCCCAAGTTGAATCTTCAACTCTTGCATTCTGGTCGGGGCCATCCGATACGGTGCCTTCGATAAAGGGGACGTACCGGCTCCAACTCACTCCTGAATTCCCTTACTCTATGTGAAGGCAACCAGATAACTCGTCTGGAGATACATCGTCAATCGATGACAATGATACCACGAATGATTGAACATTTCGATCGCCCTAGAATGGTCAATCGATAAAAAGAGATACCAATAATGATTGGACAACTCGATTGCCTTAGAAGGCCAATCGATGAAGATGATACAAGGAATGTTTAAATAACTCGATTGCCTTTGAAAGGCCAATCGATGAAAATGATACAATGAACGATTGAATGACTCGATTGTCCTAGAAAGGCCAATCGATGAGAATGATACAAAGAATGATTGAATAACTCGATTGCCTTAGAAAGGCCAATCGATGAGAATGATCCAATGAATGATTGAATAACTCGATTGCGGAATTTCTCTGCTTCCGCCATAATAGAAATTTTACTGGAACAACGGGGATTACTTCCCTGAAGCACACATTCGACAACTAACGACGGAAAGATAGCGACCAAACGCTAACAAACACTGAGGATAGTATCAAGACGATCAAACCAACTAATACCAAAAATTAAATCGTCCTAAGATAAATTCACCACGATTAGATCCATCAACCAATCGCGGTCATTAAGCTTAATTCGGTATGATTCCGGAAATTCTTCCATCGTCAGGTAGACCGATGGTATGAGGTCCACAAGCAATAGGACTATCCCAAAATAAGTCCATTCGAACATGATTCGAAAATGAATGAATGCGGTGCACCACTATTAAAAGGTACACACAGGTTGAAATAAAATCATGAGTATACCTGAGATCCTTCGGGTCACCGAATCGTCGATCCTCCTCAGCACATGAATCCGGGGCTTGCCGGCCCCCGAACTGGACGCTCCTGTCTGATAAATACGAGCTCCAACTCTATTTGCTTCCATTGACTTAAACGGCGTTGACAAAGCGGTCTGATTCTGAAACGCCGATTGCTTCGGGCTCGAGATTCGCCGAGCCGACTTGGAGTCCTTCGCAAAACGGGCCCTATGCCCAAGAATTTACGCTTATGGCACTGACAGTCCGCCGGACATTTGGTGCTGAAATGACCAGTTCTTCACGCTTGAAACAGTGACGGCCGAATCGCCGCCGGATCGAGATCCCGCACAACTATACACCGTAGGAGGTCGCTCAGAAACGATAGGACTCACACGAGGCTTCTTGAAGGTTGACTGACCGCCTTCGGATTGATTACGCTTCGTTGATTTCTTGATGACAAATGAAGGTTGTTGTTCAGCACTTTCCTTAGCAGACGGTTCATACGGGAGAGTTCTCTCGATTAATCCGGCCAGAGTGGCGCAATGATGATTGAGCAACTGCACATGGGTCATCATGGCCTGCATAAAAGTGAGTGGATCAACCCGAACATCTTCTGATCGAGCCGAGTCCTGGGCACGATTTCCCGGCAGCGAGTGATTATTCCTCGGGTTTCGGCCCGCACCGCGGCCTCTTCCCGTGCATCCCCTGACAGCTCTGTCCATACTGAAGTAGGAAGGTCGCAAAATGATTATATTTCCCGCATGATTATCATATTATGATTACGTCATGAGATGATGAAAATGAGTATACATGCTCTAACTTAGTGATTATATGAATGATTTACTGAGGTGACATGATTATCTGAAGAAATTCTTGAAATGATTATCTTGAATAATTTAACAAGATTAAAAATATGATTATCCAGATCGACAACTGAGTAATGAAATGAATTGAGTAATAAATGAATTAACATGATCGTCCTGATCATTAACTGAGTAATGAAATGAATTAAGTGATTAATGAGTTAACATGATCGCCCTAATCACAATGACTGATGATGTTTGAGGATTGTTAAATGATGAATGATGAATGAATGACTATTGCGAGAAATTATACCATGGCGTTAGAAATCTTACAGTTCTTCCGGTCTGATTGGCTCGGCATTTGCACAGGTCACACGTGACGCGAAAGTCCAATGATACTAGTCGACGATGATTTCAAATGAGACATGACTCGGAAGGTAGTATTCAAACCACGCTCCGATACCAACTCTGTAACACCCCAAACTAGGCGGATATTACAGTGCCGTAGATCCCCAACTGGGACCCACAGGGCAAATGAAAATGAATGAATTACACAAGATAAATGTAGTACCGAACTACATTACAACAATAATTACTCCGATGAGGAGTTTAGTTACAACACACCAGGACAATACCGAATACTAGTGTATTTTATATGAAGATAAAATACACAACACTGAATGAAATGGAGTATTCAAATGAAAGTCTGCAGCGGAAAATAAAGGACAATAACATGAATAACTGAAAGATCGGGGCCCCCTACTAGTATCACTAGGACTCCTCGACATCAACATGCTATTCCCGTTCGTTTGCTTTGACATGACACGAAAAACAAAATCCCAAATGGGTCGATTAACAGAACAACAATCCTCAAGGGTTGAAAATACACAAACATGATTTAATGAAGTTATGAAATATCCTTAGTTATGAATTACTGAAGAAGAGTATCATAGTACGCCCGTAGTGTTCTCGTGCAAGTGTACAAGACGAATGACCGGACACACCCGTCCTTGTACCTAATTAGTCTCACGAGGTAACTGCTACCGTGTGCACAGTCCAATGTATCACTCCCAATACATGGCCATAACGTGCCCGACTAAAAATTCCACACATCCGCACCCGGCCAAGCAATATGAACCCAGAAGGTCATATGAACGAGAATGACCGTAATGAATATCAAAGAATAAATAATAATCTGACAAAGTTAAGAATGACTCACCGAGATGAGAGTAATAATGAAGTGATGGATAGTTTTAATGGAATGGTTGGAACTGCCGTTCCCGTTAATGAAGTGATTGTTTAACAATTACAAGTCTCAAAATGATTAATACAATGATGAATGAGTTATGATTATGAATGATCAACAGCAAAAGGTATGGATATCCTTTTAACCGAGTAAGAATTAACTTACACAACACCGGTGACAATTATCCTTCCACGAACAATGTCCTAATTGAGATATCGGTCGCTCGAACAACCTTGAACAATTCAATTACCAACAATACGTTCAAAATACGTAACAAACATGAATATAACGAACTCAACACGTCGATACGACTAAACCAAGTCCATTGAGGCATTAAATCAAACACGTTGCGTCCAAACTCCGATTGATTACAATCAAACCTCATTATACCAATACCAAATCCCCCAAGAAGTGTTTCAAACCAACAAAACATCTTCAATACAATTACTAATCCAAAACGAATATCCAAAAAAACGTGATTATAACGACAATTAATCAAAAACCCCAATTTCAACTCGATATTCAAAGTGTTCTTGAATAATTCCTCAATAATCCAATAAATCCTTATACAAACTCATAATCATATACATATCCCTTCATACAACATGATTATAACGTCCAAAACATCATATCTCAACATAGAATCGAAATCCAAGGTGTTGAAGAATATTACCTTTGAAGATCCAATCACTTCGATCCGAAGAACACGAGTTTAAACGAGTATCCAAGCTTCCCAAATGAATGAAGATGATGAAAGTCTAACACTCAAGTGATTGAGGATGGAAAAATCCCTCTCTCAAGTCTCTCTCTCGGAACAAAAAGAAGAAAGGAAGAAAATGGTGAAAAATGTCCCGGCCGAGTCCTTAAATACTGCCGGAAGTTACGGCCGTAACTCAGCCCTCTTACGGCCGTAACTTTCCAAGTCAACGGCCTTACGGCCGTAACCGGCCAACTCGTACGGCCGTAACTCGACTTCGTCCGAAAGCCTGCCGACAGACTTACGGCCGTAACCGTTCCTGAGTTACGGGCGTAACCCGCCTTCGTCAAAAACACCCGTCGACAGCCTTACGGCCGTACCGCACACCTTACGGCCATAACTCGGATGATACGGCCGTATCCGACCAACATTACGGGCGTAACCCGACTTCGTCAAAAATGCCCAGACATCCTTCCTGCAGCGTACGGCCGTATCCGGCTAAGCCTTACGGCCGTACCTGCCTCGACTTACGGCCGTATGCCGCAACCCTTACGGCCGTAAGTCACCCTTGGTCGACAACACCCGAATTTACGAACACCACTTACGGCCGTATCTCACCTTCCTTACGGCCGTAACTCACCTTCGGCCAAAATGCCCGGGCAGCCTGCTGGACCACTTACGGCCGTAACCGGCCAGCCTTACGGCCGTACCCACTGAACTTACGGCCGTATCCCAGAACCTTACGGCCGTAACTCGATGCTGGCCAAGGTGAATAAATCCGATGATTCCGATTCCTCGCTACGACTGATGAAAGATCTGACATACCAAGCGAATGCGAAAATGAACAAGTCTAACACATGCCAAAAATGATACTTCCAGCATAAGACTAACAATCACGATGATAATGATAATACTCCCGCTCCGACACTCAAACGGAGATGAAACGACGATCGGTAACTGTTACACGGTTACAACATTCCAAATGAACGCAAATGAAAGAATCATGACTGATGAATGATTATTAATGAGTGAGAATTACTGAGTGACAATTACAGACTGATAATTACTGAGTGGTAAAGAATGAATTACAACCGGGTATTACATTATTCTTCCGTTTTATGGGAACATTGATGTATTCCAACCTTTGCGTGCGTATGAGTTGTGAGAAAGAGTTATGTATGTTCGATGTATGTCGGGGTAAAAGACCAAATCGGTCTAGCGATTCGTTATTAGCCATGTTGGCATGTATCTATACGTTGTGTTTTCGACATTTAGCCTGGTAGATCCTCACAGAGAGGGTCTGAGACGCTGTAATATTCCCAATTGGTTTGGGGGTGTTACATCAGCTAGGGGGTTCAAACGTAGAGGCGACCTTTAATATTCATATTCATCGAACCAAGTCGAACGGTTCGGAAAGGTTCGGCTCGGTCGACAAAGCTTTGGCCCAAATAATTTTATTATTGAAGGGGTTTTACTATTCTACCATTTGGTTGTAATTAGTTAAATTTCTATTTTGAGTGTATGTTTTGATTACTGTAAGAAATCCAAGCTTTGGTTTTTTCGATTTATCATTCTCTCCGAATGGTGATTTTTCTTCGCTTTCATTTCTCCCACTTCATAATATATGAAAAAATGAAGCAGCCAGCCAGAGGAACACAACACTTGTTGATAACTTACTGAATTAAATGCTTCTTTTGTTGGGAATAGTGTCCGAGGATATTCTATGTGCCTAAATTTATAATTGTCATATTTAAATAAAGTTATTTTAGGACATATATTTCTCGTTGATTATTATAATATGTACATATTTTAATATTATAATTCACGAATAAGAAGATTATTCATATGTCCCTGGTCCAATCACGTAGTGTGGAGACTTAAGTGATTAATATACTAGTGTAAGTTTGATTGATAATTATTGGATAATTATACGAATGGTTCAGATCAAACTTATGGGTACTGGTTGGAAGATGCAATACTGGGCCGACCCGCATTGATATCACTGCATGGAAATGTCATAAGTGAATCTCAATATAACAGTATGTCAATAAATCCTTGAACCTGAGATTATCATAGAGTCCAACATGATAACTGCTATGCCTTGACGTAATCCATCGTCATTTGAAATATAGTGATCATGAAGGTTAGTGATCGGGATTAGTGGGAGTCATGCCGAGGGCAACGAATGATCAAGATGGGGATTTATCCTTGTCTTTCGGAAGATAGATATCTGTTGGGCCCTTGATAAGTAGGACTAAAGAAAATGTATGGCCATGCTCAAATGAAGAGTCATTTGATTCAATTAGTCTACTTAAGTTCGAGAAAGCATTTGAACATAATAAGTATGACATGTTCCATGATTTAGTTCAAATATGATATCGCATGACAAAGGAATTTGACACGTGAAATGGTTTAATGGACTTTAAACTTATACTCCCTCTATCTGCCAAAAATTTGCCCCAGTTTTCTTATTGGGGTGTCCGCCAAGAACTTGTCTCACTTATAAAAAGAGAGTTTCTTTCTTTTTTTCTTCTCAAAAGTGGACATTTTATACACTAAAATCACTTTATACCAGTTTTTCTTTAAACTCGTACATCCCAACTGGGGCAATTTTTTGGTGGACGGAAGGAGTATTTCCTTTGACGTTAGATAGTTTCAGTAGGGTGTTGAGCTTGAACGCCTGGGCCCCACCGCAGTAGGTGCCATCGTTCATGCGATTGCCATTATTGAGAACAGTTTCCAAGAGTTTGAGGAAGAGTCGGCTGTTTCTGAGCTCCTTACACGCTACCTGAAAACAGGTTCTACAATAGGATGAGCTTTGTAAACATGATATTGTCTACAATATGTAATCACGTCAACTAAAGAAAACAAAGGAAAAGGCAACTGTACCATGTGGTTGTCGATGAATATGTGAGTTTGTGTGATATTGGTCGTGCCGTTCGGTGCTGTTGAGATAGTGTGCTTCCTTGTTGATGGTATTAGTCGTGACTATGTGTTGGATAATTTGGTCATTCTAGCAAAGTACCTCGACTATATATATTGTGATTGACTCACGGGGATTGTGGTTTGGAAATGTGAAATGGTGAGAGTTTGTTCTCGGGTACTCTCACTCGGGGTTGATTCGACGGGATCACACGGGGACCTGGTGGCTTAGTGGCTGGACCGGGTCACGAGGGTTACTTTCGAGTGGGTATTCTTATCTAGGGTTCCCGACGGGGCGCACAAGGACTTGGTGGCTTGATGGATGGACCGGTTCGCGAGAATTGCCATAGTGTTTTTACTGATGGTTAGTTGTGATATGTCCGGAGTATCACAATGCTTTGTGCTCGGGGTGGGGAGACATTATATATCGAGTCTTGGTATTTGGCTAGAATGGCACCAGTATAAGTGTCGTATATGATTCGCTTTTTGGTTGTGATGTTTTTACAAAAGGACGCGGGCCCTGTGATTGTTTCCGTGCATTGTGGATTGGTTGTGTATCGAGTTTGACCATTAGGTTATTTACTCGAGTATGTGATGTGGTTGGTTGGGTCGTGGACCTCGTGTTTTCTGATCGGATATGTATTTTGTAAAATAAAACTTTGGGCTGTGACCCTAAGTGGCTTTCGATAAATTAAGAACATTTCAATCACAAATGTTTTCAAAACTCCCGAGATCCTGAACCGATTTTTAAATGACCGATGGTTTCCTTTATATCTTATCCTTCGAACTACTTTATCCAAATGAAATATCTCGGAAAGTCGTTCGTTGTATTCTCGGAATGTGTTGTGTATGGCTCGTATTTGCACTTTATAGTTATACTAGCAAAACAGTGGAGTTTTGCTAACCCCCGAGTATTCGGGGGGTGGATGTCTGTTCTGCATCCAGGTACATGCAGGTTTTGGGAGAAAAACACAGGATCGGTGCGAAGGATGATGGAAGATGAATGATACTAATCACATGAAGGCCAGTTTTGGGTGCAGTCAGTTGGAGTTTGTTGTATGGTCTTTTCCACTGTCGTACTTTATATTTATGAGTGTATTTTACCCTTGTATGGGTATGAGTCCAGACATAGTTATGTATATTAGAGTTGTATGATAATGATGTAAGATCAGATCAGTCTATTGATTTGTTATTCTATCACCTCGGTATGTAATGTATTGTGTTGTTTCGATGTCTAGCCTGGTGGATCCTCATAGAGAGGGTCTACGGCGTGTAATATTCCCGGTTTGATTCTGTGGGTGTTAAATTTATTGTATCGGAGCATAGGTTGTGGAAAACTAGGTTGTCGGGTCGAGTCGTGTATTGTCGTGTCTTGTCTTGTCAGATCGTGTCTTCCTGAGTCGTGTCGCGATGCGTCATCTGTCATGTCGGCCATGATTAGTATCAAGGTGCAACCATAATCTTCATGCGATCAGTGGATGTAAGTCTCCCCTACTTCATGTTGTGCCTCGAGCTAAACGAGCTAGTTGTGTGATTCAGTATTTCGGGGTAAAGTTTAAGTGTGATTTATGATATGTGGCCTATGCTTGTCTGATTCTCGTATTGTGCTAAAATGAAGAGTGGTATCGGTGTATATGTATATATATATATATATATATATATATATATATATACCGTTGCATAAATCATTTTTACAAGAGTAATGGCCTTGGTGTGGTTACGCAAGGAAAATTCATCAGTGTGGTATTTTAAAGATTTAAATATTTTGGGGAGTCACGTAATTTTATTTTAAAACGTCCTCCAAAGGAGGAAAAAGTTTGATTTTCATATGATGACCTCAAGGTCGAAATTTTTTGGGAATTCAAACTACCGATATTTTATTTTCATCTGGTATTATAAGTTTTCAAAACACGATTTTTAAACTCAAACAAGGTCTACAAAATATACTCAAGACATGAGTCCCGCTTTCAGACTTTCGGTTTCATTGTTGTTAGTCAAGAAGTACATAATGATGTTCTCGTTGTTTGGGCAGTGGTGCCAGTTTCATGATTAAAATAGTGATGTGAATGATGGGTCGATCGGTGTATATAGGTTGAGATAGCCCTCTTTATTGAGGGTGAGATTTCGGTTTGAATGAAAATTACCTTTTGATGGTTGCTCGTAAGGTGTTGTAATTATGTGAATCGATGGCATTTAGGTTCGTATGATGCCGTTGTTCATTGTAACCTTCGGTTCTAGTGATGTCGTATATATGTTCGCAATCATGTTGCTGAATTAGAGCAGTTAGCGCACGCTAAGTACGAGGCTAGGGCACGCTAATGTGGCATGAGTAGCACACGCTAATGTTGTTGTAACGCGCGCTAATTAGCCTGGGCAGAGACTGTGGAACCACATTTTTAGCCGTTAGGTTTAACTTTCGTCAGTCAGTCACCTGTGACTATATTCTACGTGTGTTGTCTAGTAATGACAACTGTTGTGTGTGAAAGTGTGTTATGACTTTTCTAAGTGCTAGGTGGTAATTGATTGTGTTTGATGAATTGATATATTATGTCTGTTGTGTATGTGTTCGAAAATGCTTTCCTCTAAAATTTCATAAAGTTTTGATGGTTCGATTAATCGTCGGCTTCGTGTGGACTTTGAAAATTATTTGGAATTGGCGAGCCGGCCTCAGATTCTCAAATAAATCCTCAACGGTATTAGAAAGAGTTGTTTTAAAATGCCGTTGAACATTTTGTAAAATGCTACCGTCGTTGATTTTATATTTCAAAATCCAATACGATTTTTTTTTTGAAAAATATATAGTGAAAGATGAGAAATCTTACTCGATTTAAACTCCAAACTAGGATTGGGAAAAGTTTTCTGTATTGAGCCAGTTATCGTACACTGATCTTGAATCACTCCAAAATGATTGTTGATTGGTGGAAATATTTAGTGCATGTACGAATGGTTTAATGATCTTGCGTGGTTAACTTGTTTGTTATTAACGGTGATGGTGATACGTAGTGGCATGGTGATTTTGATAATACCGGTTGCAAGGAATTATTGTTTCGCAAATAATTTCAAAATGAGACATTTAAAGTCGTTTGTTTACAAGTTTTGATAAAACAGCCCGGGGTATAAAAATAATTCAAAGTTGACTAACATGCAAATCTAAAGATTTTCAAAGGATATCATTTAAAAGGATACCTCGTGGATCTTCTTATCGAGTTGCTATTAGTATATCGTGCTGAGTTAGCACTTTAGTATATTATTTTGCGAAGTTGTTCCATCGTATTGAGTGAGTATCCGCTTAGTATAACGATGGGCATAGGATGCAGTCGTGACCGCGGTACAGCTGGTCATGGAGATCGGATGCGGAACCAAGAGTATTTTCTCGGGAAGGCTGCTATTCTAGCACTTCATTCTCGTTGTTTAGGTTTCGGGGACGAAATCTCTTTTAAAGGTGATATGGTGTAATACCGCATTTTTTTCGCTTCCATTTTGTTCGACTCTATCGACTCGATGGTGTTCGTTGATGCTTCTGACCTTGTGTTTTTTCTCGCCCTTGTCGTTCGAGCAAGTTCTCATATTGTTCCAAATTGATTTGTATATCGTTGTGTCCTTTCCAAGTTCGGATCGATTCCCCGTGAACCGTGTACGAAATTATCACCTCGTGGTTCCTACATGCTTATTGATGTCTTGACTTGAGGTGTGAACTTCAGAGTTGTTGTTTTATCGTCGCTGCTCGATCATTGTTATTCGTTCATCATTGTCCGATCATTATTGTTTGATCTCTTAATCGTGAACATTGAGCGTCTGGGCCACTTCGTAATTTCCTTAAGTGTTGGGGAAATTGTCTTGTATTTGATTTTCCAAATCTTTGAGTTATTGGAATTTCATACTTTTCAGCGTCGGACTCGTGATTTGATTTTTGTACTGCTCGATTTTATCAACCACAGTGATTCATGTTCGTTGCTTTTCGTAAGCGTTCTTGCGTCTTGAATCGAACCGTAGTAGCTTTGTACTGTATGGAGCTCCTGTGTGCTGTCAGAATTAGATAACATGTGTTATCTAGAATCGCCTTGCTTTTGTTTTAAGTTTCTGGACGAAACTTATTTTTAGGGGGAGAGAATGTAATACCCACGATTTTTGTTCCAGTTATTTTGGATTTTTTCGGATATTTCCCGATTGTCGAGTGCCGGTATTATTTTCTCGACAACTAATTTTGTGTTTATGGCCATATATGGTGATTTGTTGTATGTTGTTTTCATTCCGGATCAATAATGTTGTCTGCAAGCGTTTTGTCGTGTTCCTTCCGTGCGTTTTTCGATAAATCGAGTCGTCGGGTCATGGCGGCTGGGTATTGGCCGGACAGTTGCGGCAGGAACCGGCATGGCGGCTAGGCACTGGCTGGGCAGGTGCGACAGGAACCAGCATAGCTCACGTTACTGCCGGAAGGCTGCGCGCGCTAAATGGGCATGTATAGCGCACACTATCGGCCAACCAGCGCACGCTACCTGACCGAGCAGTTTAGTCCACTGGTTCTGGACGGGTCGGCTGGCACGTGATGGAGGGTCTCGGCCGAAGGTTATAGGCTGAGACTACCCATTAACGCACGCTACCAGAACCCTAGCACACGCTACTGCACATCCATATAAATATGACTGAGCAGTCATGTTTGCACTCATTTTTCATTTCCCTTCTTTCCTGTCCGCGACTGGAGTCTTGGAGAACAAGAACATATGTTGTCCAACTATGAATCCACGAAGTCCTGGAGTTCCTATCCTTGATTAATCATTCCATAACCTCCTTTGATCGAGCGAATCAGGGTAAGTTTTCCTAAAATCTTAGTTTTGTGAAAATTGAGGATTTTGTTTGATTTCGTCCGTTTGATCCGTATTAACTTAGATTAGTGATGGATTGTGGATTAGTAAGTTGTATTCTACCCATTTCGTTGTTGTCCCATGGTTCGATTGCTAAAGATCCGTCGTTTTGTTGAATCCTTAATCGACGCCTTGAAGATGTTTGGTGAAAGTTCTTAGTGTAACACCCCCAGAATGCAACCGGGAATATTACACGTCGTGGACTCCACACCGGAGATCCACCAGGCTAAACACAAACATATGACCAAATATTTGACCGACCGGGATCAAACAGCATAAAGACACGGACCGATGAGGTCACACTACAGAATCTAACAGTAATAATTTGTTACAATTCATCCCCCATACCGGGGTCCAAAATACAAAACGATACAACACAGCGGAAGACTAAAAAATAATACAACAACACAACAATAACAACTGCATTCCATATCTCTTGATTAGTATCGCTGTCTATCATCTTTCATACTGATCCTGTGACTGCTACACGCTCCAGCATGAACCTGGACACAAAACAGATATCCACGCCCCGATTACTCGGGGGTTAGTAAAATTCCACTATTTTACTAGTGCAAGTATCAAACCATACAAAATGTGACAAGCAATTACCAATCATAAATCAGACAACCACACTCTACCAATCACAAGAAACAACCATTCACGTATTCCCTAGAAGTTTTATGAATATAGAAACCAACACAAGTGGAGTCTTTGAAAAATGAAATACCATCTGGGTAATCTTAGAAACTGCAAATCTTTTAGGAACTCATGTCCTAGGTTTGTCAAAAGGCTCTAGGAACTCATGTCCTAGGTTTGTCAAAAGCTCTAGGAACTCATGTCTTAGGTTTGTCAAAATCCTTTACATTAAAAACATGCCCAACGGTCAATCTAAACGTTTGTGAACTCTTGGAATATTATCGCATACAACAATCATAACACTCGTGATCCCTTGTCATGTGGCTCCGTAGGTTCATCAACCCGCACGGACTATGCCAAACACCAACAATCACAACATCCAGTCCCGACTCCGTGATCTCTTGTCACGAGTCATCGTAGGTCCCTTCGAACCCACACTGTTGGACGTATTGTGTCCTGACCCCATGATCGACTGCCATGTGTCATCGTAGGCCTCGTCAGACCCGCACCACTGGACCTCAGCACTACATACTATGTTACGATTCTATGGACCCTTGCCATGAATCCCCATCGAACCCGCATAAATGAACTTAGCATCACAACACATATCTTCACAGTTACATTCACATTTCACCAAGTCCATACACAGCAAATCAATCACATTGATCACCACAAAGTCACGCATCACGCGTACATAACACAATACCAACAGTCACAACAACCATCATCAATCAATGACACAACCAACATAACTCACGATCATTACACAATACATTGCACAACCATGTGTACAACCAAATCAGCACGATTATCACAATCCTGCACACAAAACACAACACAATACATATACCCAAGTAACATTAGTCATCACCAATCCCATATAACGGAAACACATAACCAATTCACACGAACCACGTTTTCAAAGGTAAACCAACCATCAAAACACAACACACGATTTCTAATCACAAGACACAAGGTGTATAACAAGATACATGCCTTAATTACCGCTACCGAACACTCCGAAGAACACGGTTCAACCGGGAAACTCGGACCCCGAAGAAGACAACGAACGGAAGGGTTCCGACTCGAGTTCTTCATAAAGATTTTGTCCCTAAGACATATCATCAATAAATCAACGATCGTACGAGGAATAATAATCACATAACACCCGAATCCCCTCTAAGACCTTTTATTAGACACCTTCAAGGCGTCAATTAGGAATTCAACAAAACGAAGAATCCTAGACAATCCAACCATGGAATCACAAGGGAAATGATAGAAAAAATCTTAATAATCATCGATCCGCCACAAATCTAAGTTATTACGGGCTAAAACGGACAAAACCAAGCAAAACACCCAAATTCCCAAAAACAGGATTTTTAGGAAATCTAACCTTGATTCGCTTGATCAAAGGATGTTATAGAAGGATTAATCAATGATATGAACTTTACAACTTCGTGGATTCATTGCCTGACAACATGCCTTCGACTTCTCCAAGACCCCAGCTGCGGACATGAAAATATAACTGCTTAGTCATATTTATATTGGCGCGTCCCTAGCGTGCGCTAGGCTTCCGGACTAGCGTGCGCTATCGACCAGTCTCGACCAGCACCTTTGGCTAGGGCCCATATGACCCGGTCCTACTGACTTAAACTACCGACTAGAACCTTCCTGTCCGACCGCGATAGCGCGCGCTGTGCGAACACTTGCGTATGCTAGCCGACTTGTCCAGAACACTCTAGACTAAACTGCTCGGCCAGGTAACATGCGCTGGTCGGCCGATAGCGTGCGCTACACCTTCCAATTAGCGCGCGCCACAACCGATAGTAGCGTGCGCTACCTTCCGATCCTACCCGAGTCCAGAACCTCAGAAAAAAAATTGAAAAACGAGTGAAAATATGACTGCTCAGTCATATTTATATAGGCGCGTCCCTAGCGTGTGCTAGGCTTCCGGACTAGCGTGCGCTATCGGCCAGTATCGGCCCAGCACCTTCGGCCAGGGCTGCACGACCCGGTCCTACTGACTTAACCTGCCGACCAGAACCTTCATGTCCGACCGCGATAGCGCACGCTGCGCGGACACTTGCGTGTGTTAGCCGACCTGTCCAGTTGCCATAGACGAAAGAAATACAAGTCGTCGTAGGTCCGCCGACGGCCGTCAAGTAGCCCGACAGAGAATAGATCGACAGACGGCTGATAAAAATTATGATCAATTTTATTTATCCCTTTAATTTATTATTTTAAAGCTACTTTTAAAAAATTATATTTGATATCAGTTTTAACACGAAAGGATTATATAATTATCTATTCACATACACACTACGATCAAAAAAAGGATATTAGGGATAACTGGGATTCTGATGATAAAGAATTGAGGATAAAAATGTCAACAAAACAAACTTATTATTTACAAAGTACCACAAAACTTCTCCAGGGCTGCAAACGGGGTCGGACTCGAGTCGAGTACACCCGGACTCGAGTCGAGTTTTTTATTTTCCGAATTCGGGTCGAGTTACCCCGAGTCGAGTCGGGCAGCACATGAAGCTGCCGAATTCGACCCGTTTGAGTACACTCGGGTCACCCAGTAGCTCGTCGAGTCGGGCGGGTTGGACAGGATTCGGGTCGGGTCGAGTATACCCATTTTCGCAAAATTTTCTGCATATTTTTCTGTAAAATTCAAATCTTTTTGTTCTACAAAAATTTACTTTTTACATAAATATCAAACAAGAAAATCATAACGGAAACAAATAAAAGCAGAAAACCAACATAAAATTAGGAAAAAATTACCAAGAAGGCAAGAACAAGAACTAACTAAGAATCACAGAACAAAAAAAATCACGGTCCGTCTCAAGTAAAGCGAGTACTCAAAAGTACATTCACGGACCTCACGGTCGACTAAACAGCTCGGCCAGATAGCGTGCGCTGGTCGGACGATAGCGTGTGCTACACCTGCCGATTAGTGCGCGCCACAACCGACAGTAGCGTGTGCTACCTGCCGATCCTTCCCGAGTCGAGAACCTCAAAACCTCTCTGCCCAGCCAGGTAACGTGCGCTGGCCGACCGATAGCGTGCGCTATGCCTGCCGATTAGCGTGCTGCCATCCGACAGTAGCGTGCTCTCTGCCGGTTCTCGCCAGAATCGGCCCAAACAAGGCCTGGCCTGCTCGCTGCCGTTCGCCGCAATTGTCCGGCCAGTGCCCAACCGCTATGACTCGGCGACTCGATTTCCGAAAATGCACGGAACGAACACGACGAAACGCTCATGGACAACATCAACGATCCGAAACGAAACACCATGTAACAAATAATCACACGCGGCCATGTAAACACAAAAATCAATCATCGAGTAAAATGATACCGATACTCGGCAACCGAGAAATGTCCGGAAAAATCCAAAATAACTGGAACGAAAATCCCGGCTATTATATTCTCCCCCACTAAAAATAAGTTTCGTCCCGAAACTTAAAGCAAAGACATCACAGTGTTAGCAAAACTGTGATACCCGAGCCTAACACTACTCACTTGGTCAATATGATTCATGAATAACTTGTTAATTATGTGTTATTTAGATTACTTGATGTTTCATGCTTCATTTGATCTTATAGCTAATTTCACTACATAGAAATGTGCTAAACATTTGAACTAAAGTCTAAAATACTATCGTGGTATATGTTACGGAACAAAGTTACGTTATTCATATTATTTCTAATACGAAAATAAAATATATGTAAAGATCCTATAAAACTCTGAGTACACGTGGTAAGCCTAGAAGTAATAAAGGCGTCACTAACGTGTCTATCGGAGGTTAACTAGCTTATCTCGAGATTTTAGTCGGCGCGTGTACTGGGTATTGATGATTCAAGTGAATAACCATCATTTAATATACTAACACTTGTCAAGTACCTTGATTCTTGTCAATACCCTATAGGACGCAATATGTGATTGCATGTGGTAACGGTGGTAAAATACTGTGATCTGTCTATACCAAATTCATTCCAACTGCAGTAGGAATTGATCTTATCTTTTAGTTTATTGTATTAATTATATGTTTTTAATAAATGATTCCTTCCATTCTTATCTACAGTGTCGTATTTGTGATGTTTTAGAAAGTTTGACAATAAACTCCTTCACTAGCATTTTCAACATTGTTCGCATTGGTAATCGAGTTTAAGCAATAAAAATACACCCTAAACTTCTACTAAACCATTTTAAAGATCATCCATACCCTAAATGAGGTCAATTTCTACTAGTAACCGGTTCAAACACTGCAAGAACCGGATCATAACTACTTGAATCGATCAATGATTTCAAACCTAGTCTCTAGTAGTCATTCGAGGGTATTTTGGATATTTCACCTTCATAACCGACTTAAGACACTTGGTTGATGGATAAGTCTGACCCTCAACCCTCAATTACAGTCTGTACATGAATAAGAAGCTCCCCACTTCAAAAAATCACAAAAAATTCAAGAAGAAATCATCAAAAACATCAACACCTCAATTCCTTTGACAATCAAGGTGAGTTTCCTTTGTTTCTTCCTTATTCTTGATATGTCTATTAGCTATTTCGAAGGTGTGAGAGCTTGTATATATTCTTAGACATGTTATAATGATATTAATAATTCATACATGGCTAACCCTTGTGTTTAATATGGATTTATAAGGCATAAAACTCACTAAGGCAATAAAGGAATCAATTCTGCCACCTTTTAGAATTAATGGTATATGTTACTTGATACGTATGTTTCAGGGTCAGGAGTTTCAGTAAACATGTTCTTCAGTATCTTAGAGATATTATGTCAAAAATTGGTGCAAATCCAACTTATATTCTAGTAGTTATAAGCAAAACAAAATCTGATTATGACAAGATCTTGATAAACTCTCTTAATCAAGTGTTTGTTATAAAACCTTGGAATTTTAGGTTGTGAGAGTTGAATGAACTTTATAAACAGAGACTAATAGATTCATTAGTGAATTATAAGTCCAAAATTGATTGGTTAATGGGCTAGTATATGTCGATAAATAGACATAAAATACGTAGAACACCGATTACACGTCTACATAGGAAGTGGTAAACCCTTTCGATATGAACAGAGTTAAACCTTGCGTGTGGTATGAAAATCCTTTAAACACATTCCTTGAAACAGATTCTGAAGATATATCATCACAAACACCCCCTATTGGTATAAATGTAAGGGTATTACCCGATCAAGGTAAGTAGAAATCCATCTGCAACTACAATGCATAAACATATTATTGTTTGTAAACTTGATGATATCTTGAGAGTGTATTGTATTGGATGATTGATCTGTATTATGATTAAAGTGTTTGGTTGCACCTAACATGATCATAACATCCATTAGCATCTCCACATGCATGCATAACAGGATACTCACTAGTGTCTGCATGCATGGTACGATCATGAAAGAAAGAAAAGAAAAATATTTTGTTGGCCGCTGCTAGAGCACCGAGTCATGGTAGATGCATGCTTTTACGATATGTTTAACACGGTAGATGCATGCTTATATCATGTGTGAGAAATGGTAGATGCATGTTCTCACGATATATTTGGTGTGGTAGATGCATGCCTTATATGTGTGGCATGGTAGATGCATGCCTCATGATATGATATGATATTGAGTTCCTTCCGGTGCTTAGTACGTAGTTCAACGGGCCCAAGGATAAGAAAATGATTTTGAGAGATTCTCATTGATAATCATATGTCATATGTTGCATCAGACATGATACATAACATGCATGATTTCTACTTATTGGGCTTTAGCTCACATAGTTTATGCATTGTAGGTAATTCTGATGCTTGAGTATGTTCCCTTGCTGGATGAGTTGGAGTTCCACTGTTGCTGAGGTTCGGTGTACATGGATGACGACCTGTAGGGCTTAACCATTGGCTTAACATATTTTCGTTCTTGTTTGTGAACCTTACTCTATAAATATGTATTGCAGTAATGTACTCATATGTTCGAGTGTCGTTGATGGTGTGATGGGTACTTTAAGTTCACTTAGTATGTTTGTTTAACATGTGAGGTTGTTTAAATATCGTAATGTAAAATAAATGAGTGATTTGGGAAGCTCGAAGTTTTGTTGTTTACTAATCTCTTGTAGTTATAGCTACGGGGATATTGATGTCATGAGTTTGATTCGGAGTGAGACTAGATGTCTCTGTATGATACTTGTGTTGGTTTTATGTCACAGGTTTGGGATAGGTACTAGTTTAGGGGAAACTCTGTCGAGATTTCACCGTAATTTATAAGTATTAATATGATATAAGATAGTGTAAGTTAGGTAGTTAGTGGGTGTGTTACAAAAACGCCTATGCTCAAACATACAAATATCAACTCATGACCCCGTAGGTTTTAACAACCCACACGGATTGAGTCGAAACAGCACATCAACATCAATTATGCTCGTAACCACGTGATCTCCTATCACGTGTCTCCGTAGGTTCAACAACCCATACGGATTGAGCTAAAACAACAATCACAATAAACATGCTCGTGACCCCGTGATCTCCTGTCACGTGTCTCCGTAGGTGCAACAACCCACACAGATTTAGCTAAAATAACCATCACAACAATCCACATGAAAATATTCAAACCAGAATATCAGATATCAAGTACCATACATAAAGCATCACATATCAAGTTTACATGCAAGATAAAATTCACAAGACCAACATAAAAATACTATCACTGGGCACCGCTGGGCCCTCCAAAAGTAGGAACGAAATTTCGCTTCCTGATCATTATAGCAACAGTCTCACAATGCACCGTTTGGTGCCCCGCTTGACCACACTTGAAACAATTCACTTGCGGCGAACGATAATTCCTACTGGTGTGGCCCACACGACTGCAGTTGAAACACGTCTTCACATTGCTACCCCTACTAACCATTGGAATAGGATTGTTGGATTGACCAACCAAACGAGAAGTCTTTCTAACCGAACGATGCGAATCAATCTGCTCATGTAACTCACTCATCTGACCTTTAGAGAAACTACCAGTAATCTTCTGCTTCTTACTTTCTGGACTGGTTTATGTCATATAAATGGCAATCTCAATCGCTAAAGCTCGATCCTGGTAGTCTTTTACAGAAGTACATTTAAGAGGAGACATACTCTGACTTATGCGAGGTTTCATACGCATATCAAAATAACGGATTTTGTCTGCTTCACTCCTCACTTGCTCAAGAACATAACCCAGCTGTTGATTATAATCGACTATCCCCTGGGATATCGATGCATCCTGAGGCGTGGCCGAGAAAAACTCAATAATCCTGCACTCTCGAACAGGCGAAGGACAATACTCGGCCTCCATGGCATCCTTGAACTCAGCCCAAGTAACTATACGATCTCTAGGCGCTATGGCCTCCCACCATTCTGCAGCTTCCTTGTCAAGAAGGTACTGGGCAATAGGTACCCTCCACTCATCCGGACAAGACACAGCATCAAATGTTCTTCCCAACTGGAAGAGCCAGTTCTCCCAGCTTAACAAATCAGAATCACCCGCAAAATGAGGTGGATGCATTCTCATCACATCTTGAAACCACTTACTAGCTCCGGCATCCCCCTCGAGAGGTTCATTCCAGTTCGCTACATGATTCTTCTACGCCAAATGATTTACCAACTGCTGGAGGATGGTGGCGGTGCCAACATTAACATTATCCCCAACTTACTGCTCCTTCTCATGCGACTGGTCATCCCGACCATCTGCACTGAGTTGGTTGGCACTCGACAACAAATGAGTCACCGAATCACAATCCTGATTATGTTCACGGCCGCGACCACAACCTCGACCTCGCCCTCTCGGCATACTGATCATACAATCATTTAATACAATGAAACATAACATCACATAATTATGACATCACGTGTTCTTATCACAATATCAACACAAAAGGTAATCACATGTTACCACTCAACATCATCACAATCAACAGCACATAGGGTAATCACGTGTTATCACAATCATCACAATCAACAGCACATAGGGTATCCCACGGTCATGCTCTCTTAGCATCGACACCCAGAGGTTCCACCGAACCATCCCCTGGTGGATAATACATACAACAGATATTCCCACATATCAACAATCACATATAAGTCATACAACATAATGCATCTTAACACGCGCTAAGCATATTATTTAGCATGCGTTATGCGCTAATGACATGATTTGGAAAGATTTTTCCTCCACCCTTTTTGAAATTAAAATAAGGTTTGAATCAAAAATACAAAACTTTTTAGGGTGTGAGGTTTTTAAAATCATTTACTCGATCATTTGTAAATAGAACCAATATACGAAAATCATTTTCTTAAAATCCTTTCAAACACAAAAAAATGCCATCAACGGTAATATTTTACCAAGCATCCAAAATTCTGCAAGACACCTCCTTCAAAAATGTTGTCATAGGGTTCCATTAAAATACAAGGTTAGTTCGTCGAAATTTAAAAATTTCCAAAATCAACTTCAACCCACTGTTTGACCATTTCATACCGTTTTCAAAATTTGAGTAATATTTTACTGAAGTCATGTTATCTTCAGGAAAATCATATTCAAGCATACACACAACAGATATTATTACAACAACTATCTAGCATTAACCAATCTTAAAATGTATGCCCACTCGGCATACGGACTCATAAAATCCACAAACAACTCATAAATACCAGGTTCAAACACATGTCAAACCATCCATCCAAACTTAACAACATAACTAACGAACACCATTTTTGAACACATGTCGAACTATCAATGATTCCCCTGAGCATCTCTGATCAGTACACGCGTAATGCATCACAAGCACCAAATACAACTTCATTACACAACAAACTTGTGACAAAGTCAGTAAACACAAAATACAATGAAGGAGACTTACATCACAGATCGCACGAAGATGACAGTCGCCCACGATACTAATCTTCTCTCGCCATCCGACAACTCAAGTGACCGAACAAAACACAACTCAACTCATCGACACCTCGAATGACAGCACAACACATAACTCGACTCGACCCGACAGCCTAGGTTTCCACAACCTAAGCTCCGATACCATAATTTTAACACCCCCAGAATGCAACCGGTAATATTACACGCCATGGACCCCACATCGGAGATCTACCAGGCTGAAAACAAACATATGACTAAATATTTGACCGGCCGGGATCAAACAGCATAAAGACACCAACCGATGAGGTCACACTACAGAATCTAACAGTAACAATTTGTTACAACTCATCCCCCACACAGGGGTCCAAAATACAAAACGATACAACATATCGGAAGACTGAAAAACAATACAACGACACAAGAATAACATCTTCATTCCATATCTCTTGATTAGTATCGCTGTCCGTCTATTTCGCACTAATCCTGTGACTGCTACACGCTCCAGCTTGAACCTCGACACAAAATAGATATCCACCCCCCGATTATTTAGGGTTTAGTAAAACTCCACTGCTTTACTAGTGCAAGTATCAAACCACACAAAATGTGACAAGCAATTAGCAATCATAAATCAGACAACCACACTCTAACAATCACAATAAACAACCATTCATGTATTCCCTAGAAGTTTTATGAATATATAAACCAACACAAGTGGAGTCTTTGAAAAATGAAATACCATTTGGGTAATCTTAGAACGCGCAAATCTTTTAGGAACTCATGTCCTAAGTTTGTCAAAAGTCTCTAGGAACTCATGTCCTAGGTTTATCCAAACCCTCTAGGAACTCATGTCCTAGGTTTGTCAAAAGCCTCTAGGAACTCATGTCCTAGGTTTGTCAAAATCCTTTACATTAAAAACATGCCCAACGGTCAATCAAAACGTTTGTGAACTCTTGGCACATATACCGCATACAACAATCATAACACTCGTGATCCCTTGTCACTTGGCTCCGTAGGATCATCAACCCGCACAGACTATGCCAAACACCAACAATCACAACATCCAATCCCGACTCCGTGATCTCTTGTCACGAGTCACCGTAGGTCCCGTCGAACCCACGTGGTTGGACGTAATGTGTCTTGACCCCATGATCGACTACCATGTGTAATCGTAGGCCTCGTCAGACCCGCACGACTGGACCTCAGCACTACATACTACGTTTCGAATCCATAGACCCTTGCCATGAATCCTCGTAGGCCCCCTCGAACCCGCACGAGTGAACTTAGCATCACAACACATATCTTCACAGTTACATTCACATTTCACCAAGTCCATACACAGCAAATCAATCACACTGATCAACACAAAGTCACGCATCACGCGTACATAACACAATACCAACTGTCACAACAACCGTCATCATTCAATGACACACAACCAACATAACTCACGATCAA
This sequence comes from Orobanche coerulescens, assembly GCA_033398695.1. Classification (NCBI taxonomy): domain Eukaryota; kingdom Viridiplantae; phylum Streptophyta; class Magnoliopsida; order Lamiales; family Orobanchaceae; genus Orobanche; species Orobanche coerulescens. The sequence goes on from CM065803.1 coordinate 146,257,452, forward strand.
TACACAACACATTGCACAACCATGTGTACAACCAAATCAGCACAATTATCACAATCCTGCACACAAAACACAACACAATACATATATCCAAGTAACATAGTCATCACCAATCCCATATAACGGGAACCACATAACCAATTCACATGAACCACATTTTCAAAGGTAAACCAGCCATCAAAACACAACACATGATTTCTAATCACAAGACACAAGTTGTATAACAAGATACTTGCCTTAATAACCGCTAGCGAACACTCCGAAGAACACGGTTCAACCGGGAAACTCAAACCCCGAAGAAGACAACGAACGGGAGGGTTCCGACTCGAGTTCTTCACTAAGATTTCGTCATTAAGACATATCATCAATAATTCAACGATTGTATGAGAAATAATATTCGCATAACGCCCGAATCCCCCTCAAAGACCTTTTATCGGACACCTTCAAGGCGTCAATTAGGAATTCAACAAAACGATAAATCCTAGACAATACAACCATGGAATCACAAGGGGAATGATAGAATACATCTTAATAATCATAGATCCGCCACAAATCTAAGTTAATACGGGCTAAATCGGACAAAACCAAGCAAAACCCCCAAATTCCCAAAACTAGGATTTTTAGGAATTCTAACCTTTTTTCGCTTGATCAACGGATGTTATAGAAGGATTAATAAATTATATGAACTCTAGACCTTCGTGGATTCATTGCCTGACAACATGCCTTCGACTTCTCCAAGACCCCAGCCGCGGACAGAAAAGAAAAGAAATGAAAAATGAGTGAAAATATGACTGCTCAGTCATATTTATACCCGGTCCTACTGACTTAACCTGCCGACCAGAACCTTCCTGTCCGACCGCGATAGCGCGCACTGCGTGGACACTTGCGTGCGCTAGACGACCTATCCAGAACTCTCTGGACTAAACTGCTCGGCCAAGTAGCGTGCGCTGGTCAGCCGATAGCGCGAGCTACACTTGCCGATTAGCGCGCGCCACAACTGACAGTAGTGTGTGCTCCTGCCGATCCTTCCTGAGTCCAGAACCTCATAAACCTCACTGCCGAGCCAGGTAACGTGCGCTGGCCGACCGATAGCATGCGCTATGCCTGACGATTAGCGCGGGCTGCCATCCGATATTAGTGTGCGCTATGCCGGTCCCTGCCGGTTCCTACCGAAACTGTCCTGTAATACCCGGTTGTAATTCAGTCATTATCATTCAGTATTTATCATTCTGTAATTGTCACTCAGTATTTTTCACTTATTAATGATCATTTGTCACTCATATTCAATCATTGTATTCATCGTTCAGAGTAATTGTATCGTGTATCAATCGTCATTCATCATCAAGCTAGTTGGAGAATCGTGCGGTGTTTACCATCGTTGTCATTTCATAGTGTGATGTGTGTGAGGAGTAGCGCACGCTACGTACTCTCTTTAGCGTGCGCTAAAGTACGGGTAGCGCACGCTACCTCTCAACACTAGCGCACGCTAGTATGTTTCATGATGGCGATCGATAGCCTTTGCAGTTGGGTTGTAAGTAGCGCACGCTACGAATGGTAAGTAGCGCGCGCTAGTAGGCCGGAGTAGCGCACGCTATGCAGTCGGTATAGCGCGCGCTAAGGTCGGATCAGGTTGAGTCCAGTGGCTACTTGACTGCATTGGATTAATTCATAGCGCACGCTATGAGTGGTTTTTAGCGTACACAATCGTTGTTGTAACGCACGCTAAATATTGATTGTAGCGCACGCTACCGCGATCAGATCAGAGGACAGAAGGTTCTGGACTCCAGTACTGGGCATCAGATAATTCGTTAGCGCACGCTAACATTTTAAGGTTAGCACACGCTAAGTGTTCAGCTGTAGCGCACGCTACAAGAAGGTACGTAGCGCACGCTACCATTGTCGGACAGTGAGTACTGGACTTACCAAAACACCCATTAGCGCACGCTAAGAACTGGGGCTAGCGCGCGCTAAACTGGAATCTCTATATATTGGACAATGTAGCCCAGATTTCGGCATTTGTCACTTCTTCTCATTCTCTCATCGGTTTCGGGTGATTTGGAGCGATTTGGAGAGTATTCTTCGAGGTGTAATCATCAATCATCATCTTCAATTCTTTTAGTTGGATTAATCATCACTTCATCATCTCCAAAACATCAAATCAAAGGTATTAATCTCTTGGATCTAGAATTTCGGATTTTTGGGTTTTTCCTTCTGATTTCTTCGTGTAAGCTTGGATTGTTGTTGGCATATGTTAGATATGGATTATCTACCTTGGATAAATATATTCCTATGGATTTAAGGGATTTTTGGGGATTTATTTCAAGATCCCTTGGGGTTGACTTCGGTTAATTTGGGGATTTCCGATTGATGTTGTTGTAATCTTGAATTGTGGATTCCTATTGGATTATTGATCCCTTTGATATTGTTTTGCTGCTTTGAATCAATCATTTGATAGTTGGTTTCGATAATTTGGATTTGGTTGTAACCAACAGGAAGGATATTTTCAACGTATTCGTTAGAGTGCACCTACGAGTTGGGATATTGTTGTATCGACGTTTAAGTTGGTTATAATCGTGTTCGATACATGTATTGATCGAATTATTGGTGATTGTGTTATTTAAGGTTGTTCGAGCAACCGACATTTCATTTAGGACGTTGTTCGTGGACGGACATTCTTCATCGGTGTTGTGTAAGTTAATTCTTACTCAATTAAAAGGATATTCATTCCTTTCGTTGTCGTTCATTCATAATCATAATTCATTCATAAGGTACTAACCGTTTTAAAACTTGTAATTGTCACTTAATGACTTCATTCATGAGGAATGACGGTTCCAGTCATTTCATTGAGCTGTCATTCATTTCACCATCATTTCATCTTTGTGAGTCATTATTCATTTTCGATGTCACTTTTGTTATATCGTGGCATTCCGGGTCATACTAGCGTGCCGGTTGGTATGTGTAGGATTTTCATGTCGGGCACATTTAAGTCGTGTGTTGGTTGTTGGCCTCACATTGGACTGTACACACGAGTCGATTGCTTCGTGAGACTGATTAGGTACAAGACCACACGTGTATTCGATCGATACTCGTTGGTGGCTTGTGCACAGACACATTTCCATCCCGGACGTAGTGTGGCGCCATTCCTTTGAGCCGTACTGTTAGTTGATTCATATAGCATGTTTGATTGCATATGTTATCAACAGGATTGTGTGTATTCAACTCTTGAGGATTGTTGTTCTGTGTAACTGACCCCGTTGGGGGATATTATTTTTCAGGTCATGGCAAGGCAAAAGCACGGGTAGAGCACGTTGACGGCGAGGAGTCCCAATGATTCTAGTAGGGGCCCCCAGTCTTTTCAGTCATTTATGTTTCCTTCATTTTATTCCGCTGCAGACATTCCGTTTGAATACTCATTTTACTCAGTGTTGTATATTTTATCTCCATATAAAAGATACATGTATTCTGTAATATCTTGGGTGTGTTGTATGAAACTCCTCATCGGAGTAATTAATGTTGTAATGTGGTTCGGTACTACATTTACCCTGTGTAATTCATTCATTTTCATTCGCCTGGTGGGTCCCAGTCGGGGGTCCACGACACTGTAATTTCCACCTAGTTTGGGGTGTTACAAAGTTGGTATCGGTGCGTGGTTTTGAATACTACCTTCCGAGTCATGTCTCATTTGAAATCATCGTTCATCAGACTAGTATGATTGGACTTTCGTGTCACGTGTGACCTGTGCAAGAGCCGAGCCCCTCAGACCAAAGAACAGTAAGACTTCCTCATCTATCATTTTCATCTGTGATCAAGTCGATCATGTGAATTCATTAATCACTCAGTTCATTTCATTGTTCAGTTGTTGATCTTGAGGATCATGTCATTAATCTTGTTAACTTGTTCAAGATATTCATTTCAAGAATTTCATCGGATAATGACGTCATTTCAGTTGATCATTCATGTAATCATTGTATTTGAGCACGTATGCTCATTTTCATCATTTCATAATATAATCATAATGTGATATTCATGCGAGATATATAATCATCATATGACTTTCCACTTCAGTATGGAAAGGGTTGGCAGAGGACGCGGGGGAAGAGGCCGTGGTGCAGGTCGGAACCCGAGAGCTGGTGTGAATACACACGCGAATGCTAGGAATAATGCTAACTCATCGAGCAGTGACGCTGCCACTCATTCACCTGGGCGTAATCATTCACTATTAGGGAGTCGTACCCAGGACACAGCTCAGTCAGAGGGTGTTCGGGTTGACCCACTCGCTTTTATGCAGGGCATGATGGCCCAAATGACTCAGATGGCACAACTAATGGAGACGATGCATAACTCCACTACTCAAATTCAACAGGCTCCTCCGCCGCCATCTCAGAGGCAAGAGAGGGGTGTAAGCAGTATCATTGGCGATATCTCTCGCCAGCGACCACCTACCTTCGAGGGCTCATCTGAGCCGGCGGATATTGTTCATTGGCTTGAGCATTTCGAGAAGTTATTTGCTATGGTGGATTGCCCTGAAGGGCATAAAGTTTCAGTTGCGGCCTACTATCTTGGTAAGAGCGCTCATTCATGGTGGTTATCGTTGAATCACACCGACGGATCATGTACTTGGGATCAGTTCAAAACTCTCATGATGGAGAGGTATTATCCAGCCCCACTCAGGGAGGCTAAGTTGTCGGAATTACTCACTCCCGACCTCTCAGCGGACGATGATGTTCTTGCCATCGACAAAAAATTTCAGGAACTTCTTCCGTTCGCCTCATCTATCATTCACTCTGAGGCGGACAAGATCAAGTGGTTCAGGAAGAGACTGAAACCTCATATGCGACTATAGTTGCTTAATCATAATTGTACCACTCTGGCCGAATTCATTGAGAAAGCTCTTACTTACGAGCTTACTGCTAAGGAAATTGCTAAGCAACAACCTTCATCTGCTGGCAAGAAGTCTAAGAACCGTAATCAGTCTGACAGCAGTCAGGCCACTTTCAAGAAACCACGTGCGGGCTCTACTTTTTCTGAGCGACCTCCCATGGTGTCTAGACCCGCGGAATCTCAGTCACGAGCGGCCAGTTCGGCCATCACCTATTTCAACTGCAAAGAACAGGGTCATTTCAGCACCAAGTGTCTGAAACAGACTATCACGTGCCACAACTGTGGGATTGCTGGGCATAGGGCCCGTTTTTGCCGAAGGGACTCTAAACCTACTCCGGCATCATCTTAGGCCCCAGGACATTCAGCGGTGCAGAATCAGGCCACTCAGTCAGCGTCGTTCAAGACGACAGGATCTAATAAAGGCGGAGCCAAGAGCTATCAGACGGGAGCATCCGGTTCGGGGGCCGACAAGCCCCGAATTTATGAGATGAAGAAGACCGACAATCCAGAGGCACGGATGATCTCAGGTACACTAGATATTCTATCTAAACCTGTGTGTACCCTTTTTGATACTGGTGCATCACATTCATTCATTTCCGAGTCATGTTTGAGTAGACTACGTCTGGGTAGTGCTACTAGTTGTGAGCCTTATGTCATTGGTCTCCCTGACGGTAGAAGAATTATCGGAAATCGCGAGATTCAGAATTGTCCGATTCAGCTTCGTGGCCGTGTATGGCTAGCAGACCTAATCGTGGTAGATTTACCGAGAGACGACGTCATTCTGGGTATTGACTGGATGGATCGTCACGATGCCATCATTAGTGTTCGTAAGCGTATGGTCACTATCATTTCAGACGATGGGGTTGAATGTGTTTTTCAGGGAGGTAATCCCGGCTGTTCTGGTAAAGTCATTAACTTGATGAAACCAGTGAAATTACTCCGTCAGGGGTGTGTTGGTTATTGGTGCTATATGACCAAAACCGAGAAATCATCAGTAATGTTGACGGATATTCCGGTAGTGAGGGAATATGCCGATGTTTTTCGAGACGAGTTACCTGGTTTGCCTCCACAGAGAGATGTGGAATTCACGATTGAGTTGGAGCCCGGAACGTCCCCGATATCTAAGGCACCGTACCGGATGGCCCCGACCGAAATGCAGGAATTAAAGAACCAACTTGAGGAGTTGTTCGAGAGGGGTTATATTCAGCCGAGTGCGTCCCCGTGGGGAGCACCAGTGTTATTTGTCAAGAAGAAGGACGGTTCGTTCCGCTTGTGTATTGATTACCGGGAATTGAACCGGGTGACGATCAAGAATAAGTATCCTTTACCCCGTATCGATGATCTTTTGGATCAACTTCAGGGAGCTTCAGTATTTTCCAAGATCGACTTAAGATCTGGATATCATCAGTTATGGATTCGAGAGTCGGATATCGCGAGGACGGCGTTTCGAACACGCTATGGTCATTATGAGTTTGTGGTTATGCCGTTTGGGTTGACTAATGCACCTGCGGTATTCATAGAGTTAATGAATCGGGTTTTCATCGACTATTTGGATCAGTTCGTGGTTGTCTTCATTGATGACATTTTGATTTATTCTCGTAACTGGGAGGAACACGAGTTTCACATTCATCAAGTTCTCGACGTGTTGAGACGAGAGCAACTTTTTGGAAAGTTTTCCAAATGTAAGTTCTGGATGTCCGAAGTGACATTTCTCGGACATGTAATTTCATCAGACGGAGTTCGTGTCGACCCTCAAAAGACGGAGGCTATTCGAGATTGGCTACCTCCGAAGAATGTTAAGGAAATCCGAAGTTTCCTCGGACTAGCGGGTTATTATCGATGATTTGTGGAGGGATTTTCTAAAATCGCTCAACCCATGACGAACCTTTTACGGAAGGATACGAAATATACGTGGTCCGACGCGTGTCAACAGAGTTTTGAGGAACTCAAGAGCCGATTAACTTCAGCACCTGTCCTTTCTTTAAAGCAAGGGACGGAGGGATTTGTGGTTTATAGTGATGCGCCCGGACAGGGTCTCGGATGTGTACTCATGCAGAATGGGAAGGTTATTGCTTATGCTTTACGTCAATTGAGACCTTACGAGGTTAATTATATGACCCACGACCTGGAGTTAGCAGTCGTGGTTTTTGCATTGAATATTTGGCGTCATTATCTTTATGGCGTTACCTGTCAGATATTCACCGATCATAAGAGTTTAAAGTATATATTCACTCATAAAGAGTTAAATATGCGACAGAGACGGTGGTTGGAACTAATCAAAGATTATGATATCGAGATCCTTTACCACCCGGGCAAGGCGAACGTTGTCGCTGATGTAACACCCCCAATCCGTTCAGGGATATTACACGCCGTAGAACCTTTCCTCAAGGATCTACCAGGCTGGTAACAACATATAACAACTCAATCATGCCTTTAAGGCTAAAATGACCCAGTAGACCGATTTGGTCTTTCAATAAATACATACAACTCAAATACAACTCATGCCCACGCAGGGGTCAAAACAAAACCACACCCGTACAACGGGAAAAATATAGCAGCGGAAAATAAGGTACAACAGAACCAATACACGACGTACGGTTCCTCATGTGATTAGTATCGATCATCTTTCATCATCCTTCGTGCCGACCCTGTGTTATGCTCCAAAACCTGAATGCAAAAATAGACATCCACCCCCCGAATACTCGGGGGTTAGCAAAACTCCACCGTTTTGCTAGTGCAAGTACAAGTGCAAAAATACGAGTCATACAATTCACATTCCACGAACGATAATAATCCGGAATCCTCAAAGATCCATACGAAACGAAAAGTACTTCCCGAGGCAAGAGTTTGAGAAAACATTTCAAAATCGAAAGATCACAAATCAATGGAAATAATTTATAAAACGGTTTAGAATGCCATTGAGAGTTTTAATAGGAAACAATTTAGGATTATTAAATCCTACTTTCCAAAACCCAAAAGACGAAAGGGGTCACCGCCCCAAAGGTTTACTTTCCGTGAAATGATATTTACCAAACCGTTGGGATTTTAGCCCCAAATCCGTAAAATGACTTTTACAAAACCATTGGGATTTTAGCCCCAAATCTCATCAACTCACAGTACACGAGAAAGACAACAATGTTCGTCTTCCAACATCAAAATCCACAATTAAAGGATTTAACACAAACAACAAAATACTCTAGTGCCATCCTAGCCAAGTAGGCCAAACGAACAACTTACCTCTTACACACTTAGTCAATGCATGCAATCATGAAAACCGTTCGAAAGCACTCATTTCCGGAAATGCCATAATCAAATCACATTTGCAAAATGCACCACAATTAACCATCGATCCACGTCTCTGTGGACCCCTACCGAGACCTCGTCGGATCTAACCCGTAGTGGTTAAAAGCAAGCTCGTCGATCCACGTCTCTTGTGGACCCCTACCGAGACCCCGTCGGATGTAACCCGTAGTGAGCATACACACACACGTTAATCATGCAATACTAATATGCTAAGAATGTAAGTTCATCAAGAATACTTACTAGAGATGGCCACTAATCCGACACCATTATCAAACTCTACAAAACACAATAACACGATTAAATACGGAATACATGATTCCATAACTTTAAACAATAGGAGTATCATCATCAAAGCCTTCACGTTCAAAATGATCAAATCATAAACAATTCCCAAAACACACCGTTCACAAAACACACACGCGTTTTGAAAGAGAGCCTTTAACGAGGCCAAACCGAAATCTTTTGAAACTTCATTTCAAACAACGAAACAAACACACCAAGACGATTACCGATCATCATATCCACAAAATAAGAAATGTATGAGCAAGGTACTTGCCTCGAATAAGAATAGCGCGGAGAATCGATCGAAGTAGGTTGGCACGAACTGACTACGAATCCGCCGACTCCACCGATAATAAACTACGAAGGACAATAACGACAATGAAAATGAATTCCATAGCACGACTCAGAGCCGTTGAATTCAAAGAACAAATGACGAAAGTTCAAGTGTTTTCCCCAAAACGGCCAAGAACACGATTCGTCCCGACAAAACACGGAAACAGAATTCCAAGTTGAAATATGGATATACAATCCATATAATGTGTTTAACAACATCATTTAACCACAATCGATCCATCAAAAATGGATGAAAAACGAGATCGAGAACAAATCCCCCAAAAAGTCGATTCAAAGGAAATCAAGAAATATACTTTGATTCGACGAAGAACAATGGATTAAATGATGTTAAACACAAAAATACTACTAAGATTAATCATACCCGACATGAATTAATCAACAACACGGAACGAATCGGACAAAAATGCAAAAAAACCCCAAATCCACGAAATTAGGGTTCTAAGGTGAGATTACCTTGATTCGCTGGATCAAAGGATGATAACGGATGATTGATTGATGTTATGAACTCAAGAACTTCGTGGATTTGTTGTTGAATAACATGGCTTTGTCACCTCCGAAGCTCCAGCCGCGGATCGAAAAGGAAATGAAAAACGAGTGAGAATGAGGTTGCTCTGCCACATTTATACTGGGCCGGACTAGCGCGCGCTAGGCTGCCGAGCTAGCGTGCGCTATCGGCCCAGGCTACAATCTAGTGACCTCCTGGACTAGACTGCTCGGCCAGGTAGCGTGCGCAGCCTTCCGGCCGTAGCGTGCGCTACCTGCCGGCCGTAGCGTACGCAGCGTCCGACAGTAGCGTGTGCTACCTACCGATCCACCGAGTCCAGTACCCCCACTGCCCTACTGCCTCGGCCCGCTAGCGTGCGCAGACAATCGGGCGTAGCGTGCGCTGCCTCCCGGCCGTAGCGTGTGCTACGCCGGTTCCTGCCGCACCCGTCCGGCCGGTGCCCGCAATCATGCGTCCAGTCCCGCAACCGTCCGGCCAGTGCCTGACCACCAGGTCCTGACGACTCGATTTCCGAAAACGTACGGAACGAACACGACGAAAAGTTCGCGGATAACATCATCGACCCGAAATGAAAACATAATACAATAATTAATCATACGCGACCAAGAAACGGGTCGAGACAACAATTACAGATACGGATACCCGTAACTTTTAAGAAATTACAAAATAGCCCAAAACGCCCGGAAATCACGTTACGTGATCGAATAACCAAACCGAAGTTCACAACACGTCTAACAAAGTTAAACGGACTTACGGGTCGAAATAGCAGTTTCAAACGAGACTCGCAAGAATCGAACTCAAGTGCGGAAAAGTTGCTAAAAAGCACGGAACTCAACAAAACAACACCGAAACAATCTCAGATGACAAAAAGTGTAGAATTAATCATTCTCAGAATGATGAAACGGTCATGAGCGCATCATCAAAATGGACTTCCGCCGAAAAAAAGAAATTACCAGAAATCGAAATTACGGGTTTTACAGCCGACGCCTTGAGTCGTAAGTCCGTTCAGGAGCAGATGCTTGCTCAATTAACAGTTCAGAAGGAACTTCAGCAGGAATTTCTGAGACCCTAGATCGAGGTCTGGTTACAGCGAGTACAAGGGCAACTTTGTACGTTGGAGATTTCATCGCCACTTGAGGAGATGATCAGGGAAAATCAGGGTTCGGACCCATTTTTGTTACGCATTCGAGAGGATGTGACTCAGGGGAAAGCCCACGGGTTTGTGGTCCATGAGGATGGACTTTTGCGTTTTAAGAATCGGTTGTGCGTACCGGCGATTGACGAGTTGAAAAACTCGATTTTGAGAGAAGCTCATGCTACCCCTTATTCCGTTCATCCGGGGTCTAGCAAGATGTATAAAGACTTGAAATAGAATTACTGGTGGAGTAATATGAAGGGAGAAGTCGCGGAATTTGTTTAGAGATGTTTGACCTGTCAGCAAGTCAAGATTGAACATCAGCGACCAGCGGGTATGCTGAAACCGCTCCCTATTCCAGAATGGAAGTGGGAAGATATTTCTATGGACTTCATCACGAGTTTGCCGACGAGTCGTCGTGGCATGAATACAATCTGGGTGATTGTGGACCGCTTAACTAAATCAGCTCATTTCCTTGAGATTAAGGATACTTGGGGTCCCGAGAGACTTGCCCAGTTATTTATCAAAGAGATAGTGAGATTGCACGGTACTCCTAAAAGTATCGTTTCCGACCGTGACGGACGATTCGTGTCTCATTTTTGGAAATCAGTTCATCGTGCTATGGAAACTCAGCTTAATCTCAGTACAGCTTTTCATCCTCAGTCCGACGGACAATCAGAGAGGACTATTCAGACTTTGGAGGACATGTTGAGGGCATGCGTCCTCGATTGGAAAAATGATTGGGAAGCCCAACTACCGTTGATCGAGTTCACGTACAATAATAGTTGGCATTCTTTGATAAAGATGGAACCTTACGAGGCCTTGTATGGTCGTCGTTGTCGATCTCCTTTGTGTTGGGATGACTTATCAGAATCAATCGGCACCGAGCCCGATATGCTTATAGCCGCCCGTGAGAAGGTAACTTTGATTCGGAGTCGTTTGTTGACCGCTCAGAGTCGACAAAAATCATATGCAGATAATCATCGTCGACCATTAGAGTTCGAGACGGGTGACCATGTTTTGGTCAAGGTATCCCCGAGTCGTGGTATCTTTCGTTTTAGGAAGAGGGGAAAGTTGAGTCCGAGATTCATTGGACCGTTTGAGATTTTGGATCGAGTAGGCGAGCTAGCTTATCGATTGGCCTTACCTCCGGCGTTGAGCCAAATTCATAATGTGTTTTACATCTCTCAGTTGCGGAAGTATGTTGCCGACCCGAGTCACATACTTCAGTTCGACGAAATCGAGATCGCCGATGATCATTCATATGAGGAATATCCTATACGAGTTTTAGAGCGACGAATCAAACAGTTGAGGAACAAGACGATTCCTTTAGTTAAAATTCAGTGGTCTAGACACGGAGTCGAGGAGGCTACTTGGGAAACCGAGGATAGTATGCGGGAGAGTTATCCCGAGTTGTTTGACCCTTAGTTTCGGGGACGAAACTCTTTTGGGGGGGGTGTATGTAATACCCGGTTGTAATTCAGTCATTATCATTCAGTATTTATCATTCAGTAATTGTCACTCAGTATTTTTCACTCGTTAATGATCATTTGTCACTCATATTCAATCATTGTATTCATCATTAAGAGTAATTGTATCGTGTATCAATCGTCATTCATCATCAATCTAGTTGGAGAATCATGCGGTGTTTACCATCGTTGTCATTTCATAGTGTGCTGTGTGTGAGGAGTAGCGCACGCTACGTACTCTCTTTAGCGTGCGCTAAAGTATGGGTAGCGCATGCTACCTCTCAACACTAGCGCACGCTAGTATGTTTCAAGCAGGCAGTCCAGAAGGCACTGGACTGCAGTTGGGTTGTAAGTAGCGCACGCTACGAATGGTAAGTAGCGCGCGCTAGTAGGCCGGAGTAGCGCACGCTGTGCAGTCGGTATAGCGCGCGCTAAGGTCGGATCAGGTTGAGTCCAGTGGCTACTCGACTGCATTGGATTAATTCATAGCGCACGCTATGAGTGGTTTTTGGCGTACACAATCGATGTTATAGTGCACGCTAAATATTGATTGTAGCGCACGCTACCGCGATCAGATCAGAGGACAGAAGGTTCTGGACTCCAGTACTGGGCATCAGATAATTCGTTAGCGCATGCTAACATTTTAAGGTTAGCGCACGCTAAGTGTTCAGCTGTAGCGCACGCTACAAGAAGGTACGTAGTGCGCGCTACCGTTGTCGGACAGTGAGTACTGGACTTACCAAAACACCCATTAGCGCACGCTAAAAACTGGGGCTAGCGCGCGCTAAACTGGAATCTCTATATATTGGACAATGTAGCCCAGATTTCGGCATTTGTCATTTCTTCTCATTCTCTCATCGGTTCCGGTCGATTTGGAGCGATTTGGAGAGTATTCTTCGAGGTGTAATCATCAATCATCATCTTCAAGTCTTTGAGTTGGATTAATCATCACATCATCATCTCCAAAACATCAAATCAAAGGTATTAATCTCTTGGATCTAGAATTTCAGATTTTTGGGTTTTTCCTTCCGATTTCTTCGTGTAAGCTTGGATTGTTGTTGGAATATGTTAGATATGGATTATCTACCTTGGATAAATATATTCCTACGGATTTTATGGCTTTTTGGGGATTTATTTCAAGAACCCTTGGGGTTGACTTCGGTTAATTTGGGGATTTCCGATTAATGTTGTTATAATCTTGAATTGTGGATTCCTATTGGATTATTGATGCCATTGATATTGTTTTGCTGCTTTGAATCAATCATTTGATAGTTGGTTTCGATAATTTGGATTTGGTTGTAACCAACGAGAAGGATATTTTCAACGTATTCGTTAGAGTGCACCTACAAGTTGGGATATTCTTGTATCGACGTTTGAGTTGGTTATAATCGTGTTTGATGCGTGTATTGATCGAATTATTGGTGATTGTGTTATTCAAGGTTGTTCGAGCGACCGACATTTCATTTAGGACGTTGTTCGTGGACGAACATTCTTCATCGGTGTTGTATAAGTTAATTCTTACTCAGTTAAAAGGATATTCATTCCTTTTGTGGTTGTTCATTCATAATCATAATTCATTCATAAGGTACTAACCGTTTTAAAACTTGTAATTGTCACTTAATTACTTCATTCACGAGGAACGACGGTTCCAGTCATTTCATTAGGCTGTCATTCATTTCACCATCATTTCATCTTGGTGAGTCATTATTCATTTTCGATGTCACTTTTGTTATATCGTGGCATTCCGGGTCATACTGGCGTGCCGGTTGGTATGTGTAGGATTTTCATGTCGGGCACATTTAAGTCGTGTGTTGGTTGTTGGCCTCACATTGGACTGTGCACACGAGTCGATTGCTTCGTGAGACTGATTAGGTAGAAGACCACACGTGTATTCGATCGATACTCGTTGGTGGCTTGTGCATGGACATATTTCCATACCGGACGTAGTGTGGCGCCATTCCTTTGAGCCGTACTATTAGTTGATTCATATAGCATGTTTGATTGCGTATGTTATCAACAGGATTGTATGTATTCAACTCTTGAGGATTGTTGTTCTGTGTAACTGACCCGTTGGGGGATATTGTTTTTCAGGTCATGGCAAGGCAAAAGCACGGGGAGAGCACGTTGACGGCGAGGAGTCCCAGTGATACTAGTAGGGGGGCCAAGTCTTTTCAGTCATTTATGTTTTCTTCATTTTATTCCGCTGCAGACATTCCGTTTGAATACTCATTTTACTCAGTGTTGTATATTTTATCTCCATATAAAATATACATGTATTCTGTAATATCTTGGGTATGTTGTATGAAACTCCTCATCGGAGTAATTAATGTTGTAATGTGGTTCGGTACTACATTTACCCTGTGTAATTCATTCATTTTCATTCGCCTGGTGGGTCCCAGTCGGGGGTCCACGGCACTGTAATATCCGCCTAGTTTGGGGTGTTACATGTCCGGCCAGTGCCCAGTTGCCCTGCCGGTTCCTGCCGCAACTATCCGGCCAGTACCCAACCGCTATGACCCGGCGACTCGATTTCTGAAAACGCACGGAACGAACATGACAAAATGCTCGTGGACAACATCAACGATCCGAAACGAAACACCATGCAACAAATAATCACACGCAACCATATAAACACAAAAATCAATCATCGAGAAAAATAATACCGATACTCGGCAACCGATAAATATCCGAAAAAATCCAAAATAACCGAAATAAAAATCCTAAGTATTACATTTATAGGGGGTTTCAGGCATCTACGATTATTATTCCTCGTACGATCGTTGATTATTGATGATATGATGTTAGGTTCAGGTTCCTTGTGAAGAACTGGAGTCGAAACACTTTCATTCATCATTTTCTTCAAGCTTCCCGAACGATCTTTTTGTTGTTGTTTCCATCTGGAGAATTGTAGGTGTTCGAGGTTTCCCGATTGAGCCATATTCTTCGGAGTGTCCGGTATCAATTATCGAGGTAAGTATCTTGGCCATACATTACATGTTTTGTGGATATAATGGTTGGTAATCGAAGATATGTGCTAAATGAATGTTTACAACTATTTCTCAAAAGAAACAGTATATTTACAACCACGGTTTTGTTTAAAGATGACTCGGGTGTTCCGTGAATTAATGTGCTTAATTTAATGTGTGTTAGTATTGAGTATAGGATCACCTTACTTTCGTGTGATGCCATTATGTATGATTATTTTTTCGGTAAATTTGAAGTTCAATTCTTTTCTTAAGATGCATGCATGGAAACATGTGGTTGTCGATGAATATGTGAGTTTGTGTGATATCGGTCATGCCGTTCGGTGCTGTTGAGATAGTGTGCTTCCTTGTTGATGGTATTAGTTCTGGGTCGTGAGTATGTGTTGGATAATTTGGTCATTCTAGCAAAGTACCTCGACTATATATATTGTGATTGACTCTTGGGGATTGTAGTTTGGAAATGTGAACTGATGAGAGTTGTAAGGTTGTTCTCAGGTACTCTCACTCGAGGTTGACTCGACGGGGTCACACGGGGACCTAGTGGTTTAGCGGCTGGATCGGGTCACGAGGGTTACTTTCGAGTGGGTATTCTCACCTAGGGTTGCTCGACGGAGCGCACCGTGACTTGGTGGATTGATGGATGGACCGGGTCACGAGAATTGCCAGAGTGTTTTTACTGATGGTTAGTTGTGATATGTTCGGGGTATCACAATGCTTTGTGCTCGGGGTCGAGAGACATTATATATCGAGTCATGGTGTTTGGCTAGAATGGCACCAGTATAAGTGTCGTATATGATTCACTTTTTGGTTGTGATGTTTTTGGCATAAGGACGCGAGACCTATGATTATTTCTGTGCATTGTTGATTGGTTGTGTATCGAGTTTGACCATTGGGTTATTTACTCGAGTATGTGTGGTTGGTTGGGTCGTGGACCTTGCGTTTTCTGATCGGATATGTATTTTGGAAAATAAAACTTTGGGTTGTGACCCTAAGTGGCTTTCGATAAATTAATAACTTTTCAATCACAAATGTTTTTAAGACTCCCGAGATCCTGAACCGATTTTTAAATGACAGATGGTTTCCTTTATATCTTATCCTTTGAACTACTTTATCCAAATGAAATATCTCGGGAAGTCGTTCGTTGTATTATCAGAATGTGTTGTGTATCGCTCGTATTTGCACTTTATAGTTGGACTAGCAAAAAAGTGGAGTTTTGCTAACCCCCGAGTATTCGGGGGGTGGATGTCTGTTCTGCATCCAGGTACATGTAGGTTTTGGGAGTAAAACATAGGATCGATGCGAAGGATGATGGAAGACGAATGATATTAATCACATGAAGGCCAGTTTTGGGTGCAGGCAGTTGGAGTTGGTTGTATGGTCTTTTATGCTGTCGTAATTTTTATTTGTGAGTGTATTTTACCCTTGTATGGGTATGAGTCCAGACAGAGTTATGTATATTAGAGTTGTATGATAATGATGTAAGATCAGATCAGTCTATTGATTTGTTATTCTATCACGTTGGTATGTAATGTATTGTGTCGTTTCGATGTCTAGCCTGGTGGATCCTAATGGAGAGGGTCAACGGCGTGTAATATTCTCGGTTTGATTCTGGGGGTGTTACATTTATGGTATCGGAGCATAGGTTGCGGAAACCTAGGCTGTCGGGTCCAATCATGTATTGTCGTGTCTTGTCTTGTCAGATCGTGTCCGCCTGAGTTGTGCCGCGATGCGTCATCTGTCATGTTGGCCATGATTAGTATCAAGGTGCAGCCATCATTTTCGTGCAATCTGTGGATGTAAGTCTCCCCTACTTCATGTTGTGCCTCGAGCTAAACGAGCTAATTGTGTGATTCAGTATTTCGGGGTAAAGTTTAAGTGTGATTTATGATATGTGGCCTATCCATGTCTGATTCTCGTATTGTGCTAAAATGAAGAGTGGTGTCGGTGTATATGTATATATATATATATATATATATATATATATATATATATATATATATATACCGTTGCATAAATCATTTTTACAAGAGTAATGGCCTTGGTGTGGTTACGCAAGGAAAATTCATCAGTGTGGTATTTAAAGCTTTAAATATTTTGGGGAGTCATGTAATTTTATTTAAAACATCCTCCATAGGAGGAAAAAGTTTGATTTTCGTATGATGACCTCATGGTCGAAATTTTTTGGGAATTCAAAATACCGATATTTCATTTTCATCTGGTATTATAAGTTTTCAAAACACGATTTTTAAACTCAAATGAGGTCTACAAAATGTACTCAAGAAGTGACTCTTGCTTTCAACCTTTCGGTTTCATTGTTGTTAGTCAAGAAGTACATGATGATGTTCTCGTTATTTGGGCAGTGGTGCCAGTTTCATGATTAAAATAGTGATGTGAATGCTGGGCCGATCGGTATATATACGTTGAGATAGTCCTCTTTATTGAGAGGTGAGATTTCGGTTTGAATGACAATTACCTTTTGATGGTTGCTCGTGAGGTGTTGTAATTATGTGAATCGATGGCATTTAGGTTCGTATGCTGCCGTTGTTCATTGTAACCTTTGGTTCTAGTGATGTCGTATATATGTTCGCAATCATGTTGCTGAATTAGAGCAGTTAGCGCACGCTAAGTACGAGGCTAGCGCGCGCTAATGTGGCATGAGTAGCGCACGCTAATGTTGTTGTAATGCGCGCTAATCAGCCTGGGCAGAGGCTGTGGAACCACATTTTAGCGGTTAGGTTTAACTTTCGGCAGTCAGTCACCTGTGACTGTATTCTACGTGTGTTGTCTAGTGATGACAACTGTTGTGTCTGAAAGTGTGTTATGACTTTTCTAAGTGCTAGGTGGTAATCGATTATGTTTGATGAATTGATAAATTATGTCTGCTGTGTATGTGTTCGAAAACGCTTTCCTGGAAAATTTCATAAAGTTTTGACGGTTCGATTAATCGGCAGCCTCTTGTGGACTTTGAAAATTATTTGGAATTGGCGAGCCGGCCTCAGAATCTCAAATAAATCCTCGACGGTATTAGAAAGAGTTATTTTAAAATACCTTTGGACATTTTCTAAAATGCTACCGTCGTTGATTTTTGCATAGTGCTGAGAGGATTTTCGAAAATGATTTTAACATATTGTTTTAGTTTCAAATAATTCGAATGCATGATTTTCAAAAATCTTTCACACCATAAAATTTTTTATATTTCAAAATCCAATACGATTTTTTTTTCAAAAATATATAGTGAAAGATGAGAAATCTTACTCGATTTAAACTCCAACCTCGGATTTGGAAAAGTTTTCTATACTGAGCCAATTATCGTACGCTGATCTTGAATCACTCCAAAATGAATGTTGATTGTTGGAAATGTTTAGTGCATGTACGAATGGTTTGATGATCTTGCGTTGTTACCTTGTTTGTTAATACCGGTGATTTTGATAATATCGGTGCAAGGAATTATTGTTTCGCAAATAATTTCAAATGAGACGGTTAAAGTCTTTTGTTTACAAGTTTTGATAAAATAGCTTAGGGTACCAAAAATAATTCCAAAGTTGAATAATATACAAATCCAAAGATTTTCAAATGATATTATTTAAAAGGATACCTCGTGGATCTTCTTATCGAGTTGCTATTAGTATATCGTGCTGAGTTGGCACTTTAGTATATTATTTTGTGAAGTTGTTCCATCGTATTAAGTGAGTATCCGCTTAGTATACCGATGGGCATAGGACGCAGTCGTGACTGCGGTACAGATGGTCATGGAGATCAGATGCGGAACCAAGAAAATATTGCCGGGAAGGCTGCTATTCTAGCACTTCGTTCTCATTGTTTAGGTTTCGGGGACGAAACCTCTTTTAAAGGTGATATGGTGTAATACCCACATTTTTTCCCTTCCATTTTGTTCGACTCTATCGACTCGATGGTGTTCGTTGATGCTTCTGACCTTGTGTTGTTTCTCGCCCTTGTCGTTCGAGCAAGTTCTCATATTGTTCCAAATTGATTTGTATATTGTTTTGACCTTTCCATGTTCGGATCGATTCCCTATGAACCGTGTACGAAATTAACACCTCTTGGTTCCTACAGGATTATTGATGTCTTGATTTGAGGTGTGAACTCCAGAGTTGTTATTTGATCGTCGTTGCTCGATCATTGTTATTCGTTCATCATTGTCCGATCATTATTGTTTGATCTCTTAATCGTGAATATTAAGCGTCTGGGCCACTTCGTAATTTCCTTAAGTGCTGGGAAAATTGTCATGTATTTGATCTTACGAATCCTTGAGTTATTGGAATTTCATACTTTTCAGCGTCGGACTCGTGATTTGATTTTTGTACTACTCGATTTTATCAACCGTAGTGATTCATGTTCGTTGTTTTTCGTAAGCGTTCTTGCGTATTGAATCGAACCGTAGTATCTTTGTACTGTATGGAGCTCCTGTGTGCTGTCAGAATTAGATAACATGTGTTATCTAGAATCGCCTTGCTTTTGTTTTGAGTTTCGGGACGAAACTTATTTTTAGGGGAAGAGAATGTAATACCCACGATTTTTGTTCCGGTTATTTTGGATTTTTTCGGATATTTCTTGGTTATCGATTGTCGGTATTATTTTCTCGACAACTGATTTTGTGTTTGTGGCAGTATGTGGTGATTTGTGTATGTTGTTTTCATTCCGGATCGATAATATTATCCGCGAGTGTTTTGTCGTGTTCTTTCCGTGCGTTTTTGG
Source organism: Orobanche coerulescens (assembly GCA_033398695.1). Taxonomy (NCBI): domain Eukaryota; kingdom Viridiplantae; phylum Streptophyta; class Magnoliopsida; order Lamiales; family Orobanchaceae; genus Orobanche; species Orobanche coerulescens. The sequence goes on from CM065803.1 coordinate 146,277,078, forward strand.
AAAATCGAGTCGTCGGGTCATGGCGGCTGGGCATTGGCCGGACAGCTGCGGCAGGAACCGGCATGGCGGCTGGGCACTCGCTGCACAGGTGCGGCAAGAACCGGCATAGCGCACGTTACTGCCGGAAGGCTGCGCGCGCTAACTCAGCATGTACAGCGCACATTATCCGCCAACCAGCGCACGCTACCTGGCCGAGCCGTTTAGTCCAGCGAGTTCTGGACAGGTCGGCTTGCGCACGCAGGAGCCCGCACAGTGCGCGCTATCGCGGCCGGACGGAAGGTTCTGGGTGGGTTGACTGGCACGTGATGGCAGGTCCCGGCTGAAGGTTCTAGGCTGAGACTGCCCGTTAGCGCACGCTACCGGAACCCTAGCACATGCTACTGCACATCCATATAAATATGACTGAGCAGCCATGTTTACACTCGTTTTTCATTTCCCTTCTTTCCTGTCCTCGACTGGAGTCTTGGAGAACAAGATGATATGTTGTCAAACTATGAAGCCACGAAGTCCTGGAGTCCCTATCCTTGATTAATCATTCCATAACCTCCTTTGATCGAGAGAATCAGGGTAAGTTTTCCTAAAATCTGAGTTTTGTGAAAATTGATGATTTTGTTTGATTTCGTCCATTTGATTCGTATTAACTTAGATTAGCGATGGATTGTTGATTATTAAGTTGTATTCTACCCATTGCCTCATTGTCCCATGGTTCGATTGCTAAAGATCCGTCGTTTTGTTGAGTTCTTAATCGATGCCTTGAAGGTGTTCGGTGAAAGTTGTTAGGGGTGTTTCGGGCGTCTACGATTATTCTTCCTTGTACGATCGTTAATTATTGATGATATGATGTTAAGGGTAAGGTTTCTTGCGAATAACTGGAGTCGGAACTCTTTCGTTCGTCATTTTCTTCAAGCTTCCCGAACGATCGTGTTATTGTTGTTTCCGTATGGAGAATTGTAGGTGTTCGAGGTTTCCCGGTTGTGCCATATTCTTCTGAGTGTCCGGTATCGATTATTGAGGCAAGTATATTGCCCATACATTACATGTTTTGTGGATATAATGGTTGGTAATCGACGATATGTGCTAAATGAATGTTTACAACTATTTTTCAAAAGAATCGGTATATTTACAATCACGGTTTTCTTTAAAGATGACTCAGGTGTTCCGTGAGTTAATGGACTTAATTTAATGTGTGTGTTAGTATTGAGTATAGTATCGCCTTACTTTCGTGTGATGCCATTATGTATGATTATTTCATCGGTAAATTTGAAGTTCAATCCTTTTGTTAAGATGCGTGCATGGAAACATGTAGTTGTCGATGAATATGTGAGTTTGTGTGATATTGGTTATGCCGTTCGGTGATGTTGAGATAGTGTGCTTCCTTGTTGATGGTATTAGTTCTGGGTCGTGAGTATGTGTTGGATAATTTGGTCATTCTAGCAAAGTACCTCGACTATATATATTGTGATTGACTCTCGGGGATTGTGGTTTGGAAATGTGAACTGATGAGAGTTGTAAGGCTGTTCTCGGGTACTCGCACTCGCGGTTGACTCGACGGGGTCACACGGGGACCTAGTGGCTTAGCGGCTGGACCAGGTCGCGAGGGTTATTTTCGAGTGGGTATTCTCACATGGGGTTGCTCGACGGGGCGCAAAGGGACTTGGTGGCTTGATGGATGGACTGGGTCGCGAGAATTGCCAGTGTTCTTACTGATGGTTATTTGCGATATGTCCGGAGTATCACAATGCTTTGTGCTCGGGGTCGAGAGACATTATATATCGAGTCTTGGTGTTTGGCTAGAATGGCACCAGTATAAGTGTCGTATATGATTCACTTTTTGGTTGGTATGTTTTTGGCATAAGGACGCAGGGCCCTATGATTGTTTCCGTGCATTGTAGATTGGTCGTGTATCGAGTTTGACCATTGGGTTATTTACTCGAGTATGTGATGTGGGTGGTTGGGTCGTGGACCTCATGTTTTCTGATCGAAATTGTATTTTGGAAAATAAAACTTTGTAATGTGACCCTAAGTGGCTTTTGATAAATTAAGAACTTTTCAATCACAATTTTTTCAAAACTCCCAAGATCCTAAACAGATTTTTAAATGACCTATGGTTTCCTTTATATCTTATCCTTTGAACTACTTTATCCAAATGAAATATCTCGGGAAGTCGTTCGTTGTATTCTCGGAATGTGTTGTGTATGGCTCGTATTTTCACTTTATACTTGTACTAGCAAAATAGTGGAGTTTTGCTAACCCCCGAGTATTCGGGAGGTGGATATCTGTTCTACATCTAGGTACATGTAGGTTTTGGGAGCAAAACACAGGATCGGTGTGAAGAATGATGGAAGAAGAATGATACTAATCACATGAATGCCAGTTTTAGGTGCAGTTAGTTGTAGTTTGTTGTATGTTCTTTTCCGCTGTCGTACTTTTTATTTGTGAGTGTATTTTACCCTTGTATGGGTATGAGTCCAGACATAGTTATGTATATTAGAGTTGTATGATAATGATGTAAGATCAGATCAGTCTATTGATTTGTTATTCTATCACGTCGGTATGTAATGTATTGTGTTGTTATGCTGTCTATCCTAGTGGATCATCACGGAGAGGGTCTACAGCGTGTAAGATTCCCGGTTTGATTCTGGGGGTGTTACAATATCGGACCTTTTGAGATTTCGGGTCGTGTTGGTGATCCTGCTTATACTTTGGCATTGTCATTGGAGTTATCAGGAGTGCACAATGTCTTTCACATCTCCATGCTGAAAAAATACGGACATGATCCGGGTCATGTATATAATTTCAAAGAGTTGCATGTAGCCAAGAACTTGACTTATGAAGAAGTACATATTGCTGCTTTGGAGCGTAAGGTACCTCGATTGCGAAACAAAGAGGTTATACTGTTGAAAGTTCAGTGGAGCCATCATGGACCGAACAAAGTGACTTGGGAACGTGAAGAAGAGATTCGTTCTAAGTATCCGCCGTTCGCCATTGAAGGTACATGATTTAATTTTCGAGGACGAAAATTCTTTTAAGAGGGGTAGGTTGTGACGCCCCGATTTTTGAGCATAGATTTATGTTATAATTTATAGAAAGCGCATGAATATTTTAAATGTCCAACAATTTATCCATTTATTTAATAAGGTCAAATTTTTCTTTATTTGCATATCATGATTGTAGTCTACACTCCAGGCTCAAGTTCAAGCTCTCGTATTACTATAGCCCAGTAATATTCATCTTTACAAATAGTTCAAAATTATTTAATGGCGCACTTAATAATGGTTTAAAATATATTTTATTTTAAGTTCAATTGAATGAGTTGGGCCCAAATCTTTTTTCTAGCCCAATTAAATTTCTACCCAAAACCTAATATTTATATACAATCACTACTACAAAAAATACATTTTACTACGGTTATTTCATACATTTTACATCGGTTATAGAATTAATGTAAAATGTACCGTCGTAAAATAGGTGTTCAATCTACATCGGTTTAAAAACCGATGTATAATGTCACATTTTTACATCGGTTGTATGTTAACCAATGTAAAAAGTGCAGATTTCGTACATTTTACATCGGTTCTGATAGCAAGCGATGTAAAAAACGATGTAAAATATTACATTTTTACATCGATTTTTTATTAACCGATGTAAAATGTCGGTAAAACTACATCGGTTAAAATATAACCGATATAAAATGTATACATTTTATTTTTTACATCGGTTTTAAAGAACCGATGTAAAATGTATATATTATATCGGTTTCAAACAACCGATGTATTTTTTTATTTTTTTATTATTTCACCTGTTTTTTCCGATTCCAGCCTGTATTTTCAAATTCCTGTTTTTAGCAAAACAACTGAAATCCTAAATACGTCCAAACGGAAAGTAATCAGCTGTTAAAACAACACATTCCTAAAAGACGTCCTAAAAAGAAGTAACGATGAGTATAACATAAGACAAGGAACCCATTAATATGTTCAACCATACATTCAGAGTTTTTTATCAAATCACAACATTAATTAACAATCTGACTACCAAAACTTGTTCAACCAATAGGTTTGCTAATATCAACCAATAGGTTTGCTAATATCAACGTGGCCAGATTATTCAATTTTTTTAAAAGCAAAAGCAAAGCTAGGCAACGAGCTTCGGCATGGCCATCGAACTCTTGGCTTGCTCATCTTGCTTAAGTGAAATTCATAAGTTGTTCAAAGGATAAATATAAAATAATTAAAAGAAAGGCTAAAATACTAGGAAAGGAATAGCACAATCAAAACGTGATTGATATTGTAAAACCAACACATACATTATCTAGAACCACCTAACCAATTAAAATAAAAAACACAGAGAAATACTGGGAGAGAATCATCATAATAAGTTTCCGATAAATGCACCAACATAACCAATATTTGGGAAGATAGAAGGGAAGGATAGTAGAGCATGAAGTTTGGCATTAACCAAAGAGGCATAGCCAACACCCTCTGATCTATCTTCCTATTGCTCTTTCGACAGCGAGAGTGTACATATTGGTCGGAATTGTCAGTAATCAGTAGGGCAATTGATCATACATTTGTTCGATCAAGTAGTTGGTCAAGTCTTCCCTTAAGTTTAAAGGGCGTGGGATATCGACGTTATTCTAGTAGAACATTGGGAATAAGACTATGATTCTGCTTTTGTCTGATCGTAGACGGCCATTAAGGTCTCACTACTGTCAGCCCAGTAAGGCAAAGAAACGAGGGTGGTTAGAACAACACTTTCTTCTTCCTATTAACAAAACATCCCCTTTTTCTTCGCTCTTCCGGAACCGATACAGAAATGGGTGCTTTTTCAATAAGGGAAAGTCCCTTATTTATCAGTAACCGGAAGGAAATATTAAAATCGGGCACATAACCGGAAGGAAATCTGGGTGCAGAAATGGGTGCTTTTGCCAATATTTGAAAATCTGGCACATAACCGGAAGGAAATAACAAAACACTGCACAGTTGGAAGTGAAAGTTGTTGGAACTCACCGACAGGTTCTCTGGCGACGTAAGGATTGAAAGCGTGAAGAACACCGCAGATGGAATGTCCTGTACAGATCATTCTTGAATCAATACAGTAACGATATATAACGATATATAATAACGATATATTTATCAGTACAGTAACCACAACTGGGAATAGAAACACACAAGAACATCAAGCTGAGACGACATATAACGATATATTTAAAGCGGACAAGCGCAAGTACCCAATTTGCATAATGCATACGAGATTCATTAGTTTAAGCAATTAAATAACTAAATTAAACACTACATACTACTGAAATTAGAAAACAGCAAAACAAAGTAAATGGCAGCATTGATTCTTCCGCCAATGGCAGCAAAACAAACTAAATTAAACACCACACATACTACTAAATTAAACACCACACATTTTTAATCTTCATAGTTTTGGAGAATCTTTTCAGCATACATGGAAAAACATCATACAAAAATACCAGCAAAGAACAGGGAAAAAAACCAAACAAAATCAAAATGACGGGGAAAAAAACAACCGTGAGGTTTTTGAATATTTTAAAAAAGTAGAGGTTTTTTAAAATACTTTTTGCCTAGGAAGAAAGTAAATGTAAGGCAAAATAATATCCAAGGATGAGTTTTGTATTTTCGAGAGTTATCTGTTTTTCTTTTTGGGTAATTAGGTCGAAATACATCATATCATTTTTTCCCAAACAAAATACACAAAAGCAATTTCATTCTTTCTTCATTTTAAAGAGAACACATACTTACAAGAAAAGATAGATATAGAACAGCAGTCCATTCAGCCCAACTTAGTGGTGCCACCTATGCGGAGGATATTAAATTAAAAAAAGTAAGCTATATACTGTCCCAGAAAAAATGATTCTTCAGGGAAATAAAAATAAACACAGTGTCGAAATTAGAATATAAACTTGCAGAAAAAAGAACAGAGAGTGGTTCCACATATAGTAAATAGAGGGATGACTCAACAAGTTTGAACAAATAGACTGCCAATATTGTAAAGTCGTATCATCATATCATCTCCAACAACAAAAAAAAAGTATATACTCATCTGTTATATTCCAAAAAATGTCTGGCCCACTGAGTATGGATCTCTTCAGTGCTCGTTTGAGGAAGTGCACTAGTGTCATTAAATATCTAGAACATAGAATAAAAAAAATAATGAAGAATAGTAGAATAACCAAATAAGGATTATAAAAGTTGTGGCTATTTTAAAAAAAAATACCTCTTGCCAACTGTTCTTGACACTCGATCGAATAATAGTTAACATCCAATACATAACGTAATATCCGCATTCCCAAGATCCGACTTGTTTATTACACTACAAAATTAAATTTAAAGTTGAATTTAAAAAAAATTACAGCATCATGTAAAACTATTAAATTGAATCTAAAATGACTTACTTTTGGATAAAGCCAAATAAGGTTATGCTTCGATTTGTTGTTGTGTATACCACCAAGCATTTTAAAATGGCTCACGGTACTGGTTTTGATGACAATTCTCATTAAAGTAATTTACAAATACAAACAAATTAAACTAAAAATACTAAAATTACATATTAAACTTACTTATGTACTATGGCTTTCATAGCGGTGTCTGGCCTAGCATGTAGTGAACAATGATTCCAACATTACAGTAAAATATTTTTACAAATGAAATATATAAACTTTTTACTATAATTAAATTGATTATGTGGTGACCGTACTTACCCGTGATGATAAGCTCGTAAGTAAATCTTTTTGTTTGATTCCCGCATATGTTTCAGAATATACTTGGAGACTTCATTTTCTTTGTTCCCCATATATTGTATAGATTGGGGCTCAAGAATCTGTACACATCCTCATTCCCCATATCCATACTTAACTTATGTAGCAACCTAATGTATTCAATTAATTTTACTTAAATAATATTGCTATCATAAATTGTAAAAGCAATGAATTACCTAATAAAACTTAAAAGTTTAGAACTTACAAGATCCAGAACTGTATAATCGATATGCTCAGCCACACATTGCCGTGTAATATCCCCAAAACGTCGTTGTGGGAAAGGTATAATAGAACATCATGCTCAACACCAAAGAGACTCGAATCCCACACTACCTGCATAGGGTTACCATAAATGGATGCAGTAACCTTAAGCAATTCAACAATCGGGTTATCTATAAGCGCTGGTCCCTCAACTTTATTAACCCGCTTCTTTTGTCGCTCAATATCCTAAATAATAAACATGTCAACAATCAATCTTTAATTCACACATTTATTATAATAACCTTTTACTGAAAAGAAATAGCACCTCGCTAGATATAGCCTTGACAAGACGTTTCGGCCATGCAATAAAACCACCTAGGGCCTCTCCCACTATGCTAACCTCTGAAGTGGGAATAGGGACCTGAGCATCAGCATCTCGAACATCCTCAACTGTCACCCTAACCAAATCGTCAGACAAGATCACACCATGTATGGTTGAACCACCCTCGAGAACTCTCCCTAGGGCCACTAGGCGGAGAGGTTGACCATTAATATATAAACCACACTGGCCATTGGCAGTGTGAGCCTCTCCTAAAGAGCGATCATTAAGAGCAGCACAACTCCCGTTCGTGCTAACATGTCCAAGAGGTGTAACTGGAGGTGGTTGTGAATTTGCTCCTACGGATGCCAACGCCGGACCGAATTGCTTCATCAAATTCTGTGTAACCTCCATCGTGATCTTCTGTGTGAGGCTTTGCAAAAACTCAGGATTGATTGACTGGGGTCTGGTCGACCCACATGAACGTGATCCAAAATATTCTCGAATCCCTATACCAGATCCAACACCACGAACACGACCTGGGTGCTCTTGTCGCCCAATTGCATTACTAAGAATGTCATCACGTCCATGGGGAACAAATGATTCCTACATTACAGTAAAATATTTTTACAAATGAAATATATAAACTTTTTACTATAATTAAATTGATTATGTGGTGACCGTACTTACCCGTGATGATAAGCTCGTAAGTAAATCTTTTTGTTTGATTCCCGCATATGTTTCAGAATATACTTGGAGACTTCATTTTCTTTGTTCCCCATATATTGTATAGATTGGGGCTCATGAAATCCGTACACATCCTCATTCCCCATATCCATACTTAACTTATGTAGCAACCTAATGTATTCAATTAATTTTACTTAAATAATATTGCTATCATAAATTGTAAAAGCAATGAATTACCTAATAAAACTTAAAAGTTTAGAACTTACAAGATCCAGAACTGTATAATCGATATGCTCAGCCACACATTGCCGTGTAATATCCCCAAAACATCGTTGTGGGAAAGGTATAATAGAACATCATGCTCAACACCAAAGAGACTCGAATCCCACACTACCTGCATAGGGTTACCATAAATGGATGTAGTAACCTTAAGCAATTCAACAATCGGGTTATCTATAAGCGCTGGTCCCTCAACTTTATTAACCCGCTTCTTTTGTCGCTCAATATCCTAAATAATAAACATGTCAACAATCAATCTTTAATTCACACATTTATTATAATAACCTTTTACTGAAAAGAAATAGCACCTCGCTAGATATAGCCTTGACAAGACGTTTCGGCCATGCAATAAAACCACCTAGGGCCTCTCCCACTATGCTAACCTCTGAAGTGGGAATAGGGACCTGAGCATCAGCATCTCGAACATCCTCAACTGTCACCCTAACCAAATCGTCAGACAAGATCACACCATGTATGGTTGAACCACCCTCGAGAACTCTCCCTAGGGCCACTAGGCGGAGAGGTTGACCATTAATATATAAACCACACTGGCCATTGGCAGTGTGAGCCTCTCCTAAAGAGCGATCATTAGGAGCAGCACAACTCCCGTTCGTGCTAACATGTCCAAGAGGTGTAACTGGAGGTGGTTGTGAATTTGCTCCTACGGATGCCAACGCCGGACCGAATTGCTTCATCAAATTCTGTGTAACCTCCATCGTGATCTTCTGTGTGAGGCTTTGCAAAAACTCAGGATTGATTGGTAAGTGCAGTCGACCCACATGAACGTGATCCAAAATATTCTCGAATCCCTATACCAGATCCAACACCACGAACACGACCTGGGTGCTCTTGTCGCCCAATTGCATTACTAAGAATGTCATCACGTCCATGGGGAACAAATGAACCTTGTGAACACTCCTCCTCCAAATCATCCTACACCAACATTAAAACAACAGTAGCATATTTGAAACCGCTACACAATTCTTTACAAAAATGCTACAGACCTACACAACGCAACTGAAAACACTGATCACTGCGAATATTAAACTAAGCATATTTGAAAACTTACAATCCTCTTTGCAATCTCATGTGCTGCATCAGTAATCATCTCGCCCGATTTTATGCAGCCTCGCTTCCATCTTTGGTGTCGAGTAGGAGGAGAAGGAGGATCAACAACCACATCAGAACTAGATTATGATGCTTCTTCTTGTCGTTTCTTTAATTTCTCGGCCATGATCTTCTCATCCACCAGGTCATAACCACCACGAGACATAGTGTGAGGGCAATTGTTCAATTTTTGAATTTCTTGTGCCTTACTTCTCTTTATCTGTAATAATTATAAAGCACAAAATATATTATTTACAGCATGAACAACACTGAGTTATACTACTTCATGAACAACACGTTGGATATTATTTGTGGCATGAACAAGATTGTTAGGAGACATCATTTTAGGGATTAATGTAATTAGTAATGGATTTGTCTCTTTGGGAGTTGTCAGATGGTGAAGATCACCTATTCTGTAAGTGGATCACTTTTATAGAAAGCAATTAAATTAGGGATGTATATTAGAATTCAACTTTTTTCCATCTCAACATTTCAATTAATGTCAACTTGCAGTTAAGTTTTGGCCTTTTCGTTTTATGCATTTCTGAAGCCTTTGCTGGAAAATTACCTTTTGGTAAAAAGCAAGCAGGTAGGCTTTGTTAGATGTTATATTGGAAATAATGGTCGGATCATATGGATGTGTTATTACAGCCTTTGGTTCTTTCAAACATTGAACAAAGAGAAAGCAGTATGATACATATGCCTGCTGTCCTACCGGCTGATGGACTTAGTGAGAAGAAACTAGAATCGAGAACTTCAGAATATAAGGAGAAAGTAGAACAAAAGAGATGCATCAATCAGCTGAAAGGAAATGAGAGAGAGAATGTGCTTGTAAAACTTAAAGAGAGGAAATTAAATCATTCCGGACAGGTAACTTGAGATCAGCTATCTTCTTCTCTTGTCTGCTCCACAATATTATGCGTTTCTAAAGAGATATCATTCGAAAACCTTGTTTCATCATGAAAATTAGACACTTATTAGTTGTTACAGCCATCTCACTTAATTAGTTGTTACAGCCATCTCACTTATTAGTTGTTACATCTCTCTCTCTCTCTCTCTCTCTCTCTCTCTCTCTCTCTCTCTCTCTCTCTCTCTCTCTCTCTCTCTCTCTCTCTCCCTCCCTCCCTCCCTCCCTCTCTAAGGTCTGGTAAATTGTATTATTAGTTAAATCTTTTCCGTACAGTACAGTAATTTTTTTCACAAACTCTAACCGCAATGGCGTACTTAGCGAGCCCAACAAATTGGGGTGGGTTGAAAATATTATCAAAGTCCATGAATTTAACACTCTTGGACGGAGACGAGGCTGGACCGAGTGAATATGCTAACAACTAAGTGAAAAGAATAAATCACAATCTTTTCCAGACCAAATAGCCAAAAAAATAAAAAAATTACTACACAACTCAGACAACAGGCTTATCTCAAGATATATAATTATTACTACAGAGTTATCTAAGAAACTAATATTGACTCGGATGATATATAATTACTTACCTCCCAGTTCGGGTCTAATCGACTTTTTTTAAATTCATCCCAGTCATCCGAGGAGATATTATACTTCAAAAAAGGATCCATGTTCTTGTAACCTCCGAACACCCATGCCCTAGACAGGTATGATTTAAATTGTCTCCATTTTACGCCCACCGACTGTAGAATCTTTTTCTTTGTTTGTTTTTCGTTCGCGATATCGAAGTTGTTCTACATTTAATAAAAATATATAAACAGAGAATGATTGGATATGAAACAAATTATTTTCAATTGTAACTCAAATATTCGAGGAATAGAAATTACCAAAACATCCAGCCAAATCATCTCTTTATCATGATCGGGTATAAGTCTCCATGTAGGATGTAAAATGGAAATATGTTTTCGAGCAAGTTTCCCCAAATAACTTGACAACTGCACGTTATGAGTCCTTTTTGTTTTTCCTGTGACCGTATCGATGTCAAGCGGTAACTTATTCCCATTCATACGTGTTTTAGTCACATCCCTACATCGTGTGGGCTTCCTGATCATTTTTGATGAGGTCTGTGGAGGTGAAGTGGAACAAGACCTAGTGGAAGAATCAGACCTCGGTGGGGTAGCCATCATGTACCTGTTCAGACAAAACATAAAATATGGAGCATAAAAGGAAACTTAAGGAGGAATATGGTTAGTCTTTTTTTACAATTTAGCAACTTTATGTAACTGGTGTAAAATGTTCATTTGTGTTATATTAAATGCTTATATAGGAGCTGAACCATAGATATTAGTTCATAAAAAAGTTATACTACTAAACTATTCACCTTGTCAAGAAAGAAGTAAAAATAAATAGGAGAAAGGAGCCTTCCCAGTACAAATTCTATGAATTTCCCATTAATGCAATTTCTTTTTATCATACATATGTTGTGTGCTGGATAGAAGTCAGCGAAGAGTGGGAAAACGTATAAATATAATAATCCACTTAAGCTTACAAGTGTCGTATATGCAAAGAATCCAAGTTGTAGACAGAACAGTAAACATACATTTTAAGGTAAGCCATTTTTGTCAAGAAAATAATACCTTTAGTTATATTAAAACATGATGAAAATGTTGTTTATGGTTATGTGCAGATGCTACTTGACAGCATTGGGTAAGCCATCTTTGTTAATTCACAATCATTATTAGAAATTTAAGTTAATATTTTTATTTTTTTTTATCTTGAACTGAAACTTAACAATACTAATTTTTTTTGTTGTGCAGCTTGGTTTTTTCTCGGATGATAATGGAAAAAACATCAGTAACATCCAATCTTTTTACTATGGGCTAATTGTAGACAAGACATATAGTTCAAAAAATAACAATCCTTACAATTCAACAAGATAAATTAAGGAAATGTACTTAAAATTATATATGAACGTTCTCCCATATGCCTTCATCATGATCACTACGAGTGGCATGCATACCATCCATTTCACTTTCATCAATGGGAGGTATGCGTGTTGAGAAAGAAAGAGTAGCATAATTATCGAACAATGAATATTCATTCTCATGAAACATTTTTTAAATTGTTCTCTTAATTTGTGATCTTTTGAATTTGGAGAGTTTTACTCAAACTCTTTGCCTCGGGAAGTATTTTTCGTTATGTTTGAATCTTTGGGGATTCCCAATTATTATTATTCTTGAGATATGACTTGTATGAGTCGTAATTGCACTTTGTACTTGCACTAGCAAAATAGTGGAATTTTGCTAACCCCCGAGAAATGGGGGGTTGGATGAATGTATTGCATTCAGGTACGTGAGCATAACACGGGGTTGACATGAAGGATGGTGAATGATGATCGACACTAATCACATGAAGACCCGTACGATGTTGTATTGGTTTAGTCGTACTTATTTCCGCTGCATTATTTTTCCCCGTTGTACGGGAGCGTGCTGTATTTTGACCCCTGCGTGGGTATGTATTGAGATTGAGTTGTATGTATCAATTGAAAGACCAAATTAATCTACTGGGTCATTTTAGCCTTAAAGGTGTTGTTGAGGTTTTTGATTTTGTTACCAGCCTGATAGATCCCTGAAAAAAAGGTCTACGACGTGTAATATCCCTGAATGGATTGGGGGGTTCTCAGCAAGAGAGGAGAGAGATGGGTCCAACTCTACTCTCTTTCATATGTGTGTAAGTGTTTCATTCAGAGAGAATTAGTGAGAGAGATGGAGCGGCGGGGAGAAATTTTAGAAAGAAAAAAAACGGGAGGAGCCGTTTTTGTTTGAGAGAGATGGATAATGATAGACTTTGGTTAGGGGTAATGGATAGGTTGTTGACTTCGAAAATGGAGAGTGGATTTTAGATTCCCCAAATTTTGGCCAAATTCTAATTTCAACCCCGAAGTCTTCAATCTTTTGGTTTAATCCAAACAACTTTCAATATATTCAAATTAGTATAACGAATTAAATTAATAATCTTAAGGCTTTAAATTATAAATTAAATAATTTAAATTGATTTATCTTGGACTCGATATTATTATTAAATTTTAATTATTATTTTAGGAGACGAGGACTTGGAGCCTAGGATTTGACTGCATTCGCATCTCAATTTTCAAGGATCATCATCATATTTCAAGTTGGGGACTTTACGCTTGTTTTATTTAATGCATGATGTTACTTGTATATATACGTGTTTCTTGCCAAATATTTACATGCTCAAAGTTTGCATATTATTTACGTTGTAGCCTCCAATGAGTAGTAGGCATAATGTTCTCAAAGTTTGCATATTATTTACATTGTAGCCTCCAATAAATAGTAGGCATAATATGCTCAAAGTTTGCATGTTAATTACATTGTAGTCTCCAATGAGTAGTATGTAGTATGCACAAAGTTCGCATATTAATGGCCCTCGGGCAATGACCAGGTTCAGGCATGTCATATCTACTTGACAACATGTATGTATTTAAATTTAACAAAGCGTTCCCTCCTCACTGAGCGAGTTGAAAGCTCACCACATTATTTAAACCTTTCAGGTTGAGGAGACTGACGTGGTGGGCAAAGGCGTGGCGTGATAATATTATTTATCAGCTTTTTATTTATTTCGTTCATTTAAAATTTTAACTTTGGATTCAATGTCATGGTTGGATATTATGGATGTTTTGAAATGTTGAGAATTTATTTTATATTTACTTGCGAATTGGTTGACTTTATTTCAATTTCCGCTGCAATTATTCAAGTATTTTTCTTAAGGATATTTAATCTCCCTCGAAATTATTTTAAATGATATTTTGAAAAGTGGTCGCTACAGAAGCAGTTAAATATTTTTGCAATTTAATTTCTATCTCTTATTTATCTCAAAGTAGTGGTTTTAAACCACACATTTATCGAATATTATTTTCTGCAATTACAATACCTCCCATGTGGTGAGTTCAATTATCACAAAATGGATAGTTTTACATATACAATTTATGTATTATATATCACCATTGTGGTTGGTTATACCACATGAATAGGTCATAAAACAAACCTTACTCCGAAGAAGTAGTTGATGGATTATCTAAATCTTGCTCTTGAAGAAGCAGTTGAAAGAAATAAATCCTACTTTGAAGAAGTAGTTGATTAATGATTCAAATCTTGCTCTCGAAGAAGCAGTTGATGGAACTAATATCCGTTCTCCATGATTATTAAATACAAATGGTGAATATTGAGCAAATGATACCAGAAGTTATGATCGATTAATTAAAGAAAATTCCATGCAAATACACCACATGGTGGGATCATCTCACAAGTGATATGAAAAACTATCAATGAAAAATAATTGCTCAATAAATCTCATGTTGAATATATCACATGGTGGGATCATTGAAGTCATATTGATATGACAATGCTTATTGAGAAGCATAAGTCACATATTCGTGAGAATAATGTATTTGCATAAAGGCAAAAGATGATCTTATTATCGCTCTAGAAGAAGCACAAAGTAGTCGAAGTGAAAATTTCGAAACGAGCTGAAAGGTAGTACACACTCGACAATATTAAACGCGAAAAAGAAAATACATATGAAACCCACAAAAAGAGGGCGCATCTCGATAGTATAAAACTCCGTAACTCTGCCACCCCCCAGCATCAGGATTTATAATGAAAGATCTAAAGGATCTAAAATTCTTTTTCGTTTGGCACCAATAGTCTGTGGCTGATGAGCTTTGACTTCCAAAATTTTAACTGAAATATATGCTTGAAACTTTATAAGTAGATCAGCCACTGTGTCAGCACATATAAGTATATCTCTTGATGGCTGAGAGATAAATTTGTGATCTACTCCTTGATCCAGAAAGGCAAGCAAATTATTGAAGAAATTATTAATATTCAACAACCTATAGGTTTTGTATGGATGTCCCGCTCAGCCCATGACGTGATATTAAATATCTCATTGAGTGTGCCATAGCCACCTGGAAGAACAATAAAGGCATCACTATTATTCGCCATATACATCAAACTATCATGCACAGACTGTGCTTGAAGCATTAACCCAGTTGAACACCTATACTACTGGTTCTAACTGTGAGAAAGTGTAAGGCACTTGTTTTAATAATCCTATTTTTTTCATGTTCGTATATCTCGATTTTTGTGATTGGTTGTGCCGATGTGTTATTATCATTCTCCGTTTTATTTTCTCCCGCTATGTTTTCTCCCGGTGCACAATTAAAAATGTGAATTCGTGATCGAGACTCTTACCGAGCATCTCGACATGTTCGTTTCCACGTGATTTCGGAAAATCGAGTCCTCGAGTCATGGTGGCTGGGCACTGGTCAGCCGGGTGCGGCAAGAACCGATCCAGTGAGGCAGGAACCAGCCAGGTGCGGCAGGAACCGGTCCAGGTGCAGCAAGAACCGGTCCAGGTGCGGCAGGAACCGTCCAGGTGCGGCAGGAACTGGCCAGGTGCGGCAGGAACTAGTCCAGGTGCGACAGGAACCAGCCAGGTGCGGTAGGAACCGTCCAGGTATGGTAGGAACTGGCCGGGTTTAGCCGGCCTTGTTTGGAAGGTTCTCGAATGTGCCCGGAAGGCGGTGGGCCGGTCTTGTCTAGAAGGTTCCCGGACGTGTCTGGAAGGTGGCGAACCGATCTCGTCTGGAAGATTCTTGGACGTGTCCGGAAGGCAGCGGGCTGGTCTTGTCTGGAAGGTTCTCGGACGTGTCCGGAAGGCGGCGGGCTAGTCGTGTCCGGAAGGTTCCCGAACCTGTCCAGAAGGTGGCGGGCCAGTCGTGTCCGGAAGGTTCCTGAACCTGTCCGGAAAGTGGTGGACATGATGTGCCTGGAAGGTTTCCGAACCTGTCCGGAAGGCGGTAGGCAGACCTATAAATATGTCTAATCAGTCGGGTTTTTGGCACATTTTCTCATTCCTCCTCATTCCTTTTCACAGCTGGGACTTGGAGTCCACAAAGACATGTTGTAAAAGTATCAATACACAAGGTTTCTAAGTTACTAACATCGGTTTAATCATCCTCTAATCTCTTTCAATCGACCGAATTAGGGTAAGTTTCCTAAAATCCTAGTTTTAAGAAATTTGGTTGTTTTGAATGATTTGGCCGTCTATTCCGAATCATCCTTGATTATTGAAGGATTATCAATAATCTAGCGGTATTCACCAATTTCATTGTTTTTTCGCAGTTTAGTTATCCACAATTGTTTTGTTGAGCTTTAAACTAACACCTTCAAGGTGTCCGGTAGAATGTCATAGAGGGGATTCATGCATTCTATGATTGTTCTTCCTCGTACTATCATTGATTTATTGATGATATGATGTTAGGGTCAAGTTCCTTGCAAAGACCTCGTATTGAACCATTCCGTTCGTCGTCATCTTCATCAACGGATTCGAATCTTTTCGATCGATCTTGTTCTTCAAAATATTCGTGGACGATTATCGAGGCAAGTATCTTGTCCATACATTACATGTTTTGTGGATATAATGGTTGATAATTGATGATATGTGCTAAATAAATGCTTATAACTAACTTTCAAAAAAATCAGAAGACTCATGTTGCCAAAAAGGTTGAATACATTAGATATTTTTCAATTAATATTTTATTTAAAGATAACTCGTGTGTTTTGTGGTTAAATGTGCTTATCTGAGTATGTGTATTCGTGTTGAGTATAGAAATGCTTACTTTCGCGTGGTGTCATTTTGGTGTGATTATATTGTTTCTAGATTTAAAGTTCTAACCTTTCGTTAAGATGTGTGCATGGATACATGTGTTTATTGATGATCATGGGACGTTGTGTGGTAAAGGTTGTAACTCATTTTTGAGGAGGTTGTGCCGTTCAGCATGGTTGGAAAGGTCTTTTTTTCTCGTTGCTATGTGATTGGTACTAGTTGCATCGTTGGATTCTAGTGTTGATGGTATTGTTTCTTGGTCGTGAGTATGTGTTGGATAATCTGGCCATTCTAGCAAGGTACTTCAACTACATATATTGTGATTAACTTGCGAGGTTTATGGTTTTGCAAACTGTGAATTGTGGATATTACGATTTTTGTGTGTTGTGAGGATGTCCACTCGGGGAAGGTTTGACGGGACCTCCGAGGACTGGTACTGTAATATCCGTAATTTCGAATTTCGGTAAATTTCTATTTTTTGCAAGAGTCCATTTTAACGGCTAGCTTGTGACCATTTCGCCACTCTAGGAATGATTAGTTCTGCACTTTTTACATCCGAGTTTGTTTCAGTGTCGTTTTGTTGCGTTCCGTGCTTCTTAGCGACTTTTCCGCACTTAAGTTCGATTCTTGCAAATCTCGTTCGAAACTGTTGTTTCGTGTTTCCCGTAAGTTCATTTAACGTTGTTATACGTGTTATTAGCTTTGGTTTGGTTACCCGTTGTCGTTTCGTGATGTTTCGGGCATTTGGGCCATTTCGTAATTTTCCTAGAGTGTTGTGCATTTGTTTCATATTTATGTTCGTTCCAATCTTCAGATTATAGGAATCATAGACGGTACGTTAGTATAACCTAGACGTTGTCGAACGTCTAACCGGACCGTCGGAAGGGCGTCACGAGAGCTGCGTCCGCATGAATGCCGAGTTACGGCCATAAGGTTGCGAGTATTACGGCCGTACCGTAAGGGAGTGGCCGACTACGTCCGTAAGGGATGGTCGAGTTACGGCCGTAAGGTGATGAGGCGACCGTAATGTCTGGTCGAGTTGCAGCCGTAATGCGCCCAGGCATTTCGGGTAGTAGCCTAAGGGTGATGGTTATGGCCGTAAGGGGGAGTCCGAATTACGGCCGTAAGGCGAGTTACGGCCGTAAGGCCCTACCAGTTACGACCGTAACATGTTCGGCTATATATAGGCCGGGCGATGGGTGAGGTAGCCATTTTTCCCCTTTCTCCTTCTTCTTCCATGATTTTCGGCTGGGACTCAAGGGCGATGGTCGGAGGTATCATCGTGCATCATTTTGGGAAGATTGATTCATATCTATCATCATCTTCCACTTCATTCGTCCGGATCGAAGGTATTTTCTTGAAATCTCTTAGGTTTGACTTTCGGAATTTCCTTCTTGATTTCGTTGTTCGTCCGATTTTGATGAATCGGTTGATATTCTTGAGTATTATTAATCGTATTCTACGGATTGTATATCCATATCTCGAATTTGTTTGAGCCCAACCATGATTTTTTTTGTGTTCTAGGGGAACCTTGAGCATATATTGTCTGATTAAATGACTCAATGGGTTTTCCTTTGATTCTTGGGCGTGTTTTTCGTTGTCCCCGATCGTTATATTCGTCGTAATCATGTTTTCGTTGTGTTCGCCGGAGGATTGTAGGTGTTCGAGGTTTCCCGTTGAATCGTGTTCGTCGGAGTGTTCGGTACTGATTATTCGAGGCAAGTACCTTGTTCATACATTTATTGTTTTGTGGATATGATGATCGGTGATCGTCTAAGTGTGTTTGTTTGGTTGGTTGAAATGAAGTTTTAGAAGATATGGTTTTTAGCCTCGTTAAAGGCTCTCTTTCAAAACGCGTGTGTTTTGTGAATTGTGTGTTTTGTGAATGATCAGGTGAATCCTATGGATATGCTTGGTGTTGATATTGCGAGTTGATAATACATACATATATATATATATATATATACATATATACATATATTATCTCATTTCGGTGCGATGTGATTTGCCACTTAGATCGTGCTAAATGTTTGTTGCCTTTGTGTGGATTACTGTGATATCCTTGGTATACTGTGTTATGTGTGTGAATGTGTGGACATGGGCGAGATCTACGGTGACACATGGCTTGTGATCATGTCGTCAAGATGCAACAAGTGATTGATCCAACCGTGAGATGATGTGGCATGTGATCACGGTGGTATGGATATGATTTTGGATGTGTTTTTTCCAGGTCGAGTACCTTGGACGTGTTACCAAGATTTCATATCTTGGGTGGTTATATTCTGTTGACTTTATGTCCGTCGAGAACACGTGGCGCGGGCTATGAATCCTATGAATTGTTGTTGGTTTTTATTTGAGAAAGCAAATCTCTGGGCTGTGACCCCTGTCGGTTTTTGAAAAGAGAATGATTCGATAATCCTAAACGGTTTCTGTTAAAACTCCCGAGGACATTTTGAAACATTTTATAAATTGTTCTCTTAATTTGTGATCTTTTGAATTTGGAAAGTTTTACTCAAACTCTTTGCCTCGGGAAGTATTTTTCGTTATGTTTGAATCTTTGGGGATTCCCAATTATTATTATTCTTGAGATATGACTTGTATGACTCGTAATTGCACTTTGTACTTGCACTAGCAAAATAGTGGAATTTTGCTAACTCCCGAGAAATGGGGGGTTGGATGAATGTATTGCATTCAGGTACGTGCAGGTTCTTGGGGAGCATAACACGGGGTTGACACGAAGGATGATGATTGATGATCGATACTAATCACATGTAGACCCGTACGATGTTGTATTGGTTTAGTCGTACTTATTTCCGCTGCATTATTTTTCCCCGTTGTAGGGGAACGTGTTGTATTTTGACACCTATGTAGGTATGTATTGAGATTGAGTTGTATGTATTAATTTAAAGACCAAATCGGTTTACTGGGTCATTTTAGCCTTAAAGGCGTTGTTGAGGTGTTTGATTTTGTTACCAACATGGTAGATCCTTGAGAAAAGGGTCTACGGCGTGTAATATCCCTGAGTGGATTTGGGGTGTTACATAAATGGTATCAGAGCTTAGATTGCGAAAACCTAGGCTGTCCGGCCAAGTTGTATCTGTTGAGTCTTATATCGTCAGATTTTGTCTGACTAAGTCATGTTGCGACGCGTCGTTTGAGTTCGTTGGTCGTGATTAGTATCGTGGGGTAATCATCATCTTCATGCGACTTGTGGATGTAAGTCTCCCTTTTTGTGTTGTGCCTTGTGAGACACGAGCTACTTGTATGATTATTTGTTAAGTTATGGAATCTTTATGTAGATTTTGGTTTCGTGATATGTGTTTATTTGACTCTCATATTTGATTTATGTAAGGAGTGGTGTCGCTGCTAATGTATTTTTTACTGTTGATTTTGTCCACTACTAATGATTTTCAAAATGATTTGCTTGTATTGCAAGTATTCTTGTGAAACCCTTATGCTTAACATGGAATGGTAATGTGTATGTGTGTGATTTTCTCACTCCGCGAGGGTCCGACGAGTCCTCGGAGGAATCTGTGATTTCACTCCTAATTCACGAGCTTGTTGGCTAGCCAGTCCGGGAGGGTCCATAGAGGCCTCGGATGGGACCAGTGGTTTAGACCCGGTCCTAGGCGATGCATGTTCATGATTTTGATTCATAACTATGGCCAATTCAGGAGGGTCCATAGAGGCCTCGGACGGGATTAGTGGCTTCACTCCAATCCCAGGCGGTTTTCGACTGTGATATTTGATTATTTATTTTCCGTGAAAACACATGTCTTGATTTTGATTTTGAAACAATTTGATGCATGTTCTAGGAGATGTGTAAACGAATGTGAGTTTTGGGCATTCTGGCCTAATGGGTTTTTGAAAGGTCTTAAGTATCGTAGAGAATGAATTTCGAGGCGTACTTTTAAAATAGATTATTTCCTCGTGGTATTTTCAAGGCACCTACTAGTACAACTATATGTTTCAAAATTCTTCTACTTTGAGGACCAAAATATTTTGAGATATTCTCAGTAATTTAGAAACGCATTTGCTTAGACCCGAATGTCGAATATTCTGAAAGTTTTTTACTAAAATAAAGATGTCCTCATTTTTATCAAACGCAAGACGGTTTTTCAAAGTCTCGATGATGCTGTTGTATTAATTTTTCGAAATATGATACTCAAGATCAATTGGTGTTTCCAAATTAATTTCAAAAAGGTAGTTTTTGTTTTTAAAACCTATCATTTCCTGTTTGCGGTCAGGGAATGTGTGTATGATGTTATCATTGTCGTTAGGGTGTTAGCCCTCCGAGTTCTGATTGAATTGGTGGTGTGAGCGTGGAGTCGTTCGCCACGCATTCGTTGTGTTAGACCTCTGTGAGAGGTGTGACGTTGGTATTGAATGTTTGTCGCTTCGTGCTGATTTGTGTGTTATCGCACCTGTGCGAGATGTTAGAGCTTGGGTTTGTATGATTGTGTACATATGTGATTGTTTCATGATGTTTTGTAATTATGTGCTGGTTATCGTTCGGGCCGTTGAAATCGTCGAACGGATGTTGTTGTTGCTGTGATTTTGTGTATGTGGTTTGCCATATGAAGGTAATTGTTGTATGTGATTGTGTTACGATTTTCTCTTGTCTTTGTTGGTTACTTATTCGGTATCTTTGAGGGCGAGGGTCGTGGTCGTGGCGACCAGACGCTTGATCAGGATCGTACTACCGGTGATGGTGTTGATGTTGCCACTATTTTGCAGCAGGTAGCTGCACAGATGACTCAGTTGACTCAAGCAGTTCAACGTAATACAGATGTGAACCAGAACATTGGCGCAAATCAGTGGCTTTGAGAAGTGATTCGTATGAATCCCCCTTGTTTCGCTGCTGTCGCATATGTATTGGGCTGGGATGGTTGGCTTTTCCAGTTGGAAAAGATATTCGAGGTAGTTGATTTTCCAGAAGAGTGTAAGGTGCCTGTCGCTCAGTATCTCCTTGACAAAGATGCCACTAATTGGTGGGAGGCTGTTAAGCCTAGAGATCGTGTTGTCACGTGGGCAGATTTCCAGAGATTCATGAGAGATGAGTTTTGTTCGGAACCGATCAGAAATCAGAGGATTAATGATTTTTTTTCGGCGAAACCGCAAGATGTACCGCTGTCTCAAGCTATTATTTATTATAGCAAACAACTCATCTATGTACAGTATCAGGTGAGAATAGAAGAGGCTAAGATCTGTCATTTTATTAGGCGTATGAAGCCAGAGATTCATCAGTACATGGCGGGTTTCACTTGTACTTCATTGCGAGAGTATCAGAATAGGTGATCGCTGAAATTCGCGTAGTATGGTTTTCAAATCCGATCAATTTTCAAATTTGTAAAACCTCGAAGTATTTCCAAGGTGTCGAACCCAAGGGAATTGATATGTCGAAAATAAAGGAAATAACTCTACTCAAAATTTGACTGCTATTTAGGAATCCGAAAATTTGGTTTGTTTCTAATTATCTAACTTTAAAAATCGAAAAAATAAAAATTAAATAAAAGATGAATTATCTAAATCAAGCAAATAAAGCAAATTAGCAAGATAAAATCACAAGTTGAAAACTAATTGATCCTAGGGTAGTATCGTCTAATTGAGTTCACACAATCCATTCACTTGATTCCTTTTCCCCAAATTTTAATTCAATCCTAGAAATAATCACTCAGCCGATCTAGAATTCCGATCAAGGCAACCTAGAAAGATAGTTAATTTAAACCCTTTTCCCGCAAGGCTCAAAGAATTTAAATCACTTAAAAAGCGTCAACTTATTTATCTATGATTTATCATACTCCACTCAGGTCTTAAGATCAAATCATATTGTGCATCAAGTATTTCCACTAATTAATTAATCCTTCCGGGCAAAATCAATTAGCTAACATGCATCGATTAAGGGCCCTTTAATCTAGCATGAGATTTAACACATCTTGATCACAAGCCTAGGATGAAAGGTAAAAAGGTAATCAAAGGAACATCATGTGAACATCAATTAAAATTACTAACCCTAGAATCAATCAATGGATTTAGCCAGACATAATTGAAATTAAACAAGAAATAAATGGAGAATGCATATTATTAATATGAAAAGAGAGATTACAACCCTTTCGGATGAACTCTGAGTCTTCAATCTCCGAAAAAAGTAGAAAAACAATAATAATTGCTGCCTTCCAAAAAGTTCTCGTCTCCAAGGAATTAATCTTGCCCAAAAAAATGTAAAAGTGTGCTAAAGATGATAAAGGATGATAAAAAAAGATGATGAAAGATAATAAACTAGGTCTAGAAGGAGGTGTATATAGCATATGGGAGTTAAACTCCCGATTAGCCCTAATCTAGGAAACAAAATCTATCCAAAAGAGTCACAATCCGTCAAAATTTGAGAACCCGCGGAGCAGCCTATCGGACGCACCTATCGGCCGATAGGCTGGCCCGATAGTTGGTTCGTCGGTCGACTTCACTCGATAGGGCCTGGACACCTTTCGGATGCACCTATCGTCCGATAGGCTGGCCCGATAGGTGGTCTGACTTTTGCAAAAATCCGTTTCTTCCGTCCGTTTGACTCGACTCTCGGTCCTTTGTCTCGTTTTGGGTCCTTTTGGCTCTAAAAACCTGCAAACACACTAAAACCAACCCAAACGCGTAATACGGCTCGACTAATCATAAATAAGCCAAATACGAGCACATAAATCACGAAACGAGATAAAAACCTAGTATAAAATCCTAGAAAAATGTGGTAAAATTACCACTTATCAAACTCCCCCAAACTTGAGCATTGTTCATCCCGAACAACAAAAGAAAAGAAAAAGAATGTCGTGAATCATCGTGCAACTCATAGTGTTCAACCTAATCAATACTATCCTGTAATTCTCTCTAAATAATCCGAGTGTCGTAAAAAGCCGCACTTTCGAATAATGATTCCAAAGTAGTCAAGTTCAGTCCTAATCATTCGTTCATGAAGAAAATCCAGCTCAAAGATTAACAAAACGTGAGTCAAATCGACCGTCAATATGAAAGGCTAAAATAAACAAGCTAGTTCGTCCCGTTACACAGTCTAGTGGCACAATTTTCACGAGTTTCATAACAAATAAACCTCGGACATTATTCCCTTATATATATGTTCAAGAATTTGATTCGAGTTGACCACTAGGTTAGGATCTCGGGATGTTTCATCGGGGTAATCCTAGGGTGGAATTTCCATTCTCATGTATTAGGAAACCGTTTGACGTAAAAGACACTCATGGGGCACATGGATGCTTCTAGTTACTAAGTTCCCGTCTACAGCGGAGAAACAACTCGAATATATAATTTCCGCATGTCCGAATCAAGGTCGCCGTTTTGCGCGAGTAAGCAATGGTCACGCGAATACCCCGGTTACTAGGTTCCTATCATTGGCACATGTGAAATATCTAAATCACTAGTCTAATCAGTCGTCGTTTTACGCGAGGGTAAACAACGGGTCACGCGAATGCCGGTTACTAGACTTCCCTTCATAGAACAACATTATCTCGACTTTTGGGAAAAGCGGCCGACTCTAAACTCAATCTAAGTGCCAACACGACTAAAGAAACAAGATCGACTCACTATCCGGAAGATGTAACCAAACGTATTGACGGTGATTTTAAAACAAGTATGTATCGTCTCTTATCTGCCAAGACCTCTACAATCACGAAAAATTTTGGACCTAAATGAATACTATGCAAAACAGAAATAACTGACTACAACTCGACTAAAACTCAACCGTGTCTTCAGAGAGAAAAAAAGTGTCGTAACATCGGTATCACACAAATAGAAGCACGAAAAATTCACGAATAAAGAAAAACTAAGACAAGCAAGGCTATCTAAAAAAATTTTTACGCAAAGTAGACCAAAATCTAAAAAAAAACTATTTACCCAAGCAAGGCATCAAAGCAAACAACGAAAAGCAAATAAAAGCAAAAAACTACTACGACCTAAAAAATAGAAACTAGCAAACACACCAAACGAAAATGAACATAAAAATCTAAAAACTAAGCAACAAAAGCCAAATCCACGCAACACCAATATGAGAAGCACAAATAAAAACAACGGGCACCAACACAAGCAAATAGTGATACAAGGCATACAAGGTACTCACACGTGCCGAAATTAACAAAGCCGCACTTCTCCCCCCCCAAACTTATTTCGCATCCCAAAGGAGGAATAAGTTTGAAAAGAGAAAGGAGTGGCTTTGTTAACGAAGTACTGATCACTGCGGCGGAAATGGCGGGTTTGTCGGCGAGCTCGGATCATAGCGGGCATGTGAATCGGGGAAAGGAGCAAAGTGGTACATCTCGTGTACCATTCGGTTGTAGTGGTCCTCCTGGGCCCACCTATCTTCCTGCCTCTTCCTCTCTTGCTCCCTCCAAGCAATCTCCTCTTGTCGCCACACTCTGTCCTCTTCGGCTCGTTTCTCCACGAGCTCGTACAACTGATTGACCCGAGTGGCAACATCACCCACCCGAGTCTCAACCTCGCCCAGCCGAGTTCCCAAAGAACCAAACTCGGTTGTCAAAGAACGCATACTCGCCAAATGATAATTGTCTTGCGCCTGCATACTCTCCTCGTGCATCTCTCTCTCTCTCTCTCAAAAAATCTCGACTCAAAAGCCTCAAAATCCGGAGCTCTCATCTGAAAACTACTACCTCCACCGGTGGGAATCTCGTCACGGCTACCCCCCTCGGGTATATCATCCAGCTCCTCCTCGGCTCCCTCCAAGAACGGCTCATCAATGGTCACCTCCCGGCGTTGCCTCTTACGAGACGCATCCAACGGTCGGATAAGTGCCAAATGAGCCTCGGAGCTCATACTCCACCTCGCATATACATCGGACGCGTCGCCCATCACAGAGGTCAAGGTCGGAGAGGGGAGTCGGAAGAGGGACACGGTTTTGTTCCGACCGTGCAATTTCCAGTCGAACCCCTCGGTGAAGGCAAGCATCTCTTGCCTCTGCAGTGTCGGTTTATCCAAATAGATGTCTCGGGACACCGGCTCTCCTCTAATGCGCACCCCGAGATGCTCCGCGATAGGGGTCACGAACGCCCCAATCCCAATCCTCTGCTTCCCGGTCATCCGGGCTTGTTTCTCCATGTGCTCAATCAGAAAACATTCGGCGTGCTTCCGCCTACCGTTCAAGGCCGACCGTAAAAGGTGAAGATCAGTGGACAAGCACATCCCCGAGTCGGTACGGCTCAAAATCGTCGAGGTGAACAGACGGTGGACATAATAGAGAACTGGGTTCCTGATCGAGAAGGCCTTGGCATACGTCGGATTATAAATGAGAAGCGTCTCCTCCCTGGGGTAAATCGTCGTGGACCACAGCTCTATGTTTTCTTTGGCATGATCGCCCTGCTGGAATGACCCGTCCTCGGCCCCGTTGATAATGGCGTTAACTTCGTCGGCCGAGAGCTCCCTTTCTGTGTTGTCGAGGTTGAAGCGAATAGATGCCGGAGTCCCGTGCTCCCTAAAAACCTCAAGCGTGGACAGAAACTCCACGGTGAGCACGTGGTAAGCGAGATAGTTTGCCCGAAAAATGTGCTCAAACCCGCACTGTCTCGCTAGTAACATAATATCATCGTATATCCCCATACCCCGAGCCGTCTCCTCATGCAAAAATCGGCAATGTTTGTGTGGCATTCCGATAAGGTGCGACCACCTTCTTTTAGACTCAAATCCAGTCAATCTTAGCTTGAACTTCTTCGGGTCGAGCGCAGCCGGGATCGGAATAGCCAGCACTACCTTCGTCGGAGCCCTTTCCTTCTCTGTGGTTGCTTTAGACTTTCCGGCCTTACACGGCTTCGACTTCTTGCTTTGCTTTCCAGCCATTTCAAAGTTCCTTGATCGAATTTTTAAGGAAGAACAATATAGAAAATCGCCCCTTGTTTTCTTATCGGCCGATGTGTGTGTGTGTGTGAGAAAAACGGGTGGTTAAGGTGTTTAAAAGGGGTTATTAATCAACCGGGTCGAAGCGGATACTGGACCGGGTATGTCTTATCGGGCTGGCCTATCGGCCGATAGGCTGGGACGATAGGACAGACAGAAAGTTACGTACCTGACTATCGGGCGGGACCTATCGGTCTATAGGGTCTGCCTATCGACCACTGCTTGTAACAATTAATTTTTTTAATTTTCCTCAGCCTATCGGCCGGGCCTATCGGCCGATAGGCTCGTCTGTCTCAAAAAAAATTTTCAACTTTTTCTATTTCGCAAACTTGGTCCCGTTTTCGCTTGGATATGGAGATTAAAGACCTGCAAGTATCCAAAACTCGGCGTGCATGGATTAGAACTTAACAAAACTAACAAAGCTACTACGAAACTAGAAACTACAAAAATCACGCAAACGAAAAATCGAAAACAAACGAATAAAACGAACTAATATACATACGTTGGGTTACCTCCCAACAAGTGCTACGTTTAACGTCTTTAGCTAGACGATACCTCATTCATTCCGGGTCTTCGAGGTAGGTAACATACTTCTCTTCGTGGTGCAACGGCTTGAAATATTGCTTCATCCGATGTCCGTTCACAATAAACTTGTTCCCATCTTCTTTCATCACGATACATGATCCGTTTTGATTTACTTGAAAGACGGTATATGGACCAGTCCACTTCGACATCAACTTCCCCGGAAATAGACGAAGCCGAGAATTGAAAACGAGCACTTCGTCTCCCGGGACGAAGTCCTTCTTCCGAATGCGATCATCGTGAAACTTTTTCGATCGGTCCTCAGCGACAACTCCCCCTTGAACGGGTTTGTTGACATCAAGATAGCATACGTCCCTCTCATTAGATCGAAACTCGTTCGCCTCCAACATTCGAACATACTTTGGCAAATCCTCGTAAATTTCTTCAACATCGGAATATGAGTAAATGGATTGTGAAATGCAATGCTCCAACAAGTCGGTCGGGGGCGGCATAATAGACTCAATTTCATAACATTCCTCGGGCGCATCCTCGGGCTTCTTCATCGCGTCATAGATGGAAATTTTCAGATTTTGATCATTAACCCGGAAGGTAAGATCACCTTCTTGGACGTCGATAAGTGCTCTCCCCGTCGCTAGAAACGGTCTCCCAAAGATCAATGGTTGATTCTCGTCCTCGGGCATATCAAGAACTACGAAATCGGCCGGGAAGACTAAGTGTTGGACTCTAACGAACTCATCCTCCACAACTCCCCTCGGATAAGAGATCGATCGGTCCGCCATGAGTAGAGAAATGGTAGTTGGCTTCATCTCCCTAATCTTCAACCTCTTAAAGATGGATAGAGGCATAAGATTTATGCTTGCCCCGAGATCACACAACACATTACTGAACGTTTGGTCGCCAATCATGCATGTCAAAGTAAAACGTCCTGGATCCTTCTGCTTGAGCGGGAGCTTGTTTTGAATGATAGCGCTACACTCCTCTGTCAAATTTATGGTTTCAAACTTCGCCAACTTCCTCTTGCTTGCCACAGCGTCTTTCAAGAATTTAACGTACCCCGGCATGTCTCTCAAAGCGTCTAGAAGTGGAATGTTGATATTCACCTTTTGAAACATGTCGATAAACCGTTGAAGCTTTTCATCATATTTCGACTTGGCCAATCATTTGTGGAAATGGAGCTTTTACCTCAAAATCCTTCACATTCGAACCTAAAGGAGCCTTTCGACCGATAGGGGGTCGATAGGCTCAATTCGGTATTCATGCGGGTATCGGGTGGGCTTATCGGCGATAGTCTTGGCGATAGGCTCTGCGTTTCATCTTCCTTCTCGTTCTCGGCTCCGTTTTAGTACATCCTCGTTTCGATTCCTCAACTTCAGCCCCATGATTATGTACCTTGTCCCACTCCGGCTCGATTGCGTTGCATTGTTGCGTCTTCGGGTTGGTCTCGTCTTGCTCGGAAAAATGGCCCGGCTTATGAATTCGGCTTGGCGTTCGCCATTTGACCCATTTGGGTCTCCACCATCGACATCCGCTTTGTCAAGGCTATCACCGAGTTTCCATAGATGTCACACTATGCTCGAGAGCCCCGAACCTCTTGTCTCGCTTTATAAATAAAATCTTTTGACTCGCCTCTAACCGTTCCAACATCTCTTCCATCGGTGTCTTAGCAATCGGCTCTTGAATAACCCCGTTTTTCACGTTAAATCCCGGTGGTGGCTGAAGAGCATTGTTCGGGTTGGCATAGGAGAAATTAGGGTGGTTTCGATTGTTCGGATAATAGTTCCCCCTATTTCCCCCTTGCTAGAAGTTTCCTCCTTGCACGTAATTTACATCCTCCTCAATTGCAATAGGCTCGTTTAGCTCTTCAAAAACTGCATTGACTCCCAAAGTCTTCTTTCTTAGCATCTCAAGCTCTTTTTGTTGTCTTTTAAATTTCGCCTTCAAATCACCGTAGGCGTCCTCGTCACCGGATGGGACCTTTCTTCTCGTCATCTTCCTATCGGTCACCTCCTCGTAATCATTGTTGACCGCCAGCTCGATGAGATTCTTGGCCTCTTCATAATCGTTAGCAAGAAATCCCCCTTTCGAGGAATAGTCCAACTCTCTTCTAGCCTTCCTCGTCAAACCCCGATAAAACCGAATGTAGATTTCCTCCTTGTCAATTCCATGCTGTGGGCATTTGCGAAGTAGCTTCTTAAATCGGATCCATGCCTCGTATAAGTATTCATCCTCATATTGCTCGAATTGCAAGATATCATTGATTTGTTTTTGCACCTTCGAGGGAGGATAGAACTGTGCTAAGAACAACCGAGTCATCTCTCTCCAAGTACCAATTTCCTTCCGATCTAGGCTCTTGTACCAATCTAGCGCATCGTCTTCTAAGGAGAACCGGAATAGGCGGAGCTTAATGACATCCGGAGGCACTCCGTTTTGCTTGATGGTGGCACATATGTCCAAAAACGACTCAAGATGAGCATTTGGATCTTCATTAACTCCTCCTCCGTATGTTTGAGACTTCACCGTAGCGATGAGGGACGGCTTAAGCTCGAAGTTGTTGGCATCAATCTTCCCCCAACCTCCTTCTTGATAATCGTCCAGCTTCGGTCGAAAGCGGGCATTCAAAGGGATCTTCTCGGGACGAGCGAGTTCTCGTGGTGGGTCAACAATGCCGGCCATGGTATCAACGATAAGTATAGAAATAGTCTCGGTTCTTGCTTCTTGCTTCTTCCTCCTCAAAGACTTCTCGATTTCCGGATCCAAAGAAAATAAGTCCTTTCCTTGGGATCTTGTGATCATGCACCGCCTACAAGGAAGCGAAAACAAGATGTGAGGAAACGAGATCGAATATTAATAATAATAGTATACAACCTAAGGTAACAATCTCTTCTTTTTCGAATTATCCCTTTAAGTTTTCTATCAACTCCCCGGCAACGGCGCCAAAAATTGATCGCTAGAATTCGCGTAGTATGGTTTTCAAATCCGATCAATTTTAAAATTTGTAAAACCTCGAAGTATTTCCAAGGTGTCGAACCCAAGGGAATTGATATGTCGAAAATAAAGGAAATAACTCTACTCAAAATTTGACTGCTATTTAGGAATCCGAAAATTTGGTTTGTTTCTAATTATCTAACTTTAAAAATCGAAAAATAAAAATTAAATAAAAGATGAATTATCTAAATCAAGCAAATAAAGCAAATTAGCAAGATAAAATCACAAGTTGAAAACTAATTGATCCTAGGGTAGTATCGTCTAATTGAGTTCACACAATCCATTCACTTGATTCCTTTTCACCAAATTTTAATTCAATCCTAGAAATAATCACTCAGCCGATCTAGAATTCCGATCAAGGCAACCTAGAAAGATAGTTAATTTAAACCCTTTTCCCGCAAGGCTCAAAGAATTTAAATCACTTAAAAAGCGTCAACTTATTTATCTATGATTTATCTTACTCCACTCAGGTCTTAAGATCAAATCATATTGTGCATCAAGTATTTCCACTAATTAATTAATCCTTCCGGGCAAAATCAATTATCTAACATGCATCGATTAAGGGCCCTTTAATCTAGCATGAGATTTAACACATCTTGATCACAAGCCTAGGATGAAAGGTAAAAAGGTAATCAAAGGAACAACATGTGAACATCAATTAAAATTACTAACCCTAGAATCAATCAATGGATTTAGCCAGACATAATTGAAATTAAACAAGAAATAGATGGAGAATGCATATTATTAATATGAAAAGAGAGATTACAACCCTTTCGGATGAACTCTGAGTCTTCAATCTCCGAAAAAAGTAGAAAAACAATAATAATTGCTGCCTTCCAAAAAGTTCTCGTCTCCAAGGAATTAATCTTGCCCAAAAAATGTAAAAGTGTGCTAAAGATGATAAAGGATGATAAAAAAAGATGATGAAAGATAATAAACTAGGTCTAGAAGGAGGTGTATATAGCCTATGGGAGTTAAACTCCCGATTAGCCCTAATCTAGGAAACAAAATCTATCCAAAAGAGTCACAATCCGTCAAAATTCGAGAACCCGCGGAGCAGCCTATCTGACGCACCTATCGGCCGATAGGCTGGCCCGATAGTTGGTTCGTCGGTCGACTTCACTCGATAGGGCCTGGACACCTTTCGGATGCACCTATCGGCCGATAGGCTGGCCCGATAGGTGGTCTGACTTTTGCAAAAATCCGTTTCGTCCGTCCGTTTGACTCGACTCTCGGTCCTTTGTCTCGTTTTGGGTCCTTTTGGCTCTAAAAACCTGCAAACACACTAAAACCAACCCAAATGCGTAATACGGCTCGACTAATCATAAATAAGCCAAATACGAGCACATAAATCACGAAACGAGATAAAAACCTAATATAAAATCCTAGAAAAATGTGGTAAAATTACCACTTATCAATAGGGCGTTAGCGTATTAGCTATCTGTATCATCGACTGAGCATATGTCTGAGTCGAAGAAATTGAAAATTGTTGGGAACTCTTCAGGAATTCAGTGGTGGGCCTCCTGGGTTGGGACTTGGTGTCGTTATCCTAAGAAGATTCCTCGATCGCGTGAATAGAGGAGGATTATTACCCCTGCATCGAGTAATGTGAGCAGCACGAAGATGTGTTATAACTGTAGTCGAGCGGGCCATACCACGAAGAATTGTCGTTCACCGTTAGTTAGCTGTTTCGAGTGTGGCCAAGTGGGTCACCGAGCCGTGCATTGCGAGACGGTAGCTGGGAGGTTTAGGGATCGAGTTTTTATCTCTGCTCTGAAAAGACACGGGGATGCCTAGTGTGGGTTTTGAGAATTGCGGCGTAGTCTGAATTCTTCGTAATTATCCTTATGGATCGTTGTATGTTTATTATTTGTTTTCTCGTCTGCGCGTGTTTTCTTGTAATGGATCCCTTTTATTTTGGGATTGTTCGGATAGTTGACTTGATTATGCTATCTGTTTGGTGATACTTGACGCTTGTTGTTTTTAATATGTCTTTGCTTGTGGCATTGTAATGGTTGTTGTTGAGCGTGCTTTCACGCTGTATGTTTCCTTGCATTTCTTGTAATGTTTCACCAATGGGCGTGAGTTATTCGGTTCTTGTGTAGCTCGTTGCGATGTTCCTGGTGGGATATTGCTCCTCCCAACTTATTTTTAAGTTTCGGGATGAAACTTCTTTTAAGGAGGGTAGTATGTAATATCCACAATTTCGACTTTCGATAAATTTCTTTTTTTTTTGCAGGAGCCGTTTTAACGGATCGCTTGCGATCGTTTCGCCACTCCGAGAATGATTAGTTCTGCACTTTTTACATTCGAGTTTGTTTCGGTGTCGTTTTGTTGTGTTACATGCTTCTTAGTGACTTTTCCGCAGTTAAGTTCGATTCTTGCGAATCTCATTCGAAACTGTTGTTTCGTGTTTCCCGTAAGTTCATTTAACATTGTTATACATGTTCTGAGCTTCGGTTTGGTTACCCGTTGTCGTTTCGTGATGTCTCAGGCGTTTGGGCCATTTCGTGATTTTCCTAGAGTGTTGGGCATTTTTGTTTCATATTCGTGTTCATTCCAATCTTCAGATTATCAGAATCATAGATGGTGTGTTAGTGTAACTGTGATGTTGTCGAACGTCTTCACGGCAGTAAAGTTACGAGTATTACGGCCGTAATGCATGGCCAAGTACGGCCGTAAGGGAGTGGCCGAGTACAGCCGTAAGGGATGGTCGAGTTTCGGCCGTAAGGTGATTAGGGTTACTGCCGAAATGTCTGGCCGAGTTGCGCCCGTAATGCGCCCAATCATTTCAGGCAGTAGCCCAAGGTGCTGGTTACGGCCGTAAGGGGGAGTCCGAGTTACGGCCGTAAGGCCCTGCTGGTTACGGCCGTGACGTGTTCGGCTATATATAGGCTGGGCGATGGGTGAGGCAGCCATTTCCCCCCTTTCTCCTTCTTCCACGATTTTCGGCTGGGACTCAAGGGTGGTGGTCGGAGGTATCGTCGTGCATTATTTTGGGAAGCTTGATTCGTATCTATCATCATCTTCCACTTCATTCGTCTGGATCGAAGGTAATTTCTTGAAATCTCTTAGGGTTGACATTCGGGATTTCCTTCTTGATCTCGTTTTCGTCCGATATTGATGAATCGGATGATATTCTTGAGCATTATTAATCGTATTCTATGGATTGTATTTCCGTATCTTGAATTTGTTTGAGCCCAATCATGATTTTTTGTGTTCTAGGGGAGCCTTGAACATTTAATGTCCAATTAAATGACTCAAAATATTTTCCTTTGATTCTTGGGCGTGTTTCACGTTGTCTCCGGTCGTTATACTCGTTGTAATCATGCTTTCGTTGTTTTCGCTGGAGGATTGTAGGTGTTCGAGGTTTCCCGGTTGAACCGTGTTCGTCGGATTGTTTGGTACCGATTATTCGAGGCAAGTACCTTGTTCATACATTTCTTGTTTTGTGGATATGATGATCGATGATCGTCTAAGTGTGTTTTTTTTATTGGTTGAAATGAACTTTCAAAAGACTCGGTTTAGCCTTGTTAAAGACTCTCTTTCAAAATGCATGCGTTTTGTGAATGGTGTGTTTTATGAATGATTAAGTGAATCCTATGGATATGCTTGGTGTTGATGTTGCAAGTTGATATATATATATATATATATATATATATATGTATATACACACACATATATTATCTCATTTTGGTGCGTTGTGATTTGCCACTTGGGTCGTGCTAAGTGTTTGTTGCCTTGTGTGGATTATTGTGATATCCTTGGTATACTGTGTTATGTGTGTGAATGTGTGGACATGGGCGAGGTCTACGGTGACACATGGCTTGTGATCATGTGGTCAGGTTGCAACAAGTGATTGATCCAACTGTCAGAGCCTAAGAAAACCTACGGTGACACATGGCTTGCGATCATCTGGTCAGCATGCAACAAGTGATTGATCCAACCGTGAGATGATGTGGCATGTGATCACGGTGGTATGGATATGATTTTGGATGTGTTTTTCCAGGTCGAGTACCTTGGACATGTTAACAAGATTTCATATCTTGGGTGGTTATATTCTGTTGACTTTATGTCCGTCGAGGACACGTGGCGCGGGCTATGAATCCTATGAATTGTTGTTGGTTTTTATTTGAGAAAGCAAATCTCTGGACTGTGACCCCTGTCGGTTTTTGGAAAGAGAATGATTTGATAATCCTAAACGGTTTCTGTTAAAACTCCCGAGGACATTTTGAAACATTTTATAAATTGTTCTCTTAATTTGTGATCTTTAGAATTTGGAAAGTTTTACTCAAACTCTTTGCCTCGGGAAGTATTTTTCGTTATGTTTGAATCTTTGGGGATTCCCAATTATTATTATTCTTGAGATATGACTTGTATGACTCGTAATTGCACTTTGTACTTGCACTAGCAAAATAGTGGAATTTTGCTAACCCCCGAGAAATGGGGGGTTGGATGAATGTATTGCATTCAGGTACGTGCAGGTTCTTGGGGAGCATAACACGGGATTGACACGAAGGATGATGAATGATGATCGATACTAATCACATGAAGACTCATACGATGTTGTATTGGTTTAGTCGTACTTATTTCCGCTGCATTATTTTTCCCCGTTGTAGGGGAGCGTGTTGTATTTTGACCCCTATGTAGGTATGTATTGAGATTGAGTTGTATGTATTAATTTAAAGACCAAATCGGTTTACTGGGTCATTTTAGCCTTAATGGCGTTGTTGAGGTGTTTGATTTTGTTACCAACATGGTAGATCCTTGAGAAAAGGGTCTACGGCGTGTAATATCCCTGAGTGGATTTGGGGTGTTACATAAATGGTATCAGAGCTTAGATTGTGAAAACCTAGGCTGTCCGGCCAAGTTGTATATGTTGAGTCTTATATCGTCAGATTTTGTCTGACTAAGTCATGTTGCGACGCGTCGTTTGAGTTCGTTGGTCGTGATTAGTATCGTGGGGCGATCATCATCTTCATGCAACCTGTGGATGTAAGTCTCCCTTTTTGTGTTGTGCCTCGTGTGACACGAGCTACTTTTATGATTATTTGTTAAGTGATGGAATCTTTATGTAGATTTTGGTTTCGTGATATGTGTTTATTTGACTCTCATATTTGATTTATGTAATGAGTGGTGTCGCTGCTAATGTATTTTTTACTGTTGATTTTGTCCACTACTAATGATTTTCAAAATGATTTGCTTGTATTGCAAGTATTCTTGTGAAACCCTTATGCTTAACATGGAATGGTAATATGTATGTGTGTGATTTTCTCACTCCACGAGGGTCCGACGAGTCCTCGGAGGAATCTGTGATTTCGCTCCTAATTCACGAGCTTGTTGGCTAGCCAATCCGGGAGGGTCCATAGTGGCCTCGGATGGGACCAGTGGTTTAGCCCCGGTCCTAGGCGATGCATGTTCATGATTTTGATTCATAACTATGGCCAATTCGGGAGGGTCCATAGAGGCCTCGGACGGGATTAGTGGCTTCACTCCGATCCCAGGTGGTTTTCGACTGTGATATTTAATTGTTTATTTTCCGTGAAAAGACATGTCTTGATTTTGATTTTGAAACAATTTGATGCATGTTCTAGGAAATGTGTAAACGAATGTGAGTTTTAGGCATTCTGGCCTAATCGGTTTTTGAAAAGTCTTAAGTATCTTAGAGAATGAATTTCGAGGCGTACTTTTAAAATAGATTATTTCCTCGTGGTATTTTCAAGGCACCTACTAGTACAAATATATGTTTCAAAATTCTTCTACTTTGAGGACCAAAATATTTTGAGATATTCTCAGTAATTTAGAAACGCATTTGCTTAGACCCGAAGGTCGAATATTCTGAAAGTTTTTTACTAAAAGAAAGATGTCCTCATTTTTATCAAATGCAAGACAGTTTTTCAAAGTCTCGATGATGCTGTTGTATTAATTTTTCGAAATATGATACTCAAGATCAATTGGTGTTACCAAATTAATTTCAAAAAGGTAGTTTTTGTTTTTAAAACCTATCATTTCCTGTTTGCGGTCAGGGAATGTGTGTATGATGTTAGCATTGTCGTTAGGGTGTTAGCCCTCCGAGTTGTGATTGAATTGGTGGTGTGAGCGTGGAGTCGTTCGCCACGCATTCGTTGTGTTAGACCTCTGTGAGAGGTGTGATGTTGGTATTGAATGTTTGTCGCTTCGTGGTGATTTGTGTATTATCGCACCTGTGCGAGATATTAGAGCTTGGGTTTGTATGATTGTGTACATCTGTGATTGTTTCATGATGTTTTGTAATTATGTGCTGGTTATCGTTCGGGCCGTTGAAATCGTCGAACAGATGTTGTCGTTGCTGTGATTTTGTGTATGTGGTTTGCCATATGAAGGTAATTGTTGTATGTGATTGTGTTACGATTTTCTCTTGTGCTGACTTGTTACTTATTCAGTATGCCGAGGGGCAGGGGTCGTGGTCGTGGAGACCACACGCTTGATCAGGATCGTACTACCGGTGATGGTGTTGATGTTGCCACTATTTTGCAGCAGGTAGCTGCACAGATGACTCAGTTGACTCAAGCAGTTCAAGGTAATACAGATATGAACCAGAACATTGGCGCAAATTAGTGGCTTTGAGAAGTGATTCGTATGAATCCCCCTAGTTTCGCTAGTGCCGCAGATGTATTGGGCTGGGATGGTTGGCTTTTCCAGTTGGAAAAGATATTTGAGGTAGTTGATTTTCCAGAAGAGTGTAAGGTGCCTGTCGCTCAGTATCTCCTTGACAAAGATGCCACTAATTGGTGGGAGGCTATTAAGCCTAGAGATCGTGTTGTCACGTGGGCAGATTTCCAAAGATTCATGAGAGATGAGTTTTGTCCGGAACCGATCAGAAATCAGAGGATTAATGATTTTTTTCGGCGAAACCGCAAGATGTACGGCTGTCTCAAGCTATTATTTATTATAGCAAACAACTCATCTATGTACAGTATAAGGTGAGAACAGAGGAGGCTAAGATCTGTCATTTTATTAGGCGAATGAAGCCGAATATTCATCAGTACATGGCGGGTTTCACTTGTACTTCATTGCGAGAGTATCAGAATAGGGCGTTAGCCTATGAGCTATCTGTATCATCGACTGATCATATGTCTGAGTCGAAGAAGTTGAAAACTATTGGGAACTCTTCAGGAATTCAGGGTGGTGGGCCTCCTGGGTTGGGACTTGGTGTCGTTATCCAAGATTCCTCGATCGCATGAATAGAGGAGGATTATTACCCCTGCATCGAGTAATGTGAGCAGCACGAAGATGTGTTATAACTGTAGTCGATCGGGCCATACCACGAAGAATTGTCGTTCACCGTTAGTTAGCTGTTTCGAGTGTGGCCAAATGGGTCACCGAGCCGTGCATTGCGAGATGGTAGCTGGGAGGTTTGGGGATCGAGTTTTTATCTCTGCTCCGAAAAGACACGGGGATGCCTAGTGTGGGTTTTGAGAATTGCGGCGTAGTCCGAATTCTTCGTGATTATCCTTGTGGATCGTTGTATGTTTATTGTTTGTTTTCTCGTCTGCGCGTGTTTTCTTGTAATGGATCCCTTTTGTTTTGGGATTGTTCGGATAGTTGACTTGATTGTGCTATCTGTTTGGTGATACTTGACGCTTGTTGGTTTTAATATGTCTTTGCTTGTCGCATTGTGATGGTTGTTGTTGAGCGTGCTTTCACGCTGTATGTTTCCTTGCGTTTCTTGTAATGTTTCACCAATGGGCGTGAGTTATTCGGTTCTTGTGTAGCTCTTTGCGATGTTCCTGGTGGGATATTGCTCCTCCCAACTTATTTTTTGCAGGAGCCGTTTTAACGGCTCGCTTGCGATCGTTTCGCCATTCCGAGAATGATTAGTTCTGCACTTTTTACATTCGAGTTTGTTTCGGTGTCTTTTTGTTGTGTTACATGCTTCTTAGTGACTTTTCGGCACTTAAGTTCGATTCTTGCGAATCTCATTCGAAACTGTTGTTTCGTGTTTCCCGTAAGTTCATTTAACATTGTTATACATGTTCTGAGCTTCGGTTTGGTTACCCGTTGTCGTTTCGTGATGTCTCGGGCGTTTGGGCCATTTCGTGATTTTCCTAGAGTGTTGGGCATTTTTGTTTCATATTCGTGTTCATTCCAATCTTCAGATTATCAGAATCATAGACGGTGTGTTAGTGTAACTGTGACGTTGTCGAACGTCTTCACGGAAGTAAGGTTACGAGTATTACGGCCGTAAGGGAGTGACTGAGTACAGTCGTAAGGGATGGTCGAGTTACGGCCGTAAGGTGATGAGGGTTACTGCCGAAATGTCTGGCCGAGTTGCGCCCGTAATGCGCCCAATCGTTTCAGGCAGTAGCCCAAGGGTGCTGGTTACGGCCGTAAGGGGGAGTCTGAGTTACGGCTGTAAGGCCCTGCTGGTTACGTCCGTGACGTGTTCAGCTATATATAGGCTGGGCGATGGGTGAGGCAGCCATTTCCCCCTTTCTCCTTCTTCTTCCATGATTTTCGGCTGGGACTCAAAGGTGGTGGTCGGAGGTATCGTCGTGCATCATTTTGGGAAGCTTGATTCGTATCTATCATCATCTTCCACTTCATTCGTCTGGATCGAAGGTAATTTCTTGAAATCTCTTAGGGTTGACTTTCGGTATTTCCTTCTTGATTTCATTTTCGTCCGATTTTGATGAATCGGTTGATATTCTTGAGCATTATTAATCGTATTCTATGGATTGTATATCCGTATCTTGAATTTGTTTGAGCCCAACCATGATTTTTTGTGTTCTTGGGGAGCCTTGAACATTTAATGTCCGATTAAATGACTCAACAGGTTTTCCTTTGATTCTTGGGCGTGTTTCACGTTGTCTCCGGTCGTTATACTCGTTGTAATCATGCTTTCGTTGTTTTCGCTGGAGGATTGTAGGTGTTCGAGGTTTCCCAGTTGAACCGTATTCGTCGGAGTGTTTGGTACCGATTATTCGAGGCAAGTACCTTGTTCATACATTTCTTATTTTGTGGATATGATGATCGATGATCGTCTAAGTGTGTTTTTTTGATTGGTTGAAACGAACTTTCAAAAGACTCGGTTTAGCCTCGTTAAAGACTCTCTTTCAAAATGCATGCGTTTTGTGAATGGTGTGTTTTATGAATGATTAAGTGAATCCTATGGATATGCTTGGTGTTGATGTTGCAAGTTGATATATATATATATATATATATTATCTCATTTTGGTGCGTTGTGATTTGCCACTTGGGTCGTGCTAAGTGTTTGTTGCCTTTGTGTGGATTATTGTGATATCCTTGGTATACTGTGTTATGTGTGTGAATGTGTGGACATGTGCGAGATCTACCGTGACACATGGCTTGTGATCATGTGGTCAGGATGCAACAAGTGATTGATCCAACTGTGAGAGCCTAAGAAAACCTACGGTGACACATGGCTTGCGATCATGTGGTCAGCATGCAACAAGTGATTGATCCAACCGTGAGATGATGTGGCATGTGATCACGGTGGTATGGATATGATTTTGGATGTGTTTTTCCAGGTCGAGTACCTTGGACGTGTTACCAAGATTTCATATCTTGGGTGGTTATATTCTGTTGACTTTATGTCCGTCGAGGACACGTGGCGCGGGCTATGAATCCTATGAATTGTTGTTGGTTTTTATTTGAGAAAGCAAATCTCTGGACTGTGACCCCTGTCAGTTTTTGGAAAGAGAATGATTCGATAGTCCTAAACGGTTTCTGTTAAAACTCCCGAGGACATTTTGAAACATTTTATAAATTGTTCTCTTAATTTGTGATCTTTTGAATTTGGAAAGTTTTACTCAAACTCTTTGCCTCGGGAAGTATTTTTCGTTATGTTTGAATCTTTGGGGATTCCCATTTATTATTATTCTTGAGATATGACTTGTATGACTCGTAATTGCACTTTGTACTTGCGCTAGCAAAATAGTGGAATTTTGCTAACCCCCGAGAAATGGGGGGTTGGATGAATGTATTGCATTCAGGTACGTGCAGGTTCTTGGGGAGCATAAAACGGGGTTGATACGAAGGATGATGAATGATGATCGATACTAATCACAAGAAGACTCGTACGATGTTGTATTGGTTTAGTCGTACTTATTTCCGCTGCATTATTTTTCCCCGTTGTACGGGAGCGTGCTGTATTTTGACCCCTGCGTGGGTATGTATTGAGATTGCGTTGTATGTATAAATTGAAAGACCAAATTAATCTACTGGGTCATTTTAGCCTTAAAGGTGTTGTTGAGGTGTTTGATTTTG
Organism: Orobanche coerulescens; assembly: GCA_033398695.1. Classification (NCBI taxonomy): domain Eukaryota; kingdom Viridiplantae; phylum Streptophyta; class Magnoliopsida; order Lamiales; family Orobanchaceae; genus Orobanche; species Orobanche coerulescens. Next base: position 146,317,743 of record CM065803.1, read on the forward strand.
TTACCAGCCTGGTAGATCCCTGAGAAAAGGGTCTACGACGTGTAATATCCCTAAATGGATTGGGGGTGTTACAGGTACTTGGGGACAGGTCACGATGGGGTATTCTCACCTGGGGATTGCTCGATGGGGCACACAGGGACTTGACCGGGTGGTCGTGTCACGAGAATTACTAGAGAGTTTTGTTGATGATTAATTGTGATATGTCCGGAGTATCACAATGTTCTGTTCTCGGGGTCGAGATACATTATATATAGAGTCTTGGTGTTTGGATAGAATGGCATAAGAAAGAAGTGTGTGTAATTTTTCCTTGGTCGTGAGTTGATGTCTGAATACAGTTTTTTCCAAACTTCCCGAGATTTGGAATTGTTTTCAAAGTGTTTACTTGTTTCATTTCTACTTTCAAGACTTAAACTAATTTTAACTCAATGAAACATCTCAGGAAGTCTTTCAAAGTGTTTGGATTTTGTATTAATCAAGTTATTGTATTCTCGTAATATGTTATGTATGGCTCGTATTTGCACTTTATACTTGCACTAGAAAAATAGTGGAATTTTGCTAACCCCCGAGTAATCGGGGGGTGGATGTCTGTATTGCGTCCAGGTACATGTAGGTTCTTAGGCAGCAAAACACAGGATCGGTACGAAGGATGATGGAAGACACATGATACTAATCACATGAAGACCAGTTTTGAGTCCATTTGGTCAGTTTGTAGTGTATTGTTTTATCCGATGTAGTATCCTGCTGTTATACATGATGGTTTTTGAACCTGGGATGAGTATGAACAGAGTCAGAGTTATGTATGTTTGAGTTCTACGTTTGATGAAAGACCTTATCGGTCTATTAATGCGTTATGTGGACATGTAATGTAATGCTTTGTTTCGGTGTCTAGCCTGGCAGGTCCTCACGGAGAGGGCCTGCAGCGCTGTAATATTCCCGAGTTGATCGGGGGTGTTACAGAGTACGGAATCAGAGCTTAGGTTGAGAAAACTTAGGCTATCGGGTTTAGTCGTGTATCATTGGGTCGTGTTTGTCCGGTCTTGTCCGATTCAGTCGAGTCGCGATGCGTCGTCTGAGAGGTCGGTCGTGATTAGTATCATGGTGCAGCCATCATCTTCGTGCGGTCTGTGGATGTAAGTCTCCCTACTACATGTTGTGCCTCGTGCTATACAATCAAGTTGTATGATTCTGAGTTACAAGGGGAAGTTTAAATATGAATCATGATTATGTGACACCTGTTTGATTGAATTCATATTGTGTTAAAGGAGGAGTGATGCCAGTGCATATATTTTGACTAAACTCTTGGGCTAATATAAAAGCGAGAATAAACCATTTTTACCTGAATAGTTGACTCTGAAACTTTTTCGCGGAGAAGGTTTTTCGAGGAGATATAATAAAGCCTTGAATGATTTAGAGAGTCACAAAAATTTTAAAAATATTCTTATAACAAGTGTGAGATAGTTTTCTACCAAAATCTTTCTTCGCATGGAACGTTCTCTAAAGAAAGAAAAATTTGATCTTTGTGTTTTGACCTAAAGGCAGAAATTTTTTAAGGATTCTGACTACAAGTATTGTGTTTTCATTTTTATAAAGCAACAAAATCTCTAAATCAGATAACAGTGATTGTACCATAATTTTTCAAACGAAATTCTTAAACTCAAATGTGATTTATCAAATTTACACCAGAGGTGACTCTCGCTTTCAACTTTTCGGTTCATGGTCGACAAATAGTAATTATGTGTAAGGCGTTGGTTACCTTGAGGTGGTTGTTTTGTGTGAACCAATGGCATTTGGAATCATATATTGTTGTTTGTTTGTAACCTTCGATTCTAGTACCGTTCGCGATGTGTTCGCGACTGTGCTACTGAACCAGAGCAGTTAGCGCACGCTAAATATGAAGATAGCGCGCGCTAATCTGACAAAGATAGCGCACGCCAAGCCCTGTTGTAGCCCACGCGAAGCAAGCTATACAGAAGCTTTGGAACTGCATCTTCACCATTAGTTCTAGCTTTTGCAGTCATAAGCCCGATCATCTATGACTTTATTTTAAGTGTGTTGCCTAGTGATGATAATTGTTGAGTGAATATGTATATGATTTTCGTTGCGCTATGTGGTTACTTGTTTAGTATGCCGAGGGGATGAGGTCGTGGCTGTGACTGTGATACAGATGGTCACAGGAATCAGACCCGGGACCCAGAGAATGTTGTCAGGAACGACATTGAGTTTGGTGTTGCTACTATGTTGCAACAGATAGAAACACACATGACTCAGTTGACTCATGCGGTTCAACATAACACATATGCGACTCCGAATGTCGGTATAAATAAATAGGTTCAAAAGGTGGTTCGTGTGAGTCCCTCTCGATTTGCTAGTGTTGTGGATGTATTGCACGAGGATGGTTGGCTTTTTCAGTTGAGGAAGATATTCGAGGCAGTTGATTGTACTGAAGATCGTTAGGTGCCTATCGCTCAGTACCTTCTTCACAAAAGGTGTTGTTTGTTAGTTGGTTGATATTCTAGCACTTCGTTTCCATTGTTTTGGTTTCGGGGAGGAAACCAGTTTTCAAGGTGATAGAGTGTAATACTCATATTTTTCGCTTCCGTAATTTTCGAATCTATCAACTCATTTGTGTTCGTTGATCCTTCTAACCTTGCTTCATTTTTTTCGCTTTTGTCATTCAAGCAAGTTTTGATATTGTTCCGGATTGATATGTTTATCATTGCGAATTTTTCGAGCTCGGTTCGATTCCGTGTGAACCTTGTGCAAAATCGACATCTCGTCCTTCCTACAATCTCATTTGATTTTTTGAGTCTTGTTGCGGACTTCAGAGTTGTTGATTGTCCTCGTTTTGTGATTATCGAGTGTTTGGGCCACTTCCTAATTTCCATAATTTCAACTGATTGTCTCCGTATGTGATCTTCCAAACCTTTGAGGTTAGCGGAATTTCATAATTTTTCAGCATTAGACTCGTGTTCTGGTTGTTGTACTGCTCGGATTTATCAACCGTAGTGAGTCATGTTCATTGCATTTCATAAACATTCTTGCATATTGAATCGGGCCGCAATAGCTTTGTACTGCATGGAGCCTTTGTGCACTATCAGTAGCAGATAACGTGTGTTATCTAGAGTTGCCCTGCCTTGATTTTTTTTATATTTTAAGTTTCGGGAGGAAGCTTATTTTAAGGAGGGTAGAATGTAATAATCCTATTTTTTCGTTTTCGTATATCTCGATTTTTGTGATTTGTTGTGCCGGTGTGTCAAGGGATGCGGATCACTAAGGTTCAGGCCGTCGAATTCGTGCAGCGGATCATGAATCACCTGTGCGCCTAGGAGACTTTCGAGTCTCCGTCCGGAAACCATCATCGAGTTTACACATCAATCCATCTACTGAGATATCATGCACTATTCCCATGTGCTGCATAAAACGCTAAGCACCCACTTATCCTTTGCCTCCGACCAACTTGGGTTCGGTATCTCATACCCTTCAAGCTCATCCCACAATGGCACTCGGCACTAAGGGTCACTCGCATGCCCAAAGTGCAACTACTCGTGCTCAACACTCACTCGGGACTTCCTAGGTGCAGTACCTTGGCGCCCTTGAGAATGTAATATCCTGAAATTCTACTATGATTGTTGAATGTTATTTTATCCGAGTTATATTGTACAGTATGGAATCTGTATAGTATGGATAAAATAATTGAAGGACTGATACATCTGTATTGGTATAATTGTCGTACTTGGTTGACTGTTACATTTGAAGATATTATGTGTCAGGCGTATCGTATGAGAATATTATTGGGAGGAGTATATGTATTCAGTGTGTCATGTATGCGTATCTAGTATATCGAGACATTGGACAATAATAGCTGAAAATGGTTAAGTACAACCACGTTATGCTAAGGAGGACCCCTAACGTACGTAAGACATTCTGGATAAGGTTCGAAGGGTGGCCGACAGGTAGGGCCAGACTGATTATTATCGGCATTTAGCGCATGCTAAGCATAAGTGAGTAGCGCACCCTAATTATAGATCGATCAAAAAGGAATCTTGGCTTTATCAAGTTACTTTCGGCGTGTGGACCCCAAGCATCTTCGGGGAAGGTGCAGATTTTTGGGTCAACGAAGAATAGCGCACGCTATTGCAGGAGAATAGTGCACGCTACCGAGCATTTCATTATAGCAAGTCAACGCATGTTTACGTGCGTTATTACATGGATATTATATACGTAAGCTGATATGCGAAGCAAGGCAGTAGCCTTTCTGGGACTTCGATAGCGCACGCTATCAAGGATAGCGCACTCTAGGTCTGTAGCGCACGCTAAATACAAGTTTTAGCGCACGCTAGTAATGTACAGTATATATATGTCCAGTTGGGCATTATTCTTCATTTTCGTCCATTTCTTCCTGTGAACCGATAAGAGAGAGTTCTTAGAGAGAAGTTTGAGGTTTCAAACACTTGAGTTGATCGTTCCTAACAACATTTGGAGATTCGAAGTGATTGAGAATGGATTCAACCTTGGGATTTCATTTTAGAGTGTGTATGATGTTCTTGAGTTGATAATCATCATGTATACGAGTTTATAAGTATGATTTTGAGATGAATTACCGAGTTATGTTGATGTTGTTGATATTCGGGTTTTTGATGTTGTTGGTGTTGATTTCTTCTTATGATGGTGAACATGGCGGTGAGCATGATTCTTGGGGTTCATGATGTTTATAATGAGGAAGAAGATGATATATGGATGTATATGACTTGGATTATGAGTTAGATGATTATTCATATGTTAAAGGATATCATATTATGTTGTTTTGATGACTATGAATATGTTTTCGAATCACTTAGTGTTCTTGAAGAACATTTGAGAAATATAACATAGGAAGACGATTGTATGTGGGATTATCGGTGTTTTTAGATATGAAGATGGAATGTTCTTCAAGTCATGTTGATTTATGATTGATTAATGGTATATATCATGCGAGTATGATAATGAGATTGTGATTGATCTTGGAATATGACTTCCTTTATATTCGTATCCATAATCGCAAGGTGTTAGTCGATACTTGTACGGCATGCAACTATATAGCATTAGCGTACGCTAGCTGACTGGCTAACGCACGCTAACTGAAGTGACATAGCGCATGCTACGTTAAGTGATTAACATGCGCTATGTCAACAGACAGTGTACGTAATCATATTGTGGTTTTGAGTTGTAAGGGTTTGAGTTGGATTGTTCAGACTGTGTTTAATCGAGATATTGTAGAACTGTTGGGTTTGTGGATTGGTTATGTCGGTTATTGTGGATTGTTGTTAATTGATTACTTTAATAGGTTGAGATTATTGATCGGTGATTAGAAATGTGCTTTGCGGTCGTGTTCGAGGATGTTCGTAAATTGCATTGGCCAGGGCAGAGGAACTTGTAGACGACGGCAAGGAATTGGTAACGGCTACCATAATATTTACTGAATGGTTTCAGTTTCATTCGTTTATAATTCGTATAGCGATGATTATAATTGTAAACTCTAGAGATTGGGGTTGTCCGTTGTTTTCTGAATTTGGGAATTGAATCATAATATATATGATTTACATTTGTTATTGGTATACTTGGGTATCGAGGGTACATCGTGGTAAATACGAGGATATGACTTATCTAGGATTCGTGGTATTTGAATCATCGAGGATTGAGGATAATCGTCGGTGATGGTTTCGACATCGAGATTGCTCTTGAAGGACTCGGGGCAAGTATCTTAATTTGTTTTTAGTTTAATGTTGATGATTTCGATCATGCATATTGTCTTTCATGTTGTTGAACATGAGGTCATCTAAGTTGATTTGTCATAGTGTCGTTCATGTTATTAATTCATATGTTGTTCATGTTGATAAACATATTGATTTGCATATGTGTACGCATAGTTGTATTTTGTATGTTGTATTGATCCGATGGGATCGTGTGATCTATGCTGAGGGCGCTGGATCAGATGTCCACCTCGTGTTGGTCCGAAGGGATCATCTTGGGATCTATGCTGAGAGCGCTGGATCATTGGACGGGTTTTCCACCTCGTGTTGGTCCGCCGGGATCATCTTGGGATCTATGCTGAGGGCGCTGAATCATTGGATTACCCTATGTTGTGTTGATGGAATCATGTGGATTCGCATCGTTGGTTTTACCATGTGTTGTTTTTGTGCATATGTATATTGTTGGTTACCCATCTCGTGTTGATCTAGTAGGATCATCTTGGTATCTATGGTGTGTGCGCTGGATCATCGGATTTCCATTGAGTATACATTGTTATTGTTGTGAGCAAATTGACGTTGTTATATGAGTATGCATTTGTAGGTCTTGTGTTAGGACCATGTCGGTATGTTGTATCGATCTGATATCGGATTAGGCTGACATGATTGTCGTGGCATTGTGTAACTTGAGGTATATTCCGTATTTTCCCTTGGTATTTGCCTTTTGATGGACAATAGATTATCGTGATGAGATGTGATGATGTTACCCGATGGATTGGGTTGGACAGAGTTAGTAAATTTAGTAACAGTGAGTTATGATGATGTTTTGAGAACCTTGGGTATTATGGAGATACAATACAGATGTTTAGGTATGAGCTCATTGTGTTGGCAAGGATATGAAATGTGAATTTTTGGTAAAGTTATGGCGGTAAGATTATATTAGTAGTATACTTACTTAGTATCTCATTGGTATATAATTATTGATGTGATGTGACCGTTACCATTGTTGAGTTTTATGGGGTACCATTGTTGAGTTTTATGGCTGACCCCATCATGGGCTTTCTTTTTAGGTTCTTGGGATATCAAGCTTGTAGCGGTCGTGGAGAGATGAGCTTCTCGGAGGATACTGGCTGTGGCATGTGTTGTGAATCGAGTATCTTTCACAGTTTCTCTTTTCCGTTGCGTGAGTATGTTTAAATGGCCTTTTGGTTTTTGGCAAGTTAAGTTATTTTGGAAGATCGTTTCCTAAACTATTTTGTCGATATGTGTAAGCGGTGGTTTAACGTGCACTTTCGAAACTATTGAGTTTTTCGACGATATTGTTAAACAGATTTTACAAGTCTTCGAATATTTTTTAAGATATTACCGTCATTTTTGCTTAGGCGTATTTGAAATGTTTGTAAATCTTTCTTTCAGCCTTGTGGGTTCCGACTCGGGACCCACGATGCTGTAATATTCCTGGATGGCTCTGGGGGTGTTACAGAATATGGTATCGGAGCTTAGGTTGAGAGAACCTAGGCAGTCGGGTCGAGTCGAGTCGTGCTTTTGTCACGTCATTCGAGTTGTCGATTGTCGAATTCTAGAGCCCTGGGTTTTGTTGTTCACTCGGTCTTGTGTTTTATGTGATTTACCAATGTGGTACTGGGGTTGTTGTAAACTTTTCCAAATGGTATTAATGTGTTTCTTAGGATAGAGATTTGTTGTGTTCTCGAGTTGAGCTGAGTTTGCAAAACATGTGTTTTGAAATTATCGATATCGAGTATTTTCTTGAGTCGAGACATGTGCCAGTATCACGGGGAATCGCCGGCTTCACGATTTGTAAGTATTTGAATTTTTGAATTTCATTGAGACTTATTGGCGTTCTAAGTTGACATGCTTTGAGATTCAGAAATATATTATGCGTCACAGTATGAGGTGATAGAGTTGAGACAGGATTGATGATGTTAAGAAGCTATGATTTTGGAAATCAATATGTCGGTTAAATTTTGAAATGGAGTTGTGCATTTGGGAGAAATGTTGTGGATGGTTGAGAAGAACATGTAGTCATGTTAATTCATTTTGAGATATATGAACTGTTTTTGAGCATTTGAAAATGATACTTTTCAAAATGAATGTTTCACGGATGTTTTACGAAAAATGATTTTTGGGCCGAGACCCCATCGATTTTGAAATAGTTTTATAACTCAGGACTTGGGGTCCAAAAGGGTTTTCTACTTTATAAACTTCTTGTAATGTGGAACAGGATTGGGCTGACATCCTAATGTTTCTAAAAGGCTTTTCTGTTTTCAAAAGAACTCCCGAGATTTATAAAACACTTTACCAATCGTTTATCTATTTTATTACTACCTTTCGGGGTTTTGGTTTATTTGTCCAAATGAAACTTCTCGGGTAGTCTTTCGTTGTGTTTGATTTGTCGATTATTCAATGTTTTTTCATAGCATAGTTGAGGTGATCCATGATGGGTTAATGGTTGACCTCGCGAGTCATATGTGGAAAAGGAGTTTTTATCGGAGTCTACATATTGAGATTTTGGAACTCTATCGTGTGATTTTCCGATGGAATGTCAGTGGGTTTGGTGACAAGACGAACTGGTATACAGGAGTATGGGTGTGGTCAATCATTTTCATAATTCCATTTAACTTAATCGTGTGTATTCGAAAAGGATTGCCATCGAGTACTTGATGTAAGTGAGCTAATTTAATTTTTCGAAAATTGATTTCGTCGTCTTACGAAAATTTATGTTTTGAGTTTTGAAATTCTTAAAAGAACTTTCGAAAATTTGTTTTCTTGACAAGATTATATGATTTCAAAGTTGTTTTGGAAATGTGATTGGGATATGTACAACGTAATGCATAATGCATATCATGGTGGAATTCTGAATGAGACTCATGAACTCAATAACACATCAATGGTACGATGAAAAGAGATTCGAACTTTAGTATGGTAGTTTGGTTATCCAGGGATTACCAGTTGGTTGATCAGACAAGAGAAATATGTCGCGTATTGCAGATTCATGTACAGAATATGATTTTGGAACCCTGTATTTTGTGAAATTGGGGCATATGTGCTATGTTGCTCTAGTGATATGGTAGTAACATGATTTTGCTATAGTGATTTTTGACTTTTAAGCCATAATGACTAGTCGTTCATACTCCATATATGATTATGTATGTTCGATGGTTTGTGACTGGTTGTTCGTATGCCCGAGGGGTATGTTCGACAGTCAGTTGTGTTTGTTTGAGATCCATTGTATGTGATTTGTATAACGTTTTGAGAAATTTATTCTTCCGTATATCTATTTCTATGGTTCGGTTTTGATCGTGTTGGAGCTTACCATGTGAAGGTATTCTCGGTGATTGTTGATCGTTCGTTGGTAATATTGGAGTTTATCATGTCGATGATATTCTCTGTTAATTTATTGGTTGATCTTTGTTATTGATCGTATGAGCATTCCGACTTTGTATCGATGTTTCAGAATTTGTTGCCATCGTCGTGGGCAGTTGTTTCACAGATGTATCATGTGTTATTCGTTTTATCAGAATTGGGACTTCATTGTCTAATCAGACAGACTGGCTGTGACACGGATAGATTATTTCATACTAAGATGATGCATTTTATTGGATTCGTGAAATTACGATTATAAGTGTATTGAGGCTTTGCAGTAGGGTCATTTGCTGGTATCGTAGGAGATTATCGACTTCATGCATTTATAAGTATATTGTTTTGGCTATTCGTTAATGTTGATGACTGATCGATTTCGTGATGAACCCTGGATATTGTGGTTGAACTTTGATTGCGACCGGATTGCAAGTTTCAAGGATGAAACTTAATTTAAGTGGGGTAGAATGTAATATCCTGAAATTCTACTATGATTGTTGAATGTTATTTTATCCGAGTTATATTGTACAGTATGGAATCTGTACAGTATGGATAAAATAATTGAAGTACTGAGACATATGTATTGGTATAATTGCCATACTTGGTTGACAGTTACATTTGAAGATATTGTGTGTCAGGCGTATCGTATGAGAATATTATTGGAAGGAGTATATGTATTTAGTGTGTCATGTATGCATATCTAGTATATCGAGACATTGGACAAGAATAGCTGAAAATGGCTAAGTACAACCACGTTAGAGCACGCTACGATGTATACTTAGTGCATGCTAAGAGATTTGAATTACGTACGCTAAGGATTACCCCTAACGTACGTAAGGCATTCTGGATAAGGTTCGGAAGGTGGCCGACAGGTAGGCCCAGACTGATTATTATCGGCATTTAGCGCACGCTAAGCATAAGTGAGTAGTGCACGCTAATTATAGATCGGTCAAAAAGTAATTTTGGCTTTGTCAAGTTACTTTCGGCATGTGGACCCCAAGCATCTTCGGGGAAGGTGCAGATTGTCGGGTCAACGAAGAATAGCGCACGCTATTGTTGGAGAATAGCGCACGCTACCGAGCATTTCACTATAGCAAGTCAACGCATGTTTACATATGTTATTGCATGGATATTACGTACGTAAGCTGATGTGCGAAGCAAGGCAGTAGCCTTTTTGGGACTTCGATAGCGCACGCTATCAAGGAAGGATAGTGCACGCTAGGGCTGTAGCGCACGCTAAATACAAGTTTTAGAGCACGCTAGTAATGTACAGTACATATATGTGCAGTTGGGCATTATTCTTCATTTTCATCCATTTCTTCCTGCGAACCGATAAGAGTGAGTTCTTAGAGAGAAGTTTGAGGTTCCAAACACTTGAGTTGATCGTTCCTAACATTTGGAGCTTGGAAGTTATTGAGAACGGATTAAACCTTGGGATTCAATCCATTCCTTCAAAGAGGTAATTACTCTTCACTTTGGGATTTTGTTTTGGAGTGTATATGATGTTCTTGAGTTGATAATCGTCATGTATATGAGTTGATAAGTATGATTTTGAGATGAATTACTGAGTTATGTTGATGTTGTTGTTGATATTCAGGTTTTTGATGTTGTTGTTGATTTCTTCTTATGATGGTGAACATGGCGGTGAGCATGATTCTTGGGGTTTCATGATGTTTATATTGAGGAAAAAGATGATATATGGATGTATATGACTTGGATTATGAGTTGGATGATTATTCATATGTTAAAGGATATCGGATTATGTTGTTTTGATGACTATGAATGTGGTTTCGAATTACTTAGTGTTCTTGAAGAACTTTTGATAAATAGAACATAGCAAGATGATTGTATGTGGAATTATCGGTGTTTTTAGATATGAAGATGGAATGTTCATCAAGTCATGTTGATTTATGATTGATTAATGGTATATATCATGCGAGTATGATAATGAGATTTTGATTGATCTTGGAATATGACTTCCTTTACATTCGTATCCGTAATTGCAAGGTGTTAGTCGATACTTGTAAGGCATGCAACTGTATAGCATTAGCGCACGCCAGCTGACTAGCTAACGCACGCTAACTGAAGTTACTTAGCGCCTGCTACGTTAAGTGATTAACGTGCGCTATGTCAACAGACAGCGTACGTAACCATATTGTGGTTGTGAGTTGTAATGATTAAGACTGTGTTTAATCGAGATATTATAGAACCATTGGGTTTGTGGATTGGTTATGTCAGTTATTGATTGTTATCGAATTGTTGTTAATTGATTACTTTAATAAGTTGAGATTATTGATCGGTGATTAGAACCGTGCTTTGCGGTCGTATTTGAGGATGTTGGTAAATTGCATTGGCCAGGGACGAGGAACTTGTAGACGAAGGCAAGGAACATGAGGTCGTCTACGTTGAACATGAGGTCGTCTAAGTTGATTTGTCACAGTGTCGTTCATGTTATTGATTCATATGTTGTTCATGTTGTTAAACATATTGATTTGCATATGTGTATGCATAGTTGTATTATGTATGTTGTATTGATCCGATGGGATCGTGTGATATATGCTGAGGGCGCTGGATCAGATTTCCACCTCGTGTTGGCCCGATGAGATCATCTTGGGATCTATACTGAGGGCGCTGGATCATTGGACGAGTTTTCCACCTCATGTTGGTCTGACGGGATCATCTTGGCATTTATGCTGAGGGCGCTGGATCATTGGATTACCCTGTGTTGTGTTGATGGAATCATGTAGATTCGCATCGTTGGTTTTACCATGTGTTGTTGCTGTGCATATGTGTATTGTTGGTTATCCACCTCGTGTTGATCTAGTAGGATCATCTTGGGATCTATGATGTGTGCGATGGATCATCGGATTTCCATTGAGTATACAGTGTTGTTATTTTTGTGAGCATATTGACGTTGTCATATGAGTATGCATTTGTAGGTCTTGTGTTAGGACCATGTCGGTATGTTGTATAGATCTGATCTCGGATTAGACTGACATGATTGTTGTGGCGTTGTGTATCTTGAGGTATGTTCCGTATTTTCCCTTGGTATTTGCCTTTTGATGGACAATCGATTATCGTGATGAGATGTGATGATGTTACCCGATGGATTGGGTTGGATTTCTTAACAGTGAGTTATGATGATATTTTGAGAACCTTGGGTATTGCGGAGATACAGTACAGATGTTTAGGTATGAGCTCATTGTGTTGGCAAGGATACGAATTGTGAATTTCTGGTAAAGTTATGGAGGTAAGATTATATTGGTAGTATACCTAGTATCTCATTGGTATGTAATTATTGATGTGATCTGACCATTATCATTGTTGAGTTTTATGGCTGACCCCGCCGTGGGTTTTTTTTTTTAGGTTCTTGGGATATCGAGTTTGTAGTGGTCGTGGAGAGATGAGCTTCCCATAGGATACTGGCTGTGGCATGTGTTGTGAATCGAGTATCTTTAACTGTTTGTCTTTTCCGCTGCGTGAGCATGTGTTGCGAATTTCGTTTAACGCAAGTGCACGTTATCATAGACAAGTAATAAAATGATGAGTCAGATATCGTTCCCACGAGGACTGAATTCTTAAATACCGATTTATGAGTATTCTAATTTTATTTGAACTGTCGAAAGTTGAGTTGCAAGTAATAACTAAAGAAAACCAATGAAAGAATAAATAGTAAAAACGATCGATTAAAGAAAGAAAATTAAATAAGAAATAAATCTAAGATTGTGAATCCACCTCGGTTTATCCGAATTTACTCTCGATTATCTGAAATTAATGGTTTCCCAATTTATTGAAGGCGAAGGTTGCTAAAGTACTCTACCGCCCCTCCCGAGGTCAATAGATTTTTCTAAAGGCGAATAACACACTCTATCCCTAGGTGAATTAATTTGACAATAGGCAAAAGGCACAGAATCTTCAAAAGGCCACGTAGTTCCTATGAGTATATTCCTATCTGACAAGATAAAACGGTTCTCACCAATATTTCCTCACCAACTCTCCTCTCCCGATTCGAGTTGCGTGATTAAAACAATTCAATTATAGGCCACACAATTGAAAGCATTAAAAACAATTGGGAAAACTCAACAGAAATGGGAATTATACAGATAATCAAAGTAAATCCGTCAAAACCTCAGTTTCATCAAAATCCTAGAACAGGGTTTTAGCCTGACATGCTAAAGAATAAAAATACAGAATTAATTAATGAAAGCATAAAGTTCAAACGCAAATGAAGAACTCGGATTCCTCCGTTCTTCTGGCTTCCTCTCTCTGCTCTTGGTGTTTTCTGCTTCTCTCCCTTGATGATGATCGATCCTCTAATGATTCTCAAGATAATCCCTCAATTATGACCTTAAACCCTTATTTCTAACTCCCATCAGCCTCCACAATGGCCCAAAACCGCACAGAACACACCAAAACCGCCCCGTGGGCCGCGGCTCACTTAATCTGTGCCGCGGCTCACGGGGCTCAGCGCCTATGCCTGGGCGCGACATTTTCCTTCTGGGCCGCGGCTCAGATTAAGTGAGCCGCGGCTCAGGGTACAGTTTGCTCGGGACTTTCAGGTCATCTTCGTGTACCACGGCTCAGTCTCCTTGTGTCGCGGCCCCAGGCCAAAAATCGCCGTTTTCGCCCGTTTTTCATCGTTCGAGCTTGCGGACTCCAATTTCCTGCCAAACATAAAAGAATAGTGGTTTAAAGGCTCATTTATGCAGATTAAATCATGAAAAGAATACAAAATAATGATAAATAAGCGCATAAAAATACGCCTAACAAATACCCCCAAACTTGAGCCTTTGCTTCCTCAAGCAAAAATAATCAATTTCAAACAAAAGAATACCGTGAATGATCGTGCAACTCATAGTGCTCACCCTAATCAATACTATCCTGAAGATCTCAAAGAATAATACAAGTATTGTAATAGTGAGTCACGTTCAGGACATTGATTCCACAAAGTAACCAATTTCAGTCCTAATCAATCGTTCATGAAGAAAATCAAGCTCAAAGATTAACAAGCGTGAGTTTAACCGACCACCAATATGAAGGGTTAAAATAAATGAGCCAACTCGCCCAGTCCCACAGTCTAGCGGCAAAAAAAATTTCAAGAGTTTCATCATCAAAAATAACCCTCGGACAGTATTCCCTTATATATGCTCAATAAAATGATTCGAGTTGACCACTAGGTTCGGATCTCGGGATGTTTCATCGGGATAATCCTAGGGTGGAATTCCATTCTCATGTCTTGGGGAACCGTTTGACGTAAAAGACACTCATGGGGCACATGGATGCTTCTAGTTACTAAGTTCCCCTCCACAGCGGAGAAACAACTCGAATAGCTATTCCCGCATGTCCGATTCAAGGTTGCTGTTTTACGCGAGAGTAAACAACGGGTCACGCGAATACCCCCGGTTACTAGGCTCCCCATCATCGGCACATGCGAAATCTCTAAACCACTAGTCTAATCAGGGTTGTCGTTTTACGCGAGAGTAAACAACGGGTCACGTGAATACCCCCGGTTACTAGACTTCCCATCATAGAACAAATAATATCTCGACTTTTTGGAAAAAAAAAGTGTCCGACTCTAAACTCAAATCAAGTGCCCACAAGATTTATGTTACTGGACGACTAGCTAACCGAAAAATGTAACTAAACGTATAGACGGCGATTTGAAAACACTTATGTCTCCTCTCTTATCTGCTAAGATTTCTACAAACGAAAAAAATTTCGGACCTAAATGAATACTCAACAGAAACAGATATCGCTGACTACAACTAGACTAAAACTCAATTGTTTCTTCAGAGAGAAATCAGTATCGTAACATCAGTTTTACACAAAAAGAAGCACGAAAAATTCACGAATGCAATTAAAAACACGACAAGCAAGGCTGTTAGGCGTATTTTTATACGTTTATTTATCATTATTTTGTAGTATTTTGGAGAGTGAAATCGGCTAAATGAGCTTTTAATGCCTTAATTTTGTATGATTGACAGGAAATTGAAGTCCGGAAGCTAAAACGAGGCAAAACGGGCGAAAACGGCAAATCTGGACTCTGAGCCGCGGCACAAGGAAGCTGAGCCGCGGCACAGGAAGACACCCAGACGAAGGCCGAGTAAACTGTACTATGTGCCGCGGCACGCCTCGTGTGAGCCGCACGAAGAAATTGATGACGCCTGTGTTTCAGTGAAGGCTCTGTGCCGCGGCACAGGTTTAGTGCGCCGCGGCACACTTGGCGGTTTTTGTATGTCCGCGCGGATTTTGGGCCGTTTCGAAGCCAGTTTTCGACCGACTGATACGGACGCGATTTGTGGATGTGCTGAGCTATAAATAGGGTTTAAGACCCTAATTAATTGATCTTTGGATCTTGAATCTTTTGGAGCTTAAGCTTGGAGACGGCAGAAGAAGAGGGAAGCAGAAGACTTCAAGGGCAGAGGGCGGAAGCTGAAGAACGGAGGAATCCGAGCTTCATCTGCGTTTGAATTTTATGCTTTCATTTATTTATTCTGTAAATTTCAATTATTAGTATGTCAGGCTAAAGCCCTAATCTAGGGTTTTGATGAAACCTTTGTTTTGACGAATTTCTTGAGATTATCCAATTAATTACCTTTTTATTGAGTTGTCCCAATTGTGTTTAATGCTTGCAATTATCTGGCCAATAGTTGTATTGATTTAATCATTCACTTCGAATCGGGAGAGGAGATTTGGTGAGGAACTATTGGTGAGGACCGTTTTATTCTGTGAGATAGGAATATACTCATAGAAACTACGTGGCCTTTGGGGGATTTCATGCTTTTTGCCTATTGACGAATTAATTCACCTAGGGATAGAGTGCGTTATTCGCCTTTAGATAAATCTATTGACCTCGGGAGAGGCGGTAGAATATATTAGCAATCTCCGCCTTCAATAAATTGGGAAAATTATTTATTACGGATAATCGAGAGTAAATTCGGATAAACTGAGGTAGATTCACAACCCTAGACTTATTCATTATTTGATTTCTTTTATTCAAGCTATCGTTTTCTACTAGTCTTTTTGTAATTCCTTTAGTTATTAATTGCACAAACCCAAATTCGATTGTTCAAATTAAATTGGAATACGAAAAAATCGGTAGTTAGAGATTCAGTCCTCATGGGAACGATACTCTACTTATCACTTTATTACTTGTAAACGATGGCGTGCACTTACGTGTAAGGAATATCGCAACAAGTTTTTGGCGCCGTTGCCGGGGACTGATTTTTCGCTAATATCAATACCAAGCGACTCTAATTTTAATTTGAAGTTTTTTTTTCTTTGTTTAGTCTCTTTATTTTTATTTTCTTCATTATGTTTTCCTCTGAGTATCGTGACCCTTGGCATTTCATAAATTTCGATGCTCTTAATAATTTGCCAAATAGGGTCAGTCAGCCCCCTCCCCCAAAACAAAAGACCATGCTTGAACAAATGGTAGACGTTCTTAAAAATCCCGATAGTAGCATTTTTGAGCTAGCATGTGTACATCGTGGTCTTGAGGTTCACTATGGTTATTTTCCATCTCATTTTTTTAGTAGTGAAGTTGAGGGGGAGGTCGAGAAGAACGACATGTTGAGTTTTAGGGTAGATCCCCCAGCACCCAATGATTTCATAAAGTGTGATGAGCCTAGAGAAGAAGTTATCAGTGATGATGTTTCCAAAGAAATTCCATTAAATTGTCATCAAACTTCGACTAATAAGGTGAATACTTTTGTGCCAAAAATTTTATTAACGGTGCCATGCATTACTTTTCCTAAATCCATAATGGGAGAGATTGATCCCATTACTCATGATTTTGTTGAGGCTGATTCTTCGAGTTCTAATGAGGTTGTGCATGATAATTCTTTATTATTTACCCATTCGAACTCTGCTTATTTTTTCGTGCCTTACGATTATTATATTCTTCCTTCATTTTTTGGTTGTCTGCATAATTATTCTTACTCTTTATTTTCGGTAACCGGGCATGAGCCAAAGCCTCCCCTATGGAATAAGAGGCTTATTGATTGCAAGAAGGGGGTATTTGGCAATCTCCCTAGAAAGAAGCCACGTTAAATTCTTTTTGCCACGTCGTGCTCAAGACGTAAAATAGAGCGCTTGATGGGAGGCAACCCATCATTTTTACTTGCTTTCTAGTTAGTTGTTTTTATTTGATTTTTCGATTTTAATTTTTCCTTTTGTTTGTTATTTTGTTTGGATTCGTGTATTCTTGTTGGCCCTTATTTCTCTGATATTTCTTTTTAACCCCTATGAGTTATTATTCTTCATATTCTAGTCTTTCTTGATTTAATGTCTATTGTTATCTCATGACTAGAGAATAAGTTTGGGGGTCCCTCGTGATGCTGAGCGTTATTTGAAGTATGGATTGATCGACGTTTCCACTCAGACATGTGCTGGTGTTCAAAAAGACATTTGGAATAAGTTTCACTTTTCCTTATCTCTTTTATTTTCACATGAGTTTTATTATTGATAATGTTATGTGTAGTGGACTTTATTTTGCATGCTGTTGATGGTTTTTGCAAGCTTGAATTTTTCGTGCTTCTGTGTGTAAAACTGATGTTACGATACTGATTTCTCTTGGAAGAAACGGTTGAGTTTTAGTCGAGTTGCAATCAGCGATATCTGTTTCTGTTGAGTATTCAATTAGGTCCGAAATTTTATCATTTTTGTAGAAATTTTAGCAGATAAGAGACGATACATACTTGTTTTAAAATCACCGTCAATACGTTTGGTTACATTTTCCGGATAGTGAGTCGTACTATTTCTTTAGTCGTTTTGGCACTTAGATTGAGTTTAGAGTCGGTCAGTTTTTCCCAAAAGTCGAGATAATGTGTTCTATGATGGGAAGTCTAGTAACTGGGGGTATTCACGTGACCCGTTGTTTACTCTCGCGTAAAACGACGACCCTGATTAGACTAGTGATTTAGATATTTCACATGTGCCAATGAGAGGGAGCCTAGTAACCGGGGGTATTCGCGTGACCCGCTGTTTACTCTCGCGTAAAACGGCGACCTTGATTCGGACATGCGAAAATTATACATTCGAGTTGTTTCTCCGCTGTAGACGGGAACTTAGTAACTAGAAGCATCCATGTGCCCCATGAGTGTCTTTTACGTCAAACGGTTTTCCAATACATGAGAATGGAAGTTCCACCCTAGGATTATCCCGATGATACATCCCGAGATCCTAACCTAGTGGTCAACTCGAATCAAATTCTTGAACATATATATAAGGGAATACTGTCCGAGGTTTAATTGTTATGAAACTCGTGAAAATTGTGCCTTTAGACTGTGGAACAGGACGAACTAGCTTATTTATTTTAGCCTTTCATATTGACGGTCGATTTGACTCACGTTTTGTTAATCTTTGAGTTGGATTTTCTTCATGAACGAGTGATTAGGACTGAACTTGATGTCTTTGCGGAATCATTATTCTGAGTGCAGCTCGCTTTTATGACACTCGTATTATTTAGAGAGAATTACAGTATAGTATTGATTAGGTTGAACACTATGAGTTGCACGATGATTCACGACATTCTTTTATTGAATTTAATTCTTTTTGCTTGAGGACAAGCAAAGGCTTAAGTTTGGGGGTATTTGTTAGGCGTATTTTTATACGTTTATTTATCATTATTTTGTAGTATTTTGGAGAGTGAAATCGGCTAAATGAGCTTTTAATGCCTTAATTTTGTATGATTGACAGGAAATTGAAGTCCGGAAGCTAAAACGAGGCAAAACGGGCGAAGCGGCAACTGGGACTCGAGCCGCAGACAAGGAAGGCGAGCCGTGGCACAGAAGACACCCACCAAGGCCGAGTAATCAGTACTCGTGCCGCGGCACACCTGGTGAGCCGCGTACGTAAGAAATTGATGACGCCCAGGTTTCCAGCTGAAGGCTCTGTGCCGCGGCACAGGTTTAGTGCGCCGCGGCACACTTGGCGGTTTTTGTATGTCCGCGTGGATTTTGGGCCGTTTCGAAGCTAGTTTTCGACCGACTGATACGGACGCGATTTGTGTATGTGCTGAGCTATAAATAGGGTTTAAGACCCTAATTAATTGATCTTTGGATCTTGAATCTTTTTGAGATTAAGCTTGGAGACGGCAGAAGAAGAGGGAAGCAAAAGACTTCAAGGGCAGAGGGCGGAAGCTGAAGAACGGAGGAATACGAGCTTCATCTGCGTTTGAATTTTATGCTTTCATTTATTTATTCTGTAAATTTCAATTATTAGTATGTCAGGCTAAAGCCCTAATCTAGGGTTTTGATGAAACCTTTGTTTTGACGAATTTCTTGAGATTATCCAATTAATTACCTTTTTATTGAGTTGTCCCAATTGTGTTTAATGCTTGCAATTATCTGGCCAATAGTTGTATTGATTTAATCATTCACTTCGAATCGGGAGAGGAGATTTGGTGAGGAACTATTGGTGAGGACCGTTTTATTCTGTGAGATAGGAATATACTCATAGGAACTACGTGGTCTTTGGGAGATTTCATGCTTTTTGCCTATTGACGAATTAATTCACCTAGGGATAGAGTGCGTTATTCGCCTTTAGATAAATCTATTGACCTCGGGAGAGGCGGTAGAATATATTAGCAATCTCCGCCTTCAATAAATTGGGAAAATTATTTATTACGGATAATCGAGAGTAAATTCGGATAAACTGAGGTGGATTCAGAACCCTAGACTTATTCATCATTTGATTTCTTTTATTCAAGCTATCGTTTTCTACTAGTCTTTTAGTAATTCCTTTAGTTATTAATTGCACAAACCCAAATTCGATTGTTCAAATAAAATTGGAATACGAAAAAATCGGTAGTTAGAGATTCAGTCCTCGTGGGAACGATACTCTACTTATCACTTTATTACTTGTAAACGATGACGTGCACTTGCGTGTAAGGAATATCGCAACAAAGGCTAGCAACCAAAATAACTAAAAATAATGAAAAGTGCAAACGAATAAGTACAGCAATAAGTATAGCAACAGAAAGTAAATCCCCCCCAAACTTAGGACATACATTGACCTCAATGTATACAAAATGTAATATGCAATAAAAGAAAAGGTCAAGTACTCCCGTACAGTCTGCTCACGAACTGGTGCCGGCGTTGTCCAGCTAGGAGGGTGGCGTGGCTGGCCGGACTGGTCGGATGAAAGGCCCGTCCGGGTGCATAATATGGCTAGTCCACGCAGCAAGGTAATCCTGGTGGTAAGCATCCCTCGCTGCCAAACGCCTCGTCTCACATCGGTTGGCCCGGCGGGCCTGCTCTCTCATCTCATCTCGGACGGCTGCGAGGATGCTCTCTCTCTCTCCTCATCTCCTCTCTAAGGCCGTCGAACATCACCTGCAAGTGCTCTCTGTCCCACGGCGGGCTGGACTCTGCCTCCCCATGCGTAAGAAGAAGAGGCTCGGGGGATTGTTCGTGTGCCTCATCTAGAAGAAATCCTCGCCCCCGAGCGTGTGCCGGTGCTCCACCCCACTGGTCGAAGTGCGAAATGATGCGATGATCAATCGGACCCTGGGGGGCTAGCATCGGCTCATCATCCGACCACGTCATGCCCGACTGCCAGCATAGAGCGCAGATCAGAGAGGGGTGCTTCAGCCCCGTATTGGCCCCTCCCTGAATACACTGGAAGATAGATCGGACCAGAAGAGGGGCCACATCGAATCTGACCCCGGAAGTGATAGCATATAATGTACGGGCACGAGAGAGTAAAACAGTGCGGATCTGCGAGGTAGGATCAATACGTGCGCAGATGAAGTGCAACCAGGATCGCCCGAGCTGACTGAGGCGCGAGCTCTTAAAGTAGAAGGCCGACGAACCCGGGGCACGCATCTCCCAGACGGAGCCGGGCTGTGTGGGTGTCTCGAGCAGGGCCTCTCTCGTGAGGCCACTCATAGCTCGCGTATATGCCGTATCGTCAACCACAGGCAGCTCGAATAATCTCCGAATGGCAGACACAGAGAAATCTACAGTAATGCCCCGGACAACGACCTGAGTCAGAGTATCCAACTGCGGTATCATCTGCCCCGCCCTAATGTGTTTCAGCAGAGCGCTAGCGTAAAACTCCTGTACAATGGAGATCACCGCCGATTCGGGAGGCGCAGCGAAACGATCCCACCCCATCTCATCGATCATCATCAGAAGCTCCCCGTCCTGGGGGGCTGGAGTGAATCCCCGCTCCGGAATCAAAGGTCGAGGACGGATCTTTTCATTGAAGATTTTATGAATCTCCGGGTAGAAGAATTGGTGCACCTCCAACTCGGCTCGGCTCTAAGAAGTTGACCCTCGTGTGGGGGACGACTGCGTCCTAGCCCTTGTGCTAACCTTTCTCTTTCTATCCATAGCGAGTCAATGTTCGGCCGATTGAGTTATAAAAGGTTGCTGGGCTGTTCAAATTCCGAACAGGGGCCGCGGCATAGCTTAAGTGAGCCGCAGCCCAGAGTACAGTCCACCTGGGCGTTGTTTGTTCTTTCGCCTTGTGCCGCGGCTCAGCTTACAGGTGTCGCGGCTCAGCATGTTAGTGTGCCGCGGCTCATTTGGTCTGTGCCGCGGCACGGAGTACAGCCTCCTGGGAGTTTCTTGGACATTTGGCATGCCGCGGCTCAGGGACCTGGTGTGCCGCGGCTCAGTGAGGTTGTGCCGCGGCACAGAGTACAGTTTGTTTGGCCTTCTCTTTTCGACTTGTGTGTGCCGCGTCTCATTTTCCTTGTGCCGCGGCTCAGGCATGAATTCTTCCCTGGGGTTATTTCTGCACAAATCCAACAGAAAACATCAAGAGCGTGAGATATATGCATATCAAAGCAAAAATGACGAAAAATAAAGATCCAAAAATGCAGGAAAATACTGAAACACAAAAAATCTACGACTAATACTCGGGTTGCCTCCCGAGAAGCACTAAGTTTATAGTCTTCAGCCGGACTTTTTGAAAATTAGTTCGCTTTTCGCAAACACCATTTGAACTCCGCCCCGTCCATCAAACCGTTAATGTGTGTTTTAAAATTTTGACCATTGGTCTTTAACAATTCGATTTTCGGTTTGGGCACCCAATGTTCTTTGCGAAAAGATTTTAATAAAAACAACTTTCCGAAACACCCATTTTTCCCATGACTTGGCATCCGTTGTACTTCCGGCTTATTCTCCATTTTCTCGAACGAACTTATGACAGCATTCGAATTTTTCATTGGTGTATGAACGGTTGATGAAGACGACATGTCCTGGTGCCTAAGATATGCGACTCGTTCTACACTTTTCTTCGACGTCGGAGCAACTAACACGGATCCTGAACATTTAGGCCGACAACTCCCCCAGTGTCTGTCTTTCTCAAATATGTCAATTTCTGAACACTTCTCGACCTTGCTTGGACACGGGAGTGATTGAAACACCTTGAATGTGACTTGCTCATCTTCAACCCGAAGTATTAATTTCCCCTCCTGAACATCAATAAGGGTTCTTCCGGTAGCTAAGAACGGTCTACCCAATATAATAGGAATCTCATGGTCTTCCTCCATATCCAGCACAATGAAATCAGCAGGAAAAATGAATTTATCGACCTTAACCAAGACATCTTCTATTACCCCTCTCGGGTATTTGATCGATCTATCGGCTAATTGCAAAGAGACAGTCGTTGGCTTGGCTTCCCCAATTCCAAGCTTCTTGAAAACAGAAAGAGGCATGAGATTAACACTAGCGCCGAGATCGCATGCCTTATCAAAAGAGAGGTTTCCTATGGTGCATGGTATATTGAAGCTTCTAGGATCCTTCAATTTTGGCGGGAGCTTTTTCTGTAGAATCGCGCTGCACTCTTCAGTCAATGCCACTGTCTCATATTCCTCGAGCTTCCGTTTGTTAGATAACATCTCTTTCATGAACTTGGCATAGCTCGGCATTTGTTCCAACGCATCAGCAAATGGAATATATATATGAAGTTTCTTGAAGACGTCGAGGAACTTAGAGAATTGCTTGTCCATCTTTTATGTTGTAATCGCTGCAGAAACGGGACGGGTGGTACATATGCCTTCGGATTGTCAGGAAACAGTATCGAGGGTCTTGAATTTTGTGATTCCTCGCTCACCGAGTTTTTCTTCTCCTCATCCTCACTTCTCTTCTCGTTCCTCTCGGGCTGGTTACACACTTCTTTCCTGCTTCTCAAACTAATGGCATTGATACTCTCTCTGGGGTTTGTCTCTGTCGTACTTGGCAAGGTACCCTCCGGACGAGCTGTTAATACATTAGCAATCTGGCCCAGTTGGACTTCCAAGTTGCGGATAGAAGCGGAATGGTTTTGCAAGGTCGCTTCCGTACGGTCCATGAACTAACTCGTGTTTGCTGCCAATTTCACCATTGCTTCTTCTAGAGAGATTTTTGAAGCAGAAGGAGGTTGCTGTTGGTGTTGAGCAAATGGGGGCTGGTTCGAGTTTTGTGCGTTTCTCCATGAGAAGTTAGGATGGTTACGCCATCCCGGATTATACGTGTTGGAGTACGGATTATTTTGCCGGTTCCCGTTCCCCACGAACTGAGCTTGTTCCCGACCTGGCATTCTGCACTAGGATGAGATCCGTTGCACCAATTGCACGATTCAATGGTAACAGGGGAAGGAGTATGCGAAAATGCTTGAAGTTGCTGAGTCAAGGCGGCGACTTGTGCTGATAATGTAGAGATTGGATCGGTATTGGAGATTTCCATAACTCGTTTCGGGTTTACTCGTTCGGAGGGCCATTGATAAGCATTCACAGCCATAGCTTCCAATCAAGAGTGTGCTTCGGCCATTGTTTTTCCCATTAACGCTCCTCCGGCGGCTGCATCAACAAGAGTGCATGTAGAGGCACTCAATCCGTTGTAAAATATTTGAATTTGGAGCCAATCCGGCAAGCCGTGGTGTGGACATCTCCGTAATAAATCCTTGTATCGCTCCCATGCCTCGTGAAGAGACTCCATATCAAATTGCCCAAAGGTAGTGATATCGTTCCATAACCTCGCCGTCTTCGATGGTGGGAAGAACTTAGCTAGGAAGGCTTGCGCTAATTCCGCCCAAGTAGTGATCGAGCCCGGCGGTAAAGAATTCAACCAAAATTTTGCTTTGTCTCTCAAAGAGAAAGGGAAAAGCCGTAGACGGATAGCATCATCGGTGACACCGTTGTTCTTGAAGGTGTCACAAATCTCGAGAAAAGAAGCAATGTGTGCGTTAGGGTCATCGTTCGGCAATCCACAAAACTAGCTTGCTTGCACTATCTGAATAATAGCCGGCTTGATTTCGAAATTGTTGGCTTGGATGGTTGGACACCGGATTCCCGAAAAGTTCGCATTGATTTGTGGCATAGCATAATCGCGGAATGCTAATGCCGGTTGAGCTTGCACCATGGGGTTTTCCACTTCGTGATTTCCCGTGTTATCGGCCATGGTGACTGTTGTCGGTAGCTCACATTTCTCCTTCTTGCTTCTCCGAAGAGTGCGCTCGAGTTCGGTATCCAAAGGTAGTAGGCCTTCGTTACCGAATTTTCTCATGCACTAACCGGAAACTCCTGAAAGGAAAAACCAATAAATAAAATTACACAAAAATAATAAATAAAGAAAATGTTCAAACTAAGACTAGAAATACTGAAATCGATATTAGTAGAATAATCAGTCCCCGGCAACGGCGCCAAAAACTTGTTGCGAATTTCGTTTAATGTAAGTGCACGTTATCATAGACAAGTAATAAAATGATGAGTCAGATAACGTTCCCACGAGGACTGAATTACTAAATACCAATTTATGAGTATTCTAATTTTATTTGAACTGTCGAAAGTTGAGTTGCAAGTAATAACTAAAGAAAACCAATGAAAGAATAAATAGTAAAAACAATCGATTGAAGAAAGAAAATCAAATAAAAAATAAATCTAGGATTGTGAATCCACCTCGGTTTATCCGAATTTACTCTCGATTATCTGAAATTAATGGTTTCCCAATTTATTGAAGGCGAAGGTTGCTAAAGTACTCTACCGCCTCTCCAGAGTGTTAGGAGTATGCCCTCGAATGCCACTCAGAGGATGTTGAGCGAGGGCATTGTACTTGTAATTATGTAAACCATTTATATAAGGCAAATGAATGTTTCTTTATTTACTGGTAGTTACTGACATTCCTAACTCGTAAATAAACATATAGAAACTAGTCCGTGTATTTGAGAGCAAAACGTTCCACTCTTTATTGGATAAAGGGGGCGGCACTGGAAAGGTTATAGCTCAAATACTTAATCGTTCACAAGTCGATGAAACTTGGTAGGCGTTAAGTTTATGTGAAGACTTGTATGACGTGTTCTTTGACATGGAGAGTGCACAGTTAACGCTAATGGTTAGTAGGAGCACACGTTATAGGTATGCTAATTGGATTAGTATACTCGAACCGACTCACCCTCGATTCGTCACACGGATTTCACTCGGGACGATCAATGACGGAATCGAAAGGTTGTGATAGGTATTCGTGAACCTTCGACTTGAGGATTTAGTAGGGATGTGCTTGTGACGTCAAGATTTTCATTAGAGTAGTTCGACCCTATAAACCGGAAGGCGGGGGTCAACCTCGACGTGCATCTTGACGGGCAAGTAGCAGGTCCTACTGAATACCAAGATAGAATTCTTTCTCCCGTAAGTGAGTGGGTTATATGTCCTATGCGGTTATTGGCAGATGAGATCATAAGTCTTTGGCCAAAGCAATGGAGCTAGTTGTATTAGATACACGACAGCTCGATGATCTCGGTTTGCATTAACGCATGCATAGCGTCAAGTACAGATGGGGTTTGACTGACCGTGACCCTATAACTTGATCGGGACATTTGAAAGAAGGGTTTATACGTTTACTAGTATTCACGACAGAATAGTTCTTGAATGATCCCAATCATTCGTTCTCAGTCAGGGTACAGTGTAGGCCACCAGGCTGGCTAGGTGGTGCTACTACTCTTTGGTTCGTCCCATTGCTGACTGAGATGGACCTACCGAGTCGCGCATTAGGATTGACGACGGAATGAATCGAGCTTAATCTCTCATTATAAATATTAGATATTGGATATCTAATTTATTGGACATTGGATGTCTAATTGATTTTGGGACATTGGATGTCTAAATTAATTTATTGGATAAATTAATTTACGGCTTAATGAATTAAATAAATTACTGGGTGATTAATTTAATTCATAAATATAATTATTTCTTGGAGAAATTAATTATGTTATTATGTATTTAATGTGATTAATTGATTGGATTAATTAATCGATATAAATACATCGGAACAGAATCGGAGTTTATCTGTTTGAACTCTCGGGAGTCCGAAACGAACCGAACTCGTCCGATTTCTTCTAGAGGCCGGCCCCACCTTAATTTCCTACCTTGATCATAGTCTTGTTTTCTTGTTGGAAGACTTTTTACATTTGAGATTTCATATCTCTTATATTAAGGGAAAAGGAGATATGGTGGGTGACTTAATCTTGTGAATAAATTTTGAAGACCAAAATAAAAGCCTCTTAACTCTTCTCATTTCAGCACTCACGGCAGCACCATATTAGTGAGAGGAAAGAGAAAAATTTTGAGTTCTTCTTCATTCATTTCTTCTTCATTATTCTTGGAGAAAAATTGAGAGAAAATCATATAGAGAGAGTAAGATTAAAACACTTAGAGTGTAGTAATCTTTACATATATAGCTTCATCACTTAGCTCTAGCCGTATCCTCGGAGGATAGCAAGGTGATCGTCGTTCCGGTTGTTTTTCCGGCGCGTGGCAAGTAGAGACGCGGTGTTTTCGGCGTTGGATCGTTCAAGAGCTTGGGGAATAGCTCAAGAGAAGGTTATCCATTTAATCAACGGACTACGAGGGTATGTTTCTCGTATCTCTTGTTTTTCATTTTTGATATTCGTATATACGTAGCTCGATCGATCCTCGTAGGGATTCGGATCGAATTAATTTTCGTTTTGCCGCTTCCGCTGGGCCTTCGTTTTAGGCACCGAACCCCAACAGTGGTATCGGAGCGTAGGTCTTGCGATCGTATATACGATATTAGCATTTGGAATGCTTGATTAGATGGTGTATGATTTGGAATCATAATCGTATTAATCGTTGATTTTCTATTGTTCATCTAAAAATTAATTTTTCATGATTTTATGTTACAATATAAATCTATTTTTCTTTTGAGAAACTGATTTAAATGAGTAATATAAAGATTAGAAAAATATTATTTTTGGAATCGGGGCGAAAAACGAGCCGAAAACGTAAACGGACCCGGCAGCTTGGAGCTGCCAGGGCACTGCCTCGCGGTCTGGCAGCAGGAGCGAGTCCTGGTCGGCAGGCATCCGGCCGTTCTCGGCACCCAGTGCAGGCCCTGCTCGGCAGCCTGCTGGGCAGTGTCCTGGGCTTGGCCCGGCCGTGTTTTCCGACTCCGTTTTTTATATTTCGTTCGATAATTAATTTCCCACAAATTAAATTGGATTTAATTTGACTAAGATTTAATTATGGTAATTTTATTCTTAGGGGAATTAATTTAATGAAATATTTTCTCGTCCGGAACAAGTTAAAATTGACGGTTGTTTGAATTAATTGGATTAATTCATTTTGGATGGATTGTTTTATATTGATTGGATCAATATTCAGATTCATTATGAATGCTATTTATTTAATGTGTTGGATGCATTATTTTTTAATGGTAATGTGGTTCATGGACCTAGTTTCTGAATCATTCGGTTTTATTCGATTGGGTTGTAAAGGCCGTTTTGAGCCTATTTATTTTACCAGAAATATTTGTATCTAGGATGCAATTTTCAATGTAAAATTTATATGTAATGACGAAGACCGGAGGAAGATCCATTTCGAGAAGACGAAGATTCAAGACGAAGACTTGTAATTAGATTACGGAGTTTTTGTTTTCTAGGAACGGTCCATGAACCACATGTTGGTAGCAACTAGGTTGTGAATGGTTTTTTCATATTGTATGAATACCACAAACGCGCTAATATGATTAATGTGCAAAGAGTAACGTTAATTGCGAAAATTCTCCCACGATAAATTATTAAGTTTATAAGGTTTCAAGGTTTTCCTTCCCTCCATCGAGTTTTCGAGAAATTGAAATCCAAACCGGATGTGCTATGCTTCCGAGTTATCGGGGTAGTCGTTCGGGGAGGACGGATAAATTACCGGGAGCGCATTGGATGCCTTCGGTTGGAGCAAATTTTATCCCTAGAAACCTGATAGGTTGCCGGATAAAATTCAATTGTGAAACTGATTTGCGTCGATGATATAAACTTAACTTGTTCACGAACCATAGAAACCGTATAGGTTGAGGGGAGTGAACAAGGGGAAAAAGAAGATCGAATCATCCATTAGATGGGTTGGTGTTGGACACCACTTTATGAAAATTAATAGACTAGAAACCTGTTCGGTTGCCCTCTATTAAGATTTATAAAGAACTCGATCACCACTATGAAGTAGAGCGACGATACTTATGGATTTCACATGGGAGTGTGTTATTCCGATAAAAAATAGTGGGAGCTGGGTAACAAGAATAGAAAAGACCTTAATTCTATACTCAGAACATAATATAACAAGTCACTAATTAATCTGTTATACTTAATGCAGACATAACTCAATATGACAATGAATCCACTCGCAATTCTGCTCGAAAAGAACACCTTAATGGGACCTAACTTTGTGGATTGGCTCCGAAATCTGATGATTGTCCTCAGTATAGAGGCACTGGGATACGTCTTGGAGACGGACATTCCGGCGCCTCCTGCGCGGACCCGAGCCAATCAGGAAGAGATTGAAAACCACGAAAAGTGGGTTAAGGATGACGTAAAAGTCCATGCATACATGATGGCTTCCATGTCTAATGAGCTTCAGAGAGCTCATGAGAAAATGACTTCTGCTAGGCAGATTCTATCTCACTTAACCGAAGTTTATGGTGAGCACAGCAGAACTGCTAGATATGAGATATCCAAGCAACTGTTCGGTGCAAGGATGAAGGAAGGTGAGAAAGTTGGGGAACACGTCCTCAAAATGATATCCATGATCGAGAGATTGGAGGCTCTTGATGTAATACCCGGTTGTAATTCAGTAATTATCATTCAGTATTTATCATTCAGTAATTGATACTCAGTAATTTCACTCATTAATGATCAATTGTCACTCATATTCAATCATGGTATTCATCATTCAGAGTAATTGTATCGTGTATCAATCGTCATTCGTCACTAATCTAATTGGAGTTTCGTGCCGTGTTTATCATCGTTGTCATTTTCGTTGTGGGATGTGCGTGAGGAGTAGCGCACGCTACGTACTCTTTTTAGCGTACGCTAATTGAGTACAGGTAGCGCACGCTACCACTCAGCATTAGCGCACGCTAATGTTACCCTGGTTGCAGTCCAGAAGGTACTGGACTGCAGGTGAGTTATTTGTAGTGCACGCTACGAGTGGTAAGTAGCGCGCGCTAGCGGGTTGTAGTAGCGCACGCTAAATATGTGGAGTAGCGCTAGGGACGGATCGGGTTGAGTCCGGTGGCTCCGGATCGCATCGATTAATTCATAGCGCACGCTATGAGTGATATTTAGCGACGCAATCGATATTATAGCGCACGCTAATCGTTGGTTGTAGCGCACGCTATCGAGGTCGATCAGAGGACGAAGGATTACGGATTCGATCGGGCATCACATAATTCGTTAGCGCACGCTAACAATGGGTATTAACGCACGCTAATGGCATGACCGTAGCGCACGCTACAAAAGGGTACGTAGCGCGCGCTACCGTGTTCGGACAAAGGTACTGGACTACCCAAATTACCCGTTAGCGCACGCTACGCACAAGGGCTAGCGCACGCTAACCTGGAATGGCTATATATTGGACAGTTAGCCTGAGTTCGTCATTTTATCATCCTTTCTCATTCCCTCATCGGTTTCGGGCGATTTTGGGCATTTTGGAGAGTTCTCTTCGAGCTTCTATCATCCATCATTATCTTCAAGTCTTTGAGTTGGATTATCATCACTTCATCATCTCCTTAACATCGAATCAAAGGTATTAATCTCTTGGATCTATAATTTCGGATTTTTGGGTTTTTCGTTCCGATTTCTTCGTGTAAGCTTGGATTATCATTGGAATATGTTAGATATGGATTATATACCTTGGACAAGTATATTCTTACGGATTTAATGGTTATTTTCGGAATTATTTCAAGAACCCTTGGGGTTGACTTCGGTTAATTGGGGATTTTCCGATTGATGTAGTTGTAATCTCGAATTGTGGATTCCTAATGGATTATTGATATCATTGAAGTGTTTTGTTAGTTCGATACACTCATTTTGGTGTTGGTTTCGATATATTCGGGATTGGATTTTTTCGAAGTCGTGTGGTTGGTTACGTATTCGTTGGAATGTCCCTAAGAGTTTGATTATCGTTGTTTTCGACCTTTGGGTTAGTCGTGTTTAGTTGCTTGATACGTGTATTGAACGGTTGTTGGTAATTATTGTTATTCAAGGTTGTTCGAGCGACCGGCATTTCATTTAGGACGTTGTTCGTGGACGGACATTCTTCATCGGTATTGTGTAAGTTAATTCTTACTCGGTTAAAAGGATATTCATTCCTTTTGATGTTGTTCATTCATAATCGTAACTCATTCATCATTGTATTAACCGTATCAAAACTTGTCATTGTCAATTAATCACCTCAGTCATAAGGAACGACGGTTCCAATCATTTCATTAAGCTGTCATTCATTCCACCATCATTTAATCTTGGTGAGTCATTATTCATTTTCGTTGTCACTTTTGTCATATTGTGGCATTCCGGGTCATACTGGCGTGCCGGTTGGTATGTGTAGGATTTTCATGTCGGGCACATTATAGTCGTGTGTTGGTTGGTGGCCTCACATTGGACTGTGCACACGAGTTGATGGCTTTGTGAGACTGATTAGGTACAAAACCACACGTGTATTCGATCGATACTCGTTGGTGGCTTGTGCACGGACACATTTCCATCCCGGACGTAGTGTGGCGCCATTCCTTTAAGCCGTATCATTTGTTGATTCATATAGCATGTTTGATTGCGTATGTTTCGACAGGATATTGTATAACTGTGGATAACTCTTGATTGTGTATTTTCAACTCTTGAGGATTGTTGTTCTGTGTAACTGACCCCGTTTGGGGATATTGTTTTTCAGGTCATGGCAAGGCAAAGGCACGGGGAAAGCATGTTGACGGCGAGGAGTCTCAATGATACTAGAAGGGGGCCCCAGTCTTTTCAGTCATTTATTCAGTCATTTATGTTCCCTTCATTTATTCCGCTGCAGACATTCCGTTTGAATACTCATCTCATTCAGTGTTGTGTATTTTATCTTCATATAAAATATACAAGTATTCTGTATTATCCTGGGTGTGTTGTATGAAACTCCTCATCGGAGTAATTGATGTTGTAATGTGGTTCGGTACTACATTTACCCTGTGTAATTCATCCATTTTCATTCGCCTGGTGGGTCCCAGTCGGGGGTTCACGGCGCTGTAATATCCACCTAGTTTGGGGTGTTACAGAGTTGGTATCGGAGAGTGGTTTTGAATACTACCTTCCGAGTCATGTCTCATTTGAAATCATCGTCATCGGACTAGTATCATTGGACTTTCGTGTCACGTGTGACCTGTGCAAATGCCGAGCCAATCAGACCAAGAACTGTAAGATTTCTGATGCCATGGTATAATTTCTCGCAATAATCATTCATTCATAATTCATCAGTTAACAATCCTCATTCATCATCTTCAATTGTGATCAAGTCGATAATGTTAACTCATTAATCACTCAATTCATTTCATTACTCAGTTGTTGATCTTGAAGATCATATCATCAATCTTGTTAAATTGTTCAAGATAATCATTTCAGTAATTTCATCAGATAATCATGTCACGTCAATTAATCATTCATGTAATCACTGTATTTGAGGGCGTATGCTCATTTTCATCATTTCATAATATAATCATAATGTGATACTCATGCGAGATATATAATCATCATATGACTTTCCACTTCAGTATGTAAAGGGCTGGCAGAGGACGTGGAGGACGAGGCCGTGGAGCGGGCCGAATCCCGAGAACTCGTGTGAATACACGTGCGAATGCCAGGAATAATGTTAACTCATCGAGCAGTGACGCTGCCACTCATTCACCTGGACACGATCATTCACTATCAGGGAGTCGTACTCGGGACACAGCTCAGTCAGAGGGTGTTCGGGTTGACCCGCTCGCTTTTATGCAGGGCATGATGGCCCAAATGACGCAGATGGCACAACTTATGGAGGCGATGCATAATTCCACTACTCAAAATCAACAGGCTCCTCCGCCGCCACCTCAGAGGCAAGAGAGGGGTGTAAGCAATATCATTAGCGATATCTCTCGCCAGCGACCACCTACCTTTGAGGGCTCATCTGAGCCGGCGGATATTGTCCATTTGGCTTGAGCATTTCGAGAAGTTATTTGCTATGGTGGATTGCCCTGAAGGGCATAAAGTCTCAGTTGCGGCTTACTATCTTGGTAAGAGCGCTCATTCATGGTGGTTATCGTTGAAGCCCACAGACGGATCATGTACTTGGGATCAGTTCAAGACCCTCATGATGGAGAGGTACTATCCGGCCCCACTTAGGGAGGCCAAGTGGTCGGAACTACTCACTCCCGACCTTTCGACGGATGATGATGTTCTCGCCATCGCCGAAAAATTTCAGGAACTTCTTCCGTTCGCCTCATCTATCATTCACTCTGAGGCGGACAAGATCAAGTATTTCAAAGAAGAGGTGAAACCTCGTATGCGGCTACGATTGCTTAATCATAATTGTGCCACTCTGGCCGAGTTCATTGAGAAAGCTCTCACTTACGAGCTTACTGCTAAGGAAATTGCTAAGCAACAACCCTCATCAGCTGGCAAGAAGTCTAAGAACCGTAATCAGTCTGACGGGAGTCAGGCCACTTTCAAGAGACCACGTGTGGGCTCTACCTTTTCTGAGTGTCCTCCGATGACGCCTGAACCCGCGGAATCTCAGTCGCGAGCGTCCAGTTCGGCCATCACCTGTTTCAACTGTGAAGAACAGGGTCATTTCAGCACCAAATGTCCGGCGGCATCGTCGCGTGCCACAATCGTGGGGGTTGCCGGGCATAGGCCCGTTTTTCCGTAGGGACTCTAAACCCACTCCGGTCATCCCAAGCCCTGTGTCATTCGGTGCGTAATCAAAGCCACTCGGGCTGCGTTCAAGACGGCAGGAGCTAAAGGCGGAGCCAAGAGCTATCAGACGGGAGCGTCCGGTTCGGGGGCCGGCAAGCCCCGAATTTATGAGATAAAGAAGACCGACGATCCGGAGGCCCGGATGATCTCAGGTACACTCGATATTCTATCTCAACCTGTGTGTACCCTTTTTGATACTGGTGCATCGCATTCATTCATTTCCGAGTCATGCTTGAGTAGACTACGTCTGGGTAGTGCTACTAGTTGTGAGCCTTATGTCATTGGTCTACCTGACGGTAGAAGAATTACCGGAAATCGTGAGATTCAGAATTGTCCGATTCAGCTTCATGGCCGTGTATGGCTAGCAGACCTAATCATAGTAGATTTGCCGAGAGACGACGTCATTCTGGGTATTGATTGGATGGATCGTCATGATGCCATCATTAGTGTCCGTAAGCGTATGATCACTATCATTTCAGACGATGGGGTCGAATGTGCGTTTCAGGGAGGTAATCCCGGCTGTTCTGGTAAGGTCATTAATTTGATGAAAGCAGTGAGATTACTCAATCAGGGATGTGTCGGTTATTGGTGCTATATGACCAAAACCGAGAAATCATCAGTAACGTTGACGGACATTCGGGTAGTGAAGGAATATGCCGATGTTTTTCCAGACGAGTTACCTGGTTTGCCTCCACAGAGGGATGTGGAATTCACAATTGAGTTGGAGCCTGGTACGTCCCCGATATCGAAGGCACTGTACCGGATGGCCCCGACCGAAATGCAAGAATTAAAGAACCAACTTGAGGAATTGTTCGAGAAGGGTTATATTCGACCGAGTGTGTCCCCGTGGGGAGCACCAGTGTTATTTGTCAAGAAGAAGGATGGTTCGTTCCGCTTGTGTATTGATTACCGGGAATTGAACCGGGTGACGATCAAGAATAAGTATCCTTTACCCCGTATTGATGATCTCTTAGATCAACTTCAGGGAGCCTCAGTATTTTCCAAGATCGACTTAAGATCTGGATATCATCAGTTGCGAATTCGAGAGTCGGATATCGCGAGAACGGCATTTCGAACACGCTACGGTCATTATGAATTCGTGGTAATGCCGTTTGGTTTAACTAATGCACCTGCGGTATTCATGGAGTTAATGAATCGGGTTTTCATCGACTTTTTGGATCAATTTGTGGTTGTCTTCATTGATGACATTTTGATTTATTCTCGTGACCGGGAGGAACACGAGTTTCACCTTCATCAGGTCCTCGACGTGTTGAGACGAGAACAACTTTATGGGAAGTTTTCCAAATGTGAATTCTGGATGTCCGAAGTGATGTTTCTCGGACACGTAATTTCATCCGACGGAGTTCGTGTCGATCCTCAGAAGACGGAGGCTATTCGAGATTGGCTACCTCCGAAGAATGTTAAGGAAATCCGAAGTTTCCTCGGATTAGCGGGTTATTATCGGCGATTTGTGGAAGGATTTTCTAAAATAGCTCAACCCATGATGAATCTTTTACGGAAAGATAAGAAATACACGTGGGCCGACGCGTGTCAACAGAGTTTTGAGGAACTCAAGAGCCGGATAACTTCAGCACCTGTTCTTTCCTTACCGCAAGGGACGGAGGGATTTGTGGTCTATAGTGATGCGTCCGGACAGGGTCTCGGATGTGTACTCATGCAGAACGGGAAAGTTATCGCTTATGCTTCACGGCAATTGAGACCTTACGAGGTTAATTATCCGACCCACGACCTGGAGCTAGCAGCCGTGGTGTTCGCATTGAAGATTTGGCGTCATTATCTTTATGGCGTTACCTGTCAGATATTCACCGATCATAAGAGTTTAAAGTATATATTTACTCAGAAGGAGTTAAATATGCGACAGAGACGGTGGTTGGAACTAATCAAAGATTATGATATCGAGATCCTTTACCACCCGAACAAGGCGAACGTTGTCGCCGATGCCTTGAGTCGTAAGTCCGTTCAGGAGCAGATGCTTGCTCGATTAATAGTTCAGAAGGAACTTCAGCAGGAATTTCTGAGACCCGAGATCGAGGTCTGGTTACAACGAGTACAAGGGCAACTTTGTACGTTGGAAATTTCATCGTCACTTGAGGAGGCGATCAGGGAGAATCAGGGTGTGGACCCATTTTTGTTACGCATTCGAGAGGATGTGACTCAGGGGAAAGCCCCCGGATTTGTGGTTCACGAGGATGGACTTCTGCGTTTTAAGAATCGGTTGTGCGTACCGGCGAATGACGAGTTGAAAAACTCGATTTTCAAAGAAGCTCATGCTACCCCTTATTCTGTTCATCCGGGGTCTAGTAAGATGTATAAGTACTTGAAACAAAATTACCGGTGGAGTAATATGAAGCGAGAAGTCGCAGAATTTGTTTCGAGATGCTTAACCTGTCAATAAGTTAAGATTGAACACCAGCGACCGGCGGGCATGCTGAAACCTCTCCCTATTCCAGAATGGAAGTGGGAAGACATTTCTATGGATTTCATCACGAGTTTGCCGACGAGTCGTCGTGGCATGAATACGATCTGGGTGATCGTGGACCGCTTAACCAAATCGGCTCATTTCCTTGAAATCAAGGATACGTGGGGTCCCGAGAGACTGGCCCAGTTGTTCATCAAGGAGATAGTGAGATTGCACGGTACTCCTAAAAGTATCGTTTCCGATCGTGACGGACGATTTGTGTCTCATTTTTGGAAATCAGTTCATCGTGCTATGGGAACTCAGCTTAATCTCAGTACTGCTTTTCATCCTTAGTCTGACGGACAATCAGAGAGGACTATTCAGACCTTAGAGGACATGTTGAGGGCATGCGTCCTTGATTGGAAAGACGATTGGGAAGCCCAACTACCATTGATCGAGTTCACGTATAATAATAGTTGGCATGCTTTGATTAAGATGGCACCTTACGAGGCCTTGTACGGTCGTCGTTGTCGATCTCCTTTGTGTTGGGATGACCTATCAGAATCAATCGGCACCGAGCCCAATATGCTTATAGCCGCCCATGAGAAGGTAGCTTTGATCAGAAGTCGTTTGTTGACCGCTCAGAGTCGACAGAAATCATATGCAGATAATCGTCGTCGACCGTTAGAATTCGAGGCGGGTGACCATGTTTTGGTCAAGGTCTCCCCGAGTCGTGGTATCTTCCGTTTTGGGAAGAGGGGTAAGTTGAGTCCGAGATTCATTGGACCGTTTGACATTCTGGATCGAGTAGGCGAGTTAGCTTACCGGTTAGCTTTACCTCCGGCGTTGAGCCGAATTCATAATGTGTTTCACGTATCTCAGTTGCGGAAGTATGTTGCCGACCCGAGTCACATACTTCAGTTCGATGAAATCGAGATTGCCGATGATCATTCATATGAGGAACGTCTATACGAGTTTTAGAGCGGCGAATCAAGCGGTTGAGGAATAAGACGATTCCTTTGGTTAAAATTCGGTGGTCTAGACACGGAGTCGAAGAGGCTACGTGGGAAACCGAGATAGTATGCGGGAGAGTTATCCCGAGTTGTTTGACCCTTAGTTTGGGCGAAACTCTTTTAAGGGGGGGTGTATGTAATACCCAGTTGTAATTCAGTAATTATCATTCAGTATTTATCATTCAGTAATTGATACTCAGTAATTTCACTCATTAATGATCAATTGTCACTCATATTCAATCATGGTATTCATCATTCAGAGTAATTGTATCGTGTATCAATCGTCATTCGTCACTAATCTAATTGGAGTTTCGTGCCGTGTTTATCATCGTTGTCATTTTCGTTGTGGGCTGTGCGTGA
Organism: Orobanche coerulescens; assembly: GCA_033398695.1. Taxonomy (NCBI): domain Eukaryota; kingdom Viridiplantae; phylum Streptophyta; class Magnoliopsida; order Lamiales; family Orobanchaceae; genus Orobanche; species Orobanche coerulescens. The sequence continues at coordinate 146,354,837 of CM065803.1, forward strand.
GGAGTAGCGCACGCTACGTACTCTTTTTAGCGTACGCTAATTGAGTACAGGTAGCGCACGCTACCACTCAGCATTAGCGCACGCTAATGTTACCCTGGTTGCAGTCCAGAAGGTACTGGACTGCAGGTGAGTTATTTGTAGCGCACGCTACGAGTGGTAAGTAGCGCGCGCTAGCGGGTTGTAGTAGCGCACGCTAAATATGTGGAGTAGCGCGCGCTAGGGATGGATCAGGTTGAGTCCAGTGGCTACTGGACTGCACTGGATTAATTCATAGCGCACGCTATGAGTGATATTTAGCGTACGCAATCGATATTATAGCGCACGCTAATCGTTGGTTGTAGCGCACGCTATCGAGGTCGGATCAGAGGACAGAAGGTTTCTGGATTCCAGTACTGGGCATCACATAATTCGTTAGCGCATGCTAACAATGGGTATTAACGCACGCTAATGGCATGACCGTAGCGCACGCTACAAAAGTGCGTGGCGCGCTACCGTGTTCGGACAGTGGGTACTGGACTACCCAAATTACCCGTTAGCGCACGCTACGCACAAGGGCTAGCGCACGCTAACCTGGAATGGCTATATATTGGACAGTTAGCCTGAGTTCGTCATTTTATCATCCTTTCTCATTCCCTCATCGGTTTCGGGCGATTTTGGGCATTTTGGAGAGTTCTCTTCGAGCTTCTATAATCCATCATCATCTTCAAGTCTTTGAGTTGGATTATCATCACTTCATCATCTCCTTAACATCGAATCAAAGGTATTAATCTCTTGGATCTAGAATTTCGGATTTTTGGGTTTTTCCTTCCGATTTCTTCGTGTAAGCTTGGATTATCATTGCAATATGTTAGATATGGATTATCTACCTTGTATAAGTATATTCTTAGGGATTTAATGGTTATTTTCGGAATTATTTCAAGAACCCTTGGGGTTGACTTCGGTTAATTGGGGATTTTCTGATTGATGTAGTTGTAATCTCGAATTGTGGATTCCTAATGGATTATTGATATCATTGAAGTGTTTTGTTAGTTCGATACACTCATTTTGGTGTTGGTTTTGATATATTCGGGATTGGATTTTTTTCGAAGTCGTGTGGTTGGTTACGTATTCGTTGGAATGCCCCTAAGAGTTTGATTATCGTTGTTTTCGACCTTTGGGTTAGTCGTGTTTAGTTGCTTGATACGTGTATTGAACGGTTGTTGGTAATTATTGTTATTCAAGGTTGTTCGAGCAACCGGCATTTCATTTAGGACGTTGTTCGTGGACGGACATTCTTCATCGGTATTGTGTAAGTTAATTCTTACTCGGTTAAAAGGATATTCATTCCTTTTGATGTTGTTCATTCATAATCGTAACTCAGTCATCATTGTATTAACCGTATCAAAACTTGTCATTGTCAATTAATCACCTCGATCATAAGGCAGCGGTTCCAATCATTTCATTAATTGTCATTCATTCCACCATCATTTAATCTTGGTGAGTCATTATTCATTTCGTTGTCACTTTTGTCATATTGTGGCATTAGGGTCATCTTGGCGTGCAGTTGGTATGTGTAGGATTTTCATGTCGGGCACATTATAGTCGTGTGTTGGTTGGTGGCCTCACATTGGACTGTGCACACGAGTTGATGGCTTCGTGAGACTGATTAGGTACAAAACCACACGTGTATTCGATCGATATTCGTTGGTGGCTTGTGCACGGACACATTTCCATCCCGGACGTAGTGTGGCGCCATTCCTTTGAGCCGTATCATTTGTTGATTCATATAGCATGTTTGATTGCGTATGTTTCGACAGGATATTGTATAACTGTGGATAACTCATGATTGTGTATTTTCAACTCTTGAGGATTGTTGTTCTGTGTAACTGACCCCGTTTGGGGATATTGTTTTTCAGGTCATGGCAAGGCAAAGGCACGGGGAGAGCATGTTGACGGCGAGGAGTCTCAATGATACTAGAAGGGGGCCCCAGTCTTTTCAGTCATTTATTCAGTCATTTATGTTCCCTTCCTTTATTCCGCTGCAGACATTCCGTTTGAATACTCATCTCATTCAGTGTTGTGTATTTTATCTTCATATAAAATATACAAGTATTCTGTATTGTCCTGGGTGTGTTGTATGAAACTCCTCATCGGAGTAATTGATGTTTTAATGTGGTTCGGTACTACATTTACCCTGTGTAATTCATCCATTTTCATTCGCCTGGTGGGTCCCAGTCGGGGGTTCACGGCGCTGTAATATCCGCCTAGTTTGGGGTGTTACACTTGATTTCAAAATGGATACTTCTCTCCAAACTGACCTTATCCTACAGTCTCTCCCTGATTCCTTCTCACAATTTGTTATGAACTTCAACTGCAATGAGATTGCATGTAATTTAGCTGGGCTAATGAACAAACTTGTGACCGCTCAGTCTCAGATGAAGACTCCGCAGATGAAGGAGTCTGCTCTTGTGATTTCTTCTGGACCTCGGAGGTCTAAGAACAAGAAGAAAAAGACCAAGAAGCAAACTGGACCACAAGTTAAGGACCTTAAGGGTAAGGGCAAGGCCCCGATGGTTCCGAAGAACAAGAAGAAAAAGGATGCTTGTCTCAAGTGCGGTGAGCTGGGCCACTGGGCTAGAGACTGTCCGATTCTTCATGGCACTCCAGGTACAGAACTTTTAGTTTTGGAAACAAATTGTTCTGCTACTGTATTTTCTACTTCCTGGATACTGGATTCTGGTGCTAGTTCTCATATTTGTACCGTGAATCAGGATCTGGAACAAAGTAGGAAGCTTGGAGCTGGAGAAGTTATGATCACAGTCGGAAGCGGGCATAGTGTCGAGGCGACCGGCATAGGATCACTTCTTTTGGGTTTAGAATCCGGCTTTGTTTTGACTTTAGAAGATGTACTTGTTTTGCCCAAGGGGCACAAAAACATTGTATCCATTCCGGTCATGGACCGAAAAGGCTTTTCATTTTCATTGGTGATGGTTCTGCAAAATTTATTTTAGAAATAAACTAGTGGGTACTGCTACATTGTTGAATGGATTGTATCATCTAAATCTCGGCAACAAAGTAGTTGTGAATACTATGACTAGAAAACGTGGTAGGGATGAAACCAATCAAGTTTTGAAATGGCATCTTAGACTTGGTCATGTTGGTCGACCAAGGTTTACAAGATGGAAAAGATGGACTTATGGGTCCATTGGGATCGGATCCCTTTCCTACTTGTGAATCTTGCCTTAAAGGCAAAATGACTAAGTCCCCTTCACAGGACATTTGAAAGAGCCGATAAACCGGGATTAATCCATACCGACATATGTGGTGCTTTGGAAGCAAGACGTGACGGATATCAATATTTCATTACGTTTACAGATGATCATACTAGGTATGGTTATGTATACTTAATGAAACATAAATCGAGGCCTTTGAGAAAATCCAGAATTCAAGGCCCTAGTCGAGAAACAAACTGGTAATCATATCAAAGCACTTGGTCGGACCGAGGTGGCGAGTATATGAGTACGGAGTTTGACGTTCCTTAAGGAACATGGAATAGTTTCACAACTAACACCTCCGGTACTCCTCAATTAAATGGTGTGTCGGAAAGAAGGAACCGGACCTGTTGAACATGGTCCGTTCCATCCGGGCTATCTTGACTTGCCGATTTACTGTGGGGTATGCACTCCCCACCGCGTATATCTTGAGCAGATGTCCTTCCAAATCCGTTCCTAAAACTCCACATGAGATGTGGGAGGCGAGAAACCAAGTCTTAATCATATTAGGATTTGGGGATGTCCCGCCTATGTCAAAAAGACTAAGGTGGAAAAGTTGGAAGCTAGGTCGCAAAGGGACGTTTCATTGGATTCCCGTCTGGGACGATGGGATATCTATTCTACATGCCCGAAGATCGAAGGATCATTGTTGCTTTACAAGCACACTTCTGGAAGATGAGTTCATTCAGAAGGCGGAGCGGGTAGAAGTATTTCTTTAGAAGAATACAATGAAACACCTCGAGAGACACCTGTGCAAGAAACTGGAACCGAACTTTCTGAAACACAAGTACAACCACCTCGTAGGTCTAGTAGGGTGTCTCATTTACCTGAGAGGTATGGGCTTGTGCACTTGGAGGAGCTGGGTCTCCATGAGGTTCCAAGTGATAGCCAAGAGACCGACCCGACGACCTATGACCAAGCGATGGTGGATGTAGACTCCGTGAAATGGCGTGAAGCTATGGAAGCTGAGATAGACTCGATGCATGTCAATCAGGTCTGGACTCTAGTAGACCGCCCCAAGGGCATAGTGCCTATTTGGAACAAGTGGATCTACAAGAGAAAGACTGATGGTGATGGCAAGGTTGACGCCTATAAGGCCAGGCTTGTGGCAAAGGGTTATACCCAGAAGGAAGGGATCAATTACCACGATACCTTCTCGCCCGTAGCCATGATCAAGTCTATTCGCATGATGCTTGCTATAGATGCCTACCACGATTATGAGATATGGCAAATGGACGTAAAGACGGCTTTCCTTAATGGATTCCTCGAGGAGGAAATCTATATGGAGCATCCTAAAGGCTTTGTGTCCGAAGTCGATATTCAGAAAGTGTGCAAGCTTCAGCGTTCCATTTATGGACTGAAGCAAGCGTCGCGTAGTTGGAACCTTCGTTTTGACGAGGCAGTCAAAGAGTTTGACTTCATACAAAATGAGGAGGAACCTTGTGTATATAAGAAGGTTAGTGGGAGCAAGATCGCATTCTTAGTACTATATGTAGATGACATTCTACTAATAGGAAATGATGTGGGAATGCTCAGTTCTGTGAAAGCTTGGCTTTCGAGTAATTTCTCCATGAAAGACTTGGGAGAAGCAACCTATATTCTTGGTATTCGGCTCTACCGGGATAGAGCGAAGAGAACAATAGGCCTTTCCTAAGCCCTCTATATAGATAAGATCTTAAAGCGATTTAAGATGGATGATTCTAAAAGAGGGTTCCTACCGATGCAACATGGAATAAAACTCACCTTGAAGATGTGTCCTCAAAGTGAGGAACAACGCAAGGAAATGAGTAATATACCATATGATTCGGCCGTGGGTTGCCTTATGTATGCTATGTTGTGTACAAGACCTGACATCGCGCATGATGTAAGCGTGGTGAGTAGGTTTCAGGCAAACCCAGGTAGGGAACATTGGACTGCTGTAAAGAACGTTCTCAAGTACTTGAGAAGAACGAGAGATATGGTTCTTATGTATGGCGGTGGAGATTTGGATGTGGTGGGATTCACTGATTCGGACTTCCAAGGACTGAAGGACGACTCGATGTCCACTTCGGGCTACATATTTACTCTTAATGGAGGAGCAGTATCTTGGCGTAGTGCCAAGCAAAGCGCGATCGCGATTTCACTGTCAGTGAGTATCAAGCGACCTCGGAGGCTTCTAAGGAAGGGTTACGGATTAAGAAGTTTCTAGGAGAACTTCAAATGATACCATGTCTTGAAATTTGCTGTTCATGTCTGCGACAACGACTTGAGTCAGAAGATACCAAGGAGACGAGGTTTCACAACAACACCAAACATATTGAGAGAAAGTATCATCTCGTAAGAGAATTTGTTCGCAAGGGATACATTGTGCTGCACAGAGTAGACTCGGCCGACTACGTCGCCGATCCACTGACCAAGCCACTTTCTCAGACTAGCTTGGAGCGTCATCTGGAGAACATGGGTATTAGATACCATAGTGTGTGGAATTGAGTGCAAGTGGGAGATTGTTAGGAGTATGCCCTCGAATGCCACTCAGAGAATGTTGAGTGAGGGCATTGTACTTGTAATTATGTAAACCATTTATATAAGGCAAATGAATGTTTCTTTATTTACTGGTAGTTACTGACATTCCTAACTCGTAAATAAACATATAGAAACTAGTCCGTGTATTTGAGAGCAAAACGTTCCACTCTTTATTTGATAAAGGGGGCGACACTGGAAAGGTTATAGCTCAAATACTTAATCGTTCGCAAGTCGATGAAACTTGACTGGGCGTTAAGTTTATGTGAAGACTTGTATGACGTGTTCTTTGACATGGAGAGTGCCTGTCGAACGCTAATGGTTAGTAGGAGCACACGTTATAGGTATGCTAATTGGATTAGTATACTCGAACCGACTCACCCTCGATTCGACACACGGATTTCACTCCGGGACAGTCAATGACGGAATCGAAAGGTTGTGATAGGTATTCGTGAACCTTCGACTTGAGGATTTAGTAGGGATGTGCTTGTGACGTCAAGATTTTCATTAGAGTAGTTTGACCCTATAAACCGGAAGGCGGGGGTCAACCTCGACGTGCATCTTGACGGGCAAGTAGCAGGTCCTACTGAATACCAAGATAGAATTCTTTCACCCGTAAGTGAGTGGGTTATATGTCTTATGCGGTTATTGGCAGATGAGATCATAAGTCTTTGGCCAAAGCATTGGAGCTAGTTGTATTAGATACACGACAGCTTGATGATCTCGGTTTGCATTAACGCATGCATAGCATCAAGTACAGATGGGGTTTGACTGACCGTGACCCTATAACTTGATCGGGACATTTGAAAGAAGGGTTTATACGTTTACTGGTATTCACGACAGAATGGTTCTTGAATGATCCCAATCATTCGTTCTCAGTCATGGTACAGTGTAGGCCACCAGGCTGGCTAGGTGGTGCTACTACTCTTTGGTTCCTCCCATTGCTGACTGAGACGGACCTACCGAGTCGCGCATTAGGATTGACGACGGAATAAATCGAGCTTAATCTCTCATTATAAATATTAGATATTGGATATCTAATTTATTGGACATTGGATGTCTAATTGATTTTGGGACATTGGATGTCTAAATTAATTTATTGGATAAATTAATTTACGGCCTAATGAATTAAATAAATTACTGGGTGATTAATTTAATTCATAAATATAATTATTTCTTGGAGAAATTAATTATGTTATTATGTATTTAATGTGATTAATTGATTGGATTAATTAATCGATATAAATACATCGGAACGGAATCGGAGTTTATCTGTTTGGACTCTCGGGAGTCCGAAACGAACCGAACTCGTCCGATTTCTTCTAGAGGCCGGCCCCACCTTAATTTCCTACCTTGATCATAGTCTTGTTTTCTTGTTGGAAGACTTTTGACATTTGAGATTTCATATCTGTTATATTAAGGGAAAAGGAGATATGGTGGGTGACTTAATCTTGTGAATAAATTTTGAAGACCAAAATAAAAGCCTCTTAACTCTTCTCATTTCAGCACTCACGGTAGCACCATATTAGTGAGAGGAAAGAGAAAGATTTTGAGTTCTTCTTCATTCATTTCTTCTTCATTTTTCTTGGAGAAAAATTGAGAGAAAATCATATAGAGAGAGTAAGATTAAAACACTTAGAGTGTAGTAATCTTTACATATATAGCTTCATCACTTAGCTCTAGCCGTATCCTCGGAGGATAGCAAGGTGATCGTCGTTCCGGTTGTTTTTCCGGCGCGTGGCAAGTAGAGATGCGGTGTTTTCGGCGTTGGATCGTTCAAGAGCTTGGGGAATAGCTCAAGAGAAGGTTATCCATTTAATCAACGGACTACGAGGGTATGTTTCCCGTATCTCTTATTTTTCATTTTTGATATTCGTATATACGTAGCTCGATCGATCCTCGTAGGGATTCGGATCCAATTAATTTTCGTTTTACCGCTTCCGCTGGGCCTTCGTTTTAGGCACCGAATCCCAACACAGAGGTCAATAGATTTTTCTAAAGGCGAATAACACACTCTATCCCTAGGTGAATTAATTTGACAATAGGCAAAAGGCACAGAATCTTCAAAAGGCCACGTAGTTCCTATGAGTATATTCCTATCTCACAAGATAAAACGGTTCTCACCAATATTTCCTCACCAAATCTCCTCTCCCGATTCGAGTTGCGTGATTAAAACAATTCAATTATAGGCCACACAATTGAAAGCATTAAAAATAATTGGGAAAACTCAACAGAAAAGGGAATTATATAGATAATCAAAGTAAATCCGTCAAAACCTCAGTTTCATCAAAATCCTAGAACAGGTTTTTAGCCTGACATGCTAAAGAATAAAAATACAGAATTAATTAATGAAAGCATAAAGTTCAGACGCAGATGAAGAACTCGGATTCCTCCGTTCTTCTGGCTTCCGCTCTCTGCTCTTGGTGTTTTCTGCTTCTCTTCCTTGATGATGATCGATCCTCCAATGATCCTCAACATAATCCCTCAATTATGACCTTAAACCCTTATTTATAACTCCCATCAGCCTTCAAAACGCTCCCGTGTGATTATGTCGAGAACCGGCTTCAAAACGGCCCAAAATCGCGTAGAACACACCAAAACCGCCCCGTGGGCCGCGGCTCCCTTAATCTGTGCCGTGGCTCATGGGGCACAACGCCTATACCTGGGCGCGACATTTTCCTTCTGGCCCGCGGCTCAGATTAAGTGAGCCGCGACTCAGGGTACAGTTTGCTTGGGACTTTCAGGTCATATTCGTGTGCCGCGGCTCAGTCTCCTTGTGCCGCGGCCCCAGGCCAAAAATCGCCGTTTTCGCCCATTTTTTATCGTTCGAGCTTCCGGACTCCAATTTCCTGTCAAACATAAAAGAATAGTGCTTTATAGGCTCATTTATGCAGATTAAATCATGAAAAGAATACAAAATAATGATAAATAAGCGCATAAAAATACGCCTAACAGTAAAGTTATGGCGGTAAGATTATATTGGTAGTATACTTAGTATCTCATTGGTATGTAATTATTGATGTGATGTGACCATTATCATTGTTGAATTTTATGACTAACCCCGTTGTGGGCTTTCTTTTTAGGTTCTTGGGATATCGAGCTTGTAGTGGTCGTGGAGAGATGAGCTTCCCAGAGGATACAGGCTATGGCATGTGTTGTGAATCGAGTATCTTTCTTTCAGCCTTGTGGGTTCCGACTTGGGTCCCACGGCGCTGTAATATTCCTGGATAGTTCCGGGGGTGTTACAGAGAGTACCTCATTTGAGACGGACAACATTTTAGATCTTATCTTAGATTCATGCCGTCAATAGATATTTACCATGTTGGAAATAAAATGCAGCGGAAGCAAAGTTGGTGAAAGTTTATAAACGCATTTTACGCATCCACGAGCACAAGATCTATTTAGTCATGCTAATTAATTAATTACTAAGATTAATAAGCAACTTATATATTATTTATTATTTATTAAATAAATATGTTGGTAATGAAATATCCTAATCTAGATCTAAGAGATCATAGGACATTACCTTTGAAGTGTAGTGGTTGTTTTGCTTCTTGATCTCCTTGTAGTTCTACCTTTAGACCTTCTAGAGTATGATCTTCCTTAACCAGGACGTTGTGTGGGCAACAGGCTACCGGATCTTGCTTGGACACAATATGGATCGACCGAAATTTTATCCCTCACAATTCTCGATTTTATTTTCTTCAAGTAATTCCGATATGTAGCAAGAATTAAAGTGTTATCTCAATTTTGGAATCAAAGACACAAGTCAAGATCCACATTTAAACACTTAGAAGAAAAAATCCAAATTTCTTGTGTATGAATAATGCTAAAATCAGCCAACCCCATAAGTCTTATTTATAGGCTCTTGGACTACTACTAGGGATCTTAAGGAGGATTAGGGAAGGACTCCTAATAGACCTCAAATTTTCATATTAGGTTCTTTCCTAATATATTGAGTCTATTAATATCAATTCAATCCACTAAAGAATTAATATTGCACTTCCAACCCAAATTCCAATTTACGAAATCGGGCTCCTTATTTAAATATATTATTTTCTGTGTTTAAGATATCCAATGTCCATTAATTAATTACAAGCTACTGATAGCTTTAATTAATTAATATCTTATCCAAGAGTAGTACCACTCGAACCTTATTATTATATCAGAATTAAATCAACTTGCAGGGTTTAATATAATAATAATTATCGAGCTCCTCAAGGGAACCTCATCAAACCACATGAGTCGGGACACAATTTGTAGTAACAATAATAACTGTCATATAGATAATATTATTGCCCAAGATATGAAGCTTATTGAGTCAATCATTTTGACACTCACCCATGGTAAATCAAAGCAATAAGTATTATAAATACACAGTTAAATATATATACTTAGAATTAAGAAATAATAATTATTCGAGATTTACGTTCTTCTTACAGTCAGTACAGAAGACACTATCTCACCTCGATCCAGTTCAACGTATCCAAATACGCTAATGTATGCCAATAGTAAAGACCAACTAATCTCAAACATACACTACAACCTTTCATATAATTTGTCTAATAATTATATAGGTTTTGAACTATTATATTATTTTATAAGGCACCGATAATATGATCTTCCATGTGACACCAACACACCACATTATCTATAATATAAAATAATTAGACATTTCATTTGCATAACCATAACGTGAATAAATATGCAAAACATGTAATTAAATGTAATTTATATTCTCATAGGTAGTTACAGGGAAATAATGTAATACAAGCATAAAGTATGCTTTGTACTATAAACCCTAACAATATCCCACTTATACTCAAAGCATGCTTTTAAGTATACTACTCTATTACATAGTCTCTCATTTCTCCCACTTATACTCAAAGCAATGCTGCCATACACCGTAATCCCATTCCTTCCACATGCCTTTCAAAAATTTTTGAAGGTAGGACTTTCGTAAAAGGATCAGCAAGATTATCTTCCGATGCAATCCTGGCTACAACTACGTCTTCCTTTATGAAGTGTCGTATGATGTGGTACTTGCGATTAATATCGAACTGCTTAGATAACTATACTCGTACGCCCAATAACTCCTTCACGTTGTTTCCAATCAGAAGGATATCATCTACATACAGTACAAGAAACACTAACACGTTTACATCGCATTTCTTATACACACAACTCTCACTCGGACATTGAACGAATCCATATGAATGGACTACCTCGTCAAATCGAGTGTTCCAAGATCTAGAGACCTGCATAAGTCCATAAATGGATCTCTCAAGCTTGCACACTAAGTGCTCTTCTCCCTCAGCAATGAATCCCTCTGGTCGGCACATATAGATTTCCTTATCTAGACTCCCATTAAGGAATGCAGTGTTAGGAGTATGCCCTCGAATGCCACTCAGAGGATGATTGAGTGAGGGCATTGTATTTGTAATTATGTAAATCACTAATAAAAGGCAATGGATGTTTCTTTTTTTACTGGTAGTTACTGGCATTCCTAACTCGTAAATATACATATAGAAACTAGTCCATGTATTTGAGAGCAAAATATTCCACTCCTTATTAGATAAGGGGGTCGGCACTGGAAAGGTTTATAGCTCAAGTACTCAATCGTTCGCAAGTCGATGAAACTTGACTGGGCGTTAAGTTTATGTGAAGACTTGTATGGCGTGTTCTTTGACATGGAGAGTGCCTGTCGAACACTAATGGTTAGTGGGAGCACACGTTATTGGTATGCTAATTGGATTAGTATACTCGACCCGACTCACCCTCGATTCGTCACACGGATTTCACTCCGGGACAGTCAATGATGGAATCGAAAGGTTGTGATAGGTATTCGTGAACCTTCGACTTGAGGATTTAGTAGGGATGTGCTTGTGACGTCAAGATTTTCATTAGAGTAGTTCGACCCTATAAACCAGAAGGTAGGGGTTAACCTCGACGTGCATCTTGATGGGCAAGTAGCAGGTCCTACTGAATACCAAGATAGAATTCTTTCTCCCGTTAGTGAGCGGGTTATATGTCCTATGCGGTTATTGGCAGATGAGATCATAAGTCTTTGGCCAAAGTATTGGAGCTAGTTGTATTAGATACACGACAGCTCGATGATCTCAATTTGCATTAACGCATGCATAGCGTCAAGTACAGATAGGGTTTGACTGACCATGACCCTATAACTTGATCGGGACATTTGAAAGAAGGGTTTATACGTATACTTGTATTCACGACAGAATGGTTCTTTAATGATCCCAATCATTCGTTCTCAGTTGGGGTACAGTGTAGGCCGCCAGGCTGGCTAGGTGGTGCTACTACTCTTTGGTTCCTCCCATTGCTGACTGAGACGGACCTACCGAGTTGCGCAATAGGATTGACGACGGAATGAATCGAGCTTATTCTCTCATTATGAATATTAGATATTGGATATCTAATTTATTGGACATTGGATGTCTAATTAAATTTGGGACATTGGATGTCTAAATTGATTTATTGGATAAATTGATTTACGGCCTAATGAATTAAATAAATTACTGGGTGATTAATTTAATTCATGAATATAATTATTTCATGGAGAAATTAATTATGTTATTATGTATTTGATATGATTAATTAATTAGATTAATTAATCGATATAAATACATCCGAACGGAATCAGAGTTTATCTGCTTGGACTCACGGGAGTCCGAAACGAACCAAACTCATTCGATTTTCATCATGGCTGCCCCCCTTCCACCTACCTTTCCATTGTCTTTTCTTTTCATTTTTTATTCGATGATAATGCAAGGAAAAGGTCTTGTGGGGCATTTTTCTCATGTGAATGAGTTGTAACATGTGGAAGGAGAATATAGATAAGAAGACTTCAATCTCTCAAAGACATTTTGATTTTGGTTTCAACCGTGAGATAAATTGTCGAGAGAGAGAGAGAAAGGCTTCTCCAAGTATTCTTCATCTTCATTACAAGTTCTTGGTTTTTTCTTGGAGAAAACATCAAGACATAAATGAGAGATGGTGAGTTATACACTTAGAGTGTTATAATCTCAATCAAAATCTTCATCACTTAGCTCTAGCAGTATCCTCGGAGGATAGCAAGGTGATTGTCGTTCCGGTCGTTTCTCCGGCGCGTGGCAAGTAGAGAAGCGGTGCTATCGGCGTTGGATCATTCAAGATCTTGGAGCGGATTGAATTGCAGGGAGATCGCCTAAAGCTTGGGGAATAGCTCAAGAGAAGGATACCGTTTAATCAACGGACTACAAGGGTATGTTTTCTCGTAACTCTTGTGTTTCATTTATATATTCGTATATACGTAGCTCGATCGATCCTCGTAGGGATTCAGATCGAATTAGTTTTCATTTTACCGCTTTCGCTGGGCCTTCGTTTTAGGTACCGAATCCCAACAGTGGTATCGGAGAGTAGGTCTTGCGATCATATATATGATATTGGCATTTGGAATGCTCGATTAGATGGTGATTGATTTGGAATCATTTTAGTCATAATCGTGGTATATGTTTTTCGTTCGTAATAATTGTATTTTTCATAAGTTTATGTCTAAATATAAATCTTAAGTTTCTGGGAAATATGATTTATATTGAAGATATGAAAGTCGAAAAATATTGATATTGGATATCCATTCGAAAATCTAGCCCCGAATCGTCGTCGGACGACTTTTTGGTCAAAAGGTGCATTCTGGCCGAGAGTGACTCGATCATGTCCTGGTGACTCGGCCGTGTCTGGCAGACTGCATAGTCACTGCCAGGCAGACCCGACCGTGTCAGGCGACACGGGCCGTGTCTGGCCGGCAGGCTTCCAGGAGTGACTCGACCGTGTCAGGCGACACGGCCGTGTCTGGCAGGAATGTATGGGACACTGCCGACATGACCCGACCGTGTCAGGCGACACGGGCCGTGTCTGGCCGGCAGTGACTCGGCCAGGCAGGCTCGTTTTCACCGGATCGATTTTTCAGTGTTTTCTTGAAAATTAATCTCCCGCATGTTAAATTGGATTTAATATGATTAAAATGATTTACGGTATTTCATTTTATAAGGGAAATTTGATTAATTGGAATTTTAATGGGCGACCGAATTATTTGAACGTTTTCATGTTACCTATTGTGTGAATCGATTGGATCGGTTCGTATTGTTGATTGGATCAATGTATCTCTACGCTTTCCATTTATATAGTATTTATTTGATGAATGCTTTTGAATGGGGATGTGGTTCGTGGACTTAGTTTTGAATCGTTCGTTTTATTCAATTGGGTTGTAAAGGCCGTTTTGAGCCTATTTATTTTGCTAGAAATATTTGTATCTTGGATGCAATTTTCAATGTAAAATTTATATGTAATGACGAATACCAGAGGAAGATCCGTTTAGAGAAGACGAAGATTCAAGACGAAGAATTGTAATTAGATTATGGAGTTTTTGTTTTCTAGGAACGGTTAATGAACCACATGTTGGTAGTAACTAGGTTGTGAATGGTTGTTTCATATTGTATGAATGCCACAAACGCGCTTAAATGATTAATGTGCAAAGTGTAATATTAATCGCGAAAATTCTCCCACGACAAACTATTAAGTTTATAAGGTTTTAAGGTTTCCCTTCCCTCCATCGAGCTTTCGGGAAATTGAAATCCAAACCGGATGTGCTATGCTTCCGAGTTATCGGGGTAGTCGTTCGGGGAGGACGGATAAATTACTGGGAGCGCATTGGATGCCTTCGGTTGGAGCAAATTTTATCCCTAGAAACCTGATAGGTTGCCGGATAAGATTCAATTGTGAAACTGATTTGCATCGATGGTATAAACTTAACTTGTTCACGAACCATAGAAACCGTATAGGTTGAGGGAAGTGAACAAGGGGAAAAAGAAGATCGAATCATCCATTAGATGGGTTGGTGTTGGACACCACTTTATGAAAATTAATAGACTAGAAACCTGTTCGGTTGCCCTCTATTAAGATTTATAAAGAACTCGATCACCACTATGAAGTAGAGCAACGATACTTCTGGATTTCACAAGGGAGTGTGTTATTCTGATAAAAAATAGTGGAAGATGGGTAACAAGAATAGAAAAGACCTTAATTCTATACTCAGAACATAATTAAACGAGTCAATAATAATCTGTCATACTTAATGCAGACATAACTCTCAATATGACAATGAATCCACTCGCAATTATACTCGAAAAGAACACCTTAATCGGACCTAACTTTGTGGACTGGCTCCGAAATCTGATGATAGTCCTCAGTATAGAGTCAGTGGGATACGTCTTAGAGATGGACATTCCGGCGCCTCCTGTGCGGACCAGATCCAATCAGGAAGATATTGAAAACCACGAAAAGTGGGTTAAGGATGATGTAAAAGTCCGTGCTTACATGATGGCTTCAATGTCTAATGAGCTTCAGAGAGCTCATGAGAAAATGACTTCTGCTAGGCAGATTCTATCTCACTTAACCGAGCTTTATGTTGAGCACAGCAGAACTGCTAGATATGAGATATCCAACCAACTATTCGATGCAAGGATTAAGGAAGATGAGAAGGTTGGGGACCACGTCCTCAAAATGATATCCATGATCGAGAGATTGGAGGCTCTTGATTTTAAAATAGATACTTCTCTCCAAACCGACCTTATCCTCTAGTCTCTCCTTGATTCCTTCGCACAGTTTGTTATGAACTTCAAGTATAATGAGATTGCATGTAACTTAGCTGCGCTAATGAACAAACTAGTGACCGCTGCGGATGAAGGAGTCTGCCCTTGTGATTTCTTCTGGATCTCGGAGGTCCAAGAACAAGAAGAAAAAGACCAAGAAGCAGACGGAACCACAAGTCGAGGACCTTAAGGGTAAGGGCAAGGCCCTGAGTTCCAAAGAACAAGAAGAAGAAGGATGCTTGTCTCAAGTGCGGTGAGTTGGGCCACTGGGCTAGAGACTGTCCGATTCTTCATGGCACTTCAGGTACAGAACTTTTAGTTTTGGAAACAAATTGTTCTGGTACTATATTTTCTACTTCTTGGATACTGGATTCTGGTGCTAGTTCTCATATTTGTACCGTGAATCAGGATTTGGAATAAAGTAGAAGGCATGGAGATGGAGAAGTTATGATCACAGTCGGAAACGGGCATAGTGTAGAGGCGACCGACATAGGATCACTTCTTTTGGATTTAGAATCTGGCTTTGTTTTTGAATATGTACTTGTTTTGCCCAAGGGGAATAAAAACATTGTATCCATTCCGGTCATGGACCGAAAAGGATTTTCATTTTTCATTGGTGATTGTTCCTGCAAAATTTATTTCAGAAATAAACTAGTGGGTACTGCTACATTGTTAAATGGATTGTATCATCTAAATCTCAACAACAAAGTAGTTGTGAATACTATGACTAGAAAACGTGGTAGGGATGAAACCAATCAAGTTTTCAAATGGCATCTTAGACTTGGTCATGTTGGTCAGACCAAGGTTTACAAAATGGAAATGGATGGACTTATGGGTCCATTGGGATCGGATCCATTTCCTACTTGTGAATCTTGCCTTAAAGGCAAAATGACTAAGTCCCCCTTCACAGGGACTTTTGAAAGAGCCGCTGATAAACTGGGATTAATCCATACCGACGTATGTGGTGCTTTGGAAGCAGCACGTGACGGATATCAATACTTCATTATGTTTACAGATTATCATACTAGGTATGGTTATGTATACTTAATGAGACGTAAATCCGAGGCCTTTTGAGAAATTCGCGGAATTTAAGGCCCTAGTCGAGAAACAAATTGGAAATCATATCAAAGCGCTTCGGTCGGACCGAGGTGGCGAGTATATGAGTTCGGAGTTTGACAAGTTCCTAGAGGAACATGGAATAATATTACAACTAACACCTACAGGCACTCCTTAGTTAAATGGTGTTTCAGAAAGAATGAACCAGACCGTGTTGGACATGTTCCGTTCCATGCTAGTCTATTCAGACTTACCGATTTACCTGTGGGGTATACACTCCTGACTGCTGCATATATCTTGAACAGATGTCCTTCCAAATCTATTCCTAAAACTCCACATGAGATGTGAGAGGGCAGGAAATCAAGTCTTAATCACGGTAGGATTTGGGGATGTCCCGCCTATGTCAAGAAGACTAAGGTGGACAAAATGGAAGCGAGGTCCATGAGGAGACGTTTCATTAGATTCCCATATGAGACGATGGGTTATCTATTCTACATGCCCAAAGATCGAAAGATCATTGTTGCTTTGCATGCACACTTCCTAGAAGAAGAGATTCATTCAGGAAGGCGGAGCAGGTAGAAACATTTCTTTGGAAGAATATAATGAAACTCCTCAGGAGACACTTGTGCAAGAAAAATGGAACCGAACCGTCTGAAACACAAGTACAACCACCTCGTTGGTCTAGTAGGGTGTCTCATTTACCTGAGAGGTATAGTTTTATGCACTTGGAGGAACTGGGTTTCCACGAGGTTCCAAGTGATAAACAAGAGAACGACCCGCGACTAATGACCTAGCAATGGTAGATGTAGACTCCATGAAATGGACTGTAGCAGTCTTCATGTAGTTGGGACCTTCATTTTGACGAGACGGTCAAAGAGTTTGACTTCGTGCAAAATGAAGAGGAACCTTGTGTATACAAGAGGGTTAGTGGGAGAAAGATCGCATTCTTAGTACTATATGTAGATGAGATTCTACTAATAGGAAATGATGTGGGAATACTCAGTTCTGTGAAAGCTTGGCTTTCGAGTAATTTCTCCATGAAAGACTTGGGAAAAGAAACCTATATTCTTGGGATTCGACTCTACTGGGATAGATCGAAGAGAATGATAAGTTTTTCCCAAGCCCTCTATATAGATTAGATCTTAAAGAGGGTTCCTTCCGATGCGACATGGAATAAAACTCACCTTGAAGATGTGTCCTCATAATGAGGAATAATGAATGGAAATGAGTTATATACCATATGCTTCGGTAGTGGGTAGCCTTACATATACTTTATTATGTACAAGACCTAACATTGCGCATTCTGGAAGCGTGATAAGTAGGTTTCGGGCTAACCCAGTTAGGGAACATTAGACCGCCGTAAATAATGTTCTCAAGTACTTTAGAAGTACTAAGAGATCTGATTCTTATATATGGTGGTCGAGAACAGAATGTGGTGGGATTCACTGTATTGGACTTCCAAGGATAGAAAGACGATTATATGTCTACTTCTGGCCACATTTACTCTTAATGGAAGAGAAGTATCTTGGCATAGTGCCAAGTATAGCGTGACTACTGATTCCACCAGTTAGGCTGAGTATAAAGCGGCCTTGGAGGCCTCCAAAGGAAGGGTTAAGAAGTTACTAGGTAAACTTGTAATATCCGCAATTTTCGATTTTCGGTAAATTTCTTTTTTCGGTCGGAGTCCGTTTTGACGACTCGCTCATGACTGTTTCGTCATTCTGAGAATGATTAATTCTACACTTTTTGACATCCGAGTTCGTTTCGGTGTCGTTTTGTTGAGTTCCGTGATTTTTAGCGACTTTTCCGCACTTGAGTTCGATTCTTGCGAATCTCATTCGAAACTGCTGTTTCGAGTTTCCTGTAAGTCCGTTTAACTTTGTTAGACTTGTTGTGAACTTCGGTTTGGTTATTCGATCACGTATCGTGATTTCCGGGCATTTTGGGCCATTTTGTAATTTCTTGAAAGTTATGGGTATCCGTATCTGTAATTGTTGTCTCGACCCGTTTCTTGGTCGCGTATGATTAATTATTGTATTATGTTTTCATTTCGGGTCGTTGATGTCGTCCGCGAACTTTTCGTCGTGTTCGTTCCGTGCGTTTTCGGAAATCGAGTCGTCGAGCCCTGGTGGTCGGGTACTGGCCGGACGGTTGCGGGACTGGCCGGACGATTGCGGGCACCGGCCGGACAGGTGCGGCAGGAACCGGCGTAGCGCACGCTACGGCCGGAAGGCTGCGCGCGCTAACCGGCAGGTGTAGCGCACGCTATCGGCTGGCCTAACGCACGCTATCGGGTCTGGGCAGTGGGGTTCTGAGGTTCTGGACTCGGTCAGGATCGGCAGGTAGCGCACGCTACTGTCGGTCGTAGCGCACGCTAACCGGCAGGGGTAGCGCACGCTGTCGGCCGACTAGCGTACGTTACCTGGGCGAACTTTTTAGTCCAGAGGTTACTGGACAGGTCGGCTAGCGCGCGCAGGCTTCCGGCCGTAGCGCACGCTAGCGGGAGTCGGGTCGGCAGGTTTGGTCGGCAGGTTTGGTCGGTGGTGCCGGGTCGTGCGGGCCCTGGCCGAGGGTACTCGGCCGATACCGGCCGATAGCGCACGCTAGTCCGGGAAGGCTAGCGCACGCTAGTTCCGGCCCAGTATAAATGTGACAGAGCAGTCACATTTTCATTCATTTCTCACTTCCTTCCTCTTCTATCCGCGGCTGGCGATTCGAGAGTGGCGAAGCCATGTTGTTTGACAACAAATACACGAAGTTCTTGAGTTCATAACATCAATCAATCATCCGTTATCATCCTTTGATCCAGCGAATCAAGGTAATCTTACCTTAGAACCCTAATTTCGTGAATTTGGGGTTTTTTGCATTTTTGTCCGATTCGTTCCGTGTTGTTGATTAATTCATGATGGGTATTATTAATATTGGTAGTATTCTTGTGTTTAACATCATTTAATCCATTGTTCTTCGTCGAATCGAAGTATATTTCTTGATTTCCTTTGAATTGACTTTTTGGGGGATTTGTTCTCGATCTCGTTTTTCATCCGTTTTTGATGGATCGATTATGGTTAAATGATGTTGTTAAACACATTCTATGGATTGTATATCCATATTTCAACTTGGAATTCCGTTTTCATGTTTTGTCGGGACGAATCGTGTTCTTGGCCGTTTTGGGGGAAATCCTTGAACTTTCGTCATTTGTTCTTTGAATTCAGCGGCTTTGGGTCGTACTTTGGAATTCATTTTCGTTGTTATTGTTTTCGTTCGTAGTTCATTGTTGTGGATTGTCGTTCGGTGGAGTCAGCGAGTTCGTAGTCGGTTCGTGCCAACCTACTTCGGCCGATTCTCCGCGTTGTGGTTATTCGAGGCAAGTGCCTTGCCCATACTTTTCTTATTTTATGGATATGATGATCGGTGATTGTCTTGGTCTGTTTGTTTGGTTGTTTGAAATGAAGTTTCAAAAGATTTCGTTTTGGCCTCGTTAAAGGCTCTCTTTCAAAACGCGTGTGTGTTTTGTGAACGGTGTGTTTGGGAATTGATTATGATTTGATCATTTTGAACGTTGAAGGCTTTGATGATATCCCTGTTGTTTAAAGTTATGGAATCGTGTATTCTATGTTTAATCTTGTTATTGTGTTTTGAAGAGTTTGATAACGGCGTCGAGTAAGTGGCCATCTCTAGTAAGTATTCTTGATGAACATACATTCTTAGCATATTAGTATTGCATGAGCAATGTGTGTGTGTATGCTCACTACGGGTTAGATCCGACGGGGTCTCGGTAGGGGTCCACGGAGGTGTGGATCGACGAGCTTTGCTTTTAACCACTACGGGTTAGATCCGACGGGTTCTCGGTAGGGGTCCACGGAGGTGTGGATCGACGGTTAATTGTGGTGCATTTTACAAATGTGATTTGATTATGGCATTTCCGGAAATGAGTGCTTTTGAACGGTTTTCATGATTGCATGCATCGACTAAGTGTGTAAGAGGTAAGTTGTTCGTTTGGCTTACTTGGCTAGGATGGCACTAGAGTATTTTGTTGTTTGTTTTAAATCCTTTATTTGTGGATTTTGATGTTGGGAGACGAACCTTGTAGTCGTTCTTTTGTACTGTGAGTTGATGAGATTTGGGGCTAAAATCCCAATGGTTTTGTAAAAGTCATTTTACGGATTTGGGGCTAAAATCCCAACGGTTTGGTAAATGTCATTTTTCGGAAAGTAAACCTTTGGGGCGGTGACCCCTTTTGTCTTTTGGATTTTGAAAAGTAGGATTTGATAATCCTAAATTGTTTTCTATTAAAACTCTCGATGGCATTCTAAACCGGTTTAAAAATTATTTCCATTGATTTATGATATTTCGATTTTGAAAGGTTTTCTCAAACTCTTGCCTCGGGAAGTACTTTTCGTTTCGTTTGGATCTTTGAGGATTCCTGGTTATTGTTATTCGTGGAATGTGAATTGTATGGCTCATATTTGCACTTTGTTCTTGCACTAGCAAAATAGTGGAGTTTTGCTAACCCCCGAGTATTCGGGGGGTGGATGTCTGTTTTTGCATTCAGTTTTTGGAGCATAACACAGGGTCGGCACGAAGGATGATGAAAGATGATCGATACTAATCACATGAGGAACCGTACATCGTGTATTGGTTCAGTTGTACTTTATTTTCCTCTGCTATATTTTTTCCGTTGTACGGGTGTGGTTGTGTTTTGACCCCTGCGTGGGCATGAGTTGTAATCGAGTTGTATGTCTTTATTGAAAGGCCAAATCAGTCTACTGAGTCATTTTAGCCTTAAAGGCATTATCGAGATGTTTCATGCTGTTACTAGCCTGGTAGATCCTTGCGGAAAGGTTCTACGGCGTGTAATATCCCTGAGCGGATTGGGGGTGTTACATAAATGGTATCAGAGCTTAGGTTGAGGAAACCTAGGCTGTCGGGTCAAGTCGTGTTGTTTGAGTCCTGTTTCGTCGGATTTTATCTGACTGAGTCGTGTCGCGAAGCGTCGTTTGAGTTTGTTGGTCGTGATTAGTATCGTGGGGCGATCATCATCTTCGTGCGACCTGTGGAAGTAAGTCTCCCTTCTTTGTGTTGTGCCTCGTGTGACACGAGCTATTTTTATGATTATTTGTTAAGTGGTGGAATCCTTATGTGGATTTTGATTTCACGATATGTATTTAGTCGACTCTCGTATTTGATTTATACGAGGAGTGTAAATCGCTTGTGATGTCTTTTTATTGTTGTTTTTGTCCGTTGCTGATGATTTTCGAATCGATTTGCACGTTTTACAAGTTCTATTGTGGAAGCTTTGTGCTTATACGCGTTCGACTTGTTCACTAGCCAGTGCGGGAGGGTCCTTAGAGGCCTCGAATGGGGTCAGTGGTTTTGTTCTGAATCCCAGGCGGTCTTCGACTGTGGTATTTTATCGTTTATTTCCGTTTAAAGACATGTATTGTCTTGATTTTAAACGTTTTGATACGTGTACTAGGAGTTGTTTTAGGGAACGTCGATATGTGCGAGTTTTGGGCATTCTGGCCTATTGGATTTTTGAAAACCTTGAGTATCTTAGAAAAATAAATTTCGAGACATACTTTTCAAATGAGTTGTTTTCTTGTGGTACATCCAAGATGCCACAATATATTTCAAAATTTTTCTACCTCGAGGACCAAAAGGTTTTGATATATTTTCAATGTTTTATTTAGACCTGAGGGTCGAATATTCTGAAAGTTTTCACTAAGAGAAAGTGTCCTCATTTTTATCAAATGCGAAATGGTTCTCCAAAGTCTCGATAACGATGTTTCACGTTTGTACTTTTTGAAAGGTGATACTCAAGATCAACCGGTGTTCTTCTAAATTATTTTCAAAATGAGTTTTTCGTTTTTTTTTAAAAACCTATCCATTCCCGTTTGAGGGCTGGGTATGTATGTATGATGTTCGCGTTGTCATTTTTATATTTTCTCCGGAGTATGATCGAATTGGCGGTGTGAGCGTTGAGTCGTTTTCCACACATTTGTTGTGTTATCCCCCTGTGAGAGGCGGGATGTTGGTGTTAAATATTGTCGCCTCGTGGTGATTTCTACGTTGTCGAGCATGTGCGAGCTGTTAGAGCTTGGTTTGGTATGACCGTGTGCATCGGTGATGGTTCCGTTATGTGTCGGTTGTTTAATGTCTTGTTACTTTGCTCCCATTTTTGTGAATTTCGTGGACGAGGTCGAAGGTAATGCCCGTACTATTTTGACTTCTATATTTTCTCTTTCTCCAGTCTATCGATTCGCTCATGTTCGTTGACACTTTATGAACTTGTTCTGTATTTCGGTTTCATCGTCCGAACGAGTTGCGACCTTGTTGTGGGTCGATCTGGTTATCGCTGTGACTTTTTTTCGGGTTCGGTTCGATTCTTGTGAACCTTGTTCGGGAGTGACATCATTTGGTTCTACTAGTTCTTTTATTCGAAGTGGATCGGATTTTGAACTTCTGTATATTCTACTTTGTCGACTCATTTATGTTCGTTGACATTTCTGAGCTTGTCGTGCCCCTTGTTTTTGTTTATCGAACGAGTGTGGTATCGTTTCGGAATAAGTCGTTTGTCGTTGTGACTTTTCAATCGCTATTCCCTTTCCTGTGGATCTTATGGGAATGCATGTCTTGTTGTTCTCACCAGATCATCCTGGGAATTGTTGTTTGAATTTTATTATCCTTCGTGTTTCAGACATGATTGTTCGATTTTTGTTGTCTCGATCGTTTGTTTGTTCGGTTTTTGTTCTCGTTTCGTGATTGTTGAGCATTCAGGCTCCTTCCTAATTCCCTTAAGTTCAGGAAAATAGTCTCGTTTTCGATCTTCCAACCCTTCGGCGGTGGAATTCCGTATTTGTTCAGTGATTGGCTCGCATTTTGATTGATGTACCGTTGGGTTGGTCAATCGTATTGATTTTCGTTCGTTGTGTTTTGTGATTATTCGGATAATTGACTTGATTGTATTATCCATTTGATGACGCTTGTCACTTGTTGGTTTTATGATATCCCTAACGGCGACGTTGTGTTGGTCGTCGCGGAGCGTGTTTTCACATCGTATATTCCGTTGCGTTGTTTGTAACGTTTCGCCGTTGGGCGTTAGTTACGCATTTCTTGCGTATCTCGTTGAGTTTTCCTAGCGGGATATTGCTTCTCCCTACTTGTTTTAAGTTTCGGGACGAAACTTCTTTTAAGGAGGGTAGAATGTAATATCCGCAATTTTCGATTTTCGGTAAATTTATTTTTTCGGTCGGAGTCCATTTTGATGACTCGCTCATGACCGTTTCGTCATTCTGAGAATGATTAATTCTACACTTTTTGACATCCGAGTTCGTTTCGGTGTCGTTTTGTTGAGTTCCGTGCTTTTTAGCGACTTTTCCGCACTTGAGTTCGATTCTTGCGAATCTCGTTCGAAACTGCTGTTTCGAGTTTCCCGTAAGTCCGTTTAACTTTGTTAGACGTGTTGTGAACTTCAGTTTGGTTATTCGATCACGTATCGTGATTTCCGGGCGTTTTGGGCCATTTTGTAATTTCTTGAAAGTTACGGGTATCCGTATCTATAATTGTTGTATCGACCCGTTTCTTGGTCGCGTATGATTAATTATTGTATTATGTTTTCATTTCGGGTCGTTGATGTCGTCCGCGAACTTTTCGTCGTGTTCGTTCCGTGCGTTTTCGGAAATCGAGTCGTCGAGCCACAGTGGTCTGCGGCCGGACGGTTGCGGGACTGGCCGGACGATTGCGGGCACCGGCCGGACAGGTGCGGCAGGAACCGGCGTAGCGCACGCTACGGCCGGAAGACTGCGCGCGCTAATCGACAGGTGTAGTGCACGCTATCGGCTGGCCTAACGCACGCTATCGGAGTGCAGGCGGTGGGGTTACGAGGTTACGGACTCGGTCGGGATCGGCGAGTAGCGCACGCTCGCCGGTCGTAGCGCACGCTAACCGGCGGGGTTATCGCCTGTTGTCGGCCGACTAGCGTACGTTACAGGCGAACTTTTTAGTCCAGAGTTCTTTGGGCCAGTCGGCTACGCGCGCGAGCTTCGTAGTAGCGCACGCTAGCGGAGTCGGGTGGCGGAGTTTGGTCGGCAGGTTTGGTCGGTGGTGCCGGGTCGTGCGGGCCCTGTCCGAGGGTACTCGGCCGATACCGGCCGATAGCGCACGCTAGTCCGGGAAGGCTAGCGCACGCTAGTTCCGGCCCAGTATAAATGTGACAGAGTAATCACATTTTCATTCATTTCTCACTTCCTTCCTCTTCTATCCGCGGCTGGCGATTCAAGAGTGGCGAAGCCATGTTGTTTGACAACAAATCATTGATCTAACCATTTATAAAAGATTTTTGTTCCTTCTCTCAGCAACACAGTTTTGTTGTGGAGTTCCCGACGCAGTGAGCTAGGACGAAGTCCCCTCATTTACCAAGAAATCCAAAAACTCTCCACTAAGGTATTCGCCTCCACGATCAGATCGTAGTGACTTGATACTCTTCCCATGATGCTTCTCCGTTCTAGCCTTGAAGTCTCTGAACTTTTCAAAGGCTTCACACTTACGTCGCATTAAATAGATGTATCCATATCTCGAATAATCATCTATAAACGTGATGAAGTATTCGAAAACACCCCTAGCCTGGATATTCATTGGACCACATACACATGTATGAACCAATTCTAACACATTCTGAGCAGGGTTTCCTTGGTTTTAAAAACCTTTTTGGTCATCTTACCTTCCAGACAAGATTCACAAATTGGAAATGACTCAACTTGGAGGTCATCCATGTTAGGGTTGTATACATCAAAGCATACTTTATGCTTGTATTACCTAATTTCCCGGTCTTTATCTATGAGAATATTTTATTCATTTATCAGATGTTTTGCATATTAATTCACGCTATGGTTATGCAAATGTAGTCTAAATTACTTTATATTGTAGATAATATGGTGTGCCGTGTCGCACAAAAGATCACATTATTCGTTCCTTATATAGTAATATTTAGTTCACAACCTATATAACATTAGACCGTTATGTGAGAGGTTGTAGTATATGCTTGAGATTGGTTGGTGTTGACCATTAGCATATATTAGCGTATTTGGTATACGTTGAACAGGATCGAGGTGAGATAGATTCTTCTGTACTGACTATAAGAAGAACGTACATCTCGGACAATTATTAATTCTTAATTCTAGTGATTAATATTTAATTATATATATTTAATATTTATTGCTTTGATTTATCATGGGTGAGAGCCACAATGATTGACTCAATATGCTCGATATTTTGGGCAATATTATTATTTATATGATAATTAATATTATAGCTAGAAATCGTGTCCTGACCAGTCCGGTTGATCATGTCCCTTGAGGAACTCGAATGGATTATTATATTAAACCCTGCAGGTGAAATTAATTTTCCGATATAATAATAAAAGTCGAGTGGTATACTCATGTATAATATATTAATTAATTAAAAGCTGTCAGCAGTTTAAATTAATTAATGGACATAGAATATCTTAAACACGGAAAATAATTAATTCAAAAAGGAGCTCAATTTCGTAATTTGGGATTTTGGTAGGAAGTGTAATATCAACTTTTTAGAGGACTAAGTTGATATTAATAGAGTCTTAATATTAGGAAGAGTCATAATATTGGAAAGAAGATATCTATTGGGAGTCCTTACCTTATCCTCCTTAAGGTCCCTAGAGTAACCCAAAACACCTATAAATGGGACTTCAATGGTGGCAGATTTTTACACCTTTCTTGAGCCAAAATTTCGATTTTTTTGTGTGTGTTTAATTGTGGATCTTGACTTGTGTCTTGGATTCCATAATTTAGTTAACACAATATTTTTCTAAAATACAACAAATATTCAAGAAAAATAGAGAGAAAATTGAAAGGAATTTTGGAAGAATATTTCGGCCGATCCCTGTTGCTGTCCAAGTAGTCCAGTAGATTGTTGCCCACACGACATCCGGATAATAGGCGGGATATACTCTAGAAGACTTTGACAAAATACAAGTAGATCGAAGAAGAACAGAGGGAGTGGTTCGATCGATCCAAGGAGGACATTTCTACCACTTCGCGTCAAAGGTATTAATTACCGACTCCCATGCGTAAATATATTTATTTGATTGTTTATTAATTTGTTTAGTTAATTAATTGACAAGCCTAAATAGATCCGATTTTTATGTTGGTTAGTTTATAAAACCGTTTATAAAATATTTTCTCCAACTAGCTTCCGCCGCGTTTTATATTCCAACAATTGGTATCAGAGCCGGTCTTTAGGTTCTGTTCAATTTAATTAATTTGTTGATTAATCTGCTAGCAATTAAATATTCATATAGTATGATTTTTGGAATATTTTGTTAGAATTTATCTTGCAGGAGAACATGATCCAATTATCATGGCTATGTGATGTTTTTTATTTATTTACGCGTTTTTGATAATTTGGCCCGGTTTTGAGGCATGTATAAGTTTTTCCCGTGAGAAAATCCACGATTAGAATAGGATTTATTTTTCCTGTTATTTGTTATAAATTCGATGTATTTTATTTCGAATAAAATTGTAATCGAATTGGAGCACACAAAGTACGAAAGAGAAAGAAGTCCAGCGCGAAGAGGAGTCCCGATCGGATGAACCGACCAAGACCAGCAAGCTGCCGATCGAGACTCGGCCAGAAGCTGTCTCGGCCGAACTGGATGCAGCTGCGCTCGGCCAGCAGCTCGGGTCGGGCAGCGTGTCGGGCAGTCGGGCAGCGTGTCGGGCAGTCGGGCAGCGTGTCGGGCAGTCGGGCAGCGGGTCGGGCAGTCGGGCAGCGGGTCGGGCAGTTTGGGCAGCAGGCAGCAGGTCGGGCAGCGGCCAGCGGGTCAAGTTGTCCGGATTCGGGTCGTTCGATTCGTTTTTCCGCAAGATGCTTGAAGCAGTGGGAGCAAACGAGCCGAAGATTTTCTCGTTATTCAAAACGAGGAATAAAAGCCATGATAATTGGAATTAATTATCCAATTTTTTTATTTTGTTGGTTTTTATTGTTTTGATGTATGGCATGTATGGATGTATGCGTGATATGTTTCCTTGCATGTTAGGACGAGAAAATTAAAAACCTTATTTTTTCAAAATAACTAAGTGATTTTAAATTGATTTTTCAAAATCAAATTGGCCTCCATAATTGGTTTAAATTGTGAAATAATTAGCATGCACGTTGACATTGGAGTCTTCCTCCACATCAGATGTGCTAATTATTGGCTCACTAGTTTTAAACTTCAAATTTGATAACAAGAAGGTGAATATTATTTTTTATGATAGGACCTCTCCATCTGTAGGACTATTATCATTAAATGATATTCTAAAGTTTGTTAAATTATGGTGTTCACTTAGGTGTATTGATTAATAAGCTCCCCATCGGAGTCTATATTAATTAAATACATGGCCAAGAGGAACCAACTATTAATTTTACTTGTCAAAATGCATCTTGACTAGATAGTAAAATTAAAGACGTTAAAATATACTTGAAAATGTATGTCACTACAAAAAATACAGTATTTACAGACGCCATTTACCGACGCCAGTAAAGGCGTTGGTATTTTTTGACATTTAACGACGCCGTTACCGACACCCGTGAATTTGGACGATCCCCGACGGCTTTAACGACGCCATAGCGCGGGTGTCTTCCCGCGAAATTTGCCGGCCTTGATCTGCGCCCGGCGATCGTCGTAAATATACCGACGGCTCTTTTGCCGTCGTTAAATGGCTTGAATATTTTAAAGGTGCGGTTTTTCAAGGTGTTGGTTGATTGCATATATATATATATATATATTGTGTTTTAAGGTTTTTCAATATATTTTGTGTCGAATTATGTGATGAATGGTGTTTTTAATTTTATTCTCAGATGTCTTTCAATCCACTAGCTGTTATTCTCAAAGAAAACAAACTAGATGGCACTAACTTTGCCAACTGGAAAAGAAATCTTGATATTATCTTGACTGCCGAGGGGCATAAATTTTTTTTAACTAAGGAGAGCTCTTTGGAATCAGAAACGGATGCCACTCCTGAAGAGTTGGCTGAACTCCGAAAATGGAAAAAGTCTGATGAGATGGCTCGTTGTTACATTTTAGGCTCACTAACAAATGTATTGCAACATCAGCATCAGACGATGGGCTCGGCCACGGAAATGATGAAAAATCTCATTGAGATGTTTGGTCATCAGAACCGGACGGCTACGCAAAATGCAATGATGGTTTTGATGACAACCCAATTGTTTGAAGGGAACCCAATAAGGGATCACGTTCTTAAAATGATGTCTCATTTGAACGAAGTGAGCATACTGGGGGCCACTATCGATGCGGAGTCGCAGGTCGATATTATCTTGGGCAGTTTACCAAGAAGCTTTGAGCAGTTCTGCCTCAACTACAATATGAATCATAGGACTTACACATTGGCGGAACTTCTAACAGAGCTTCAGTCTGCCGAAGGTCTCTTCAAACAAGGTTATCATCAAATTCTTGCGGCAACCGGTGCTGCTTCTTCAAAACCCAAATGGGGAAAGAAGAAAAAGCAGGTTGGCCAGAAGCAACTGGCAACCTTCAAAGCTAAGGGCAAAGCTCCTCAGTCAAAGGCTCCTCAGTCCGAGGCGAACAAAAAGCCGAAGGTCAAGTGCTTCAATTGCGGTCTAAAAGGGCATTTTAAGAGTGACTGCCCGAAGAAAGGTACGTCTCATGCACTAGTAGTCAAAACATGTTTGGCTATCTGTTCTATCACTTCGTGGATAGTGGATTCGGGCTCTACTGATCATGTTTGTTATGACTCGCAGGGGTTCTAAGTAACCAAGGTACTTAGTGCGGATAAGATTACAATAAGCTGGGGTGACTATTCCAGGCTGAAGTCTGTTGCCGTGGGAGTCGTGCGATTAAAAGTAGATGATAGGATTCTAGTCCTAAATAATGTGTTATTAGTACCCAATTTTAAAATGAATTTAATTTCAGTTTCTATATTGCGTCGTGATGGATATTTAGTTTCTTTTGAAGATAATGCAGTTATTAAACGAAATGGTGAATATATTTGCACGAGTACTTATAATGAAGGACTTTATATCATTAATGCTGCACCAGCTCCGTTGCATAATTATAAATCACTTAATTCTTTGACTAATCCTAATAAAATAAAAGAACCTTCGATCATAAATCCAACATATTTGTGGCATTTACGATTGGGTTATATTAACTTTCGAAGGACTCAAAGATTAGTGAGCGATGGCCCATTGGATTCACTCCAAGTTGAGTCATTTCCAAGGGGTCGATGCCGAGGGGCATGGCCGCGGATTATCATGTGCATTATTCGTCGTGATGGTTGACGTGGTAACATGTGGTTACCCTATGTGTCGCTAACGATGTATACATATATATTGATAAGGTCATTTTGATGATATCGTTTATCGAGAAGATTGAAGTTTCAACGTGTCGTTTTGTAAATAATTTCAAGCAAAACAGTTTTGATAATGGGTTCATGGTTTTAATTAAATGACGAGGTATTAAAAACGTTTTCAAAAATTTCATTTCAGCAAAATCTTTCAAACTCACGAATCTTACAATATTATCATTTGAACAAGTACCTCGGTAAAATTTTATTTTTAAAGAATGTTACAAGTGTTTGATTCCAATGATATGTATGTGGTTTTTACCGTATTTGTTTTGGTAAAATTCAAGCATCTCTGTTGATGTGACCGTTCGAATTACTTTTGAATTTAAGCTCTGTTATTGCGGTGTTAATTTGTATATTCGTGTAATGACTTGGAATTAATGTTTTACTGTGCTGCTGTTTGTTGTCCTGTGTTAATTATGTAATGTTGTTTTGTTATGTTATTCTGGGTGGTTGTCCGTTTAGTATGCCGAGAGGTCGAGGCCGAGAGCATGAGCATGGTAGTGGTCATAATTAGGAGCATGAGAGGGCGACTCGCTCATTATCGAGCGCCAATCAGCTCAGTGCGGATGGCCGAGATGACCAATCGCGTGATCGGGGGCAATCAACCAGAGGTAATGTTGAGGTTGGCGCCGCCACCATCCTTCGTCAGGTGGTTGACCAGTTGGCATATATGAATCAGACCGTACACCAGGATGGGATGCCAGATGGGGATAACAGAGCTAGTAAGTGGTTACGAGATGTGATGAGAATGCACCCACCCCGTTTTGTAGGTTCTACGGACTCGTTAGGCTCGGAGAACTGGCTCTTTCGGTTGGACAGAACATTTGATGTTGTAGCTTGTCCCGATGGAAGAAGAGTACCCATTGATCAATACCTGCTCGACAAGGAAACTGCAGACTGGTGGGAGGCTGTAGCGCCTAGTGATCGTACAACTACTTGGGCTAAATTCAAGATTTCCATGGAGACCGAGTATTGTCCGCCGCCAGTTGAAGAGCGTAGGATTGTCGAGTTTTCCTCAGCTATGCCCCAAGACGTGTCGATATCTCAGGCAATTGTCGATTACAATCGACAGCTGTGTTATGTTCGGGATCAAGTGCGAAGTGAAGAAGATAAAGTTCGTTACTTAGATATGCGTATGAATCCTCAGGATCGACAGTGTATGGCTCCTTTTATGTGTACAATGTTGCAGGACTACCAGGATCGAGCCTTAGCATTTGAAATGGCTATATTGTCTGCAGAGTCTGCATCTACGGCAAGGAAACAGAAGATTTTTGATGACGCATCGGGAAGTGAGGGAATTGGGATTCCTAAACCTCAACTCTCGTATCAATCGAGTATGGGACCTTTTCGGTCAACTGTAGAATCTAAAAGACCCAATCCTGTGTCTTTGAGTGCTGGTAATTCTCCAAGGTGTTTCAATTGTAACGTTCTGGGCCATGAACGTGCGCATTGTAAGAAACCGACGGTGACTTGTTATAAATATGGATGCGAGGGGCATCGAGTTTAGTACTGTGAGATTGTTTCCAAGATGGTAGGGAACCGGAGTTCCATTCCTACTTCTGGTGGGCCCAGTGATGGTATTTTGTGCTCGTTACGCGGATTGTTTCTCGTGTGGAGATGTATTATGTGATGTTTTTATGTTTGGAGCTTGATGACTGATATTTTGTTTGAATAAGTTCTGTGTGGATTGTTGAACCTACGAAGACATGACAGTAGACCTCGGGGTCATGAATTTGGTATTTTTATATGTGTCGTTGTGTTTTGTCTGTATCACTACGATGACCTTGTTTTAAGTTTCGGGATGAAACTTATTTTTAGAGGGCTAGAATGTAATACTCGAGATTTTTATTCTAGTTGCCCTGAATTATTTGTCGTGTGTTGCCGATTATTTTGTTTCATTATGATTATGCGGGATTCGTTTTTCTGTCATGAACGGTATGATATATTCTGTTGTAGAGTTTGTCAAGCGAGACTTGTATCGCGTGCATTTCTTTTATTAAATGCGCACTTGTGGCATGTTATGTTTCATGAATTCTCGTTATTTTTTTGAATCTTAGTCGGTGCATTTGCATGATCGAGACGTCGTCGAGCATCGAGCCGGTCGGTCGGGGGTTGGATGAGCCGAATTATGGCCGTAAGGCCTGGTCAATTACGGCCGTAAGACACCCGCACATCTTGGCCGGGAGGGACTTGGTTACGGCCGTAAGAGTCTACCGAGTACGGCCGTAAGAGGGTGCCCATTACGTACGTAATGGCTAGCCGGGTTGCGGCCATAATGCGCTCGGACATTTTGGACAATAGCCCCAGGATGGTCGGTTACATATGTAAGGAGGGTTCGAGTTGCGTACGTAAGGCGAGTTACGGCCGTAAGACACTGCCGGTTACGGCCGTAATGCTATCGGCCATATATAGGCCTGGCGACGGGCCAGGCTTCATTTCACTTTGTTTTTTCATTCTTGTGGCGGCTGGTGGATGGGAGACTCGAGAACTCGAGTTCTTGGTTGGTTCTAATAGATTCCAAGATGTTTGGAGCGCTCTTGTCTATTATATCATCATCAAATCCTTGTTCTTCGTCGGATCGAGGTAAGTTCTTGAAATCTCTTAGGGTTGACTTTTAGGATTTCCTTCTTGATTTTCGCTGCTCGTCCGATTTTGATGAATCGGTTGATGTTATTTAGTTCTATTAAGCATGTTCTATGGGTTATAGATCCGTATTTCGAATTTGTTCAACTCAATTGGCGATTCGAGTGTTCTTGGGAGTTATCGAACATTGAATGTTCGATTAAATGTCCCAATGAGTTTCCCCCAATAGTTTGGTGGGATTTACGTTGTTTTTTGTCTTGATTCTCATTGTAATCGTATCTTCATTGTTTTTGTAGGAGGATTGTAGGTGTTCGAGGTCTCCCGGTTGAGCCGTGTTCGTCGGAGTGTTCGATATCGGTTATCGAGGAAAGTATCTTGCTATATGATTTGTGTCTTGTGAATAGGGACTTCGTGTTAGGTTTATGATGAATTGGTTTACTTTCGTTAATATGCTTCGTGTGATTTGTTTACTGTGAACGATTAATGGTAGTGATGATATCCTCACTTGGTTAACATCGTGGAATTGTGTTGGTTGTGTTAATCATACGGTTTGTGTCGGGCGTGGTTAGTCATGGTTGAGTGTCGTCATGATTATGATATTTGTGTTTCGATTTACATACTTGAATATGTATTACGGTGTATTGTTGAATGGTTTGACATATTGATAATAATGTATGTGTATTGCTTGTGGTAATGTGTTGAGTTGATCAATATGAGTTGTGTCGTGATAATGTGTGTGTTCTAGGTAAGGTCTGACGAGGCCTCTGGAGTTCGGTACATGATGTGTACGAACACGGTATGTGTTCCAGGTAGGGTCTGATGAGGCCTCTAGATTTTGATACATGATGTGTACGAACGATGTGTGTGTAATATCCGCGTTTTCTATTTTTAGTAATTTCTATTTTTGGTGTATATTCGTTTCGCACAACTCGCTTGGCACTGTTTGGAATTCTGAATCTATTTTGTTCTTGGAGTTTCTCCGCTTGGACGGGTCTCGATGATGTTTTTACGTAATTTCATCTTGTGTTATATTTTGTTTCATGTGTATTCGATTCTCATTAAACTCGTTCGATTTCGTCATTTTCTTACTTCCATGAGTTCGTATGATTGAGTAGAGCATGTTGTGAGTTTCGGATTGTTAATCCGATGTTGTATCGTGATTTTCGGATGTTTGGGCCGTTTTTGTAATTTCCTAGAAGTTTAGGGAATTTATTCCTTGTTCGACTTTGGTTGTGTACCTCAGATCGTTTTGGGGTTCCGTACTTCCATTTCGTGTTATTGTTTCCCAAATATCGATTCCTATTGCTTTTATTCTCTTTCCGGATCATTTTTCGTCATTTTGGGACCCAAGGAGGGGTGTGGGCCGCGGCACAAGGATTGTGCGCCACCGGCACAAGGATTGTGCGCCGCGGCACAAGGATTGTGCGCCGCGGCACACACATTGCCCAGTTGCTAGCCGAGCAG
The DNA here is from genome assembly GCA_033398695.1 of Orobanche coerulescens. NCBI lineage: Eukaryota > Viridiplantae > Streptophyta > Magnoliopsida > Lamiales > Orobanchaceae > Orobanche > Orobanche coerulescens. The sequence goes on from CM065803.1 coordinate 146,388,740, forward strand.
ACTGTACCGTGTGCCGCGGCACAAGGATTGTGCGCCGCGGCACACTGCCGAGTCACTGCCGCGGCACACTTGTCCAGGCCGCGGCACACCCGTGTGGCACTTACCGGCCAAAACCTACTGTACCGCATGCCGCGGCACAGTCCGGCAGGGCCGCGGCACATGCCGAGTCAGGGCCGCGGCACACTTCGAATGGGCCGCGGCACAATGAGCGGTCTGCCGATCAGTGGGCGCAATTTTTGGCCCTGTGCCACGGCGATTCGGTGAGCCGCGCACACTGGCGATCGCCGCTATATCTGCGTTTTTATTCAGCGAGAGTCACTCATTTCCCTTCCGTTCTTTAACCGTACGAGAGAGAGGGGCTTGAGAGGGAGATTTCCTCCATCTATCACTTGATTGGGTAAATTTCTTCATCTCTTTTCGATCGTGTGGCTCGGATTGCGGATCTAACACGTGGTTTTCGGATTAGAGTGCTTGAATCTTCAAGAGGTAAGAACTCCTTTGATCCTAGTATGATTTTGGGGAGGGTTTGGTGACGATCTTGTATTTTAATTCGAATTAACCGATGTTGTTATTAGATTTTGATAGTATACTCGTGACCCTTGGTTTTCTTGTTATTGATTGGGATGAAATCCCGTTATTACACCGTTGACCGATTTCATTTCCATATGCACTCTTGGTGTCCGATGAATTGCCCCAACGGGTAGAATTAGGATTAATTCTCACCTTTCCGCATTATTGAGACTTGTTGTATACCGTTATTATGTTAGGAGCGGATTTGGGAGGATTATTCGGACCAAAACCTATTCCATCGTCTTTTCCTTCGCGTCGTATTATCCAAGGCAAGTACATGTATTACATTCCGTTATGTGCGTATGATTTTGATGCGAATGATGTAAATGGTATTATTGAACGAATGTGATTGTTCCTCTTCCAACTGGGGATGGCATGTGGCCTCTGTGGGCCGATACTAATGGGTACGGCCACAGAAGTGGACTTGGGTGCGTGCGTTGATGTTCTTCCACTTGGGGATGGTTCAACGGGACCTCTGGGGGCCGATACTAATGGGTACGGCCGCGGAAGTGGTTTCTCACCTGGGGACGGTCCGACGGGACCTCTGGGGGCCGATACTAATGGGTACGGTCGCGATTTACCAAGCGTGGATAATTGTGATGTGGAAAACTTGTTGATATACTGTTTTGGTGTAAATTTGATATTCCGGAATATTTATTTTCAAAATGATTTTTCTAATGATTTGTTTGCGTTGAATCGTGTATGTATATGATGTTGTGTAATGGTGTACTTGCACTAGCTATTCGAATGCTAACCCCTTAAATGGGGGAAATGCGTCTTATGCATTTCAGGTACCGGGAGGGATGAGGAGCAGGCACGGTATATGCACGCAAAGGATGGACTGGTTTGATGATGTGGCTCGAGTCTGAAATTTTATGTTTTGTCATTGCTTTTGTCGAGTACTGGAATTAGACTGTCTACTTTTAATCTTGGTTTAAGTCCCCTGCGTGGGCAACGAGTTGGTATTTATCTCATGTTCATGTACTCCGTTAAAATTGCTTTGGCCGAGACCACGGCCTTAATTACTTTTGAGTGCATTATTCGAGTTTACCTTGCGATTTAGACGTCATGTGTTAGCCTGGTAGACCTCACGAGGGTTCTACGGCGTGTAATGTCCCAGTCGTAAATTGTGGTGTTACAGTGTGTGGTCCGGGTAGGGTCTGTCTAGGCCTCTGGAGTTCGGTACATGATGTGTACGAACGATGCGTGTGGTCCGGGTAGGGTCCTTTGAGGCCTCTGGAGTTCAGTACATGATGTGTATGAACAGTGATCGTGTAACATTGATTGATTGGATAACATTTTAAAGTTGGGGTCACGGAGCCATTATGATATCTCAACTAGTATGTTTTGAAACAAGAATCGGACTACGGCCCAAACGCTTTCGAAAAGGTTTTGTAAATTGGGACTCGAGGCCCAAAAGAATTTCTATTTTAAAAATCCCCGAGATGACCATTTTCTTTTCAAATACTTCCTTGCATTAGTTCGAAATTTCTAAAACTTCTCGGGAACATTTTGATAGTTGATTTCCGTATTAAATTTGTTGTTGCTATTTACTTGTTGCATTTTGTATCGTATTATTCTTGCACTAGCAAAATAGTGGAATTTTGCTAACCCCCAAGTAATCGTGGGGTGGATGTATGTTTTGTGTCCAGGTGCTTGCGGGTTCGGCGAGCAGTCACAGGATCGGCACAGGAAGTGGCGGGCTACGATACTAATCGAGAGTTGGGAGTTTAGGCGAGTTGAGTTGTATCGTCAAAGCCGTATTCCGCCTTCCGCTATTTTGTATCTTTACTCCTGCATGGGCATTCTTTGTAAGGAGTTATATTTTTCTATTTACGTCAGTCATAGGGCCTCACCGGTCCGTGTAGCTATTTATAACTGACCTTAACGGTCCGTATCATTGTATTGTTTGCCCCGGTCGGCAGACACTTGGTCGTTTTGTGACGTTTAGCCTGGTAGATCCTTGTGGGAAGGATCTACGGCGTGTAATATTCCCATACAGTTTTGGGGTGTTACATTTATGGTATCAAAGATTAGGTTGCGGAAACCTAGGCTGTCGGGTCAAGTCGAGTCGTAATTTGTCGAGTAATGTGTTGTCTTGTCATTCGAGTCGTCGGGTGACAAGTTGAGTTATGCGTAGTCACAACGTGTTGGTTATGTTGTCGGATGAGATTAGTATCGTGGGTGACCGTCATCTCCGTGCGGCCTGTGGATGTAAGTCTCCTCTTTTATGCGAGGTATCTGTGTTTCATGGTTTCATCTATGTGAGTTAATTGTGGTACATAATTTTAATTGTGCAGTGTTGTGTAATAGAGATTGTAAATGATACTTGTGACACACTGTATGTGTATAGAACTGGACGTATTGATGTTTTGACTTTGAACCACCGTGTGGGGTGGTATGTTGTGATAGTTGTGAACCTTGACCGTTTCGAAAAAGGTATCGACAGTAGAGTTTGTGAGAGACTCAGATAGATGGTTTTGTTGTATGTTTAAATTTGATGCCCACGAGATGCATTTAATTGAATTGGTAATCCTGTTTGCCGTTTGGGCACGTGGTTTTAAGTTCGATTATTTTTGGATTGTTGCAATTATGCCCGCTGCGGGTAGGTTTGAAACGTTTTTCTGAAGGACTCTACTGGTTTGAGCATTTTTGTGGAAATCAAAATTTTTGAAAATATTTTGATGGTGCGGTTAAACAACGGTTCGTGTGGATTTTGAAGTCGGTCGAATTTTAACAAGTTGGTCATGTATTTTCAAATAGCACCATCATACGGTATTTGAAAAATGTGTTTTACAATACTTCAGACATTGAAAAATATCACCGTCATTTTTTTTTGTTACGATCGAAAGGATTTTGGGAAAATTTCTGTTCTGCAAAACGACCATGGTTTTCGGAATTCAAAATGTTATGTGTTTGTGTGTTGGGACAAAGTCGTTGCGACAAGTTTATTATGTTGTTATACTCGCCGGAGAATGTTGCACTATTTTCTATATGTCGGAATACATTGTTAGGAGTCAATCCTTAATCTTCGGATCCGTGTCGGGGCTGGTGGGACAATTTTGCTGTCCTGTAGCTAGCGATTATGGTCGTAAAATGTTTACCATTACAGCCGAAAGCTCATAGATGTTACGGTCGTAAACAACATGTTGTTACGGCCGTAAGCTTTTGAATGACACGGTGGTAACCTTGTTGTTATAGTTGTATCTGCGCCCTCTACCAATCATTTGATTTCAGTAGATGTAGTCGTATGGTACGCCAGTGACGACTGTGAATTTTAACTATTTTATCGGTAATGTCGCACTCGGTTAGTTATCCTGTGTGGGTATCGTTGACGTATTGTTGATTGTTACCATCCTTGCTAGAACATTTTGGTTGTATAGATAAGTGTGGTGACTGCATAGTATGATTTGATCGTATTATACTACGATATTATCCCGATGTGGTAGTTAATCTAGGAAATGTGGAGTGCGAGTACAAGAGGTTTTCCACCCGGGATTGGTTTAGCGAAACCTTTGAGGGTCAATGCCGAGGGGCGTGGCCGCGGATTATCATGTGCGTTATTCTTCGTGATGGTTGACGTGGTAACATGTGGTTACCCTGTGTGTCGCTAACGGTGATAATGATATAGCTCGGAAGATTGAAGTTTCAACGTGTTGTTTTGTCAATAATTTCAAGCAACACAGTTTTGATAATGGGTTCATGGTTTTAATTAAATGACGAGGTATTAAAAACATTTTCAAAAATTTCATTTCAGCAAAATCTTTCAAACTGACGAATTTTAAAATATTATCATTTGAACAAGTAGCTCGGAAAAATTTTATTTTTAAAAAATGTTGCAAGTGTTTGATTCCAATGATATGTATGTGGTTTTGACCGTATTTGTTTTGGTAAAATTCAAACATCTCTGTTGATGTGACCGTTCGAATTACTTTTGAATTTAAGCTCTGTTATTGCGATGTTAATTCGTGTAATGACTTGGAGTTAATGTTTTACTGTGCTGCTGTTTGTTGTCCTGTGTTGATTATGTAATGTTGTTTAGTTATGTTATTCTATGTGGTTGTCCGTTCAGTATGCCGAGAGGTCGAGGCTGAGAACGAGAGCATGGTAGTGGTCGTAATCAGGAGCATGAGAGGGCAACTCGCTCGTTGTCGAGCGCCAATCAGATTAGTGCGGATGGTCGAGATGACCAATTGTGTGATCGGGGGCAATCAACCAGAGGTAATGTTGACATTGGCGCCGCCACCATCCTTCGTCAGGTGGTTGACCAGTTGTCGCATATGAATCAGACCGTACACCGGGATGGGATGCCAGATGGGAATAGCGTAGCTAGTAAGTGGTTACGAGATGTGATGAGAATGCACCCGCCCCGTTTTGTAGGTTCTTCAGACTCGTTAGGCTCGGAGAGCTGGCTCTTTCAGTTGGACAGAACATTCGATGTTGTAGCTTGTCCCGAAGGAAGAAGAGTACCCATTGCTCAATACCTGCTCGACATGGAAGCTGCAGATTGGTGGGAGGCCGTAGCGCCTAGTGATCGTACAACTACTTGGGCTGAATTCAATATTTCCATGGAGGCCGAGTATTGTCCACCGCCTGTTGAAGAGAGTAGGATTGTCGAGTTTTTCTCTACTACGCCCCAAGACGTGTTGATATCTCAAGCAATAGTCGATTACAATCGACAGCTGTGTTATGTTCGAGATCAAGTGCGAAGTGAAGCAGATAAAGTTTGTTACTTAGATATGCGTATGAACCTCAGGTTCAACAGTGTATGGCTCCTTTTATGTGTACAGTATTGAAGGACTACCAGGATTGTAAAACCCTAAAATTCTAAAACCTAAATTCCGTATAATTTTGAAATTTCACCTAAACTTTGAAATATTATTATTATTGTCCTAAACTTATGATTATACATTTAAATTAATACTAAACTAGATATGAATTAAAATAAAATAAAAGGGTACAAGATTTTTAACACTTCTATAATTAAATTGACCATACTTGAAGATGTTTCATGCCAAATCCAAATTACTAGCTTCAATCTCGGCTCATCATTATATCTATAACCGAATACATTGAATTCCCAATTAACACAATTAAGGGAGTTTTCAATACTTGCCATATTTGCCACACAATCCTTACCATACGTTTTCTTTCAATCAAGGATAAAAGGAAAACGTTTTCTTTGACCCCTTCATTCCTCATCATACGTATTCTCAAGAAACAAAACACATACACACTTTTCTCTCTCAAAAAATCCATCATCGATTGTTGTTGCTGCTGTGTTGATCGAACAAGGAGGGCTGCTGCGGGAAATTGTTGTTGTGGTTCGTGATTTGCGGGTGAAGGGTTTTTAGATCGTGGGGTGTTCTATTGCTCTTGTTCCTTCCTGTTTCGAGTCATCTAAGGTACACCCATATCGTTTTCTCTTTGCCACTCTTAATCATACGACCTGAACAATGATCTAAAACAAATCTTAATCATGCTTACTGTGTCCTTATTGCTGATTGAATCGTTACATTTGAAACTATAAGAAATCGCCACATGAAATCATACAAAAATAATAGAGAGATACGCCACTTTGTAATTGTTTTGTGTCGTGTATTTGGGACTGTTTTGGTGTCGTTTGTTTCCAGCCTTGTTGAATATATTACAACACTAGACAAGCCCTAAGAATCTGTCAAAATTAATCATTAATGAGATGTTAAAAGCTGAAAACCCTAGAAATTTATTAGGGGTCGGATTAGGGTTTAAAGTGTAAGGTTTGTTGTGATTTTATGAAGTTTCTGCAGTGCAGAATTTTGATCGGGTTGTGCGGCGTACAAAATAATGATACCAACATAGTTTTCTGAGTTCATTGAGTCTAAAATCAAGTTCATGATGTGTAATTTATGCATGTCAAATTTCATAGTGTTTTGAGGTCGGTAAGGGTACTCTTTGAATTTTACAAGTTAAGTGTGCAAACCTGTCAAACTAAGTCTGAAATATCAATTTGGAATGGGGATTTTTCATTGGCCGACCATAAGGTCTTAAGAGCTATAAATTAGTATAGTGGATATACGGCTTGTTAGTCTATACGGAATTTTTGGGAAATTTTGTGAATTTTCAAAATCTGATCTGTTCTATTCGAATTATATGTTGAGACGTATTTAGAAGACCACATAAAAGGTATTGGATGTTTCGATATGTAAATCAACTCATGTTGCTGATCTGATTTATGTGTTATATGTGTGTCGTGTGAATGATCATCAAAAGCTGGAAACATGTGTGTTGATATATTAATGAAAACCAGGTCTTGTGATATATATAGGTCTCGTGTAAGTAAAACATGTTAAAAGGGTCTAAAACAGTTTTCTGCAGAAGACAGTTTCGAAAAGCTGATTATGTGTGCATTGTAGCTCGAGTTTCATAAGGATTTAATTATGTAATTTTGCATACAAACTTAGTTTAATGTCTTATTTAAGTTTTCCAATTGGTTTGAAGGGAATTGGAGTTGTATTGGTCATACTTTTGAATTTTACGGGATCATATGTCAAAATCTGAGTTTTAAGAATTTAAATACAGTCTGGTTTCACGATTTTTCATTTGAAAACTATAAGGAGTTTTGACTTGAAAATTTACAGGAGTTATATATCACATGTTTTCTAAACTCTGGAATTTTTGTGGATTTTTCCAAAGTGTTTTGATATGCCTTTGTAATGAATAACTTCTGGGTGTTTCAGCAGTTTACTTTCTGGATAGTCTTGTAAAGAATGATTTTTATTGTGTACTTGTATTAATGAATAAAATCTGAGAAAATTCCAGTAGACTCCTAAGACATATATGATTCAGTGGTAATTTTTATGAATTTTTACTTTGACATATGGTGTGGTATTAAAGTTTATAAAATGAAGGCTAAAATATAGTAAAACCAGAAATTGTTAGAAGATTAAGATTATTGTGATTTTAATACCATTTAATATACTTGAAACCTAAAATGCATTTGAACATTAATTATAATACAATCGGTCATATGTTAACCTAACTCCAATAACGAAATTCTAATCACATTAATAAATGGTGTTAAGTAATTAAGAAACCGTTATGATATTATGAGCTAATAAGCATAAAATAAACCTAATTTGTGTAGATTCGCTGAAGAAGGAGTAAACTCTAATCTTTACATCTTCTGACGTGTTTTGCATTTTGCGGTTGGAGGTACGGATATTCTTGATACCCATTCTCTTTACCATTGTATCGGTGTTCGTTTGTTTCGTTATTCGTACAGATATTCTTGAACCTTTGATATGATACATTTGATATGAACCTTTGATATGAACTTTCATATGATATGCCATTTGAACCCTTCAGTTTGATACCCGAGCCAAGTTCATTTCCTAGCCATGAAGGTAACATGGCCGTGTCATTGATGCACCAATGGCATGACTCTAGTGTGGTTGAGTGATGTTCCACACCGTCCCATTTAATAATTATATTTATTATGGCCAATATGATTTGTTCGGGGGCGTATGGATGCATCCTAGGTTCGGTTCGTATTTGATTGGATATGACATGATTATGATATGATATGTTCGGTGATTGATGCTTGTGTGCAATACACGTCTTTCACATGTTCGGGAGTTAGCTACTCCATGGTTACTATGATATTTGATTTGTTTTATGTTCGGGCTCGTGGTAGATTACTGACTTTTCCTTACTTTTGATATCCATTCATTTATACTTCATGCCTTTCCCAATGCACCGTACTTTATATGTTCGTTCCTTATCGTTTGGTTTTGTTTATATATATCGGTTCACTGGGCTTTTAAGCTCGGCCGCATTTTCCTTTCTGCGGCGGTATCTAAGCTAGGAGTGGGGTTGCTTTGGGGTTGAGAGTTGAGCTTGCGGAGACTTTACCCTAGTCATCTTAGATTTATTTTGCTATTGTTAGGACATTGTTTAGACTTGGATGATTTGTTATTCATCCCTTTGGAGTATTTCTCTTCGTTGAACTTATGTTTTGGTTTAAGTCATTTCGACTTAACTCCTTTTGATTATTTATGTTTAAGACTTCCTCTTGCGTTTATTTATTTTTATGTTACGATTTGCCACTATAATGTGATACTTCTACCCTTGTCGGGTTGGGGTGTTACAATTATGGTATCGGAGCTTTAGGTTCGACCTGTAGAACTTAGGCTATGACCTGTGAGGATTTGGGTAGACAATAGGTTTCCTTCTGCGTATTTTCCTTTCATACTTCATCTTTATTTGAACTTACAAATCGTTTTGATGATCATTCAGATGGTGTATACGCGTAGAAATCCTAATGGGGATGATATCCACGACTTCGAGGCCATGATAGCCGCTGCTTTGGCTAATGCTCTCCCGAATCTCTCTTGAATTGAGAACTGAATCGTCGATGACATCGAAATGGTCTTTGGTTCGTCGGGGCGGTGCTCCACCTATCGGGATACATGGTTGGATTGAAAAGTTTACTAAGCTTAAGCCTCTTTCTTTCCGATCTGCTGCCACCACACGGAGGCAGAAGATTGGATCACTCATATGGAGAAGTTGTTCAAAGTCTTGGGTTGTGGTGATGAATTCAAGACGCGTTTGGCTACTTTCAAGTTGGAAGGCGATGCGTTGAATTGGTGGAAGGCATATGTTCTGGCTAAGGGAGAGAACTTTGCTGACACTTGTGCATGGAATACTTTCCGTGACATCTTCTATAAGCAGTACTTTCCTTTCTCCGAGCAGCAAAGGTATGAGCGCGAGTATGGGGCTATTCATCAATTGGATCGGGAATCGTCTGGAGAGTATATGCAGAGGTTTCTGAGGTTAGCTAGTTTTGTTGGACCGATTGCGGGTGATGCTCATAGGCAGGCTAGGCACTTTAAGTGGGGACTGAAGAAGTGGATATTAGACCGGATTGTGAATACTGATTACACTGATGTTGCACTAGTAGCGGACGCGGCCCGCAATATTGAGTTACTTCATGCTGATAGGGGTTCGAACAAGAGGGACAGGGATGGTGATCGTATTAACTACAGGGGTCGTCAGGACCAGGGTCAGGAGCATAGGGGTCGTCAGTACCAGGGTGTTGAGCACAGGGGTCGCCAGGATCGGGGTTTTGATCAGAGGCGACAGGAGTACAGGGGTCAGGATCAGAGGGTTACTGGTAGGAATGGGAATGACCGTCAGGGTTATGGTAACGACAACCAGCGTCAGTACAGGGATCAGTCAACTCGAGGTTCTCAGCAGAGTCGTTCTTCAGGTTCTTCGAATCAGAGGAGGCCTACTGAGGCCTTACCTCCTCCACCTCTCTGTGCTACTTGCGGGAAGCCTCACCCGGGCGTTTGTCACAAAGCTACTGGAGGATGTTTCACTTGCGGGTCCACTAATCACAAGGTGAGGGATTGTCCCCAGGAGAAACGAATTACATCAGTGAACTCCGCTAAGCCAGCTCCTACTATGGGTCGTGTTTATGCTACGACGCGTGATCAGGCAGAAAACTTATCAGGTACTATTACCGGCATTCTTTACATTGGTGATCGTACAGTTTTTGCATTATTTGATACTGGTGCCACACACTCCATTATATACATTGCATTTGCCAAGAAACTTAATATGACCCCAACACCACTAACAAATCGTATATCCATCTCAACACCAATGAAAAACCATGTACTCATTGAACATGAATATGTGAATTGTCCCTTACGGTTTGATGACCGCATTCGCCTGGCAAATTTGCTCCCTATTGATATGATCGATTTTGATGTGATTTTGGGCATGGATTGGTTGGCTTCGCATAGAGCTACCATTGATTGCCATGCCAAAAATGTGATCTTCGGCGACTTGTATCAGCCTGATTTTATTTATCACGGTTCTCAACCTCTTAAATCTGTTAAAATTATTTCTGCCATGAAGGCACGAACCTTGATTTCCCATGGTTGCCAAGGTTTTCTGGCTTCTATTAAAGATACATCTTTGAAGAGTCCTAGTATTGAAAGTCTTCCTGTCGTACGAGAGTTTCCCGACGTTTTCCCCGACGAACTTCCTGGTATACCTCCTGCTAGGGAAGTTGAGTTTGGCATTGAGTTGATCCCCGGTGCTGAACCTATTTCCAAAGCTCCGTACCGTATGGCCCCCTTAGAGTTAAAGGAGTTGAAGGAACAGTTACAGGAACTCTTGGAGAATGGTTTCATCCGACCCAGTGTCTCTCCTTGGGGTGCACCTGTTTTGTTTGTTAAGAAGAAGGATGGAAGTATGCGACTGTGTATAAACTATCGTGAGCTTAACCGTATCACTATCCGTAATCGTTATCCTCTTCCGCGTATCGATGATTTGTTTGATCAATTACAGGGGGCTAAGTTCTTTTCGAAAATCGATTTGAGGTCAGGTTATCACCAATTACGTGTGAAGGAGCAAGATGTTCCTAAGACCGCGTGCACTCCGATATGGTCACTACGAGTTTTTGGTTATGCCCTTCGGTTTGACAAATGCTCCTTTGTATTTATGGATCTTATGAATCGAGTATTCAACGAGTATCTCGACAAGTTGGTTATTGTTTTCATCGACGACATTCTTGTTTATTCCAAGGCGAAGGAGATCATGAGCAACATCTCGATTGTTTTGGAGACTCTTGGCGGCAGAAGTTGTATGCCAAGTTGTCGAAGTGTGAGTTTTGGCTAAAGCAAGTTGCATTCCTTGGTCATATTGTATCCGCAGATGGCATCACCATGGATCCATCTAAGGTTGAGGCTATCACCAAGTGGCCGAGACCTACTACTGTGACTGAGGTTAGGAGTTTTCTGGGACTTGCTGGCTACTATCGACGTTTTGTTGAGGGTTTCTCACGGTTGGCGTTACCTTTGACGCAACTGATGAGGAAGGGTGAGAAGTTTGTTTGGACGGAGGAACGCGAGCAGAGTTTCGAAGAGTTGAAACAGAGATTGGTGTCGGCTCCTATTTTGACTCTTCCATCTGGTTCTGGGGGCTATCAGATTTATAGTGACGCGTCGAAGAAGGGTTTAGGCTGTGTCCTTATGCAGCACGGTAAGGTGATTGCTTATGCTTCGAGGCAATTAAAACCTTATGAAGAGAATTATCCTACTCATGATCTAGAGTTGGGTCATGGTAGTTTTTGCTTTGAAGATTTGGAGACACTACTTGTATGGCGAATCGTGTGATATCTTTACTGACCACAAGAGTCTCAAGTATATCTTCACTCAGAAGGAACTTAACATGAGACAAAGAAGGTGGTTGGAACTCCTTAAGGATTATGATGCGAATATTCAATACCATCCGGGCAAGGCGAATGTTGTTGCCGATACGCTTAGCCGGAAGTCTGGTATGATTGCTAGTTTAGAAGTTTGAACCAAGGGTTCTTCATGATTTAGAACTTTTGGATGTTGAACTTTGTGTACGAGGTTATGACGGATATTGGGCTAGTATGAAGATAGAATCCAATCTTATACTACGGATTAAGGAAGCCCAAAAGGATGATGGTGAGCTTTGGGCTGTGGTTCAGAATGTTCAGGAGGGTAAGCAGTCGGAGTTCAGGGTAGATGACTCTGGTGTAGTATGGTTTGAAAATCGACTTTGTGTTCCTAACGATCCTGAGCTGCGTGAGGCTGTGTTGTCAGAGGCCCATAGTTCCCCATTCACTATCCATCCTGGTTCTACCAAGATGTACAGGGATCTTAAGCAACACTTTTGGTGGAACGGCATGAAACAGGATGTAGCCTTGTATGTTGCTAGGTGTATGATTTGCCAGCAGGTCAAAATCGAACATCAGAGGGCTAGTGGTTTGCTGCAACCGTTAGATATACCTACTTGGAAGTGGGATGAGATTTCCATGGACTTTGTTACTAGTTTACCTCTTACTCAGAGAAGACATGATGCAATTTGGGTAGTTGTCGATCGTCTAACCAAATCTGCCCATTTCTTACCTATTCGTATGGATTTTCGTGTTAGTAGACTGGCGGAAATTTTTCAACAGGAGATTGTTAGACTTCATGGTACTCCGACATCTATCGTGTCAGACAGAGATCCGCGGTTTACTTCTCGTTTTTGGAAAAGCCTACATAAAGCTTGGGGTACACGTCTTAAGTTTAGCACGGCTTTTCATCCACAGACAGATGGTCAGTCAGAGAGGACCATTCAGACTTTAGAAGATATGTTGAGGGCATGTGCTTTGGAGTGGACGGGAAGTTGGGACGAATACTTGTGCTTGGTGGAGTTTGCTTATAATAATAGTTGGCATGCTAGCATCAATGCAGCACCGTATGAGCTTTTATATGGGAGGAAATGTAGAGCACCCATTTGTTGGGACGAAGTAGGTGAACGTGTGATCGAGGGACCGGAACTTATTCAAATCACTAATGAGAAAGTGGCTGTAGCCAAGGAGAAGCTGTAAGAGGCTCGCACTCGACAGAAGAGTTATGCTGATAAGCGCCGACGTGACTTGGAGTTTCAGGTTGGGGATCGTGTATATCTGAAAGTATCGCCGTTCAGAGGTGTGAAACGTTTTGGGATCAAAGGGAAGCTTAGTCCTCGATTCATTGGACCGTTCGAAATTCTTGAACGTATTGGGGAGGTTTCTTATCGCTTGGCTCTACCTCCTCAGTTATCACATATTCATAATGTCTTCCATGTATCTCTTCTGAGGGGATACAATTATCATCCGTTGCATGTGGCGTCTTATCCTTTTGATCGATTCACTGATATGTCTCTTTACGAGGAACCCGAAGCTATTTTGGATCGACAAGATAGGGTCATGAGAAACAAAGTCATTCCATTCGTTAAGATTCTTTGGAAGAATCACCCAGAGCGTGAAGCAACACGGGAGACCGAGGAATCGATGCGAACAAGTTATCCTCATTTCTTTTCATAGTCAAGACGTATCTATTTCGCTTTCATTTCAATTTCGCGGACGAAATTTTTCTTTTAGAGGAAGAGTTGTAAAACCCTAAAATTCTAAAACCTAAATTCGTATAATTTTGAAATTTCACCTAAACTTTGAAATATTATTATTATTGTCCTAAACTTATGATTATACATTTAAATTAATACTAAACTAGATATGAATTAAAATAAAATAAAAGGGTACAAGATTTTTAACACTTCTATAATTAAATTGACCATACTTGAAGATGTTTCATGCCAAATCCAAATTACTAGCTTCAATCTCGGCTCATCATTATATCTATAACCGAATACATTGAATTCCCAATTAACACAATTAAGGGAGTTTTCAATACTTGCCATATTTGCCACACAATCCTTACCATACGTTTTCTTTCAATCAAGGATAAAAGGAAAACATTTTCTTTGACCCCTTCATTCCTCATCATACGTATTCTCAAGAAACAAAACACATACACACTTTTCTCTCTCAAAAAATCCATCATCGATTGTTGTTGCTGCTGTGTTGATCGAACAAGGAGGGTTGCTGCGGGAAATTGTTGTTGTGGTTCGTGATTTGCGGGTGAAGGGTTTGTAGATCGTGGGGTGTTCTATTGCTCTTGTTCCTTCCTGTTTCGAGTCATCTAAGGTACACCCATATCGTTTTCTCTTTGCCACTCTTAATCATACGACCTGAACAATGATCTAAAACAAATCTTAATCATGCTTACTGTGTCCTTATTGCTGATTGAATCGTTACATTTGAAACTATAAGAAATCGCCACATGAAATCATACAAAAATAATAGAGAGATACGCCACTTTGTAATTGTTTTGTGTCGTGTATTTGGGACTGTTTTGGTGTCGTTTGTTTCCAGCCTTGTTGAATATATTACAACACTAGACAAGCCCTAAGAATCTGTCAAAATTAATCATTAATGAGATGTTAAAAGCTGAAAACCCTAGAAATTTATTAGGGGTCGGATTAGGGTTTAAAGTGTAAGGTTTGTTGTGATTTTATGAAGTTTCTGCAGTGCAGAATTTTGATCGGGTTGTGCGGCGTACAAAATAATGATACCAACATAGTTTTCTGAGTTCATTGAGTCTAAAATCAAGTTCATGATGTGTAATTTATGCATGTCAAATTTCATAGTGTTTTGAGATCGGTAAGGGTACTCTTTGAATTTTACAAGTTAAGTGTGCAAACCTGTCAAAGTAAGTCTGAAATATCAGCTGGAATGGGGGATTTTTCATTGGCCGACCATAAGGTCTTAAGAGCTATAAATTAGTATAGTGGATATCTGGCTTGTTAGTCTACTTCTGGAATTTTTGGGAAATTTTGTGAATTTTCAAAATCTGATCTGTTCTATTCGAATTATATGTTGAGACGTATTTAGAAGACCACATAAAAGGTATTGGATGTTTCGATATGTAAATCAACTCATGTTGCTGATCTGATTTTTGTGTTATATGTGTGTCGTGTGAATGATCATCAAAAGCTGGAAACATGTGTGTTGATATATTAATGAAAACCAGGTCTTGTGATATATATAGGTCTCGTGTAAGTAAAACATGTTAAAAGGGTCTAAAACAGTTTTCTGCAGAAGACGGTTTCGAAAAGCTGATTATGTGTGCATTGTAGCTCGAGTTTCATAAGGATTTAATTCTGTAATTTTGCATAAAAACTTAGTTTAATGTCTTATTTAAGTTTTCCAATTGTTTTGAAGGGAATTGGAGTTGTATTGGTTATACTTTTGAATTTTACGGGATCATATGTCAAAATCTGAGTTTTAAGAATTTAAATACAGTCTGGTTTAACGATTTTTCATTTGAAAACTATAAGGAGTTTTGACTTGAAAATTTACAGGAGTTATATATCACATGTTTTCTAAACTCTGGAATTTTTGTGGATTTTTCCAAAGTGTTTTGATATGCCTTTGTAATGAATAACTTCTGGGTGTTTCAGCAGTTTACTTTCTGGATAGTCTTGTAAAGAATGATTTTTATTGTGTACTTCTATTAATGAATAAAATCTGAGAAAATTCCATTAGACTCCTAAGACATATATGATTCAGTGGTAATTTTTATAAATTTTTACTTTGACATATGGTGTGGTATTAAAGTTTATAAAATGAAGGCTAAAATATAGTAAAACCAGAAATTGTTAGAAGATTAAGATTATTGTGATTTTAATACCATTTAATATACTTGAAACCTAAAATGCATTTGAACATTAATTATAATACAATTGGTCATATGTTAACCTAACTCTAATAACGAAATTCTAATCACATTAATAAATGGTGTTAAGTAATTAAGAAACCGTTATGATATTATGAGCTAATAAGCATAAAATAAACCTAATTTGTGTAGATTCGCTGAAGAAGGAGTAAACTCTAATCTTTACATCTTCTGACGTGTTTTGCATTTTGCGGTTGGAGGTACGGATATTCTTGATACCCATTCTCTTTACCATTGTATCGGTGTTCGTTTGTTTCGTTATTCGTACAGATATTCTTGAACCTTTGATATGATACATTTGATATGAACCTTTGATATGAACTTTCATATGATATGCCATTTGAACCCTTCAGTTTGATACCCGAGCCAAGTTCGTTTCCTAGCCATGAAGGTAACATGGCCGTGTCATTGATGCACCAATGGCATGACTCTAGTGTGGTTGAGTGATGTTCCACACCGTCCCATTTAATAATTATATTTATTATGGCCAATATGATTTGTTCGGGGGCGTATGGATGCATCCTAGGTTCGGTTCGTATTTGATTGGATATGACATGATTATGATATGATATGTTCGGTGATTGATGCTTGTCTGCAATACACGTCTTTCACATGTTCGGGAGTTAGCTACTCCATGGTTACTATGATATTTGATTTGTTTTATGTTCGGGCTCGTGGTAGATTACTGACTTTTCCTTACTTTTGATATCCATTCATTTATACTTCATGCCTTTCCCAATGCACCGTACTTTATATGTTCGTTCCTTATCGTTTGGTTTTGTTTATATATATCTGTTCACTAGGCTTTTTAAGCACAGCCGCATTTTCCTTTTCCTGCGGCAGGTATCTAAGCTAGGAGCTGGGGTTGCTTTGGGGTTGAGAGTTGAGCTTGCGGAGACTTTACCCTAGTCATCTTAGATTTATTTTGCTATTGTTAGGACATTGTTTAGACTTGGATGATTTGTTATTCATCCCTTTGGAGTATTTCTCTTCGTTGAACTTATGTTTTGGTTTAAGTCATTTCGACTTAACTCCTTTTGATTATTTATGTTTAAGACTTCCGCTTGCGTTTATTTATTTGTATGTTCTGATTTGCCACTATAATGTGATACTTCTACCCTTGTCGGGTTGGGGTGTTACAAGGATCGAGCCTTAGCATTTGAAATGGCTATAATGTCTGCAGAGTCTGCATCTGCAGCAAGGAAATGGAAGATTTCTGATGACGCATCAGGAAGTGAGGGAATTGGGATTCCTAAACCTCAACTCTCGTATCAATCGAGTATGGGACTTTTTCGCTCAACTGTAGAATCTAAAAGTCCTAATCCAGTGTCTTTGAGTGCTGGTAATTCTCTAAGGTGTTTCAACTGTAACATTCTGGGCCATGAACGTGCGCATTGTAAGAAACCACCGGTGACTTGTTATAATTGTGGATGCGAGGGGCATCAAGTTCAGTACTGTGAGATTATTGCCAAGATGGTATCCATTCCTACTTCTGGAGGGCCCAGTGATGTCCAGTGATTGTATTTTGTGCTCGTTACGTGGATTGTTTCTCGTGTGGAGATGTATTATGTGATGTTTTTATGTTTGGAGCTTGATGACTGATATTTTGTTTTGAGTAAGTTCCGTGTAGATTGTTGAACCTACGGAGACGTGACAGTAGACCTCGGGGTCATGAATTTGGTATTTTTATATGTGTCGTTGTGTTTGTCTGTATCACTGCGTTGACCTTGTTTTAAGTTTCGGGATGAAACTTATTTTTAGAGGGCTAGAACGTAATACCCGAGATTTTTATTCCAATTTCCCTGAATTATTTGTCGTGTGATGCCAGTTATTTTGTTTCGTTATGATTATGCGGGATTCGTTTTTATGTCATGAACGGTATGATATATTCTGTTGTAGAGTTTGCCGAGCGAGACTTGTATCGCGTGCATTTCTTTTATTAAATGCGTGCTTGTGGCATGTTATGTTCCGTGAATTGCTCATTATTGTTTTGAATCTTAGTCAGTGCGTTTGCGTGATCGAGACGTCGTCGAGCATCGAGCTGGTCGGTCGGGGGTTGGCTGAGCTGAGTTACGGCCGTAAGGCCTGGCCGATTATGGTCGTAAGGCCTGGATGATTACAACCGTAAGACTCCCGTACATCTTGGACGGGAGGGACTTGGTTATGGCCGTAAGAGTCTACCGAGTACGGCCGTAAGAGGGTGCCCGTTACGTACGTAATGGCTAGCCGGGTTGCAGCCATAATGCGCTCGGACATTTTGGGCAGTTGCCCCAGGATGGTCGGTTACGAACATAAGGAGGGTTCGAGTTATGTACGTAAAGCGAGTTACGGCCGTAAGACACTTTCAGTTACGGACGTAACGCTATCGGCCATATATAGGTATGGCGACGAGCCAGGCTTCATTTCACTTTGTTTTTTCATTCTGCTGGCGGCTGGTGGACGGGAGACTCGGGAACTCGAGTTCTTGTCGGTTCTAATCGATTACAAGGCATTTGGAGGTCTCTTGTCGATTATATCATCATCAAATCCTTGTTCTTCGTCGGATCGAGGTAAGTTCTTGAAATCTCCTAAGGTTGACTTTTGGTATTTCCTTCTTGATTTTCGTTGCTCGTCCAATTTTGATGAATCAGTTGATGTTATTGAGTTCTATTAATCATGTTCTACGGGTTATATATCCGTATTTCGAATTTGTTCAACTCAATTGGGGATTCGAGGGTTCTTGGGAGTTATCGAACATTGAATGTTCGATTAAATGTCCCAATGAGTTTCCCCCAATAATTTGGTGGGATTTACGTTGTTTTTGGTCTTGATTCTCATTGTAATCATATCTTCATTGTTTTTGCTGGAGGATTGTAGGTGTCTGAGCTCTCCCGGTTGAGCCGTGTTCGTCGCAATGTTCGGTATCGGTTATCGAGGAAAGTATCTTGCTATATGATTTTTGTCTTGTGAATAGGGACTTCGTGTTAGGGTTATGATGAATTAGTTTACTTTCGTGAATATGCTTCGTGTGATTTGATTACTATGAACGATTGATGGTCGTGACGATATCCTCACTTGGTTAATGTCGTGGAATTGTGTCGGTTGTGTTAATCATACGGTTTGTGTCGGGCGTGGTTAGTCATGGTTGAGTGTCGTCATGATTATGATATTTGTGTTTTGATTTACATACTTGAATATGTATTACGCTGTATTGTTGAATTGTTTGACATATTGATAATAATGTGTATTGCTTGTGGTAATGTGTTGAGTTGATCAATATGAGTTGTGACGTGATAATGTGTGTGTTCTAGGTAAGGTCTGACGAGGCCTCTGGAGTTCGGTACATGATGTGTACGAACACGGTATGTGTTCCAGGTAGGGTCTGACGAGGCTTCTGGAGTTTGGTACATGATGTGTACGAAAGATGTGTGTGGTCCGGGTAGGGTCCGTCGAGGCCTCTGGAGTTCGGTACATGATGTGTACGAACGATGCGTATGGTCCGGGTAGGGTCCGTCGAGGCCTTTGGAGTTCGGTACATGATGTGTACCAACAGTGATCGTGTAACATTGATCGATTGGATAACGTTTTAAAGTTGGGGTCACGGACCCATTATGATATCTCAACTAGTGTGTTTTGAAAGAAGAATCGGACTACGACCCAAACGCTTTCGAAAAGGTTTTGTAAATTGGGACTTGAGTCCCAAAAGAATTTCTATTTTAAAAATACCCGAGATGACGAGTTTCTTTTAAAATACTTCCTTGCTTGATTTCGAAATTTCTAAAACTTCTCGGGAACATTTTGATAGTTGATTTTCGTATCAAATCCGTGGTTGCTATTTACTTGTTGCATTTTGTATCATATTACACTTGCACTAGAAAAATAGTGGAATTTTGCTAACCCCCGAGTAATCGGGGGTGGATGTCTGTTTTGTGTCCAGGTGCTTGCGGGTTCGGGGAGCAGTCACATGATCGGCACAGGAAGTGGCGGTCTACGATACTAATCGATAGTTGGGAGTTTAGTCGAGTTGAGTTGTATCGTCAGAGTCATATTCCACCTTCTGCTATTTTGTATCTTTACCCCTGCGTGGGCATTCTTTGTAAAGAGTTGTATTGTTCTGTTTACGTCAGTCATACGACCTTACCGGTCCGTGTAGCTGTTTATAACTGACCTTGACGGTCCGTATTATTGTATTGTTTGCCCCGGTCGAGCATACACTTGGTCATTTTGTGATGTTTAGCCTGGTAGATCCTTGTGGGAAGGATCTACGACGTGTAATATTCCCATACGGTTTTGGGGGTGTTACGGTAACTTAGTGACAAAATCCATTGACATGCTTTCCCATTTCCACTCTGGAATGGGTAAGGGTTGCACAATTTCGGCTGGTTTGCATTGTTCTATTTTAACTTGTTGGCACGCCATACATCGGGCAACGAATCTAGCCACTTCCTATTTCATATTTTTCCACCAAAAACTCCGTCGCACATCCTTGTACATTTTTCTTGCTCCTGGGTGAATGGAGTAGGGAGTGTAGTGTGCTTCTCTCAGTATAGTTTGCTTCAGCTCGTCACTCGGCCGAATACAGATCCTATTCTTGAATCTCACCAAGTTCCCCTGGATCTTGTAGTCGGAAACATTTCCCCCTTCGATTCCCGCACCTATCGCACGTAGTTCGGGATCTTCCATCTGTGCTAGACATATCTCGTTTAATAGGGACGAGTGTATATTGATTGAGCACAATTGTCTCTGACTGTGTTGTACCCATACTTCAATACCACTCCTCCTAATGGCTTGCTGTAGTTCGGGTTGAACCGTTAGACTGGATAACATTACTTCCTGTGTAGTTTTCCAACTGAGTGCATCAGCTACGACATTAGCTTTCCCGGGGTGGTATGAGATTTCCACATCGTAGTCCATAATTAGCTCCAACCAGCACCTCTGCCTCATGTTTAATTCCCTCTGAGTGAAGATATATTTCAAACTCTTATGGTCCGTGAAAATCTTAGAAGTAACTCCATAAAGATAATGCCTCCAAAACTTGAGAGCGTGTACCACTGCGGATAGCTCTAAGTCATGCGTGTGGTAATTAATTTCGTATGGCTTCAATTGTCGAGATGTGAATGCAATAACTATCGTTCTGCATGAAAACACACCCCATCCCATGCTTAGATGTGTCCGTATATATAAGTAATCCTTCCGTGCCCTACGGTAGCACTAACACTGGAGCAGTAGTTAACTTCCCCTTGAGTTCATCAAAGCTCTTCTGACAATCCGTAGTCTAAATAAACTTGGTACTTTTCCTTAGCAGGTTCATTAATGGTCGAGCAATGCAGGAAAAAGCCTCAACAAATCTTCAGTAATAACCTGCCAATCCCAAAAAACTCCTTACCTCTTTGACGTACTCCGTCGGTTACCAACTCATTATCATTTCAATCTTCTGTGGATCGACCTTAACGCCTTCCGCCGAGACAACATGTCCGAGGAAAATTAATTCCGACATCCAAAATTCGCACTTGACAAGCTTTGCATAAACTTGGTGTTGCCTCAATACGCTCAGCACCTGTCTCAAATGTTCTTCGTGTTCCTGTCGGCTTCGAGAATAAATTAGGATGTCGACAATAAAAACCACGACGCACTTATTGAGGAAATTGATTAAAACTCTATTCATCACTCCATGAAAATGGCTGGGGCATTGGTCAAACCGAATGATACCACGATTTTCTCATAATGTCCATGCCTAAAATGATATATTCATTCTGGAGTGGGAAAACCATAAGATTTGCAGTCCAGCCACGATCATTGATGCGGATCTGGCAGTCTCGAACTTCTAGATTGCCGTCTACTCTACTACCCTCGGGTAGTTTAACAGTAAAGGATTCAGAAGGCACACAAGCAATATTCAAACGCTCAACACATTCCACAGATATAAACGAATGTGTGTCTCCGGTATCAAATAGTACATGAACAGGCTGGGAGTTAACAACAAGTGTACCTGAGATAGCTTGCGTGGACTGACCATCCGTAGCACTCAGTTCGAATACACGGGACAACAATGACTCAGAAAAGGATGCAGTTCCATCGCCGCGCCCATAGCCTCGACCGGAACCATGTGGTGGTGGTTGAGTTTGATGGGGTGGATCTCGGTATTTAGAGACAGCAGGTGTCCTGGAGGATTGTATAGAGCCTTGTTGACTCTGATGAGGAGCTGAGTTCTGAGCAGGATTGGCTCGCCATCAGTAACAAGATATGCATCCACTCTTTCCACAAGTGAAACATTTGGTAGCCGACCTGTGACACCGGTCCTTGGTATGTCCATATACGCCACTGATTAGATGTAAGGCCGATCAGATGTACCCTTCTATTGGTACGAAACTGGTGACTTAAAAGAAGACACGAACCCCGAGTTCATCTTCTCGGTACTCCTCGACTAATTAGATGTCTTCTACTTCTTCGGATTGTGTCTGGTATCTGTGTTAACAACAGTACCGGCATATGCCGTGACTATGTCCTCGTACGCCCTCAGAGTCGTACAGTGGAATCCGGTGGCATAGCGTTGTATATCTTCCGACAATCTCTGCGCAAGGTGACAAATTCGTTGATCTTCCGATGGAACCATCTGTGAGACGTAACTTAACTCCGTACGGTAGGCGCGAATGATCTCCAGTACTGGAAAATTCTGTGGTCCGGCACCAGAAAAGTCTCGTGCATCAGCGGTTTGGGCTGATCTAGGACAGTACTCATTCATCAATAGCCGGGCGAATTCGGCCCACCCGACTACTCGGTTTTTCGGGTTGTATGTTCTCCACCAGTGGGCAACAGTGTCGCGCAGCTGATTAAGCCCGAGCGGCACCTTTCGGTTCTTTGGACAACCGATCACTTCGAAGGCGATCTCCATTTCGGAAATCCAGTCGTCCACGTGTTTCTTCCCTACTCCATCAAATAGCGGCGGCCTAGCTTTCAGCATCTCACCCAGCCATCGGTCTCTCCCTGCATTTTGCTCCATGTTGATGACCGGTATCCGTTCTGCTTGGTTGACTTGAGTGATCCCTATGGCAATAGCCTGGGCGAGGGTCTGAACGAAAGTTGGGTCCGTGCCTCCAGGGTTGTTATTCTGGCGCTATGCCTTCGGATCGTTATGATTAGTCGGCGGCGGCTGGTCCCCAGCTGGAACAGTCTAGGCAGTGTTCCTGTCGTCGTTTTGGTTCACGGCGGAACCCTGAGCATCGTGTACTATCCTCCTAGCTCCGGCGTGCCATTACAGACAATATTAATCTAAGGGCCAGTTCAACACACAGTTATCTTATGCAATATAAATGTTGCACCAAAACAGAAAACACATACATTACTTACTTTGCATTCCCCTGAAGAGTTACGGTCGCTTGTGGCATTGGGCTTGGATAAAATTTTTGGGAGTAAAATAAAAATTTTCTCTGATAACATTTTCTGTAACACCTCCAGATTTCCTTGGGGCATTACAGTGCCGGGAAATCCCGTATGGGACCCACACGGGTACCATTCAGGTTTTATCCCCAATACATCGGCCCATAATACATTTTCTAGAGAAAGAGAATCGTTCGGCATTCATCACATAACGGCACATTCATGTATTCCAAATAGTGTAAATAAAACTAACACTTCTCGAGCAAGATTTTACTTGCCTTAAATCCGACGGTAAGTGCCTTACAACAACTTGAAATTCCACGTCCGATAGAGTTCAACCTAATCACACAATCCTCGATTAACATTTCATACGGATAACGGCGAATGAACTAGTTTCCCATTCCCTTTCCTAACTGAATTCTTAACTTAGTTCGATTTCGCAAAACTAGTATCATACTTCTAACTCAATAGCAATACGCATTATTACATGGTTTAATCCTTTGATCAACGTTTGTTATAACAATTTGTTCAACAAGATTATTCTCCACATTATTTCGGTTGACAAAAATAGAGTATAGCATAACCTACTAAATAAATTCTCTACTCCGAGTTCTCTACTCGGTGGGTTTCCGTTTCACACAACGATTTCAATGGTCCATTCTTTATGATGGTAATACTACCAAGCTTGACTTCATCTAGTTAATTAACATTCGATAACTATATAATCAAGGTGGATTTCAATGAGTTTAGCATAGGGTGAATGGGTTCTTAACATGATTTCCCTATCATTTTATTCGTCAAGTTCATGTTTCCATGGTTGATCGAAATGAGAATTTCTCATGTGATTATTGCAACAAGATACATGAATTAAGGCACGGGAACGAAATATACTGACAATGATAGTTTAATTACTACAAGTTCATCCGATTAGATTGTCTACGGGAGTTAACAAAACTACCCAAACACCCGTAGTTCAATAGGCATAATGACAATACAGAAGAGATAACCTCAAGAATTGATAGACTTACCTTAATAGAGGAAGAACAATGAGGAATGATGAAAAACCAACAAAGAACAACAAGGAGGAATGAAGAACGGATTGATCGACCTAGATAACCTCCTCCAGAGCTTGAGTAATCCTCTCCTTGATGTGAACACAAGTGTTTGGAAGGTTAGAAATCGTTTAAGGGGTCTGGGGAAGGTTTCTCAAGAGGTTGCACAAGTGTTTTGGCCGAGGGAAATGAAGGAGGGAGTGTTGATTTATAACACACGATTGAATTTACGTACGTTAACACTCATTGTTTAATGTATGTAAAGCACTTTATGTACGTAGCGTTCCCCGGATAGCGTACTGTAGGTCACAAGTCGTCAGAAATAAGTCTAGGGTTGGTGAATAGACTTATTGAAACTCTTTTTCCAAGAAGGAACTAAGGAGTTTCTCAGTTGATGGTACAGATGACTTAGAGTCGTCTGTAGATAATATAAGTGCGGAATCAGCTGATGACGAATACAGAAATATAAACAATGAAACACTAAGTATGAATGCAACAGTTAAGTATGATGCTAAAATAATAAAGTACGCAGGCAATTTATAGTGGTCTCAGACGTGGGGTAATCCTCTACTAGTCCACTTTCTCCAAACCAGTTGGAGATGAATCCACTATAATTTTCAACTAGTGATAAATATTACAGTGATTCTACAACTTAGCTATAACAACTTCCAACCAGTGGAAATCCTGTCGTTGCAACTCATTTCTTACCGCCTAGCACCACTCGATCTCTAAATCTTTGGATGCCTATCAGTCGCATAACTTCAACCAGTGAAGTAACCCGTACTCAGGTTTTAAGACAAGAGTGTTTTGTCTTCTCCAACTAAGAACTTTCTTAGTATATGTAATATGAATGCTGCTCTTCACGACGCTATATTTCTTGATCGCTTGATTGCTTTAATTGCTTGAGAGTATAGTTCGCATCGTACTTTGCTCTTTCAAATCTTCAGATATTTATAGCTTGTCAATCCTTAGAGCTTTTCTTCATAGCCGTTGCAAATCTGTAACAAATCCGTCAGTTGGAGAAGTAGACTTCTTTGTTTTTGTTTTTGAACGTTGCAAGGCTGGATTCCCTTATTTTAATCCATTTCCGACCGTTGTGAATACTTTCATGTGGAAGCGCCGAATCTTTTGATTTTAATATGTCTAAAGTCTTCAGAGGTTGGTCTGGATGATTTATTTAATTCATATCCTTCCGGGATTCTCTCCAATCTGTCCCTTATCGCCCGTATATGACTCTCCGTAATTATTGACTTTTCAACGCATGCTGACGTGGATAGGTTTACTTGGCTGATTACTCAGACATGACTTATCTGATCTCTTTAAGTCAATATGTCTTATGTGCAGTCAAACTCCTCTGTCGTCGGACTTCTCTGACGATGACTTATCTGATGTCCTGACGAGACTTCTATGATCTGAAGTCTTCTAACGTGATGAACTTGACTGATATGATGGTCAAACTTCAGATGACTTGGGCTCCATCTGATCACTGACTATAGTCTGGTCAAACTTCTCTGATAAAATTGTTGACCTGAACTTCTCTGATTTTTACTTATCTGTACTTTGTACTTAGCCGATTTTAAGCCTAACTTAAATGGCCTATAGAAATACTCATTTGGTTCTTCTTTACATTTTGTCAAGTATCTAACTTAACATAATTTCGCCTATGGAAGATACTCATTTGGTTCTTCCTTACATTTGGTAAGTAATAAGCATACATTTGAATAAACAAGTACAATGATGACATCATCAAAATCTAACAAGTATTCCTAACAAATTCCCCCTATTTTGATGATGGCAAAACTTTAAGCAAATTATTCAAATGAGGAACAGGTCTGCACATAGTCAAATGCAAGACACAAACTGAAATCAGTCTTGTTTTGAGACAACTAGAGGTTGTCATTTAAATGACTCTTATATTAATTTTCTGTATTGTTTACAAGTACATAGCTTTCAGTGATTAAAACAAATACATAAAAAGTACAAGTACTTAAAATATTACATGGAGAGTACAAGTACAATAAATCATATCCTATCTGCCTCTGCCTCTGCGGACAGTTTGCTTAGGAGGCCTATATAATTTGGCTTCAATAGGCCTCTTACATACAGGTTCGAGTCCGTACTTCCTTTTTATGATCTCGGAGGCAAAGTTCTGCTCGTCTGTGGATGAAAAATTATTCTTCTCGCACAGTGCTCTGATTTCTTCTTGCAGCTCTAGCTCATCCAATTCTCTGTCCATTCTGGTAGGAGCTTCTTTTGCTCTGAATTCGGGGATCATGGGATAAGCATCCCAGAGCTTCCAAAGAGTAAGCCATCTGGTGTTCATATAATTTATGAAAATTTGTTGAGGGGAGCTTTTCTTGTCCTGAAGTATCTCCCAGAGATAATACTTCTCTGTGAACTCCTTTTTGGCATCCTCCCAAAAAATCATAAACTCTGCAGGTAGAAATTCTTCAACATGCCACAGTTGTTTGCATTCCCATCCGAATCTGCGCTCATCTCCTTGCCTTGTTCTTTTCTTCTTCAGATCAGGCTGGTCTTCAATATGCTCAGGATCAGCTACTTCCTTTCTTTTTAGGCTTGATGGTCCAGCTTCAAGTAAGGGGATATCTTGCCTCTTTTTTGATCTGTGCTCCTGTCTAACTGCCTCAGCCTGTGTCTGACCTGTTACTTCCCTTGCTTCCCCCTGCTTACTTCCTTCCCCCTTTTTGCCAGTATCAACTAGCATAGTCAACTGCTGCTCCACTCTTATCATCCAGTCTGACATGCGAAGAGGCATTCTGGGGTTTGTGGGAGGAGGAGGTACACCTCTATGTATTAAGGTGTCCAGCTTCGATTTTATGGTGTGAACAACCTATAGATCAGGTTTGACTTATGCGGAAAGCAGCTCCCCAACAGTTTCTTTGACAATTTTGCGGATTAGGTCAACCATCACAGGTGAGATGGGTGATGTCTGAGAAGAGTGCTCGCCTGAGCTTTCTGCGCCTGCAGGTAGGTGTGCAGTTGACCTACCTGTCTACAGACTCCTGTCTGCAGGCGGCTGATCAGATGGGGTATTGTCTGGAGTCCCCGATCTGTCTTCTTGATCATCTGAGCTGGGGTTTTGGGCTGGTGCCCCAGCCTCATCTTTTGTGTCTTCTTCTTTGTCTTCTGCCTCTTCTTCTTCCTTCTCTTTTTCCTCCTTTTCTTCTTCTTCTTGTTCTTTCTCTTCTTCATCCTTCTTTTCCTCCTCCTCCTCATCATCTTTTTCATCTTTTTCTTCCTTCTCAACTTCTTCCCCTACATCATCTTATTCTTCCTCCTCCAATTCTTCAGTCTTTTCTAGCTCTTTATCTTCAGCAGATTGTTTTTCAACTTCATTATTTTCTTCCTCTTTTTCATCTTCTTTCTCCTCTCTCACTTCCTCTCCTTTTTCTTCAACTATAATTTTTTCTTCTTTTTCAACTTCTCTCTTTTCAGACTCTTCTCCTTTTTACTACTTCTTTAATCCTAATGCTCTTCTCTCCACTCCCATCCCCATCAACAAGAACAGTGCCAGCCAGGACACTTTCCATTATTAGAAAAACACATTTGTCCATGTTAGTTTTAAAATTGGACAAAAACCAATTGGGTTTGAGCATTAAAAATATGTCTGTCTCATGACATAAACTCATGAGAATCTCCTTTGTAGCCTGGGGAAGATCCCAACTACTGTTTCTATAAGGATTTGTAATTGAGAGAATGGAAGTGGTTTAAAATATTTCCATTCATCATAGACATTTATGAAAGATACTTGAAGAGCTTTTTACTTTACCTCTTGCAGCTGTTCCACGATTAGCCCCAAAGGATTGATGTCCAGCAAATTGAGAGAATATCCTGCACCAGGTATGTTGATCACAAGATCAGCTTCTTCTTCTTCAGTCATGTCTGGCTGGGTGATCCGTGTGATCTCTTCAGCAATAAGGTCTGATGCTCTTTCTCTTCAAAGATTAGATGCCTGGGCCTCTTGGGGGAGGGTTCTGGTGAGGATTGGATCAAAACTTACTCTCCTGGGGCTGGTCCCCTTCTTTTGAAACGAAGGGCTATTAGAGTGTTGTCTGAGTCTGAGTCAGACTGATCTGCAGGTAAGTCGCGAGCTGCAGATTGGTCTTCATCAGGCTCGTCTGAACTAGAGGAGTATCTGTATGCTTTATGGGCATTTCCTCCAGAAATTTTGTTTCCTTCCTTACACTACGCAATCTTCTCAAAGTTTCTTGGTCTAGGTGACCAAGTCTTTTATTATCATGGAAGGGATCTGCATTTCCCATCACCAGACCCAAGTGTTTCAAAATCTAACTGACCTGCATCCCAAAGGGCAATTTGGTCTTGAACCTCTTCTCATCATCTAGCCATTGGACTTTATTTACTTCACGTATCAATTGTCTGAAGATATAGTCAGCCCAGTCAATCGGCTCATCTTGAATCAGGGCTCCCATAACTGTAAACTTGGCTGATGACAGTTGATCGTAGCTGCCAGCCATACCCATCACTATCTTGTTGGTAATATCTAATGCATAGCAATATTCCTTCCGCAGCTCACTCCTCTTGGCAGTTAACTTCAATTTAGATGGCTGGTCAACAACCTTGATCTTCAGCGAGATGTCGGCTGCGTTCTGCTTCAATGCCTCTACGGCCACGCCTTGAGATTTCATCCCGAAAGCCTTTTCGACTGTTTGTGTAGTGATTTCCACTTCTTCTCCAAAGATTGAGCTCTTGATGCCCGATTCCAGAACTCTAGCTCCCTTGTAGAACGCGATAACAGCTTCTTTGAAGAGAAATTTGGGGCTAATACTCATGAATGGGTAAATCCCATTCATCTTCATGGATCTGATGATGTCATACACTTCATTGTCCAGATTTGATTCGAGAAGCCCCTCGAAATCGACCACCAGACTAAAAATAATCTAGTCTTTCACAGCCTTCAGATTCACTCTGTCGAAGTACGATTCCATTTCTGCACAAGAAATTTATTTCTGAGTGTATTGAAAATTCGAAAGGAATTCTGCTTTTGAAAATTAGGGTTTGAGTGCTTTGAAGAAGATAAAGTTCTGAAATGATTTTTCGGTCTTTAAATGGAAAATTGAAGAGACGTTTGGAATTTAATATTCATTTATTTAAACGGTGGTCCATCTTTTGAGATTTTAAAATTTAAATTAAATTAATCGGTGGTCCAGCTTTTGAGATTTTAAAAAATAACGGTTGGATTTAATTGGTCATTGTAGAGGTTGTGTGGACATGACGTGTAGATAAATAATAATTTAATATTCATGAGTCGGTCAGGGATAGAGAACTTAGCTGGTTGACCGATTGACTTGTTTGACTGATCTGCATCAGGTGAGTTGTATCGCCTATAGTCTCGATTAGCTAGGTTTCTTCATATGGTCTTCATCTTCTTGTCTGATCTGCTCAGCTAGCTTTTTCGTCTGTACTAGATTCCCAATCTAGTAATCCAAGTTCCCTGCTCAGCTCCAAAAACCTGTCTTCTGGTAAAGGTTTGGTGAATATGTCAGCAACCTGGTATTCTGTGCTGACTCTTTCTACTCTGACTCTCTTGTTAAGCACATGGTCTCTTATGAAATGATGTTTAACATTAATGTGCTTTGTCCTGGAGTGCAATACTGGATTATTCGTGATTGCAATTGCACTGTTGTTGCCACACAATATTGGGACTTCATTTGCAATAATATTGTAGTCCCTTAGCTGTTGTCTGATCCATAAGATCTGGGCACAAAAGCTACCTGCATCTCGGTATTCTGATTCTGCTGTTGATATAGAGTTAGATACCTGCTTCTTGCTAAACCAGGATATCAGTCTGGTTCCTAGGAATTGGCACGTTCCACTGGTGCTCTTCCTATTAATTTTGCATCTTGCGAAGTCTGCATCTGAGTATCCTGATAGCTCAAAGTTATCATATTTAGGGTACCATAGTCCAACATTGACTGTAGATTTAAGGTATTTAATTATCCTCTTAGCTGCATCCTGTTGTGACTGCTTTGGCTTGGATTGAAATCTAGCACATACTCCTACAGCATAAGATATGTCTGGTCTGCTTGCAGTCAGATAAAGGAGTGATCCAAAAAGTCCTCTGTAGTGGGTTGGATCCACTGATATGCCTCCTTCATCTGCATCTAGACGTGTGCTTGTGCTCATAGGGATTCTTGCTGGTTTGGCTGATTCCATTCCAAATCTCTTGATTAAATCTCTGGTATATTTTGCAAACCTAGAAAGAAATTTAGTTTGCCCATCATACCCAACTCAAACTCACCTTGCATTAGATTTGAGAATTTATCACACAGCTCCGGGATGGTCGAGCCAAATATGATATCATCCACATATATTGCACTAATAGTATGTGGCCTTCATGCTCCACTCTGATTAAGGTCTTGTCCACTTTTCTTTTGCTGAACCATTCTTTTCAAGAAACACAGATAATGTTTCATACCATGCTCTTGGTGCCTGCTTAAGTCCATACAGAGCTTTGAGAAGCTTGTAGACTTTGTCTCCTTCAAAAAATCTAGGGGGTTGCTCCACATAGACTTCTTCTTCTAGAATTACATTTAGAAAGGCACGTTTCACATCCACTTGGTATACTTCAAAATCCTTGAATGCAGCATATGCAAGGAATAGTCTGGTGGCTTCTAGTCTTCCAACAGGTGCATAGGTTTCATCAAAATCTTTTCCTTCACATTGTGCATAGCCTTTAACAACAAGTCTGGATTTATTCCTAACAACAGATCCATCTTCATCGCATTTGTTCTTGTACACCCATTTGGTGCCAATAACCTTCTTGACCTGGTCTGTCTGTTAGTTCCCAAACATTGTTTCTTTCTATTTGGTTGAGATCTTCTTGCATTGCATTGATCCATGAGTACTCTTCCAATGCTTGTTCTGTAGTCTTGGGTTCTATTTGAGACATAAAGCATGAAAACATTGCCATTCCTGCTAGTAGAGTGGACTGTCTGGTCTTGATTCCATCAGTTAGGTTTCCAATAATCTGTTGAATGGGGTGATCTCTAAGCCACTTAGGAATTTTTTCTTCTTCAGGGTTTGTTCCCCCTGTAGAGTTTCTCTGGTGGACTCCTTCTCTTTTAGCTTCAGCTTGGTTCTAATTTCCTTGGTCTGCAACTGGATCAGCTACGGTCTTGTCATCTGCAGGTGGGGTTCCTGTCTGATCTGCAGATGCATCTTTATCAGCTACAGATAGGTCTTTATCAGCAGCAACTGGATCAGGTAGGTGTTGAGGTCCTATCTGATCTGCAGTTGGGAATTCAAGCTGATCTGCAGATAAGTCCATCATTCTTGTACATGGATGATGACTTATTCTAGGGTTGCAGATTTGAGTTTATCCTCAATCAGTTCCACCTGTTTCCTATACTAAACAGTAGATTCATAAAATACCAACATGAGATGTTTCCTCCACATCTAAGGTTCTTTTGTTAAAAACTCTATATGCCTTGCTTCTTTGTGAATATCCCATAAGGAGACCATCATCAGTTTTAGCATCAAAGGCATTTAGTTGGGTTTTACCATTGTTGTGGATGAAACACTTACAACCAAAAATATGGAAATAAGAAACTGTAGGTGTTCTGCCATTCCAAACCTCATAGGGAGTTTTACCGTGTCTCCCTACAATCATACTCATGTTTTGAGTGTGGCATGCTTTGTTGACAGCTTCAGCCCAGAACCTCTTGGGCAGGTCTGCTTCTGCAATCATGGACGTGGATCCTTCCTTCAAGGTTCTATTTCTTCTTTCGGCAACACCATTCTGCTGTGGAGTCTTGGTTGCAGAGAGATCGTGCTGGATCCCATTCTAATCACTGTACTCAGTGATTGCTCTGTTGAGAAATTCTCCTCCTCTATTTGATCTGATATTGATGATTGAGAGAGATTTCTCATTCTGGATCCTTCTCAGTAGCTCAGGCAGCCTTTTTAAGGTTCCACTCTTCTTATATAGAAAGACCATCCATGTGTACCTTGAGTAGTCATCTACTACTACTAGAGCATGCTTTCTGCCACTTAGGGTCCTTGGCTTGATAGGACCAAATAGATCCATGTGAAGTAGATCTAAGATCCTTGTTGTGAGAGTGGTAGGTTGGACTGGCTTGAATGATGCTCTGGTCTGCTTCCCTTTCTGACAAGCATCACAGAGAGCTTCCTTTCTGAAAACTTCTTCTGGAAGTCCTCTGACCAGCTTCTGAGAACTAATCTTGTTGATGGCTTTGAAGTTTAGGTGACATAGTCTCTTGTGCCACAACCATCCATTGTCTGCTATTGTCTTGGATAGAAAGCAGGTGTTGGGAGTTCCTATTTTCCAATCTATCATATAGACATCCCTCCTTCTGAATCCTTGTATCTTCACTTCTCCAGACAGAATATCTATCACCATACATTTCCAAATGGTGAAGACTACTAGATTCTTCTCATCACAAAATTGGCTTATGCTCAAAAGGTTGTATTTGAGCCCTTTGACATAATGAACTTTTGATATAGTGATGTTTCCTCTGTTCAGCTCTCCAAAGCCTTTAGTCTGACCTCTAGATCTATCTCCAAAGGTTATGTCTGGACCTCTTTCTTTGATATAATTTGACAGCACCTTCTTGTTCCCGGTCATGTGCCTTGAGCATCCAGAATCTACAAACTATTCTTCACTTCCAATGTTTGAATTTGTAGAGATGTGGTAGTAGTCCTACCACCTTTTCTGCAATCAGACAAGCAGAGATTTAGGTACCCAAATCTTTGTCGGTCCTCGGGGGTTAGTTGGTTTCCTGGAGAACTTATTTCTTCTAGGATTGTGAAAGTTGTTGTTATTGTCCGTAAATGGTCTGTGTTGTCTGGGCCTGTATCCTCTGTAGGGATTGTGTATTGGATATGCCTCATAAAATTGATGTGGGCCATTTCTAAATCTTGGCTGAGACCATTTATAAAATCTTTGGGGTATCCACATATGTTCATTTTGAAAGTTTGGATAACCTTGAGGTTTCCATTTGCCCCTCGAGGGAGCTCCCATTTCGGAATCTATTTTTGGGGAGTCTTTGATAATAATGGGCATGTTGTATGGGCTGCTGCTTCTGCCTTGGCCATTGCCTAGTCTCATGTCTAGGTGGCTACCTTGTATACTTTGGCTGCAGCCTAGACTTGTGACTTGACTGCTGCCTATTTTGAAACACAGGTTTCTAGTTAGGCTCAGCAGACAGGACAAGTGTTTCTCCCTTGATGAAAGTGGTTTTAGAACTAGAGGGAGTGTTATGGTCATATCCAAGGCCTGATCTGGAATATAGTGGCATTTTGTTGATACACAATTCATCTAAAGTTAGAGACGCCTTTAGTGAGGTTATTTCCTTCGCCTGAGTATTACTTAGCTGATTCAGTTTAGTAAACTCAGCTTTGACATGAGCAAGTTCAGCTGATTTTTCACTATTCAAAACAGTCAATCGTTTTATCTCAGCTGTAGTGATATCAGCCTGGTTTTTAAAGTTGCCTGCAGCCTATTTTTCAAGATCAGATTTGGTTTTATTCAACTCTAGGCTGAGTTTTTCGAAATCATTTTTCAGCTGCCTATTCTCATCTTGCAGCTGGGTCTTCTCGGATGATGCAGATAGGTGTGCAGATTTTCATTTCTCAAAGTCCTTGAGAAACTGATTTACAGATTCGTGCAAGTCCATGTCTTGTGACATGTCTGAACTATTATTTGAATTAGAGGGTTTAGATGATACCTCTTCATCAGCTAGGTTGGCTATCAGACAGTCATATTCCTCATCGTCATCAGAGAAGAATCCGCTGCTTGATTCCACTTTCTCTTGGTCTTCTCCAATGAGGGCTTTCCTTCGATCTTATTTTCTGCTCACCTCCTTCTTGCTCTCGTCCTTCTTAAGATCAGGATAGTCGATTCGAATGTGTCCTGTCTTATGACAGTTATAGCATTCCACCTTCCAGCTTCTGGCTTTTTGGTTTCTCCTTGGATTCTCCTTATAGTTCTTCTTATATTTGGAGTAATTCTTTCGGAAATTGCTAAATCTTTGCATTATAAATGCCATTTCTTCCTCTAAATTTAGTGGATTTGGAGGTTTGACATCATATAGGTTCTTGGATGGGGACTCGGCTGCAAAGGCTATTCCCTTCTCTGCAGGCTCGTTTGATGATGAACTTGGAAGTTCGAATTCATAAGCCTTTAGGTCAGAGAATAGTTCTTGAATCTTTATTTTATTGAGGTCTTTGGATTCCCTCATGGCCACCGCCTTCATGCTCCATTCGGGGCTAAGTGATCTTAACACCTTCAAGGCCATCTCCTTGTTGCCATAAGTTTTTTCGAGGGAGTTTATTTCGTTGATGATCTCTGCGAACCTTGTGTCCACCTGGTCTATTGATTATCCACTCTTCATCTTGAAGTTGTCAAACTTCTCGGTAGCGATTGACAACTTGTTTTCTTTTATCAGCTCTGTGCCTTCACACATCATGGCAAGGGTATCCCAAAATTCTTTGGCATTTTGGCAATTCTTGATCTTGACCATGGTTGACTTGTCAAGAGTTTGATATAGCACATCTTTGGCCCGATTGTCATGGTTGGCTAGCTTTGTTTCTTCTGAGCTCATCTCTGTTCTTTTCTTGGGTATTTTTGCTGGTTTCCCTGCTGCAATCTCCTCAGGTGTGTTGTCCTTCCCAAAGACGAAAGGACCATATTCGATGATGCACCATGTTGTGCAGTGATTTATACACCTCGACGGTGATCGGCATAAGGGCCGAACGACCAAGCCAGCATCAAATAATCCAAGGCAGACTTGCCAAGTGAAGAGTCCAGACCGAGATCAGGTACCGAGCGATCGACATCCAGAGCAATCGCCTCTTGACACCTAGTAATCGACACTAGTGCCCGACCAAGGACGATCGTCCTAGGCCACGTATAAGGCCATCGTCCGTCATATATACGAAGACCAGATCTCGGAGGGAAGACCCACGTACATATTCGCGAATGGCACCGAAGAATAAGAATCTTTGACTCCAGCCCATCAACAACTGTCAACGACAAGGACTGCCTCACCTACCGACAGACCCGCCGAAAGGTCCTAGGTGGAACCTCCCAAGACAGCGACATAGGATGCGTGTTGTCTTCGCATTGGTTCGCACATCCGGCTGCCAGCAATTGCTGCGGAATTTAAGGAGACCAACCCATGTGCTAAAGACGATCGCCCGCTTATTATAATACAGTAGAGGCGATCGCCCAGCCACTTCCACTCCTATAAATAGGAGACCTCCAGCAACTGGAAAAAGGTGGAGAGGTTCACAAACTCAGCTAAAAACACAGCACTCCATCATTGTTACAAGAACTCACAGAGCATCAACTCTGGTTCTGCCGGCAATCATCAGCACTCAAGAGCTAGATAACTAGGGTCTTTACACTTATTGTAATTGTACTCTAACATTAATATTTGTACTCCCAAGTATTCATATTAATAATATCTCGCGAGAGCATTCAATCCAGGGACTAACAACCCCGGCAAATCTTGTGTTATTTACATTCCCTCGGATGTGCTCTCGCATTTTGTTTGTTACTCATCCATTCCAGCAATAATATTTTGGGTAAAAACAATTGGCGCTAGAAGGAGGGCATATTTACCCTCATTTTCATGCCGACCGTTTCGAAGAACACGCACTGTTCTCCGGATCATATACTTGAAGAAACACTCACTGTTCTTCAAAGAAAAACCTTTAGAATAATGACGTCTGCCACCACTTCGAAGAGTGCCACTCTCCAATCCGTCGGACATCTTATTCCAGCTCAATCCGAGTCCCAACCTACGACAGAGGGTAGCCGCGGCGACGCGAGACTCTCAATCCCGCCCCCGAGGGTCGGCCCCAGCCTCTCACTCGACCAGATCCAAACCGCAGAACAGATCGAGGAGGCCATGGCCATCTTAAGGGAGCGACGGAGAGCATGCAAAGCTCACGCTATAACCACCTCGGCCATCCGCCGCGCAGGCAAGCGGAAACTCAAGGGGTTACTTGCCGAGCGATCGTCAGAAAGCCTCGATTCACGAGGAAATGCTCTCGCAAGGCAGGACAGTTCCCTCTTCAGCCGCCTAGGAAGCGATCCATCGTGGCGACTGGGGCATTCTGGCCCCAACCACGAGATGACGGAGTCCGAATCTGTCACCCGGAGTTTGGCATACCCAACTTCCAATCAAAACACGACGACCGTTTGGCACATATTCGCTAAAGAATACATCATCTACATCGGAGCCAGGGGATCAGTACTTGGTCGCCTCGACTCCCACTCCGAGCACCTAGCCTTGAGCAGCCAGGCCACGACGATGGCCGCTATGCAACGCCAGCTCGACGAGATGATAGTGCTCATGGAAACTAGGGTAGACGCCAGGGGAAAGGTCACCGGACCGAGTGAGCCACTTGCGGTCCATATTGAGCTTGCCCCCGTGGAACCAAAGATCGCTCCCCCTCAAACGCCTTTGTATGAGGGGAGATCAGACCCCGAGACTCACCTAAGCAAGTTCCGGATCTACATGACCGGATGCGGGGCATCAGACGTTACCAGATGCCGAATATTCCCATTGACATTGGGCGATCTTGCCCATAGGTGGTACATCTCTTTGCGACCGCGCTCTATTAACTCTTTGAGAAGCTGGCGAATGACTTCACGTCATATTTCACCGCCAAGGTCGCCCGACCAGAAGGTCCCCACCGTATGATGAAAATCAGGCAGGGGAAGACGAGTCCGATGCATATTACATCGACCAAGTGGATGAAATAGTCCTCACCGGCGAGCCCATTAGCAACGAGCTCGCCCTCTACTCGGTCCTGGGGGATTCTATGGTCATTCACCCATGTTCATGCACCTCACGAAGGACATCCCCCCAACCTACGTGACCTTCCGCGCCAAGGCAGCCGATTTTCTAGCCAGGCAGAGGCTGCTCACCCTTCGCCTAGGCGAGGGGATGCCGCCTCCCGTCCAAAATACGGCGATCGCCAAGTCCAACAAGGCGGTCGCCAAGCCACCCGGTGATTTCAAGGCCTTCGAGGAAGTGGAAGCCCATCTCCTCCACAAGTTCAACTGAACTCCGGCCCATATTTTTTACGCCATCAAGGGGCACGAACCGCTAAGCAAGCCAAATGCGATAAGGGACAACAGTCATCTGGACCACAATAAATTTTGTGCTTACCACAAGAGTCCTGGTCACAGCACCAACCAATGCCCCGACCTCCTCAGACAACTCTGGAGATTGTTTGAGGAGGGCAAGCTGGACAGTTTATTGGCTTAGCTGGAGCCCCGTCAATCTCCCAAACCGGTCGCCAGAGTCGAACGCGATAGGCCAGGACACTCATACGATTCGACCCCCAGATCCACCTCGACGGCTGGATTTATATACTTCAATCAAGAGGTGGGAACTTCGGAAGTCTTTCCCCGATTCCCACCATGTCAAACCAAAGGCCACTACCTGAGCAATGCCTCGAAAAAGATGATGACTCGCTCGCCCTCTAAAGTTCGTAATCTAACATGATGGACCTAGGCAAACGATCGCCTCCCTCAGCACAACGTATACCATCGAGGATCGCTATCTAACATGACGGTCTGAGGTAGAAGAGTGCCTCCATGGTCGCGAAGGTCTATGAAACCGACGATCCGTCCATACAAGGTTCCTTTGGGCAGAGGTCACTCGCCCTTCATTTAAATAGGTGGGCGTAGCCGAAGGACCCTCCAAAACAAATTAGAGGATGACTCGCTCGCCCTCTAAAGTTCGTCATCAACATGAAGGACCTAGGCAAGTGATCGCCTCCCCTTACACAACGTATACCGTCGAGGATCGCCAACTAATATGATGGTCCAAGGTAGAAAAGTGCCGACATGGTTGTGGAGGACGATGGAACCGTTCTCTGTGACCATGCAAGGTTTCTTTGGGCAGCGATCGCTCGCCCTTCATTTAAATACGAGGCGGGCATAGACAAAGGACCCTCCAAAACAGATCTGTGGACACGTTCGCCCGCCCTCAAAGCTCCATCATCTAACATGGTGGATCCGGACAATGCGACGCATCCCTCCCCTCGTCACAACGTATACCGTCGAGGATCGCCATCTAACATGATGATCAGAGGTAGAAAAGTGCTAGCAAGCCGCGGTCGTGGAGTCAATTAATCCGAAGATGCCCCGTGTAAGGACTCCTCCAGGCTGAGACCGCTCGCCCTTCGTTTAAATACGAGGCGGGCGCAGCCTACGGAGGACCCTCACAATTAATTGAGTCGCGAGAAGTTGGCCATCAGACGGAATGTCGCTAGCGCACAAGACAGGGTTGGGATGGTCGGCCTTCCTCGAGGAATCTGCAAAATTGAAGACCGCCTCCTAAATGATTTATTTTCGTTCCCTTACTTTCACTAAGTAAACAAAAACAAGGGGAAAGAGCGGAGCTATATATACCACTATCGTCTCTACTCAAATACACGTACGACGATCGGCATTGTTCAAATATATGTGCAATGATCGACTTTGTTCTAAAGTTATCAATTCACTTGGAGATGTATGCACGACGATCGTTCCCCAAACACTTGTATAAAGTCATGCAAAAGATTCAAAAAGACGATCATACAAGCAAGAAATCAGAGAAGCAAATATTTATTTCATCACTTGGAATACAATACAAACACGGTCTCCCGAAGGAAAAAATATAACGAAAGCTACAAAATTACAAGTAAAAAAGCAGAAAAACTCAAAGATGGGCGCCCGTTCCATCGCCAGCAGTAGGCTCTGAACTCCCATCCTCCGAGGCACCCGGATGAACAAGGTTGTCCCGCGATTGGTACCAGCTCAAATCGATCCCATGGTCTGCGGAAAGGTCGAGG
This sequence comes from Orobanche coerulescens, assembly GCA_033398695.1. Classification (NCBI taxonomy): domain Eukaryota; kingdom Viridiplantae; phylum Streptophyta; class Magnoliopsida; order Lamiales; family Orobanchaceae; genus Orobanche; species Orobanche coerulescens. The sequence continues at coordinate 146,427,699 of CM065803.1, forward strand.
ATCGACACGGTGAAGTCTGGCTGCAGATGGTGCTCAAGTGCATAGGCTTTGAAATTTTCAGCCAAAAGGCCGACCTCGAGCCCTCCCTTCTTAGCGGCGCGGATCGCGTCAGCATAAACCATATAGTAGGCGAATTCGCTGACGTACTCCACGTTAAGGATGGGATCGGCCTCAGTCGCCTTCAGCTTTTCCTTCAGCTCCGCAACCGTTTGGCTCACGCCCTCGAGCTCGGCAGTTTTGGCGGCCACCTCTTCCTTCGAGGATGCCAGCTCACTGGTCAGTCGGGCGATGGTCACCTTCAGCTGATCGGCCTACTTCTGCGTGGCCGCGTGCGACCTGCGGGCTTCCATCATCTGGTCCCGCATCCGGTCTGTCGCTGCCCGCGCCCGGTCAACATCTTGTCTCGCCTGCTTAGCCGCCTCCACGGAACTCTTCTCCATGGCCGCGAGCCTTTCGGCAAACTCAATGTTTTGTTTCGGTGCGGCTTCGAGGTCCGCATGGATACGGGCGGTGGACGGTCGCCCCTCATAGTCCTGCACGGCCTGAGCAGCCATCGTCGCCGTCTGAAGGGCCAGCGCGAAAGTAGCCTGCATCGCGTTAGCAGATCGCCGGCGTACGGTCGCATCTAGATCATTCGTCCAGGCCTTCGGGAGGGAGGCGGATGGCCCGAGCGACGTAAGAAGGGATATCGCTGACCTCGCGAGGAGCTTTGCTCGTCAGGAAGTCTAACACCATCGGCGAGCAGTTTGGGTCGGAGTGGCGGATCCTGCCCAAATGGCAAAAGAGTTAAAGTGTGTTTCCTACACAAGTTTCATAACTCGACAAAATGACCAGGCTTACCTTTCAACCTTCTCTGGGTCCCGGCCGAAGAACGGCCTGCCACGTGAAGTCTCGACCTCAGCGGTCGCCATGGACTGAAGGAAAGCCAAAGATGGCGTGGACCCCTCCATCAGAGGAATCACGGAAAGCGGAGGCACAGAGATCGGCGGCTCGTCTGCAGTGGCAGGGGCCGAGGGCTCCACAGTCCTCTGTTTCTTACGGATGAGCCGAAGTCGCTCCTCCTCCCGAGGCTCCTGCTCTTCGACGACAGGCTCTTGGAGAAGTCTTGCCTCCTGGGTCGGTCGCAGCGGAGCAGCAGGAGCTCGGCTCACCTTTTTCCCTTGACGAAGGCAGTTCATGACCCCCGGATTAGACATGGCAATCGCAGCAGGGGGCTCTGGGAAACAAGGAAAGCGAATTTCTGCAAAAGAAAACAATCGACAAAGTTAGTAATCATCCTCAATCAAGATGATCGACATGTCAAAGAAGATTGTGAAACTTCGTACCTGGAACCTATAGATGGCAAGGGTAGCGAAATAGCCGAGCAGCCAACCAACAAGCTTCGTTGTTGATTCGGCGTGCCTATATGGTCGTCAGGAAGACTCCGATTCTTCTCCCAAACGATCGCAAAATCAAAAGCGAGGTCGCCTGCCGCCAGAACAATGACACCTGCAAAAAGAAGGCCAAAATCAGATCAGTTTAGAAAATATCCGAACAAAGAGAGAGTCTAAATCCTTACTCGAACTCCTCTCCCGAAAGCCGATGGGAATATCCAATTCGTCGGTCGGGTTGTCGCTCGCTTCCGACTTCCACGCGCCGCCGACCCAGAATCACTTCGACGGATTGCCCCTCACTTTGTTCGGGACCCCAAGAACCACCCGGCCTGAGCGACCTTGGATGTGGTAGCCGTCGACAGAGCCTTTTTTAACCGTCAATTTGAAGAGATGGTTCATCTCCAACGGCAAGGGAAGACGATACATCTGATGGCCACCAAACAAAGTGAGGGTGCAGACGATCTGCAGCGAGGCGTTCGTCATCAATTGAAGCGGCGCCACGTTCCAGGCGGTCAGTAGATAGGAGACATCGAACGGCAACGGGAATCATAGTTCAGCCTCCATTATCGCCTCATTGACAGCGACCATGCCCTCACTAGGTTGATCGGCTCGCTCGTTCTCGGCAGATACGTGGAGGCAAACATCAGAAGGAACATGGAACCTCGCCCTCCAACGGTCCAGATACTTCCTGGTAGCCGAGCTCCCGATCTGGCTAAGGGTCCACGGAGAGCGGCGAGTAGCCCAGAACAATGTCCGCCTTACAGGTTCATAAGGATGGGCGATCGAGTATTCGGTAAAGTTAAATTTGGGGAGTGGGCCGGCCAATCTCTCCATGAGTTGCCAAAATCTGTGAAGGCTTTGCCGAACGCGCTGTTCCACTCCCAGTGCGCCGTCGCAGCCATCTCCTCCTGTTTCAGTGAACAGATCCGCTCGGCCTCCGCTGTCTTGGCCACGTCAGCCTCATTAAAAAGTTCTTCGATCTTCGCGGGCTCACTTCCGGTGCGGATGGCCTCGACGGCGGTGTCCACATGAAATTCTGCAGAAAGTTCATCCCAGGCGGTCGAAACCCCGGCGGCGGAAGTACTACCCGCCTCATATGCATCTGGTCTTCCTCCAGGCATATTCAAAGAGAAATGAGGGAGAAGGATTTTTTTGTTCTTACCTAGAGAGTCTGAGTCGAACGACGATCGTCACACAAAGCTTCGAGAGAAATCGGCTATGTCTTCTTCTCAAACGAAAATACATAAGGTTTTTTACCTTGTAACCCAAGTCCTTTTTATAGGCAAGAGCGGGGGCTTCTGGGCAAATAAGCGTAGTCCCGAGGATCGAAGTGCAACCATCAGATAAGGCCGCATTTAATGCTGCCCTCGAATCCCACGTGCGCGTCGTTTCGAGGGCACGCCAAAGGACAAAACCATCGAACTCCCCCAACAGGAGCACGGCACGTGCCCCAGTGATGTTTTCAAAACTGCTGTCATTTCCCGCTCATTGCAGCGATCGAATAGGTCGTCCAAATTCAAAATCACTCTGTTCGGGAGACAATCGTCTGTTCCATAAAATGCTGAGTCGCTCGTCTAAGTCAAGCGATCGTCAGTAGAACCACCTCACCCCACGTCTTCAACATCGGAGCGAGCTGGGGGGCAATTGTTATGCGGCAATTTATACACCTCGACGGCGATCGGCATAAGGGTCTATCGACCAAGCCAGCATCAAATAATCCAAGGCAGACTTGCGAAGCGAAGAGTCCAGACCGAGATTAAGTACCGAGCGATCGACGTCTAGGAAGATCACCTCTTGACACCTAGCGATCGACTCTGGTGCCTGACCAATGACGAATGTCCTAGGCCACGTATAAGGCCATCGTCCGCCATATCTACGAAGACCAGATCTCGGAGCGAAGACCCACGTGCAGATCCGCGAATGGTGCCGCAGAATAAGAATCTTTGACTCCAGCCCATCAATAGCTGTCAATGACAAGGACTGCCTCACCTACCGACAGACCCGCCGAAAGGTCCTAGGTGGGACCTCCCAAGACAGCGACATAGGATACGTGTTGGCTTCTCATTGGTTCGCACATCCGGCTGCCAGCAGCTGCTGCGGACTTTAAGGAGACCAACCCATTTGCTAAAGACGATCGCCCGCTTATTATAATACAGTAGAGGCGATCGCCCAGCCACCTCCACTCCTATAAATAGAAGACCTCTAGCAACTGTAAAAGGGTGGAGAGGTTCACAAACTCAGCTAAAAACACAGCACTCCATCATTGTTACAAGAACTCACAGAGCATCAACTCTGGTTCTTCCGGCCATCGTCAGCACTCAAGAGCTAGATAACTAGGGTCTTTACACTCATTGTAATTGTACTCTAATATTAATATTTGTACTCCCAAGTATTCGTATTAATAATATCTCACGAGAGCATTCAATCCCGGGACTAACAACTCCGGTAAATCTTGTGTTATTTACATTGCCTCGGATGTGCTCTCGCATTTTGTTTGTTACTCATCCATTCCAGCAATAATATTTTGGGTAACAACACACCACATGTCGTCATGGATAGAAGATAAGTGTGCCTGCATCCTTATCTTCCAAAGATCATACTCGTTAACTAAAAACACGGGTATTCTAGAGTGCATGTGTTCCATTCTAAATTAGAGATAAAAATATATGCAAGATATATGGATCTAGTTCTGGAAATGAATGAACCAAACTCTCTGATACCACTTGTAGGTCACAAGTCGTCAGAAATAAGTCTAGAGGGGGGGTGAATAGACTTATTGAAACTCTTTTTTCAAGAAGTAACTAAGGAGTTTCTCAGATGATGGTACAGATGACTTAGAGTCGTCTGTAGACAATATAAGTGCGGAAGTCATATGATGACGAATACAGAAATATAACAATGAAACACTAAGTAGGAATGCAGCAGTTAAGTATGATGCTAAAATAATAAAGTACGCAGGCAATTTATAGTGGTCTCAGAGGTGGGGTAATCCTCTACTAATCCATTTTTCCAAACCAGTTGGAGATGAATCCACTATAATTTTCCACCAGTGATAAATATTACAGTGATTCTACAACTTAGCTACAACAACTTCCAACCAGTGGAAATCCTGTCGTTGCAATTCCTTTCCGACTACCTAGCACCACTCAATCTCCAAATCCTTGGATGCCTATCAGTCGCGCAACTTCAACCAGTGAAGAACCCCGTACTTGTAACACCCCCGATATATTCAGGGATATTACAGCGCCGTAAATCCTTTACATAAGGATTTACAAGGCTGAAGAATTGAACAGGTATTAAAAGGTACTAACGAATGGAAATAACGGAATTACGGTACAACAGTTCTGACCAAATACAGAAATAGTACAATTGTTCAACAGAACTCAATAATACATCACCAAATTCAAATCCATCACAATTGACTTCGTACTCGAGTACTTATTGAAATAACGAATAAACAACAGATAAATAAACCCGGTCGGGACATCACTCTGCACCCTCGTCGTCATACAGTTCCAGTGGTTGTTTCCCCGCTCTCCTGGATCCTGAACACAAACAAAATGTTCACCCCCGAAGGGGTTAGCACAACGATGCTAGTACAAGTACCACAACATATCATTCATATCTCACGAAGAATAATAACGTAAACGACAAAATACCAACGAGACTTCTCCTACGAGAAACTCATAAATGACATACACAACTAATAATCACAACATGATATCATAACATACACATGGTAATTCCGTCGATCCAGCGTTCACTGCCTAGAACCCACGATGATCCCGTCGGACCAACCCGTGGTGGAAAAACCCGTCCGATGATCCAGCGCACGCTAGCATAGATCCCCCGATGATCCCGTCAGACCAACACGAGGTGGACATACAACAACGACATACATGCACGACAATATGTATAACAACAATACATAAAACAATTAAAGTACTTGCCTCGATTTGAAGACAAGAACAACACTTCCACGAAAATGAACACTCGAAGGTCGTCCTCCTCAATCAATCACATAACGAGACCAAACCTTAACAAAAGAAATGATATAGGATTTATCTCACGTCGTACGAATGTTTAACAATTTGATTTATGGCCAAAAGTTCATAAAATGCAATCTGCCTGAACTGCTTAGCGCACGCTAAGTACTCTGTGTAGCGTGCGTTAAGTCTGCCCGATAGCGCACGCAAACAACAAAGCCTAGCGTACGCTAACTATGCATGGTCAGTACTTCACTGACCAGCCGACTGACTCGTCTGATGGTCTAGCGTACGTTACGTACCAAACGTAGCGCACGCTAACTCGTGCTCGATAGCGCACGTTAATATTCATAACATAGCGTGCGCTATCTATGCATGGCAGTTTACTGCTGAGCAGTAAACTGTTCTCGCCATGATCGAAACAATGAAATCTTCCGTGATACTTCATGTTACCTCCATGAATATCATGTACATACGATTATGAATGATCTTATGGATAATAACAACTTCGGATTCGAGGATATGCATACCATTATAAAATCATATTCCATTTCGACTACAAATCTTCATACGACAATTCGAAAAGCTTAACGGTTGATATCAACACCTTTATATCAATCAATATTATTCTGCTGAAGTTGTTAAACGTTCCATCTATGCTAGATAAATCTTTCCATGATCAATCCTTTAGATTTATCCAACCATAATGATTGTTAAAGTCAAGTCCATGATTATTATGAAGTCATCTACTAGATTCGAATTACCAATGATAGAAGCTTCTCTTTACATATTCAGTGTAATAAGATTCGAATCATGATGATTATAATCAAGGTACTTAAGGCTTAATCATCACAACATTCCAAACATGATATACTTTGGATAATTCATCTATGAAAATCCATATCTTGTTAACATGATCATCCAAATCGTTAGAATCCAAATCTAAGCCTGGAGATAGATTGAACATACCTTAATATGATGAAAATCACTGAACCGTAAGGTAGAATCCAATTCCGGTTGGTTGTATGCCACTCCAAGGTGCTATTCCACTTCAATGATTATTCCCAAATGATAATCAATATATAAACACCAACAAGATGTGTTCTAAGTGTATAGGAGTATTATTACAGCTCTCTGAACTCTCAAGGATGAAGAATGTGCGAAAGAAATGAAAGCCAAAACGGTTGTTGTCCCATTTATAATATTGTGCAATTTAACAAGTTAGCGCACGCTACTAAGCATTCCTTAGCGTGCGCTAATAATGGTTGACTTCAGAATTGTCCGGACTCGTCCGCGGGAATCTTATCCGGACCCATGTCCCGGCTGGCGCATGTGCTAGCTGTCCCATTCAATAACTGAGTCCTTAGCGCACGCAACTCCTACCTGCATAGCGTGCGCTAATAATAGCCCGATAGCGCGCGTTAAGATACATTCTTAGCGTGCGCTATCACGAGGTTGTTTGAGCAATTTTGCATGTTTCTATACTTATGTACAATGATATCAATGCACGAAATATCATACTCCAATAATCAAAACCACGAATCTGAATAATACATGGTTTGAATACAGATGAAATACACTGTAATAAATCCGGATATTACATTACTCAGGTTTTAAGACAAGAGTGTTTTGTCTTCTCCAACTAAGAGCTTTCTTAGTATGTGTAATGTGAATGCTGCTCTTCACGATGCTATAGATTTCTTGATCGCTTGATTGCTTTAATTGCTTGCGAGTATAGTTCGCATCGTACTTTGCTCTTTCAAATCTTCAGATATTTATAGCTTGTCAATCCTTAGAGGTTTTCTTCATAGCCATTACAAATCTGTAACAAATCCATTCGTTGCAGAAGTAGACTTCTTTTTTTTTTCTTTTTGAACGTTGCAAGGCTGGATTCCTTTATTTTAATCCATTTCCGACCGTTGTGAAGACTTTCATGTGGAAGTGCCGAATCTTTTGATTTTAATATTAATAAAGTCTTCAGAGGTGGGTCTGGATGATTTATTTAATTCATATCCTTCCGGGAATCTCTCCAATCTGTCCCTTATCGCCCGCATGTGACTCTCCGTAATTATTGACTTTTCAACGCATGCTGACGTGGACAGGTTTACTTGGTTGGTTACTTAGACACGACTTATCAGATCTCTTTAAGTCAATTTGTCTGATGTTCAGTCAAAATCCACTGTCGTCGGACTTCTCTGACGATGACTTCTCTGATGTCCTGACGAGACTTCTCTGATCTGAAGTCTTCTAACCTGATGAACTTGACTGATCTGATGGTCAAACTTCAGATGACTTGGGCTCCATCTGATCACTTGACTGCAGTCTGGTAAAACTTCTCTGATAAAATTGTTGACCTGAACTTCTCTGATTTTTACTTATCTGTACTTTGTACTTAGCCGATTTTAAGCCTAACTTAAATGGCATATAGAAGATACTCATTTGGTTCTTCTTTACATTTTGTCAAGTATCTAACTTAACATAATTGGGCCTATGGAAGATACCCATTTGGTTCTTCCTTACATTTGCCAACTAATAAGCATACATTTGAATAAACAAGTACAATGATGACATCATCAAAATCTAACAAGTATTCCTAACACGTACGTAATGGCCACCCAGAGGCTACTGCCTGGAATGTTCCTACTCATTACATATGTAAGGATATTAACGTACGAAAGCTGCCCTGCCATAGCGTATGTTAGGCTTGATGGATAATGTACGTTACGAGCAGTTGACTCATTTGTCTTCTAGCCCACCGGAAGTACCCAATCCGTGTCAAGAGGAGAGATTCTGGTCGGAAGAACAAACCCCCTTTATGTACGTAACAAAGTCGGTTTAACGTGCATAATGCTTCGAAACTAACGTACGTTGTGCATGTGATCTACCATACGTTAGTCACTCAGTCCCTTAGTCATTTATCACATTTTAACCAACTCGGGGTGACTACCTTTTCACTCGTCAACAATTCCTTGGGGAACAAGACGTTGGCCACCACACAATCATTCCCGTGATCACGATTAAAAAATTAAGTATAAAAATATTTAGCTAAAAAAATAGGTAAATTCTTGTATACATTATTTGCACCGTGCACTGATATTACTTCTATCACTAAATAAGTTTTTACCCAAAATATTATTCGGAAGGGATTGCTGGAATGGATGAGTAACAAACAAAATGCGAGAGCACGTCCGAGGGAAAGTAAATAACACAAGATTTGCCGAGGTTGTTAGTCCCAGGCTTGAAGGCTCTCGCGACAAGGACACGAATCTTGGCGTGTCGGACACGCGTATCGGCATATCCGTAAATACTCTGATAATTATTTTGAGTGTTCGTGCAACTTAGATATTTGAAGGTTGTTTTAGAAGTTTATTGTTTTTGAACTTTTGATATTAAGTTTAACATGAAGGGTACAACAGTATTTTAGGTGCACATGATTAAAATACACTAGATTAGGCGAGAACAATAATCTCCAGAAAAAAATTAGGGAAAATAATAATGAATAAACTGGAGGAAGAGTAAGGCTTACTTTCACCGAACGAAAGAAGAGAAGTTCGGATAAGAGGGAGGGGAATAGACTGTTTCGCAGTCGGACGGGAAAAAAGAAGACCGTCTCCTGCGTTCGTTCGGGAAGAACGAGGGAGTCTGCGTTCTCCGTTCAGTCGCGTTGGGTTGGGAGAAGTGAGACTCCCATCAGAATTAGGGTTTTCTTTGAGAATTTTTCATATTTGCCCCAAAAGTTCAACTTTTGCAATTTAATTCCTCAAATTTTTGTTCTTTAATTTAGGCCCAGCCGTATCCAAAACCGTGTCCGAGTCGTGTCCGATCGGTGAAACTGATAAAAAGTCAAGGACACGAATTTTTGCATGTCGGACGCGTTTCCGTGTATCGTGTCCGTATCTGTGTCCGATACCCTGAATTTTTTTTCTGGAGTATCCGTGCATCAGATATTTGAAGGTTCTTTTAGAAGTTGATTGTTTTTGAATTTTTGATATTAAATTTAACATAAAGGGATACAACAGTGTACTGACCAAAAAAACACCTTTTTCATTTATATTATAGACAATTATTATATTGGTCTCTTGTATTTTTATATTTATTGGTGGAATGAGTTTTGTATTTCAGGTTTTCGTGTCCCAGAGACTGGGGCAACAGGTTAAGGATATTATTAACATTCGGACAAAAGACATCACATCATTGGAGCCCGACAAAAGAATTGCAGCCATAGATTACAGGTTGCTGACACAGGGGAACAGAGGTCAGGTTAGGTTTGTGCTTTGAAAGATAATATTGCACACTCTATCTTGTAGGCCTATTGTGACCAATGCTAAGAAAGATATTACTCAAGTAAAGAAATCACAAGAGTTGGAGGTTCTTGAACAGATTCGGACGGGGCACATTGACAGCATGGTTAACAATGCGAATAAGAGGAGCATATCACCATCAAATAACGATCCATCACCACCGAACAGTAGAAAACTGGGGCGCAATGAGTTCGACCTCCACAGCTACAGTTCAGTTCTAGATAAGATTTCCAACGATAAGCATGTGAAGGTTGAGATAAACAGAAAGGTCCCTCTGCTTTCGAGTCTGTTCTAAAGAGTTATATATATATATATATATATATATATATATATATATATATATATATATATATATATATATATATATATATATATATATATATGTTCTACGCAGCATCAATATTAGATGCGATCTTACAATACTAATTTATGCATAGTTTAGACTAATTATGCATGAAATATATGCATTTCGTGCATCAAAATTTCATTGCATTAAAAGATGCAATATATGCATTAAAATATTAGATTATATGCATCAAAGATATTGCATATTTTAATGCATTAAATTTTGACGCACAAATGCATATATTTCATGATAATTAAGACAAAACTCACGCATAAATTAAGATCAGAAAGATCGCATCTAATATCGCAGACGCATGTAACGCGCCCTATATATATATATATATATATATATATATATATATATATATATATATGCGTCCTCAGACTTAGTGGATTTTCATGTGGATGTGTTGGAAGGATCATAGTACCTCTCTTTGGAAAGAAATGCATGCAGTAATGCCGTTGGTGGTGATCAACTATTTGTGAAACCCAAGGAAACGGAACTATGGGGAAGGAAGCTTTAAACCGCAGATTTCCTTTAGGCCACAAAATCTCGTTTGCAGTTGCATCAGAAAATTGAACTACAGATGTAATTCGTTCTTGCACTTGATTTTAATCTTCTTTCAAGGTATCATATAAAACAATTTTAAGGCTTGCATTCCAATTCAAAGTATTCCCAAAAACTTCTCATTTATAAATATCGTTTTTCATTACTTCTTTGGAGAGGTTAGTGCTTTCTTTTTCAAAAAATAGTAAAGTATTATTATGTGAAAATCACATTTAATAAAAACAAGTAATCATAGATTTTTATATTAAGAAAGTATAAATTAGCTTTCAAAAAACATTTGTTTTATCTTAAATCAATAAAACCAAGCCAAATTATGTCAAGGGAAACGAATAATAACTACGATATATATTTCAAAAATTGACAATTGACAATTACTTGGTGCAATCTTTTTAACCACCGATTCATAATTTATAAGGGCGAGATACATATAATACTCTTATTATTTGATTCAATTACATATTAGTACTTATAGTTTGGATATGTACATCAACACCCAAATTTCATCTCCAACTATGACTTTTGGACGAATTCGTAATTGTTCAAATTATTTGTTTACATGAATGCTTGTTTGAACAATTATATCCACACACCAATCTTACCTCTGATGTTGACTCTTGGATGAATTTGTAATTATTCAAACTGTGGGTACTAATTTGGTTTGGAGTCATTTAGTCGAGGTAGAATATGTAAATATTCATAATTTATAATAATTTACATCCTCTTTCTATCTATTTTTTCTCTGGAATCACCACCATAATTAATTGGTAATAAATAATATTCAACTTTTTGCTTCGTATTTTCTCTCAATCCACTTTCTCTTTCTAAAATTATCACTCAATTAATTAGCATCAACATTCAAATTTGTAGGCAGCTTCTCTTTACTCATTTGGCACTTTAGAGTACGACTCCAGATAATTGGTACCAATATTTAAATTTTTTTGTCTCATTTCTCTCTACCCACTATCTCTCTATAAATTATCAACCCAAGTATTCGATACTCACATTCAATTTGTACTCTAGATCCGTCCATCAATTTTCGCTCTCTCTACAATCACTACACCATATATGGTCTTTGCCAACACATACAAAAAGTGTAAGAAAACATAAATAATGTTGCCATAACCCCAAAGTTGGTTTAAGGATACATTTTTTCCAATTTCAGTGATGTTGGATATAGCTCCGTAGCCTTAGGGGTGTAAACCAACACTTTGGTCAATCTATGGCCACATCATTATATATGTTGCATTAGCCATCTATGGCAACATATTTGGCCTATGGCAACATGAATTTGTAATGTTGAAATAGATTCTATTGCAACACCCTTTTTTCTTCTGCAACACTTGTCGATCTAACACTTAATTTTTTTGACAACACTTTTGAGCTTTATTGTAACATTATTTTATTATCACTTTAAATATTTCGCAACACATTTGTTTGCTATTGCAACACTTTTTTACTAAATATTTTTTTATTTTAGCAACACCTTTTTTGTTATTGCAACATTGTTTATTAAACACTTTTCAGAATATAGCAACACTTTTTTTTATTGCAACATTCTTTTATTTAACCCTTCCGTATTTAGCCACACATTTTTATGTTACCTAAATTCCTAATCTTGATGATCAGAATCACAATTATATTTGAATAATATTTCACATGCCAAAATTGCCAAAAGGAACCAGTATAATTTTTTAACTTCAAATACCAAATATACGGTTACACAACCAAACTTAAACATAGCCAATGTTCAAAATGAACTAACTACACAAATCTGCCCAAAATATTAAAGTATAACATAATCTCCTAAATGTCATCATAGTTAGGTGCTTAGTTCAAAAGATTAGTGAAACACTATGCACTCCCAATGAAAAACATCAATGGGAAACATTGTCACTTGAAACATCAGTTGATGGCTCAACACATAGCTCATCAATATCGACCTTCAATTCTGGATTATTTTCTGCTATTTTGGTCATCATCAGCTTGACATTCTCTTGAACCTTTTTGTCAACTCTTTCATCCATCTCGTGCGCAAGTTGTTCCCGAATTTTTGTTGTTAAATTTGCCAAGTAGTGATCTGAGATGGTTGATGTGGGGGTTGCTACAAATTTGTCTTGTGGCTGCTTTTTCCGAATAAGTCTGCCAAGTAGATATGAGGGGTCGTGCTCCTTGCCACCATGAACTAGTTGGTTAGCAGCCTCAATAGTCCCTCCCTCCAGAAGTTTCTTGACAGTTGACTGTAACAAGAACAAATTAAACAAACAATTGCATAATGGAACATGATTGAACAATTTAAATAACTATTGAAATAGCCCTTACAATTTTTTCTTTAATCGCTTCAGTAGGTAACTTATACTCGCGATCCACATTCCTTTTGCGTGTTTCAGCAAAAATTTGAGCATCTGATAGTGGTGCCACCGGTTCTTCAGCATCAACCGGCGTTTTCTCAATTACCTTGCAAAAAACTAAGTTTCATTTTCGACAAGTAGAGTTTTACAATTTTAACAATAAGGTCTACATCGTACATAGATTTTTCAAAACATGGGTTACATTGTACAAAAAAGTTAAGGCACCAGTGACTAAAGTAAGGCAGATTACATTTGAAAAAAAAAAGTAAGGCAGATTACATTTGAACCTCATCATTAAACTTAGTTTAATATATAAACACACAGTACAAGATTTTAACAATTCTAACAAGTGTTTGCAGTTCATGTCTATTGTACGAAATTATCAAAAACAAGTAATCATACCAACTTGTTGCAGACTTGGGTGAAACTTCTAGGTCCGGTTGTATGTGTTTCTATTAAATGACTTCTAGATTCTGCATTTCTTCTAGCAGCCGCCTATAAATATGGAGACATAAAGAATAAAATGCATATGCTGAATAAATGATGTACTAATATGGAATATTTATTTTTAAAGTTACCTGAACATCTTCGTCAGCCCAATATTGTAAAAGAACCTTAAAGCCTTTTTCAGGAACCTCTCTAGGCCTATTCTTAATCCCCTCCTCATCAGTTTCATAGCATGTGTAATGATTTTTCTTGATGCGGGATTTGAAAGCCATAAACTGATTGCGCATCGTTTTCATTACCCATGCTCTACCCTCCTCGGGAATGATATACTTGTCCTAGGATAAATTATAATCAAACTTAAACATCTTCTAAAGAAAATTTATGAATATATATTACATGTGGTTAAGAGGGATGATTAGTGCATTACCTTGACATACTCCCACAAGATGTCCTTTTCAGGAACTTCACGCCAAGTAACACATGTAAGCGAAACAAAGTCACTATAAGAATAAACCTCAAAGACTTCGGATAATATCTGAAGTAAAAACGTTATAATTACCGAAGTCTATGTTCGTGTAGTAAAAGGTATACTTTAGACTTTCCTTTTTATGCGAAGTCTAATATCCTAATAACCGAAGTCTATCTCGGTTTTTTTTCTAATTATGATCCAAATGTGGGGGTAAGTGAAGTAAAAGAATACATTTAACTTCGGTTAATTTATAATTGGCATAGTAAAACAGGGGCTTTTACTTTGTTTTTTTTGCAGTATTATATATTAGTATTTCACATTTCAATTTAAAATTCATTGCCAAAATCTACATTCACCTTAACTAATTAACCATCAACCACAAGAGCTCAATAATATAAAAACCAACACTAAACCGCATTCATAAGCAACTATCAATTCCCAAAATATCTCCCAAAAATAATTCGATAATATATAATTTGTATCATTACAAAATATCTCCCATACATAATTTGTGCCATGCACCAAAAATCTCATTACAAAACATCTCCCGCTCTATATTAACTGTAATCTCCAAAAACATAAAAACAACAAAACAATGCTCCAACATCTCTAATTATTCATAGCAATAATTGGAACCAAAACTCATTTGTTGGATATAGTTGATTTCATCCCATGACACCAGCAGAACTTGTAAGTTGCTGGAACATCTCTATTGAATCCGAGAAGTGGATTTACAATCTGTTTTGGAAAAGATAAAGCAGAATAGATTATCTACATCGTAGATTTAACCAAAAAGGAACAACTGCTAGGCGAATTCATTCCAGACCATTAGTGATGAGAGATAAGCTATTCCATATCAACTGCTAGGCGAGCCAAGTAAGACAAATAACAGGTTAAGCCACTATTTCTAAACAAAAGCAAAGAAACCAGATTGATTAAACCTAATTACTAAACCCGTCCCGTCCCGTTCCGTCCCATCCCAACCGAGATAAGGTCCACGCGGGATGAAATTCTGAAATCACCAATCCCGTCCCACTTGTTATTACACGGGACGAGACGTGGGATGACCCCGACCCGTCCCATGCCCACCCTTAAGAAAATTAGCAAGCCCTTCTATTAAAGTTGGAAGGAAAATGATCAAACCTGAAAGTCCACTACTAGTGTAACGAACGGAGCTGCTTGATGCATCTTGCAGCATCTTTTACCTGGTAAGGTAGGACCCAACTGTCAATTATTTTAAGATTGTATGTATACCAGGGGACTTTAGAAAGTAACCATTCTTGATGAGAGTAGAGTTTTATTTCATTCAGGCACTTTACCTCTACTGAGAGAGTCTGCTCCTCCTCATAACTAAACTGACTTTGATCTGACCACTGATCCCTTTCTTTTTTCAAATGGCCGTTAAATCTATTAGAAATAATTATTATTAGATCAGCTATACTCGATTTAAATTTTTAGTCCTTCTGTTAGGAAAAACAAACACCCTGTATCGAATCAGCCGGGATACCCGATCCCTGTATCGATTGTTATTTGTTATTGAGAAGGTTTTGACATATATGCCAAATACAGTAAAGGAAATCAGACGAGGCTTAAGGATTTATCATGTATCGAAGACCACCTCGAATCAAAGATAAGTGAAGCTCACAAGACAAAGAAGAAGACTTGTAATAGATCAAGTATGGAAAACTGTCTCGACATCCTAAATACTGATACCTTCCATACAGCCTACAAAAGGACAAGAAAGAACACAAGTCAAGTTCCGTTGAACAAAGAAGTATTTAAATACTCAAGGATAAAGTATTTAAATACTGTCAGTCTTCAGATCTTCAGAATCCCGCGAAATCCGGATCATGTCATATTCCCGTTGAAGGAAATCTTATTCAAACGGACATCTCAACGGATACTTTCTTCAGAGGCTATATATATCCTTGAAGACATTGAAGATCAGTTACATCCCAAGTAACATAACTCTCAAAGCTATCAAAGTTATCATCTGAGCAAACATATCTCCAAAGCATACTGCTATTAAGAACGAAAGAGATATACAGTGCTCAACATCAAGAACAGCTATCATCAGATCTTGATATTCAAAGCTGCTGTTCTTACCTGGTTACTTAACCTTTTTCCTCTGTGTAAAAACCGAGCTCTGTGTGAACTCAACAAGTTATTCTGACCTGTGTGGGACGAATAAGGACGAAGCTTTGGAACTGTGTGTGAAGAAGCTAGTCAAGAAGGAAGCTTTAACCAATCTGTGTGAACGGTTGAAAGTGATATTCTTTGTATCAACTGTGAACGATACAAGGATAGGTTTGTTTATAATTACGTAGTTGTGTACGCAGAATTATATAATAAACTTTTACTCTGTGTGGAGGACCGGTGGACGTAGAGGGGTTTACCTCGAACCACTTAAATTATCGTGTCATTTACCTTCACTTTTTGTTTGAAATTACCGTGATATATTAAGTATACACTAAATACTCTGTCGTATCCACGGCAACTAATCGTATCCAAGACTTCCGCTACGCACTCGCATTTAGATTCCATACGCTTGTTGTTTAAACTACTTTTCCAAAGCGTATCCAAGATACTTAAGTGGCCAACAAGTGGTATCGGAGCGGTTGATTCTAAAAAGAATCTCGTATTTCTTTTCACCGAATCGATTCAAATCACTTATTTTCAAAACAGCTTTCTTTCATTCCTATATTATCGATGGATACTTCTATGAAAAACAAAGTCCCTAAGTTCTCTATTAACGAATTTGAATTTGGAGAATTAGAATGGAAGCTCATCTTGCAAAGAATGCACAAAGAGATGATCTTTGTTATACAGGATGGTCCGATCAAGATCATGAAGGTCAATCCAGCCGCAAGGATTGAGGGCCAAGCCCATGCTGAAATGCTCGAGAAGGAACGCGAGCAATGGACAACCGATGAAAGGAAGCGAGCCAATCTCGACAACGTGGCTAAGAACGCGTTATTTGTCACTCTTGACAAAGGCACGTTCTCAAAGGTAAAGAGATGCAAAACAGCCAAAGAAATCTGGGATAAACTCAAGTTAATTTGTGAGGGAACTGAGCTCTCAAAAGAAAACAAAATTTCAAAACTTACTCAGCAATTCGAATCTTTTGAAATGAAACCAACGGAAACACTTGAGGAACTTGACCTCAGATTTACTGGTATTGTTGGTGAACTTGAAGCGTTGGGCAAGATTTACACCCAAAAGGAGAAGAACTTAAAAATTTTCAGATCTCTCCCAGCCCGATGGGACATTAAGACCACAGCTATGCGTGTATCATGTAATCTTAATGAAATATCCACTTTTGATCTCTTCTCGACCTTAAAGCTTTTGAGTATGACATTGTGAAGAGAGAAAGTCAAGAATCTCCTTCAAAGGTCACACTCCGCCAACAGATCGAACCATCGACACAGCATGCCTAGCTCGTCGAAGCCCTGGCCACAAGAGCGCCGACAAAGGACGACATTCATCACAAGATGAAATGGCGCTTCTAATGCATAAATTCAAAAAGTTCATCAAACGATCTGAAAGACTCCTACAGCCCAAACACACAACAAGGTAAGTACCAAAACCTCATCCGTGATGTTAACTCGTGCTATAATCTAGGAAACTGTGCCATTATGCAAACAAATGTCCTCATCCCAAAGTCCAAAGATTGCCCGAGGCCGAGCAACAAGAGCGAGATGAAAGAAGACGTGCTTGGAAAGACAAGCTCAAGGCCCCGATTGGAGAATCAAGCACCATCCAAATCTGCGAATGTCTTGGTGGTCATCGAGAGTGATTCATCCGACGATGAGTTCGATGATAAAGCATACATGTGCTTTATGGCCAAAGATGTTCCGAAGGTGAAGACAATGACGATGAGGTAAGTTCAACCTCGCTTATTCCATCTAATGCATCTCATACTTTGAAAATATGATGAATGAATTCAAAAACATTCAAAAAGCCCATGAGACTCTAAAATCGAGAATATACAACTTCAATTAACAAATCTAGAGTGAAAGATGAAAATGACTTTAAAATAAACTATGAAAATATGTCTCTTGATTGTGAAACCAGCAAGGTCGATTTTGAAAAACTCATGGAGAGCAATCATCAACTTGCTCATGAACTAAATGTAGTTAAAACCCATAATGAGAGCAAGACAAATGATTTGGTTCTACTACAAACCAAAATTACAACTCTCGAGAAGCGAGAAACTGAACTTGAGACCATTCTAAAGTCTTTTGAAAAATCGTCCAAAAGAATGGAAGAAATTCTGAGCACTGGGCAACATGCTCATGATAAAAGTGGCTTAGGATACAGCTCATGTTCGAATAAAAGTAAAACTAGTACTGGGTTCGTCAAGAGTGTGGAACACATTCCGGAATCGGAAGATACTCCCAGTCCTATAAAGGAACCTGCTG
This sequence comes from Orobanche coerulescens, assembly GCA_033398695.1. Lineage (NCBI taxonomy): Eukaryota > Viridiplantae > Streptophyta > Magnoliopsida > Lamiales > Orobanchaceae > Orobanche > Orobanche coerulescens. The sequence continues at coordinate 146,445,957 of CM065803.1, forward strand.
TACCGAGAAAACCAAAAGCTGAAATTCCGCCCCCTCAACTCTACTATTCGAGACAGTGGAATCAACAACCACTCAGAAGGCGTAATCTAAAGCATGCTCCACAAGCATATCATCAAAGCCGAAAGTCATTCAGAAAGAAGATGGTATCCAACCACCAAAGGCCCGCACAACAGTACCCTCAGTACAGTGCGCCTAGGTATTGGATACAGGAGCCCCGTTATCCCTCAAGACAGCAGATGCCGATCAAAGATCAACAACAGCATTGGGAATCCAACTGGAGACCCAGAAGACAAGCTGTTAGGCCTAGAAAAATGGCTCCACCTCCTAGACGGCACTCGTACTGGAATAATAATAATAATCCTGAATTTTACATGCATAATAATTATCATGATTATAACAACTACGGATATGCCCCCCGTAGATATCGCAATACTGTACCGAGTACATCCTACAAAGAAACCAATTGCCGTCAGAAAACTGGGTACCTAAAGGAACTAACATATATGGACCCAAAATCAAAGGGGACCTAAATCTACCTAATTTCTTTGTTACAGGACATCCTAGAGGAGGATACAGGTACTTCGATAGTGGATGCTCGTCACATGACCGAGACAGAGCAAGCTATCTCGATTTTGTAGAAGGTCGCGGTCCGAAAGTTCGCCGTGATAAGTCTAAAGGAAGAACAAGAGGGAAAGGAAACCTACTTGTCGGGAAATTCAAGGTCACCGATGTTGCATATGTTGAAGGCTTACAGTATAATCTACTTAGTATTAGCCAGTTCTGTGATAAACAGTTCTCGGTGAAGTTCTATATAGATCGATGTAGAGTCAAGAACACCCAAACCAAGGAAGTTGTGCTTACAGGAAGCAGATCAGGTAATATGTACATTGGCCGATCGAAGCCTATGAGCTCCTCAATTCCATGTTTTGTTGCCAAAGGCACTGCAGATCTTAGCTGGCTATGGCACAAGAGGATGTCTCACGTCAACTTCAAGACGATCAACAAGCTTTCAAGACAGTGTATGGTAAGAGGTTTGCCAGATGTGTCATTCAAGAAAGACAGCGTCTGCGGACCATGCCAGAAAGGCAAGCAAATCAAGTCAACCCTGAAGAGCAAATCCTACCTTTCAACCCAAAGAGTGTTGGAAATGCTACACATGGATCTCTACGGTCCTGTAGACCCAGTAAGTTTGGGAGGTAAGAAATATTGCATGGTTGTTGTTGATGATTATTCCAGGTATGCTTGGACGATCTTTCTTAGCACGAAGAAGGAAACAACATCAAGGCTACCCGAGCTCCTGAGAAAGTTGCAGAATGAAAAAGCATCGAGTATCGTGTGCATTCGTTCCGACAGAGGTACTGAATTTACTAACCATTTCATAGAACAATACTGTTCGGAGAATGGAATACAGCACGAATACTCAGCTGCCCGAACACCTCAACAAAATGGTGTTGCCGAGCGAAAGAATAGGACGTTGAAAGATGCAACAAGGACAATGATTGCCGAAAGCAAATTGCCGCAGCGTTTCTGGGGTGAAGCAACCAATACAGCGTGCTACACTCAAAACCGTCAGATCGTCAACAAGCACCACAACAAAGCGACTTACGAGGTATGGAACAACAAAACTCCATTAGTTTCGTATTTTCACATTTTGGATGCGTGTTACGTATTGAACAATGGGAAGGACCAACTTAGAACATTTGATGAAAAATCGATGAAGGAATATTCGTAGGATACTCCTCCGTCAAAGAAAGCTTTCGAATCTTTAATAAAAGGAGGTGACGATCGAGGAATCGATTCATGTAGTGTTCGACGAACCACACCATGACCCTACAGAGTAGATGATATCACTCGGGACATTCACCATCTATCTATCTTGGATCCACCTACACCCATAGAACCCGTAGTTGATTTAAAAATCAACCCCGCACTGTAAGAATCGATGTGGATGAAGCCGACGCTGCATGTCAAGCCGTACCCACGTAAACTTTCGATACAAGACGGGATCCCGAACTAGAACCCGACCGAAGATGGTTGAGAGATCACCCGCAAGAGCTGATCATTGGAAACATTAATGCGGTGTTTCTACTCGTAGGAGAATACAGAGTACACAAGGAAATGTACTTTGTGCACAAGAAGAATCTAATGTCGAAGTCTCACGCTTCGAATGGAAATCTCAATCCGAACTTAGGAGACTCAATATGTGCACTATCGCTGTATTCTTAGCCCAGTCCGAACCTGTTTCGACCATAGACGCTCTAAACAACTCTCATTGGATAACATCTATGGAATAAGAGCTTAACGGCTTCGAAAGAAACAATGTATGGTATCTTGTACCCAGACCGACACACCAATCGGTTATAGGAACCAAATGGGTATTTCGAAACAAAAAGGATGGAAATGGACTTATCATAAGAAACAAATCCAGACTAGTAGCACAAGGCTATTGTCAGGAAGAAGGAATCGACTATGATGAAACCTTCGCCCCTGTAGCGAGACTAGAAGCCATCAGGATATTTTTAGCCTTTGCCGCCCATAAGAATTTTATCGTATACCAAATGGACGTCAAGAGTGCTTTCCTGAATGGAGAGCTTTCAGAAGAAGTTTATGTTGAACAACCACCAGGGTTTGCCAACACGGACGGTATCGATCTAGTTTACAGGCTAAGGAAAGCGCTGTACGGACTTAAACAAGCCCCTAGAGCCTGGTACGAAACCCTGTCCCAGTATCTAACCAACAACGGATTTGAGAAGGGTGCTGTCGACAAAACCTTGTTCAAAATACAGGAAGGTGATGACCTTCTAATGGTACAAATTTATGTCGATGATATTATTTTTGGTTCAACTAACCTTGATCTATGTCAAAGGTTCTCACATCCCATGCAAAGCAAATTTGAAATGAGTATGATGGGGGAACTTAGTTATTTCCTAGGTTTGCAGATAAAGCAGATGCCTACAGGTATATTCATCAACCAGGAGAAATACAGCAAGGAGCTTCTCAACAAATTTGGAATGAACACTTCCAAATCCTCGCCAACCCCCATGAGCACTTCCGTGCAAATTAGTGCTGATGAAGCCGGAAAGCCGTTTGACCAATCACTCTACAGGAAGCTCATTGGTTCGCTCCTGTACCTAACGGCTAGCAGGCCCGATATCCAGTTTGCTGTTGGAGTGTGTGCGAGATACCAAGTTGCACCTAAGGAATCACACTTCAATACGGCTAAACGAATCTTGAAATACGTTAAAGGAACAGTCGATGCAGGACTGTGGTATCCTAAGGAAGGCGGATTCGATTTAGTTGGATACAGCGACTCGGATCTCGGAGGTTGCAAGCTAGATAGGAAGAGTACAAGTGGAACTTGTCACTTTCTCGGACCTAGACTCGTATCTTGGTTCGGTAAGAAGCAATTGGCTAACTCTCTTCCACGGCCGAATCGAATACTATGTCGCCGGTAATCGCCGTATGCGAGATCCTTTGATGCAAAGAACAACCGCCGATTATGGAATCGATGCTAGAGAGACTCCAATCATGTGTGATAGCACGAGTGCAATTGCAATCACGCATAACTCGTTTTGCACTCGCGCACAAAACATATCAACATGAAACATCATTTCATCAGAATCATGTCGAGAACAAGGATGTTCGCCGGAAAAAGTCCATACGTACATCCAAATTGGCCGACATTTTCACCAAGCCTCTCGACACGGCAAGATTCAACATGCTAAGAACAATTGGGAATACCGCAATGACTCCTGTAAGTAAATTTACCGCTTTTACTCAACAATTGAGGGGAATCTCAGAAGACCCGTGAATACGATATCAACATTAATTATCTGTACACTCGTAATCATCAATACGATCAGTAGCGAACGAAGGCATATGAATCCTACGGTGATGTGTGCAATAATTAAGGGGGAATCTTGTAGGACCCATGAATACAAAGATTAATCCAAATATTCTCAGATGGAATTTAAAACCCATTAGTACCTTTTTAAGGGGGAACGTCAGACGACGCGAGAACAAAGACATACTATGGGATTTCGATTCATATATAATATAATATTATTTCCTTTTTAAAATAATTTTTGTCCACGTGCCATGTTTTAAGTCAAACGTCATGTTCATTAAATGCCTTACACGACATCAGGACAACTGAATCACAAAAGCCGCGATGTTGTTAAATAGTTTATTATTGTTAAACCGCCGTTGTAGGCATGTAGGGTACTCAACTTATGTCGAAGTGGGACCCATTGTATTTTAAAACCTTTTAATGGATTAGCGTACGATTACACTAAATCCATCCCGACCGTCGATTTCAAAACCGGTTCCCATCCCTTAAAATCGACCATTCGTACTCTGCAAAACCCTATTTCGCCGCCCAAGTATAAAAGGATCAGATTCGCCATTAGAGACTCTTTACGCTTTCGCAATTACAAGAGATCTCAAGCAAACAAATTTACATATTTTCTGCATATTCACTGCATATTTCTACTGTTTTCTTCCCCCTTCGTTCTAAGAAAACATCCATGGCTACTCATTCTTCTTCCCCGTTCAAGAAAACTTCCAGCATCATTGATGGCGGATCTTCTCGAAACTACCATCATCGAGCGTATAATCTCGGAAATCAACGACACCGAACCGATGGAGTATATCATTACTCGTCTTGAACAACAAGGACTTTATCGCTTCGGAAGCAAAATCGCCGACAAATACGACGCTCATCTAGTTGAGGAATTCTACCTCAACGCTGCCGTTCGTTTTCTCTCACTAGCCCAGGGAGGACATGTTGCTGACATCACCGCAACAGTCCAAGGAGTGCAAGTCTGCATCAATAGCGACTTACTTCAGAAAATCTACAGGCTGCCCGCCGACGGCCTGACCATGGACCAGCTTGAGACGTTTGGGTCTCAAGAGCTGATTACCAAGTTTTATGGACTATTTACCGGGTCCAAAGTGGTTGATATGGTGACAACCACGTGCCACAAGAAAAATTTTCTTCTTCATTTCGTTTATCTCCACGATTTCTGTTCCAGGATCATTGAAAATCGAACCGGTGCGTTCGAGATGTGCACGAATCTTAGGTTCAGAATGATGGTCGCTATCTTGACCTGTGAAAAGGTCAACTGGTGTCAAATCATTTTGAAACGTCTTGAGGAAGAGGTGTGCAAACCGGCCACCCAAAAGAAATCATTTGGTTTAATGCTAAACTACATTCTGACGAGGTGCGGAGTCCAGCAATCCGCCGATGCCAAGAAAAACAGCTCACGGATATATTTAGGAGGCGTCAAACCCTCTGCTTATAACCAGAGCACAATGCATGCCAATCACCCAAGAACCAGGCACATGCCTATTTCTGACAACCCCAGAGACGAAACCGTGAAGGTCCCTGAATTGGAATCTTCAAAGAAGAAGCGCAAGCGTTCTCACAGCAAGAAGCACTCCGCTGATGAGAAGTCGAAGAAGAGACTCCGGAGGCTCTCAAAAATCAAAGCCAAACACTCTGAAGATGTCTCGCCCGTGGCGCAACCCACTGATATAGCACCCCAGGGCCCAACCCCTGCGGAAGAGGTGTCTCCTACTGCTTCGACAGTAGATCCCGAGCCTTTGGCGGCTACGACGGATGTAGAGACATCTGCCAACATTCAAGACGTTAGCACGTCGGCTACCCATTCGGAGCCAAAAGCTACTTCTCCTCTACGGGATTCCACACCCGTGCAGGATCCAATTTCCTTCGGGGCACCATCCCCTGCAAGGAGTCCATCTTCCGTACAGGATCCCATACTGCATCGAATCCTCAAACAGCTCCAGCACGTGATTCAAGTCCCTCCTGCACTCAATTATAAATCAAACACTTCTTCAAGACAAATTGAACAGCGTACGAAAGATTTCGCAATGGAAAAGCTTTAGGCTAGCTCCGCATTTACGACACCGCATAACCGGAGCGAATGGAGCCACGAAGAGCGATTTGTCTCCGAAGCAGACTCAACGAAATTGAGGCCCCGTCGATGGTACAACGCTACTTCCAAAGATCTCATTGAAAGCCACCTGCTGCACAAATCCGACGCCAGAAGAAAAGGAAAGAAGAAGTCAGAGGACTCTCCCATCAATCCAAAAGACGACGACGACCACGACTCAGACGACGACGACGATGCTCTTCAAGCAGGTCTGAGAATGAGCCGTGAAGAGGCTGAAGCCCAAGCCTTCTCTCCACACAGAAAAGACGAAGGGCCATCTACCCAAGCTAATCCACCTTCGCCACAGCCGGAGAACATTCCAGAACAGGAGGAATCAGTCCCTCCAGTCGAGGAAAATCAAGAAATTTTGGAACAGGCACCCGAGCCTGTAGCGACCGAAGAAGCCATTCCTGCAAGGCAACAGGAGGATTCAGTCCCTCCTGCATCCACATCTGCCGCAGAACCTTCGCAACAGGACGCTTCTGAACCAACTATTGCCATTCCACAAGAAGCTACTCCCGCCCCTGCAACCTTGGAATCCGAGGACGGTAACGAACCTGAGGATATCCAACCTACTTCACGTCCATCCGTGAACGTAAGGAGGTTAAACGGTGCTGAAGACTTCGCCACTCGACTCTCCTATCTCTGCCGCACGTAAAGAGCGCCCGCAAGCTCTTGGCCTTCGATCGTATTTATCCAAGATGCGATTAACGCTCTCTTCCGTAGAAAAGGCACTGAACTGGATGCACACCTCTGCAGTTGAAGAAATGACAACTCTTCAACACAAAGTATCTCGAGTTGTCGATGCATTCATCATCTTGCCAGAAGTGTTCAAGCAAGCCTTGAAAATCATGGAAGATAAACAAGCGCAATCTGCCAAGGAGGAAGCTTCAAGACAAGAATTGCAAGCCAAGATCGCTCGTGCAATGATAGAGAATAGCTCTCACCGCGTGCGCATGACAAATCCATTCAAGAGATATCGCAGACTCTTTCCTCCTCGTTGAAAGAATAAACAAGATCGAGACCAAACAGACGCCGCTCTTGAAATCCCGCAAAGTCTTGATGAGGCCAAAAGGGGGAAGAAGCTCGAGAAGCCGCAAGGAGAATAAGACCGCAACAGAAAGGGAATTTGAGGCTGCCAGAGCAAGATAGCCGCCGAATTGAACAAGCTAGCACCTCAACCCCAAAGCTTTAGAATTTCGTGCTCAGCACTGTAATTCCATGACCCAAATGTCCCTTGGCAAAATCTTGTTCAAAGACCTTCTAAATACGTCTGCCAACCAACCGCAACCCAACTGCCGAAGAAGTGAAGCACTGGAGGAAGAATGAACTGATGAGATATTTTGTCAGACTCATCAGGGAATCCGCCATCTTCAAAAATTATAAGACATTGGCGGAAGCGGCAGATAGGTTTTCAAAGATGCTTGAAGAAGGTAAACTCCCTCTCCAAATTGAAATGAAATCAAAACATAGAAGAGGAGATCGGGTCACCCATCCAGAGGATTGGATACTTGCCTTTGATCGTTCATATGAAGGAAGAGCGATTTACCAGGAACGAGGCAATGATTCACTTCAAAACTGGTGGCGCGGCACCGAGTATGAGCCAGGAAAGAGACCATGGAGGCATGCGGATCAAAGATAAAAAGCTGAAATTTATGTATATTATTTTTTTGTAATTTCCATTCGACACAAACTTTGTACTCAATCTTTTTGAATATCAATAAAACAGTTTGTTTGTCTTGAAAGATTACAACTCGTAATCTACTGTGTTAATGTATGATTATTTAAAATTGTTTGATAAGGAATCTCAAGTTAGATAAACTTGATTGAAAAATTAAGCAATACGAACTAGTCTACGAACAGTTCATAGTTTCAGTTGTAAACTTAGAATACATTGTAAGATTGTGCCTGCGCGCCAATCATAGGCTTAAGTTGTAATAAATCTCAAACTGTATCGAACATGCCTGCGAGCAGTTCATTATTATAGACTAAGTCACTAAGTCAGACCTATTGACAAGAGACCAAGAAATCTGCCAGAAGTCATCGAAGAAGAACGCTTCATGAAGAAGGTTTTGGCATCATCAAGAAGACTCGAAGAGTTGAAGTAAGTTAAGTCTTGGCAAATTGTCAAAAAGGGGGAAATTGTTAGGAAAAACAAACACCCTGTATCGAATCAGCCGGGATACCCGATCCCTGTATCGATTGTTATTTGTTATTGAGAAGGTTTTGACATATATGCCCAATACAGTAAAGGAAACTGTATCGAGGCTTAAGGATTTATCATGTATCGAAGACCAGCCTCGAATCAGCATAAGTGAAGCTCGTCAGTACAGCAAGAAGACTTGTAATAGATCAAGTATGGAAAACTGTCTCGACATCCTAAATACAGTCACCTTCCATACAGTTCACAAAAGGACAAGAAAGAACACAAGTCAAGTTCCGTTGAACAAAGAAGTATTTAAATACTCAAGGATAAAGTATTTAAATACTGTCAGTCTTCAGATCTTCAGAATCCCGCGAAATCCGGATCATGTCATATTCCCGTTGAAGGAAATCTAATTCAAACTGACATCTCAACGGATACTTTCTTCAGAGGCTATATATATCCTTGAAGACATTGAAGATCAGTTACATCCCAAGTAACATAACTCTCAAAGCTATCAAAGTTATCATCTGAGCAAACATATCTCCAAAGCATACTGCTATTAAGAACGAAATAGATATACAGTGCTCAACATCAAGAACAGCTATCATCAGATCTTGATATTAAAAGCTGCTGTTCTTACCTGGTTACTTAACCTTTTACCTCTGTGTAAAAACCGAGCTCTGTGTGAACTCAACAAGTTATTCTGACCTGTGTGGGACGAATAAGGACGAAGCTTTGGAACTGTGTGTGAAGAAGCTAGTCAAGAAGGAAGCTTTAACCAATCTGTGTGAACGGTTGAAAGTGATATTCTTTGTATCAATCTGTGTGAACGATACAAGGATAGGTTTGTTTATAATTACGTAGTTGTGTACGCAATAATTATATAATAAACTTTTTACTCCTGTGTGGAGTACCAGTGGACGTAGAGGGGTTTACCTCGAACCACTTAAATTACTGTGTCATTTACCTTCAGCTTTTACTGTTTGAAATTACTGTGATATATTAAGTATACACTAAATACTCTGTTGCTGTATCCACGGCAACTAACTGTATCCAAGACTTCCGCTACGCACTCAGATTTAGATTCCATACAGTTTGTTGTTTAAACTACTTTTCCAAACTGTATCCAGTATACTTAAGTGGCCAACACCTTCTATGAATAGAAAAGGACATACAATTCAAAAAAATCTAGAGAAGAGGCCCTACTGCACCTTCAGAAGAGTTGCAATTCAAAATAATCATATAAGTAAACTTACAACAAAAGAAGAAAAACATTGAGAGAATAAATAAGAAGGTAAAAGAAATTTACCCTTTCTGCTTCTTTTAGATCATCCTCAATCATCATCTGCTTCTGCTATTAAATTTGTAACTCTAATAGTTTTCAACATATTCAAAGCAAGAACAAACTTAATTAAATATATGAGAAGGCAAACGACAATTCCTACAAGAAATTCATCAATCTCTCAATGAAGAAAACCATATTGATCAAACCTAATTACTGAAACAATTTGCATAAAAATCAAAATTAAAACAGAACTAAACATTAATCCTAACCCTACCGCATAAATCTCATCTTCACTATGATTCGGCCCACTAATCTCCTTTATATTCTTTAGAAAGTAACCATTCTTGATGAGAGTAGAGTTTTATTTCATTCAGGCACTTTACCTCTACTGAGAGAGTCTGCTCCTCCTCATAACTAAACTAACTTTGATCTGACCACTTATCCCTTTCTTTTTCAAATGGCCGTTAAATTGATTAGAAATAATTAGTATTATTAGATCATCTATACATAATTTAAATTCTTACTCCTTCTATTAATAGAAAACGAAATACAATTCAAAAAAATCTAGAGAAGAGGCCCTACTGCACCTTCGGAATAGTTGCGTTCCTCTGGAATTTGCTCTTTCTCAAGTTTAGTGCCTTTTTCACATGCCTGAAATACGTCATATAAAATTAACATACTTCATGATTGCTTTCCTTAAGGCTTCCTAATGCCTCAATCTCAGCCCCAGGAATTACACTTGAAGCTTTCTGACGACTCTCCTGCAATTTAACCATGAATGAAGTCCAGATTTTATTTGAGAACAAACTTAGAACAAAAAATTACAGCTGAGAGCTACGATGTAGAGTGACTAAGTAATGTGGATTTAAAGAGTTATGAGACCATAAGAAAAAGGACTATCGCATGGGAGTAAGATCAGAAAGGATTGGCATTTAAAATGATGTGGCATGATAATCTCTGCTAAAGACATCACAATTTCAACTACAAGTGCAAAATGTAATTCATATCTTTCTATTGCACATGACAGCTATGCTCAAGCTCCAGATATTCAGCCTCTGTATTTTTTAGGTCAGCAAGGACTTTAGTATGCATAATTCCTTCATAATGTTTTTTGACTTGAACAAGAATCATATAAGTAAACTTACAACAAAAGAAGAAAAACAGTGAGAGAATAAATAAGAAGGTAAAAGAAATGGACCCTTTCTGCTTCTTTTAGATCATCCTCAATCATCATCAGTTCATTCTATAATTCTACTATTAAATTTGTAACTCTAATAGTTTTCAACATATTCAAAGCAAGAATAAACTTAATTAAATATATGAGAAGGCAAACGACAATTCCTACAACAAATTCATCAATCTCTCAATCAACTTCGTACCCGACAAATATCTTTTCTTAACTCAATGAAGAAAACCAGATTGATCAAACCTAATTACTGAAACAATTTGCATAAAAATCAAAATTAAAATAGAATTAAACATTAATCCTAACCCTACCGCATAAATCTCATCTTCACTATGATTCGGCCCACTAATCTCCTTTATATTCTCGATCGTCTTCTTCACGCTGCTCGGAATCGAAACCATACCGCGCGCTGCAGCTCCCTTAACCCCACTGCTCATCTTCTTCTTCAATTCCCCACCCCCAACACATTCACTATATATATATATATATATATATATATATATATATATATATATATATATATATATATATATATATATAGAGAGAGAGAGAGAGAGAGAGAGGTCAATTTAGTATCAGCAAATATACGAACCAACTAGTATAATTATATAACAGCCATGATTATTAGACGACTCAAACCAAAAGAAAAGTAGAAAACCCTAACCTCCTAAACCAAAGCGCCGCTTCAGACTTCTGCCGGACCACCGCTCGCCTTGCTGGTCGCCGTTATCCTTCAATTTCCGTCGTGCGCCTTGCAAGTGCCGCTCGCCGTCGCTTGTTCTGCTCTTTTTTTTTTTCTCTGCTCGTTCTTTTTTCTTTTCACTTATGGGTCACGGATGTTTTGAAGGGTTGGACTAGGGGTGGGCCGGCGGCTACAGGCGGTAGCGGGTTTTTATCGATGGATCTGTGAAAAAGAAATGGAGTGGGAAAAATTTTGGGGAGGAAATAATGGAGGAAATAATTGAGCGGGTGAAGAAGACGAGGGTTTTTTGGAGTGTGAAAAAAAATAAGGTTAAGTAAACATTTCACTGTTGTAAAAATATTGCGTCAAAAATAAAATTAAACACTTTTTACTTCAGTAATTATAAAATTAGCGAAGTCTTTTGAACTTAAAATTTCTAACTAGCTCCTGCCTTTTTGTTTGGTATCATTTACTGAAGTCTATGTGTGTTGTTTACTTCAGTAAATTGAAAAGCGAAGTTGTTGTTTGTTTTTACTTCGCTAATATACATTACCGAAGTGAGACGTACTGAAGTCTTTGATGTTTTTTCTACTAGTGCTAGTCCCTCACTGTTGTTCCTAAAAAATTGCTAAATTCTGATACCAATTTTTCATCAGCTGATACAGGTTGCCCGAGATTGTTTAGGGTGATCTCTCATTTCTCACTTCTCGTATGAACATGCTTCATTTTTGACTTTCCTCTAGTCCTCCTTTTTTTTGGTTTAGATGGTGCATCTATTCAACCAACAATTAAATTGTTATGCTATGATCCTTTAAAATTTTATAAGCAAAGATATAGGACTATGACTGTAAATTATACTATGTCAATGAGCTGTAAATACCTCATAAGGTTAATAAATTAAAGCCAATATATCCAAAGATAAATTGACATTATACGACCAACTAGAATTCAAAAAAGATACCTTCTTGTGACACCAAGTTATCAGTCTGAGTTTGCGACTGTGTCTGCAATATCTCAGTTTGAGCCTGTTTTTTTTGACGATCTCGTAACTCTAATTACCTTGTCATTGAACCAGGAGCTTTATCTTTTGATAATTTGAGCCTCTCCAAAGTAGGAACCACTGGTGTATTATTTTCCTACAAAATAAGATTGTCTAAAACCTCAATACACAGTTGTTTCGACAAAAACTAGAGATATAAAAAATTTGCTTTTAGGACAGGATACCTGTAATACCCGCTTGTAAATTCATTCATTTTTCATTCAGTAATTGTCACTCAGTGGATTTTCACTCATTAATAATCATTCACCATTCATGTTAATTCATTCGTGTTCATCGTTCGGACTAATGTTGAGTCGTGTATTGATATCGTTCAATGTTTCAACCTTGCTTGAGAATCGAGATGAGAATATTATCTTGATCGTTATAATTACTTCATTAATCGATGTTGATATTGGAGTTCATGCCATTTCAAATTTCCTTCTCGTTCGAATCATGCTATTGTTGGGTACATTTACAGTTCTTGTGTATCTCGTTGAGTTTTTCTAGCGGGATATTGTTTCTCCCTACTTGTTTTAAGTTTTGGGACGAAACTTCTTTTAAGGAGGGTAGTATGTAATATCCACAATTTGGATTTCCGGTAATTTTATTTTTTGGCGGAAGTCCATCTTAGCGACTCTATTGTTACCGTTTCGTCATTCCGAGGATGATTAATTCTACACTTTTTGTCATCCGAGTTCGTCTCGGTGTCGTTCTGTTGAGTTCCGTGTTCTTGAGCGACTTTTACACGTATGAGTTCGACTTTGTAAAATCACCATTAATTTTTGGAAAATCCAAAAATTCTGAATCTTTTCAATATTATAGAGCATCAAGTTAGCTTTCCAATGGTTCAAACGGTGTCGGAGTCCGGACGAGGGAGTTATGGTCGAAATAGCTAGGTCACTCACATTTTCCAGTTTTGGCCGAGCAGCCTGTACCGGGGGCCGCGGCTCCTGCCGGAAGGGCCGCGGCACACTGTCGAGTCACTGCCGCGGCACACTTGGCCGAGCCGCGGCACACACACATTTTTCAATTTTCGGCCAACCCGTCTGTACCGGGGGCCGCGGAACACTGCCGAGTCACTGCCGCAGCACATTCGTGCGCGCTGCTGCCGATCATCGGGGCGATTTGGCCCTGTGCCGCGGCACACTTCGGCCGGGCCGCGGTACACAGTGCAGTCTGCACTATAATTGCGGGTTTTTGTGAGAATCAAACCATTTTTGCCATTCTTCCACCTATATCCGCGAGAGAGGGCTTGAGGGGGAGACTTTCCTTCATCTATCACTTGAATACTTGGTTTTTCTTCATCTCCTTTCGATCGTGAAGCCCGAATAGTCGATCTAACGCGTGTTCTTCGAATCAAAGTGCTTGGATCTTCAAGAGGTAATTTCTTCAACATCTTGGATTTCGATTTTGTATTGAGATATGGTGTTTTGGATGTTAAGATCATGTTGTATGAAGTGATATACGCATGATTATGGATATGTTTGATTATTCATTGGATTATTGAAGGATTATTCAAGAACACTTTGAATATTGAGTTGGATTTGGGGGTTTTCGATTAATCGTTGTTGTAATCACGAATTTGAATATTCATATTGGATTATTGATCGTATTGAAGATGTTTTGTTGGTTTGAAACACTTCTTGGGGATTTGATGTTGGTATTATTGAAGTTTGATTGTAAACAATAGAAGTTTGGCCACAAAGTGTTCGATATAATGCCCCAATGAACTTGGTTTAGTCGTATCGACGTTTTGAGTTCGTTATATTCGTGTTTGATTCGTACGTTGAACGGATTGTTGGTAATTGTGTTATTCAAGGTTGTTCGAGCGATCGATATCTCAATTAGGACGTTGTTCGTGGAAGGATAATTGTCACCGGTGTTGTGTAACTTAATTCTTACTCGGTTAAAAGGATATTCATTCCTTTTTGTTGTTGTTCATTCATAATCATAACTCATTCATCATTGTATTAACCGTATCAATACTTGTCATTGTCAATTAATCACTTCAGTCACAAGGAACAACGGTTCCAATCATTTCATTGAGATGTCATTCATTTCACTATCATTTCATCTCGGTGAGTCATTATTGATTTCGATGTCACTTTGTTATCTCGTGGCATTCCGGGTCATACTGGCGTGCCGGTTGGTATGTGTAGGATTTTCATGTCGGGCACATTTAAGTCGTGTGTTGGTTGTTGGCCTCACATTGGACTGTGCACACGAGTCAATTGCTTCGTGAGACTGATTAGGTACAAGACCACATGTATATTCGATCGATACTCGTTAGTGGCTTGTGCACGAACACATTTCCATCTCGGGCGTAGTGTGGCGCCACCCTTTGAGCCGTACTGTTAGTTGATTCATACAGCATGTTTGATTGCGTATATTTTCAACAAGATTGGGTTATAATCTAACCGATTCATTTTTGATCGAACTTGTGGTTTATATAGCATATATATATGATTGTGTTTATTCAACTCTTGAGGATTGTTGTTCTGTGTAACTGACCCCGTTTGGGGATTTTGTTTTCAGGTCATGGCAAGGCAAAAGCACGGGAATAGCATGTTGACGGCGAGGAGTCCCAGTGATACAAGTAGGGGGCCCCAGTCCTTTCATTCACCGTGTTTCCTTATTTTATTTCTGCTCCAGATTTCCGTTTGGATTTTGAGTTCATTCAGTGTTGTATATTTTATCTCCAAATAAAATATATTCGGTCATTTCCTTGGGTGTGTTGTAATAAAACTCCTCATCGGAGTAATTGATGATGTAATGTGGTTCGATACTACATTTACCCTGTATATTTCATTCATTTTCACTCGCCTGGTGGGTCCCAGTCGGGGGTCCACGGCACTGTAATATCGGCCTAGTTTGGGGTGTTGCAGAGTTGGTATCGGAGCGTGGTTTTGAATACTACCTTCCGAGTCATGTCTCATTTGAAATCATCGTCATCGGACTAGTATCATTGGACTTTCGCGTCACGTGTGACCTGCGCAGATGCCGAGCCAATCAGACCGAAAGAACTGTAAGACTTCTAACGCCATGGTATAATTTCTGGCAATAATCATTCATTCATAATTCACTAGTTAACAATCCTCAAACATCATTGTCATTCCAATCATGTTGATCATGTTAACTCATTAATCACTCAATTCATTTTATTACTCAGTTGTTGATCTTGATGATCATATCATTAATCTTGCTAACTTGTTCAAGATAATCATTTCAAGAATATCATTAGATAATCATGTCACCTCAGTTAATCATTCATGTAATCACTGTGTTAGAGCGCAAATGCTCATTTTCATCAGTTCATGACGTAAATCATAATGCGGTACTCATACGAGATCTATGATTATCATGCAACCTTCTTACTTCAGTATGGAGAGAGCTGTCACGGGATGCACGGGGAGAGGCCGCGGTGCGGGCCGAAACCCGGGAAATAATCACTCGCTGTCGGGAAATCGTACCCAGGACTCGGCTCGATCAGAAGATGTTCGGATTGATCCACTCACTTTTATGCAGGTCATGATGACCCATATGCAATTGCTCAATCATCATTGCGCCACTCTGGCCGAATTAATCGAGAGAACTCTCCCGTATGAGCCTGCTGCTAAGGAAATTGCTGAGCAACAACCTTCATCTGTCAGCAAGAAATCAACGAAGCGTAATCAATCCGAAGGCGGTCAGTCAACCTTTAAGAAGCCTCGTGCGGGCCCTATCGTTTCTGAGCGACCTCCTACGGCGCATAATCGTGCAGGATCTCAGTCCCGAGGGGCCAGTTTGGCCATCACCTGTTTCAACTGTGGAGTGCCGGGTCATTACAGCACTAAGTGTCTGAAACCATCTATCACGTGCCATAATTGTGGGATTTTTGGGCATAAGGCCCGTTTTTGCCGAAAGGACTTCAAGTCAGCTCCGGCGGCATCTCAGGCCCCGAAGCAATCAGCGATTCAGAATCAGACTGCTCTGTCAGCGTCGTTTAAGACAATGGAAGCAAATAAAGGTGGAGCTCATATTTATCAGACGAAAGCGTCTGGTTCGGGGGCCGGCAAGTCCCGGATTCATGTGATGAAGAGGATCGACGATCCGGTAGCCCGAATGATCTCAGGTATACTCGTAATTTTATCTCAACCTGTGTGTACCTTTTGATACTGGTGCACCGCATTCATTCATTTTCGAATCATGTTTGAATAGACTTAATTTAGATAGTCCTATTGCTTGTGGACCTCATACCATCGGTCTATCTGATGATGGAAGAATTTCCGGAAATCATGAGGTTAAGAACTGACTGAATTAAGTTTAAATGACTGCGATTGGTTGATGGACCAAATCGTGGTGGATTTACTTAAGGACGATGTATATCGGGTATTAGTGGGATGGATCGTCATGATACCCCCTCAATGTTCGTAAACGTTTGGTCACTATCATTTCCGTCGTTGGGGTTGAATGTGTGCTTCAGGGAGGTGATCCCCGTTGTTCCGGAAGAATCATTAATATGATGGTAGCAGTAAAATTACTCAATCAGAGTTGTCCAATCATTCATTATATCATTGTCATCGATTGGCCGTTCATAGGCAATCGAGATATTCAATCATTCATTATATCATTGTCACCGATTAGACGTTCTTAGGCAATTGAGGTATTCAATCATTCCTTATATCATTGTCATCGATTGGCCGTTCATAGGTAATCGAGATATTCAATCATTCATTATATCATTGTCACCGATTAGCCGTTCTTAGGCAATCGAGGTATTCAATCATTCCTTATATCATTGTCATCGATTGGCCATTCTAAGGCAATTGAGGTGTTCATCCATTCATCGTATCGTTGTCGTCGATTGGCCATTCTCAGGCAATCGAGGTTTTCAACCATTTTGGTATCATTATTATCATTTGATGATGTACTCCCAGACGATCTACCTGTTGTACCTCCACCGAGGGATATGGAATTCACGATGGAGTTGGAGCCTGGTGTGTCCCCATTATCGAAGGCACCGTACCGGATGGCCCCGATCGAAATGCAGGAATTAAAGAATCAATTAGAGGATTTGACCGAGAAGGTTATATTCGATCGAGTGCGTCCCCGTGGGGAGCACAAGTGTTGTTTGCCAAGAAAAAGGATGGTTCATTTCGTTTGTGTATTGATTATCGGGAGTTGAACAGGGTGACAATCAAGAATAAGTATCCTCTACCCCGTATTGATGATCTCTTAGATCAACTTCAGGGAGCTTCAGTATTTTCCAAGATCGACCTAAGATCTGGATATCATCAGTTGCGAATTCGAGAGTCGGATATCGGGAGGACAGTGTTTCGTACATGCTATGGTCATTATGAGTTCGTAGTAATTCCGTTCGGGATAACTAATGCTCCTACGGTATTCATGGAGTTAAATGAATCGGGTTTTCATCGACTTTTTGGATCAGTTTGTTGTTGTCTTGATCGATGACATTTTGATTTATTCTCGTGACCGAGAGGAACACGAGGTTCATCTTCATCAGGTTCTCGACGTGTTAAGACGAGAGCAACTTTATGGAAAGTTTTCCAAATGTGAGTCCTGGACGTCCGTAGTGACTTTTCTCGGGCATTTAATTTCATCAGATGGAGTGCGTGTTGATCCTCAGAAGATGGAGTCTATCCAAGATTAGTTATCTCCGAAGAATGTTAAGGAAATCCGAAGCTTTCTCGGATTGGCCGGTTATTATCGGCGGTTTGTGGAAGGATTTTCTAAAATCGCTCAACCCATGATGAACCTTTTTAGGAAGGATAAGAATTACACGTGGTCCGATGCGTGTCAGCAGAGTTTTGAGGAACTTAAGAGCCGGTTAATTTCAGCACCTGTCCTTTCTTTACCGCAAGGGACGAAAGAATTTGTGGTTTATAGTGATGCGTCCGGACAGGGTCTCGGATGTGCACTCATGCAGAACGGGAAAATTATTGCTTATGCTTCACGACAATTGAGACCTTACGAGGTTAATTATCTGACCCACGACCTGGTGTTAGCAGCCGTGGTTTTCGCATTGAAAATTTGGCGTCATTATCTTTATGGCATTACCTGTCAGATATTCACCGATCATAAGAGTTTAAAGTATATATTTACTCAGAAGGAGTTAAATATGCGGGAGAGGCGGTGGCTGGAACTTATCAAAGATTATGATATCGAGATACTTTACCACCCGGGCAAGGCGAACGTTGTCGCCGACGCCTTGAGTCGTAAGTCCGTTCAGGGGCAGATGCTTGCTCGATTAACAGTTCAGAAGGAACTTCAATCAGAGTTGTCCAATCATTCATTATATCAGAGTTGTCGGACCAGGTTGAGTCTAGTGGCTACTGGACTGAATTGGATTAATTTATAGCGCATGCTATGAGTGGTTTTAGCGTACGCAAATGGTGTAGTAGCGCACGCTAATTATTGAATGTAGCGTACGCTACCGCGATCAGACCAGAGGACAGAAGGTTCTGGACTCCAGTACTGGGCATCAGATAATTCGTTAGTGCACGCTAACATTTGGAGTTAGCACACGCTATGTCTACATCCGTAGCGCACGCTACAAAAGGTACGTAGCGCATGCTACCGTTTTTCAACAGTGGGTACTGGACTACCCAAAACACCAGTTAGCGCACGCTAAGCATAGGGGCTAGCGCACGCTAAACTGGGATTTCTATAAATTGGACAGTGTAGCCCAGATTTCGGCATTTGTCATTTCTTCTCATTCTCTCATCGGTTCCGGGCGATTTGGAGCGATTTGGAGAGTATTCTTCGAGGTGTAATCATCAATCATCATCTTCAAGCTCATCATTCGGATTAACCATCATTTCATCATCTTCATCACATCAAATCAAAGGTAATGATTTCTTGAATCTATAATTTCGGATATTTGGGGTTTTCCTTCCGATTTCTTCATATGAACTTAGATTGTTGTTGGAATATGTTAGATATGGATTATCTACCTTGTATTAACGTATTCCTACGAATTTTATGGCATATATTTCGGATTTCAAGAATACTTTGGGGGTTGACTTTGATATTTTGGGGGTTTTTGATTAGATGTTGTCGTTAACTCGAACTATGGATTCCTATGGGATTATTGATATCATTGAAAGTGTTTTGATGGTTTGAAATACTCATCTTGGAGTTGGTTTCGATATATTCGAGTTTGGATATTGTTGTATCGACGTTTGAGTCGGTTATGATCGTATTTGATTCGTGTATTGAGCGGTTGTTGGTAATTATTGTTATTCAAGGTTGTTTGAGTGACGACACCTCATTTTAGGACGTTGTTCGTGGAAGGACATTGTTCACCGGTGTTGTGTAAGTTAATTCTTACTCAGTTAAAAGGATATTCATTCCTTTCGTTGTTGTTCATTCATAATCATAATTCATTCATAAGGTACTAACCGTTTTAAAACTTGTAATTGTCACTTAATTACTTCATTCACGAGGAACGACGGTTCCAATCATTTTATTGAGCTGTCATTCGTTTCACCATCATTTTATCTTGGTGAGTCATTATTCATTTTCGATGTCACTTTTGTTATATCGTGGCATTCTGGGACATACTGGCGTGCCGGTTGGTATGTGTAGGATTTTCATGTCGGGCACATTTAAGTCGTGTGTTGGTTGTAGGCCTCACATTGGACTGTGTACACGAGTCGATTGCTTTGTGAGACTGATTAGGTATAAGACCACATGTGTATTCGATCGATACTCGTTGGTGGCTTGTGCACGGACACATTTCCATCCCAGACGTAGTGTGGCGCCATTCCTTTGAGCCGTACTGTTAATTGATTCATATAGCATGTTTGATTGCGTATGTTTCGACAGGATTGTGTGTATTCAACTCTTGAGGATTGTTGTTACGTATGGCCCGACCTGTTGGGGGATATTGTTTTTCAGGTCATGGCAAGGCGAAAGCACGGGGAGAGCACGTTGACGGCGAGGAGTCCCAATGATACTAGAAGGGGGCCCCAGTCTTTTCAGTCATTTATGCTTCCTTCATTTATTCCGTTGCAGACATTCCGTTTGAATGCTCATTTCACTCAGTGTTGTATATTTTATCTCCATATAAAATATACATGTATTCTGTATTATCCTGGATGTGTTGTATGAAACTCCTCATCGGAGTAATTATTGTTGTAATGTGGTTCGGTACTACATTTACCCTGTGTAATTCATTCATTTTCATTCGCCTAGTGGGTCCCATTTGGGGGTCCACGTCACTGTAATATCTGCTTAGTTTGGGGTATTACAGCGGGAGAGTTATCCCTAGTTGTTTGACCCTTAGTTTCGGGGACGAAACTCTTTTAAGGGGGGGTGTATGTAATACCCGCTTGTAAATTCATTCATTTTCCATTCAGTAATTGTCAGTCGGTGGATTTTCCCTCATTAATAATCATTCACCATTCATATTAATTCATTCGTGTTCACCGTTCGGACTAATGTTGAGTCGTGTATTGATATCGTTCATTGTTTCAACCTTGCTTGAGAGTCGAGATGAGAATATTATCTTTATCGTTATAATTACTTCATTAATCGATGTTGATATTGGAGTTTATGCAATTTCAAATTTCCTTCTTGTTCGAATCATGCTATTGTTGGGTACATTTTCGGTTCTTGCGTATCTCGTTGAGTTTTTCTAGCGGGATATTGTTTCTCCCTACTTGTTTTAAGTTTCGGGACGAAACTTCTTTTAAGGAGGGTAGTATGTAATATCCGCAATTTAGATTTCTGGTAATTTTATTTTTTGGCGGAAGTCCATCTTAGCGACTCTATTGTTACCGTTTCGTCATTCACAGGATGATTAATTCTACACTTTTTGTCATCCCAGTTCGTCTGGGTGTCGTTCTGTTGAGTTCCGTGTTCTTAAGCGACTTTTCCACGTATGAGTTCGAGTTTGTAAAATCACCATTAATTTTTGGAAATTCCAAAAATTCTGAATCTTTTCAATATTATAGAGCATCAAGTTAGATTTCCAATGGTTCAAACGGTGAGTCAATCGGAGTCCGGACGAGGGAGTTATGGTCGAAATAGCTAAGTCACTCACATATTCCAGTTTTGGCCGAGCAGCCTGTACCGGGGGCCGCGGTTCCTGCCGGAAGGGCCGCGGCACACTGCCGAGTCACTGCCGCGGCACACTTGGCTGATGTAATATCCGCAATTTCGAATTTCGGTAATTTTCTTTTTTCGGAGGAAGTTCGTTTTGACAACTCTATCATGACCGTTTCGTCATTCCGAGAATGATTAATTATGCACTTTTTGTCATCCAAGTTCGTTTCGGTGTCGTTTTGTTGAGTTCTGTGTCCTTAATCGACTTTTTCACGTGGGAGTTCGACTTTGTAAAGTCACCATTAATTCTTGGAAACTCCAAAAATTATGAATCTTTGCAACATTATAGAGCATCAAGTTAGCTTTCCAATGGTTCAAACGGTGAGTCAATCGGAGTCCAGACGAAGGAGTTATGGTCGAAATAACTAAGACTACACGATGTGCCTTTTTCGTGTTGGAGTGGACTGTACCGTGTGCCGCGGAACACTTCAGCTGTGCCGCGGCACACTTCAGCTGTGCCGCGGCACTAAGCTGATTCTGGCGTTTTCTTGGCCAGGCGCGGCACACTTGTCTGTGCCGCGGCACACGGGCTTTTTCTGCGTTTTTAGCAGATTTTCGAGAGAAACATTCATTTTCTCCTCTCTTCTTCCTCCTACCATTCTAGGCGATTCCAAGGGCGATTTTGGGCGATTTGAGTGCTCCCAAACTTGTAGAGATCATCCAACTCAAGTCTTGTTGTAGATTTTCGACCTCTACTTGAATCATTCATCCAAATCAAGGTATTTTGGCTTGAACCCTTGTTTTTGTAGATTTGGGGATTTTCCTTTTTGATTTCGATTCCAATCCGTTTTTAATCAATTATTTGTTGTATAAACGTTGTTTTGAATTTGTTCTACGGATTGGATACTCGTATCTTTGGTTCGTTCGACCCGAGGGGTGATTTCTTTGTTCTTGAAGGGTCTTGAACATTTAATGTTCGATTAAATGTTCGAATGAGTTCCCTTTGATAGTTTGTTGGGATTTCCGTTGTTTTTGTCCTCGATTCTCGTCGTAATCGTGTTTTATTATTCCTTACGGAGGATTATAGGTGCTCGATGATTCCGATGTTGAATTCCGTTGGTGATTGATGATTCATGTGGTGTTTTCCCGTAGTAATTTCGGTGCTATCGCGTTCTAGATAGTGTTCGGGAATTTGAGGGCTACCCGGCCGTATCCGTTCATTTTTCCATTGCTCGTGATATAGAGGCAAGTATCTTGCCCATACATTTCATATTTCATCGGCATAATTATTGATAAATTATTTTATGCGAAATCCAATGTTTAATGAACATTAAAAAGGATTGGTATGTCCTCGATAAATATTGTCTTTCAACAATAATTCAAATACTTCGGGAATGGATATGTTCTCAGAATATGTGTGATAGTTTCGTACGTTGAGAGACGTTATAATCGCATTGAGTGAATATAATAGACCATAATTGTTTGCCGAGGATTGTGTATTGAATTGTATGTTTGTTCGGTGGGTATTCGACATGATGTGATGTTAGTCGTTACTCCTTTGAAAGGAGGTTGTGATGCTTAATGTTGCTTGTCTTGACAATTGACTATTGTTGTGTGCTTGTTGTATGTGATGTGCCTCCGGGTAGGATTGTTGAATCTCCGGGATCCATACTTGCTAGTATAGGTCGGGCGAAACCGTAGGGTTATCCAATACGGGTATGTCTTGCGGGGACTCCGAGGTTCGGGGCTTGCTAGCCCGATGCCAGGATAACTTGTGGGGTTATCATCGGGTATGTCTTGCGGGGACTTCGAGGTTCGTGGCTTGTTAGCGCGATGCCGGGATAATTTATGGTTGTGGTTTGGTTGTGATATTCGTGTCGTGGAGACATGTGATTTGATATGTTTTTCCTATTGGGTTATTCACTCGGGTTTGTTCTTCGGGAGCATCTGAGGTTCGTGGCTTGTTAGCACGGGACACGAATAATCCTTAGGAACATGTGATTTGTGATTTGGGTCACGGACCCCGTGTTTTGTGAAATGGGTTGTGGACCCTGCGTATTGTTACCGGAACTTGAATTTTGGAAAATGACTTTTGATTTGTGTCCCTAAATGTTTTCGAAAGGTTTTAGAATTCTTATATCCCAAATGTTTTCTAAACTCCCGAGATCGTCAAATGTTTTGTAATATGGACATTGGGTTATTTCCTACCTTTCACGTTTTGAATGGTTTGATCAAGTTAATTTTCTCGGGAAGTATATTCGCGATTATTTTGTTTTTGTGGAGTATGATATGTATGGCTTGTTTTCGTATTTATACTTGCACTAGCAAAACAGTGGAGTTTTGCTAACCCCCGAGTATTCGGGGGGTGGATTTCTATTTTTGCATTCAGGTTTTGGAGCATAGCACAGGGTCGGCACGAAGGATGATGAAAGATGAACGATACTAATCACACGAGGTTCCGTTGATGTCGTATTGGTCCAGTTGTATTTTCTTTTCCGCTGCGGTATCTTTTCCCCGTTGTACGGGAGTTTATTGTATTTTGACCCCTGCGTGGGTATGTGTTTGGGATTGAGTTGTATGTTATTATTGAAAGACCAAGTCGGTCTACTGAGTCATTTTAGCCTTAAAGGCGATGTTTAGATGTTTGCTTTTAGTTATCAGCCTGGTAGATCCTCGATGAGAGGGTCTACGGCGTGTAATATCCCTGAGTGGATTGGGGGTGTTACATAAATGGTATCGGAGCTTAGGTTGTGGAAACCTAGGCTGTCGTGTCAGTGGTGTCTGCTGAGTCTTTGTCTCGTCGGATTTTGTCTGACGAAGTCGTGTCGCGACGCGTCGTCTGAGTTTGTTGGTCGTGATTAGTATCGTGGGGCGATCATCATCTTCGTGCGACCTGTGGATGTAAGTCTCCCTTCTTTGTGTTGTGCCTCGTGTGACACGAGCTATTTTTATTATGATCATTTGTTAAGTGATGGAATCCTTATGTGGATTTTGATTTCACGATATCTATTTAATCGACTCTCGTATTTGATTTATACGAGGAGTGTCTTCGCTTGTGATGTCTTTTTATTGTTGTTTTTGTCCATTGCTAATGATTTTCGAATCGATTTGCACGTTTTACAAGTTCTCTTGTGGAAGCTTTGTGCTTATACACGTTCGACTTGTTCACTAGCTAGTGCGGTAGGGTCTTTAGAGGCCTCGAATGGGGCCAGTGGTTTTGTTCTGAATGTGGTTATTTGACTCTAATATTTTGTTCTTATGAGGAGTAGTGTTGCTGGATTGTGCATGTTGAACTGTATTTCTTTTATCCACTGCGTGAGTTCTTTTGTAATGACTTTCGGTATTTTACCGACCGAGTTTTATTTCGAAAACCGATTCCCTTAACCGAGTTTTTGGCATTATGGCCTTGATCATTTTGGCGAAATTCTTATGACGGTATTTAGCATTTTGTAAATGGCTTCTGTGAGTTTTTGAAATATTACCGTCATCGGCTTTTTTGGCGTTTTTGTAAATAGTTTTTAGCCTGGTGAGTTCCGGCGCGGGACCCACGGCGCTATAATGTTTTGTGTAATTACCTGAAATTTTTGGGCATTCTAGCCCATTGAATTATCTTTGAAAAACTTGAGTATCTTAGAAAATAAATTTCGAGACGTACTTTCAAAATGAATAATTTTCTCGTGGTACATCCAAGATGCCACGATATGTTTCAAAATTCTTCTACCGCGAGGACCCAAAATGTTTTGAGATATTTTCAATATTTTATAAACATTTTTACTTAGACCCGAGGGTCGAATATTTCCGAAAGTTTTTCACGAAAAGAAAGTGTCCTCATTTTTATCAAATGCGAGATGGTTCTCCAAAGTCTCGATAACGATGTTTCACGTTTGTACTTTTTCTTGAAAGGTGATACTCAAGATCAACGGCATTTTCTAAATTATTTTCAAAAGGATGTTTTCATTTTAAAAACCTATCCATTCCGTTTGAGGTTTGGATATGTATGTATGATGTTTGCTTTGTCGTTATGATGTTACTCCAGTATGATCGAATTGGTGGCATGAATGTCGGCGTTGCCACGCATTTGTTGTACTAGCCCTCTGTGAGAGGTGTGGTGGTGTTCTTGTTTATCACCTCGTGGTGATTTGCGTGTTGTCGCACGAGTGTGGGTTGTTAAAGCTTGAATTTTTGTGCGCTTATGCACCTGTGTGATTGTTTCATGATGTTTGTAATTATGTGCTGGTTATCGTTCGGGCCGTTGAGGTCGCCGAACGATACCGTCGTTGTTGTAGTGTTTGTGTGTGTATTACTTTATGATGGTAATCGTTATATATGATATGTGTTATGATTCCTTGTTGTGCTGAGTTGGCATCTCCGGTATGTTGTTTTGCGGTGTTATGTTCCATTGTATCTAGCATTTGTATTTTCGGTATGCCGAGCCGAGGCATTTCAACCGTGATGTGCCGGGGGAATGTACGTGCAATTTGTCCTTCTCGTCAGTAACACATTTCGAGTGTGGACTCGAGGACACCGAATTCGATTTTGCGAATTGGCTACGAGACTTTCGGAGTTCGCGCTTGACACGAGATATCGAGAATCGGCTTTGAGAGGCCTTTGAAGGATGTTTCATCGATTGCACTGTTGTGTCGTCTCCTTGATTTCGTTATTGTGAGTAAGGGACCTTCTTTTATAAGAGGTCGAATGTAATACCCGTATTGTTTTTGGACTTCTTCATTTCCTCTTTCTCAAGTCTATCGATTCGCTCGTGTTCGTTGATACTATCCAGACTTGTACGTATTTCGGTTTCATCGTTCGAGCAGTGTGATCTTGTTTTGGGTCGCTCTGGTTATCATTTGTGACTTTTCCGAGTTTGGTTCGATTCTTGTGAACCTTGTTCGGAAGTAACATCTTTTGGTTCTACTAGTTCTTTTAATCGAAGTGGATCGGATTTGAAACTTCTGTATTTTCGACTCTGTCGACTCGTTTATGTTCGTTGACATTTTCTGAGCTTGTCCTGCCCCTTGCTTTTGTTGATCGAACGAGCGTGGTATTGTTTCGGAATAACTCGTTTGTCATTGTGACTTTTCAATTTCTATTCCCTCTCATGTGGATCTTATGTGAATGCATATGTTGTTGTTTTCACCGGATCATATATTGTCTCGAGTCGAGATGTGAACCTTGGAGTTGTTGTTTGAATTTTTATTGTTCTTCGTGATTCGAACATGATCGTTCGATTTTTGTTGTCTCGATCTTTGTGGTTCGATCGTTTGATTGTTCGGTTTTTGTTGATCTCGTTTCGTGATTGTTGAGCGTTCAGACTCCTTCCTAATTCCCTTAAGTTCGGGGAATTAGTCTCGTTTCGATCTTCCAACCCTTGGGCGGTGGAATTCCGTATTAGTTCAGCGATTGGCTTGCGTTTCGATTGATGTACCGTTGGGTTGGTCAATCATACTGACTTTCGTTCGTTGTGTTTTGTGATGGTCGGATAATTGACTTGGCTATATTATCCGTTTGATGACGCTTGTCATTTGTTGGTTTTATTGTATCCCTAACGGCGACGTTGTGTTGGTCGTCGTGGAGCGTGTTTTCACGCCGTATGTCTCTTTGCGTTTCTTGCAGCGTTTCGCCGTTGGGCGTGAGTTTTCTATTTTTGTGTATCTCGTCGAGATTTCCTGGCGGGTATATTGCTCCCCCCTACTTGTTTTAAGTTTCTGGACGAAACTTCTTTTAAGGAGGGTAGAATGTAATATCCGCAATTTCGAATTTCCGTAATTTTCTTTTTTCGGAGGAAGTTCGTTTTGACAACTCTATCATGACCATTTCGTCATTCCGAGAATGATTAATTCTGCACTTTTTGTCACCCGAGTTCGTTTCGGTGTCGTTTTGTTGAGTTCTGTGTCCTTAATCGACTTTTTCACGTGGGAGTTCGACTTTGTAAAGTCACCATTAATTCTTGGAAACTCCAAAAATTCTGAATCTTTGCAACATTATATAGCATCAAGTTAGCTTTCCAATGGTTTAAACGTTGAGTCAATCGGAGTCCAGACGAAGGAGTTATGGTCGAAATAGCTAAGACTACATGATGTGCCTTTTTCGTGTTGGAGTGGACTGTACCGTGTGCCGCGGCACACTTCAGCTGTGCCGAGGCACTAAGCTGATTCCTGGGCGTTTTTCTTGGCCCTGGGCCGCGGCACACGGGCTTTTTCTGCGTTTTTTAGCAGATTTTCGAGGAGAAACATTCATTTTCTCCTCTCTTCTTCCTCCTACCATTCTAGGCGATTCCAAGGGCGATTTTGGGCGATTTGAGTGCTCCCAAACTTGTAGAGATCATCCAACTCAAGTCTTGTTGTAGATTTTCGACCTCTACTTGAATCATTCATCCAAATCAAGGTATTTTGGCTTGAACCCTTGTTTTTGTAGATTTGGGGATTTTCCTTTTTGATTTCGATTCCAATCCGTTTTTAATCAATTATTTGTTGTATAAACGTTGTTTTGAACTTGTTCTACGGATTGGATACTCGTATCTTTGGTTCGTTCGACCCGAGGGGTGATTTCTTTGTTCTTGAAGGGTCTTGAACATTTAATGTTCGATTAAATGTTCGAATGAGTTCCCTTTGATAGTTTGTTGGGATTTCCGTTGTTTTTGGCCTTGATTCTCGTCGTAATCGTGTTTTATTATTCCCTACGGAGGATTATAGGTGCTCGATGATTCCGATGTTGAATTCCGTTGGTGATTGATGATTCATGTGGTGTTTTCCCGTAGTAATTTCGGTGCTATCGCGTTTTAGATAGTGTTCGGGAATTTGAGGGCTACCCGGCCGTATCCGTTCATTTTTCCATTGCTCGTGATATCGAGGCAAGTATCTTGCCCATACATTTCATATTTCATCGGCATAATTATTGATAAATTATTTTATGCGAAATCCAATGTTTAATGAACGTTAAAAAGGATCGGTATGTCCTCGATAAATATTGTCTTTCAACGATAATTCGAATACTTCGGGAATGGATATGTTCTCGGAATATGTGTGTTAGTTTCGTACGTTGAGAGACGTTATAATCGCATTGAGTGAATATAATAGACCATAATTGTTTGCCGAGGATTGTGTATTGAATTGTATGTTTGTTCGGTGGGTATTCGACATGATGTGATGTTAGTCGTTACTCCTTTGAAAGGAGGTTGTGATGCTTAATGTTGCTTGTCTTGACAATCGACTATTGTTGTGTGCTTGTTGTATGTGATGTGCCTCCGGGTAGGATTGTTGAATCTCCGGGATCCATACTTGCTAGTATGGGTCGGGCGAAACCGTAGGGTTATCCAATACGGGTATGTCTTGCGGGGACTCCGAGGTTCGGGGCTTGCTAGCCGGATGCCAGGATAACTTGTGGGGTTATCATCGGGTATGTCTTGCGGGGACTCCGAGGTTCGTGGCTTGTTAGCGCGATGCCGGGATAACTTATGGTTGTGGTTTGGTTGTGATATTCGTGTCGTGGAGACATGTGATTTGATATGTTTTTCCTATTGGGTTATTCACTCGGGTTTGTTCTTCGGGAGCATCTGAGGTTCGTGGCTTGTTAGCACGGGACACGAATAATCCTTAGGAACATGTGATTTGTGATTTGGGTCACGGACCCCGTGTTTTGTGAAATGGGTTGTGGACCCTGCGTATTGTTACCAGAACTTGAATTTTGGAAAATGACTTTTGGGCTGTGTCCCTAAATGTTTTCGAAAGGTTTTAGAATTCTTATATCCCAAATGTTTTCTAAACTCCCGAGATCGTCAAATGTTTTGTAATATGGACATTGGGTTATTTCCTACCTTTCACGTTTTGAATGGTTTGATCAAGTAAATTTTCTCGGGAAGTATATTCGCGATTATTCTGTTTTTGTGGAGTATGATATGTATGGCTTGTTTTCGTATTTATACTTGCACTAGCAAAACAGTGGAGTTTTGCTAACCCCCGAGTATTCGGGGGGTGGATGTCTATTTTTGCATTCAGGTTTTGGAGCATAGCACAGGGTCAGCACGAAGGATGATGAAAGATGAACGATACTAATCACACGAGGTTCCGTTGATGTCGTATTGGTCCAGTTGTATTTTCTTTTCTGCTGCGGTATCTTTTCCCCGTTGTACGGGAGTTTATTGTATTTTGACCCCTGCGTGGGTATGTGTTTGGGATTGAGTTGTATGTTATTATTGAAAGACCAAGTCGGTCTACTGAGTCATTTTAGCCTTAAAGGCGATGTTTAGATGTTTGATTTTAGTTATCAGCCTGGTAGATCCTCGAGGAGAGGGTCTACGGCGTGTAATATCCCTGAGTGGATTGGGGGTGTTACAGCTGAGCCGCGGCACACACACATTTTTCAATTTTCGGCCAACCCGTCTGTACCGGGGGCCGCGGCACACTGCCGAGTCACTGCCGCGGCACATTCGTCCGGGCCGCGGCACGCTGCCGATCACTGGGGGCAGTTTTGGCCCTGTGCCGCAACACACTTCGGCCGGGCCGCGGCACACAGTGCAGTCTGCACTATAATTGCGGGTTTTTGTGAGAATCAACCCATTTTTCCCATTCTTCCACCTATATCCGAGAGAGAGGGCTTGAGGGGGAGACTTTCCTTCATCTATCACTTGAATACTTGGTTTTTCTTCATCTCCTTTCGATCGTGAAGCCCGGATAGTCGATCTAACGCGTGTTCTTCGGATCAAAGTGCCTGGATCTTCAAGAGTTAATTTCTTCAACATCTTGGATTTCAATTTTGTATTGAGATATGATGTTTTGGATGTTAAGTTCATGTTTTATGAAGTGATATACGCATGATTATGGATATGTTTGATTATTCATTAGATTATTGAAGGATTATTCAAGAACACTTTGAATATTGAGTTGGATTTGGGGGTTTTCGATTAATCGTTTTTGTAATCACGAATTTGAATATTCATATTGGATTATTGATCGTATTGAAGATGTTTTGTTGGTTTGAAACACTTCTTGGGGATTTGATGTTGGTATTATTTATGTTTGATTGTAAACAATCGAAGTTTGGCCACAAAGTGTTCGATATAATGCTCCAATGAACTTGGTTTAGTCGTATCGACGTTTTGAGTTTGTTATATTCGTGTTTGATTCGTATGTTGAACGGATTGTTGGTAATTGTGTTATTCAAGGTTGTTCGAGCGACCGATATCTCAATTAGGACGTTGTTCGTGGAAGGATAATTGTCACTGGTGTTGTGTAAGTTAATTCTTACTCGGTTAAAAGAATATTCATTCCTTTTGTTGTTGTTCATTCATAATCATAACTCATTCATCATTGTGTTAACCATATCAATACTTGTCATTGTCAATTAATCACTTCAGTCATAAGGAACGACGGTTCCAATCATTTCATTGAGCTGTCATTCATTTCACTGTCATTTCATCTCGGTGAGTCATTATTGATTTCGATGTCACTTTGTTATCTCGTGGCATTCCGGGTCATACTGGCGTGCCAGTTGGTATGTGTAGGATTTTCATGTCGGGCACATTTAAGTCGTGTGTTGGTTGTTAGCCTCACATTGGACTGTGCACACGAGTCGATTGCTTCGTGAGACTGATTAGGTACAAGACCACACGTGTATTCGATCGATACTCGTTGGTGGCTTGTGCACGGACACATTTCCTTCCCGGGCGTCGTGTGGCGCCATCCTTTGATCCGTACTGTTAGTTGATTCATACAGCATGTTTGATTGCGTAGGTTTTCAACAAGATTGGGTTATAATCTAACAGATTCATTTTTGATCGAACTTGTGGTTTATACAGCATATATATATGATTGTGTTTATTCAACTTTTGAGGATTGTTGTTCTGTGTAACTGACCCCGTTTGGGGATTTTGTTTTCAGGTCATGGCAAGGCAAAAGCACGGGAATAGCATGTTGACGAGCGAGTCAGTGATACTAGTAGGGGCCCCGGTCCTTTCATTCACCGTGTTTCCTTATTTCATTTCCATTATGATTTCCGTTTGGATTTTGAGTTCATTCAGTGTTGTATATTTTATCTCCATATAAAATATACTTGTATTCGGTCATTTCCTTGGGTGTGTTGTAATAAAACTCCTCATCGGAGTAATTGATGATGTAATGTGGTTCGGTACTACATTTACCCTGTGTATTTCATTTATTTTCACTCGCCTGGTGGGTCCCAGTCGGGGATCCACGGCACTGTAATATCCGCCTAGTTTGGGGTGTTACAATACCAACCTCAGCCTCAACTACATTTTTTTTTTGAACGGCTGAATGATATATATTAATAATGACCGACTAACAAATCATTAGTGGTCACAAAGCAATACAAAGTACAAGCAAACATGAAACAAAGGAAATACCAAACAACATGGCTACAAAGACCAAAACAAAGAAAGACCCCGAATTTTAACAAAAAGGGGTGAAAAAAAAAAAACTCGAACCGCTTACGGAAATAAATCCAAGATTCGAGAAAAAAACCCCAATCACAAAGGCCTTGCCAATGGTTTTCACTTTGTGATTGTTTTTTATGTGTCTCATGCAAACCCGGGGCGAAACCAACCCGACGAACCGATTGATCACCTTAACCCAAAACGGTTCACCAATCAGAACTTCATTAGCTCGGGATCGAGTTCTTGGACCTGTACCAACCTCAACTCTCTTCGTCTTCTTTGTTCGCTAAAAATATTTATATATATGTTAATAATCATCAATTGACAAATTCAAAAAAAAAAAAAGATAAGATCTTGCAACAAATAAAAATTCAAACTGGAATCATGTGAAGTGCAACATTCCTATATGTTGTCAATATGTGAATGACTGAGATATACTTTATTATGTTTATCTAAGTACATAAGACTGGGTCAAGCAAGTCTCAATTCCAAAAAGAATAAAATACAATATTCCACATACTAGTTCTAGTTTAAGCCTTGTTTTATGTTATATAATTATATATTTTTTGATAAATCAACAATTGTGTGCAAATCAATGTAATTTTGAGTGAATTATGAGCAAAAATTCATAAAATTTACTGTCCATTTCATACCCAGTCACTCCTTGACCTTCATGCGTTCTTTTAAAAGAATTTTCCCCTCTGTCACTTTTTCACTTCCACCAGATACCTCGAATTGCTTTAGATGCTACACCAGTCCTACCCTTTCAACAGAACTTCCTGTGTCCTCCATGCCAGCTTTGAGAGATGTTCCATCCCTTGGAAGACCTGTAATAGTAGAGTCAAACTGCAGTTGCTTTCGTGTACTCATCCTCCGCTCCTTCTCATACTTTATATCTTTTATTGTCACAAACTTACGCTTTGCTGGAATCTTTTCCTTAACTTTAACAGGACTTTTTTTTTGGCCTTACAATAACATGGGGTTGCATTTGCTTCATTGGTGGTACCTCTTTGTCAACATCACAGTCAATGAACAAGTGCAGTTCAAATCCCTTAGTTTTCTGAATACATGCCAAAACACTAGTATCATCTGTCAGTAATGTCCACCCACCAGTCTTCCCTTTACTTACATATACCCCTCCAATCTCACCATAACTAAGGTCTTTCACCCACTCCATTAATACAAAATACGAAAATAAATCCATGTCCATATCTGCATAAGTAATCACTGAACTCCCAGTAGTGCGGTGAAAAGTCATTCTGCTACCTGCCATCCTGTAACAAGGATAAAAAAATACACACGTCAAATTATTTACATTAGTAATAAGTAATCTTCATAACACATGACACTGCATCAAAAAAGATAAAATAAGTTATAGTTAAACTACACAGTGAACATAATTTATCATAGTAAACTACACAGTTAAGGTAATTTTCACAATTTATAATGCATTGCACACTTAAATTTAATTTTCACAGTTAATGTAATCAACATAATAAACGTAATTTGCAAATTTGATCTTAGTTACATAAAAAGATGAAGGGAATATGCCAAATATTAAATATTTATTTACCATGCCTAACTTGCAATCAGTTTCCTTCATTCGATTCTTCAAAGGAATTTGTGTTATTGGAATATCATCTCTGAACCAACTAACTTCGTCATCGTGGTCTTCTACTATAGGTTGAAAGTTCAAGTCATGTGAAAACTGTGCAGTTATGTCATCTTCATTTGCATCATTCTCGTGTTGTGCATCACTGAACTCTGGTGACAACCTCTTAATAGGATTGATGTAACCGAGCTGATCGGTCACCAAGAACCGGGTTAATCTTAGAAGTTTAGCTAAGAAAACCCAGAATATATGAAGTACTCTCTTTTCTTTCTCTCTCTAAAATATGTTGTATTCTCAGAGTGTGTTGTTTTTTGAGAAACCCCCTCTCTCCCTTTTATAGGAGGAGGGTGCCTTGTTATCTAAGATTTTCCCTCATTTCCAGAGAAAATCCCGGATATCCAGGGATTCAAGCTGCGATTTTCCATCCCTGGATTTCCGGGATTGCAAGGTATGGGCTCTCAATCCCTGGATCTTAGGGATTCTGTCAGGTGAGTCAGGATCTTCTTTCCCAAGAGTTCGACCTTCCTGAGTTCGGTGGCTTTTAGGTCGGCTCATTCCTATTCAAATCAGTAGGTTGAGAGACCTTTGAGGTCGGCGCCCTTCTAACAGATGTCACAGCTAAGCGGGGCCTCCGAGGTCGGCGACCTTTATCAGATATCATAGGTCAGCGGGGCCTCTGAGGTCGGCGCCCTTCTAACAGACGTTACAGCTAAGTGGGGCCTCCGAGGTCGGCGACCTTCTAAAGGACCTTGAGGTTGTCACCCCCTTATCTAAGAACCTAGGTCGGACTTTTATTGGTCCATATTTTAAACCGGGTTTTCAGGGAGCGTACATTCGACGTCCTATCAACCAGTCCCCCCTACTCTAGTCGAGCTGTAAGACCGAGTAGAGTAAGATTTGTTTATAATCGGACGACCTTGATGCAATAATCCTTGGGACTCCCGTTCCCAGATAAGGAGGCTCTTCGGACTTCGTGCGCTATAATAACCTGTCTTTTCCTTTCCCCGCCTCCCAAACGTCGCGTCGACGGTCAAAGCCAGGTGTCGACCTGCTATAGGTCGGATAAGACGGTGCCAAATCCCAGCCGTTCTTTCGAATAGGGCATCGGACGCTCCAGTTCGTCCCTATCCTTCTTGGTTTTCGCCCCTCCCTCCTATAAAAAGAGGTCTTCTTCCCCCTTTATCACTTCCGCGTTTTTATACCCTCAACCTCTGGTGCGAAAATTCTCAGGCGACACTAGCGGTCACAGCTATCTGTCTCCGGCGACGCGCTTGCTCTACCTTTCTCCGGCGATCTTCCACCCAATCCCATGGGTATGTTCATCTAAACATCTCTTTAGTTTTTGATTTGTTTTACAGATATTTTCCTTTTCTTCTTCCTCCCCTTTTCTTCCTTTTGTTATGTAAATGCCGGATTCTCAAAATATTTCCGGCGAATCGGCCGTGAACTCTTTTTAGAAGGTCTTTCCTCTTCTGATGGGGATTCGGGGGGTAGGTCGGGGCGAGCTACTGGTTCCTCCCTCCGTCTTAGGGATGAGCCTTTAGGTGACGTAGACTGGTCCGAGCTAGGTGACATCCCTCCCTCTGGCATCCCCCTAATCATTGTAGATCCTCCTTCCCCTCCTCCTATGGACGAGGTAACTGTGACCGGTCTCTTAGCCGATCCATATCAGACGGTTGTAGGAGCGACTCGAGTTCTCCCTCCCCATCCTCTATCGAGGAGTAGCCCAGCCGCGTTGGCTAGTTTTATAAGATTTCTTAGACTTTCCCCGGGGTGGGAATTTGTCACACCTCAGGCTACTGATACCCCTGATCATCCTCCCCCGGGGCATATTACCTGGTTTGTGGATCAGGTGAGTAGTGGTCTTCGCTTTCCACCCCATCCATTCCTTGTCCCTCTCTCCGTTAAATACAATCTTCCCCTCAACCAGTTTTCTCCCAACTCTTTTCGCTACATGGTTGGTTTTCTCGTGCTGTGTCATTACAGACATGAGGAACCCGACCTGGGTTTTTTCTATTTCTGTTTTGGGCTAAAGAGTTTTAAAGGCTCCTTTTACTTGACTTCCCGAAACAACGCCCATTTCTTCACCCACCTTCCTTCCAATGTGAAGGACTGGAGGTCCCGCTTCTTTTTCCTTCGGCTCCCTACATCTGATTCTTGGTGCTTCCCTACGGAATGGACGCAGGCTACTCCGAGCCAGGATCCTATTCCTAGGCGCAATTCCATCCGGGCTGCGTGGGTCGAGAAAGTTCGGGAATGGAATGCCATTCCCTATAATGCTTTCCACCTGACGCAATTCCATGATCTTCTGTTCCATTGTGGGCTGAGCTCGAATCCCTACCCGGCTATCCCTGACATTGGTAGGGTTTATCTATTTTTTTTTTAGATCTTTGTTATTTTGCTTTTAAGCTATTTCCCTGACCGTTTGTATTGTTTTTTGTAGATCGGTTCATGCGGACCTGCCAGTCGGATGCCTCCAAGCCGGCTGAACCAATAAAAGAGAAGGTCCCGAAGTCGACGAATCCCCCCAAGGAGAGGGAAGAGGGCTCGTCCAAAGCTAAACGGAAGATCCCTTCTCGCCCCAAGTCTGGGGTAACTCTCCCCTCCGACCTGGCTCCTACCTTGACCACCGGACGAAGCCCTGCGAGCTCGTCTCGGCAGCTTCAGGTCACTCAGAGGGCCTCTTCTCCTAGCTCCCCTGCTTTCAAACGGCCGAAGACCGCGGGTCCCCCAGGTCCGACTATGGAGACTCTTCTCCGATGCAAGGAGTTTGAGAGATTTCTTCCTTATTTCAGCTCCATGGTCCCGGCTAAGGATAATCTGGGATTACGAGATGCCGAGGAGGGCCCTAAATTTGATGCTATGATGATGTATTTTGGGAAGGTATTCCCCTTTTCGCCTTCATACCCTTTTTGGCTATTCTTATATTTATTATTACCCTCTGCCGACCTGATATAACTTCTTGTGCAGTTCTTCGCCACCTTTGTGACCTTCGCCGAGGATCATAAGCTCGGCGCTACGTCTTCCTCCCAGCTCGCCCAGATGCAAGCCGGCCTGGAGGCCGCCCTGTCGGATAATTCTGATCTCTCGGCTCAGCTTCAGGAGAGGGAGTATCGCTTAGATGTTGCCCTTAAGAAAAGTTCTGAGCAGGAGGCGGTTTTGGAGCGGGCTCAGATGGCCAATGTTCAGCTGGGCCAAGAGCTGAAATTTTGGAAGACCCTTTCTACAGCTGAAACGGAGAAGGTGGGCCAGCTCGAGGCTCAGTTGTCGGAAGCTAGGGCCGAATCCGAGAGGATAGCTCAACTTGAGGCACGGGCTAAGGCTGAGTTGGAGAAGGTCGCCCAACTCGAAGCTCAAGCTAGAGCGGAATCGGAAAAGGTGACCCAGCTGGAAGCTCAACTAGCCGAGGCTAGATCCGAGGGATCGCCTTATGAGCGCGGGGCGACGGATGGCCGACGTCGATTCCTCACCAGTGACGTTGGTCACTCCTTCCTGGAGGCCTACCGTTCCGCCATCCTGGCCCGGTATCACAATTCTACCGCGTTCCTGGTTAAGCTAGCCCCTGCCGCGACACAATATTTTGATTTTGCTCTAACTCGTGCTCGTGATCAGCTGGCTTCTTTGGGTTTTACGGGCGAGTTGGACCGGGATGCTGCATTGGACGGGGCTCCCGTTCCTTCGGGTTGGTCCGTGGATGTGGAAGAATCTCCGGAGGCGGCCTGGTGGAAGGACGCCCTTGAGGAGTCCATAAAGCAATCTGGCTTGGATTTGGAGCTGCCTTCTACTCCTCCCAGCTCACCTGTTAAGGCCAGCACTCCTAGTCCCGAGGTGGTTGGGACCGACCATGATGCTTCTCCTCCGTTGCCTCCTCCGTCTTCAGAGCCTGTAGTTTAGTGTAGACATGTATATATATTTACTTCTGTTTGTTTTTTCCCTTTTTCTTTTTATTGTACTGGCACAGCTATTTTGAATGACAACTTTTTGAGTTGAATATACTTGGGTTTTGTGTGCTTTGTATGACAAGTTGATATAGTTCGGTGTTGCTTGTAACCTTGATGTATCTTGTGCCTATTTGATTTGATATGATTACTTTCCGACATGGCCCGACTTTTTTTTTTCTTAGTATAGTCCCGAACTTTAAATTTCGAAATATCCTAAATGTAACCCGACCACTTTGACTTAACTTTTTAACCGA
This sequence comes from Orobanche coerulescens, assembly GCA_033398695.1. Lineage (NCBI taxonomy): Eukaryota > Viridiplantae > Streptophyta > Magnoliopsida > Lamiales > Orobanchaceae > Orobanche > Orobanche coerulescens. Next base: position 146,483,491 of record CM065803.1, read on the forward strand.
TCTTTAGTGTAGGTTGGGTATTTCCCTTAGTCATAGCTTCATAGGGCGGTTCACCCTTACTCGGATCTGAAGGCGTTTCGCCTGATCAGATGTCAGAGGGCGATTCACCCTTACTCGGATCTGGAGGCATTTCGCCTGTTCAGATGTCAGAGGGCGATTCACCCTTACTCGAACTGAGGCGTTGCTGTTCGGATGTCGGAGGCGGTTCACCCTTATTCGGATCCGGAGGCGTTTCGCTGTTCGGATGTCGAGGCGGTTCACCCTTATTCGGATCTGGGCGTTTCGCTGTTCGGATGTCGAGGGCGGTTCACCCTTACTCGGATCTGGGCGTTTACCGATCGGATGTCATTTCTAGTTTTACTTGATCAACACATTCAGAGAGAAATATTTAAGTAATAGACTTTTATTAAAACAACATAAGCTTTTTTCCACACCTCTTCACACAAAATACTTTTTTAAGTGACATATGTTCCAAGGTCTTTTGATGAGGTGCCCTTCCATATCCTCAAGCTCGTAAGCTCCCCCTGCATAAATTCGGATTATCTTGTAAGGGCCCTCCCAGTTCGGCTCCAGCTTTCCTGTTTTTCTGAGGGTATCAGCTCGCCTAAGCACCAAATCACCGACCTGGAATTGTCTCTTCCTGACTCTTTTGTCATAAGCTGCTTTTGTCAAGCTTTTGTATCTTTCTGTTCGTGCTGCCGCCGCTTCCCTTCTTTCTTCTATGGTATCTAACGCCTCCTTCATCATTTCCTCATTCTCCACCTCGTTGAACCATCGAACCCGGTGGGACATTTCTCCGACTTCTGCGGGGATGACGGCTTCGGACCCGTATACCATACTGAAAGGTGTTTCTCCTGTTGACGATCTAGGTGTGGTCCTGTACGACCATAGTACCGAGCTAAGTTCATCCACCCATCCTCCTCCAACTTTGTCTAAGCGGGGTTTTATCCCCTGCAAGATTGTTCTGTTAGTTACCTCCACTTGCCCATTAGCTTGCGGGTGAGCAACCGCAGCGAACCTTTGCTTGATATGCATACCCTCGCACCAGGATTAGGTTCTCTTCCCATTGAATTGGGTTCCATTATCTGAGATGAGTATCTGGGGCGCTCCGTACCTGCAGCAAATGTTGTTAAACAGGAAACTTCTAAGATTAACCCGGTTCTTGGTGACTCCAAAAGAACATTTTGATGGGTTGAGCTTCATTCCGTACGCGCGCAAGTTCTCGAATGTCTCTTCTAGGTCTCTGATATGCTCTCCTGCCTTCACAATTTTCACTAGCATGTCATCCACGTATACCTCCATGTTTCTGCCGATTTGGGATTTAAAGATTCTGTCGACCATCCTCTGATATGTAGCTCCTGCATTTTTTAATCCAAAAGGCATGCGTACATAACAAAAAGTTCCCTTTGAAACCACAAAACTAACCCTCTTTCTGTCCTCGGGTGCGAGAGGAATCTTATGATATCCCTGGGAAGCGTCCATCATACTAAGTAATTCGCACCCCGAGGTTGAATCCACTAGCTGATCTATGCAGGGTAACGGGTAGTGATCCTTGGGACATGCTTTATTTACGTCTCGGAAGTCCATGCACATCCTCCACTTCCCCTGGCCTTTCCCTACCATCACAGCGTTGGATAGCCACTCCGGAAACTGGATCTCTATTATGTGTCCAGCTTGGAGGAGCTTATCGACCTCTTCCCCAATGACCCCATCCATCTCTGGCCCGAAATGCCTCCTCTTCTGCTTTACTGGTCTTATGGTTGGATCGATGTTCAACCTGAGTTCGGCAACTGTTGGGCTGATTCCCACCAGATCCTCAGCTGCGAACGCGAAAATGTCCACGAATCTTCTTAGCAGGCTGATGAGGCTTTCCTTTATTCCATCGTCCAACCGACTTCCCATGCGACTCTTTGTTTCCGGCTTTCCTGGAATCAATTCTATTTCTAGTAACTCCTCGTTGGGCTTGACACCTTCTTCCTCAGCTTCCTCGGGCGCCTTCGATTGCTTATTCCTCTTAGACTCCGGATCTGGACCCCCGAGCTCGGGTGTCCTCTTTCCGCGCTGCACTCCCTGCTTTACCGTTGTCTGATAACAAGAACGGGTTACAAACTGATCTCCTGCTACTTCTCCCACCTCACCTCCTACGGGGAATTTTACTTTCATGTGTGCGGTAGAGGCCCTTGCCAATTTGTTGAGCCCTGGTCGTCCTAAAATGGCGTTATAGGCCGATTTGGTGTCCACCACTAAAAATCTGAGTGTCTTGACCTTCCGATGGGGCATCCGACCTAGTGCTACTGGAATCACCACTTCTCCGACTGGTTGCACCTCGGTCATACAGAACCCATAGAGCGCGGTGTCTACCTTTCTCAATTCCACTTCCAGGTTCATCTGTTTGAAACAATCATAGAATAAGATGTCTACCGAGCTTCCCGTATCGATAAACACCCTTTGCACATCGTAACTGGCGATCTCCGCGGTGATGACCAATGCGTCATTGGGGGGCGTATGTATCCCGTTATAATCCATGGGGCTGAACTGAATGATAGGCCCACTGCCTACAGAGGCGACCTCCTTGAGTTGATGACACCTAGCCTTTCGTGCGTGGGCTTTTCTAGCCTGATTAGAACTTCCGTCGGTTGGTCCCCCTGATATCATGTGGATCACTCCTTTTTTAGCCGGGGGAGCAGCGGGTCCCCGAGGAGCTTCTCTTTTCACCCCCGCACCTCCTTGGGGCATGGGTGGTTGCCTCCGACCTCCATTTCTCTGTTGATATGTGAACTCCATCAGATGTCCCGCATGGACCAGCCTCTCGATCTCATCCTTAAGGTGCTTGCATTTGTCTGTTTTATGCCCGTAATCATTGTGGAATCGACAATAAAGCTCTGATTTCGGATGGGTGGGCCTATTAGGACGAGATGCAGGCCACTCGATAACCCTGCTCATCTTACCCTCAACTGCTTCCAAAACCTGAGCTCTCCTCATTGTTAGTGGGCTGTATTGGTCAAATCTTGGTCGCCTTAGAACGATATCGTTCTTCTTCCGATCTGTTTTTCCCCGTGACATTTCTTCCCGAGCTAAATTTCCTTGAAAGGTGTATTCCTCCCGTCGTATCAATCTGCTGGACCCCCTTTCCCCATCCTCGGGCTTTTCTTGCAATTCCTCCATATCCTTCTCGGTTTCCTCAACATTAATGTATTTCGAGCATCGGGCTAAGACCTCATCATATTTTCTGGATGGTTTTTTAGCTAATGAGGTGCGTAGCAACCCGACCTCGATCCTGCGTCAAGGCCTTTGGTTTTACTTCTTCTGACGACGAGGGTACCTCCAGACATGCCTTCGTGAATCGAGTCACATAAGCTCTCAGCGCTTCTCCAGAATATTGCTTGATACTGAACAAGGACATGAAGGTCTTTTGGTGCACCCTGGCGCTGGCAAAGTGAGTCAAGAACACGGAGCTGAAAGTTTTGAAGCTGGTGACTGACCCAGGGGGTATCTGGTGGAACCAATCCTGAGCTGACTCTGTCAGTGTAGCCAAGAATGCTCTTCAACTCACGGCATCCGAATATCTATGTAGTACCACCATGTTCTCGAATCAGTATAAATGTCGGGTAGGATCTGAGAGTCCATCGTAGGTGAAGGTGACAGCCCTAAACCCATATGGGAGCTCGGCCTGCAGTATGCCTTCTGAGAAGGGATGGCCTGGATGACTCTCTATGTCCTTCCCCGCAACCCTCTGTCGCAACTCTTCCAGCTTGTCCTGCATGCTGGATATCAAGGGATCCTGCGTTTTTTCCTGTCTGGATCGCTCCCATATTTTTGGATAACTCTCCCCATGTTCTTCCTGCTGATCAATTTCCTCCGGCCCATCCGAAAGGATGGGTATTACTTTTCGTGGTACCCTTTGTTTTTCGACCTCCCAGCTCTTCTGGATTGCACTGGCGATTATGTCGGCTAAGGCTTCCTTCGTCAGTGTAATTGTGCTTGGTGTGACTTCTTCTACAGGGGTGACGGGTGCTTCTTCCAGAGTCGCTTCTCCACCCGCCGCTGCTAGTTCCTCTTCTAGATTTCTAGGTATTAACTCCCCTATTCTCTTCTGGTTCATTTCTTCCGCCATTACTAACCTCACGTCTCAACTCAAAGTGACTCGATGTCACAAGTCCCACAGACGGCGTCACTTGATGTAACCGAGCTGATCGATCACCAAGAACCGGGTTAATCTTAGAAGTTTAGCTAAGAAAACCCAGAATATATGAAGTACTCTCTTTTCTTTCTCTCTCTAAAATATGCTGTATTCTCAGAGTGTGTTGTTTTTTGAGAAACCCCCTCTCTCCCTTTTATAGGAGAAGGGTGCCTTGTTATCTAAGATTTTCCCTCATTTCCAGAGAAAATCCCGGATATCCAGGGATTCAAGCTGCGATTTTCCATCCCTGGATTTCCGGGATTGCAAGGTATGGGCTCTCAATCCCTGGATCTTAGGGATTCTGTCAGGTGAGTCAGGATCTTCTTTCCCAAGAGTTCGACCTTCCTGAGTTCGGTAGTTTTTAGGTCGGCTCATTCCTATTCAAATCAGTAGGTTGAGAGAGCTTTGAGGTCGGCGACCTGTTATCGGATATCATAGGTCAGCGGGGCCTCCGAGGTCGGCGCCCTTCTAACAGATGTCACAGCTAAGCGGGGCCCCCGAGGTCGGCGACCTTTATCAGATATCATAGGTCAGCGGGGCCTCCGAGGTCGGCGCCCTTCTAACAGACGTTACAACTAAGTGGGGCCTCCGAGGTCGGCGACCTTCTAAAGGACCTTGAGGTTGTCATCCCCTTATCTAAGAACCTAGGTCGGACTTTTATTGGTCCATATTTTAAACCGGGTTTTCAGGGAGCGTACATTCGACGTCCTATCAAGGATAATGCATATGTTTTTCAATAGTATCTTGAACGTAAAACACCTGCTCCACTTGTGTTGACATTACAAAAGGGTCATCTTTATGACAAAATCTGTTAAAGTTAACACGTGTGAAACCGAAAGAATCTTTTTCGTCCTGGTACCACTCACACATAAACAGAACAACACTAAAAGATCCCCAATAGTCAACTTCAATTATTTCTAAAATTGATCCATAATAACTAACGTCCCCAACCTTCGGGTTTTGGTCTTTTGAACTTGCAAAACTGGTGGTTAAGGCTGTCAAAAAAACACTGCTATTTTGTGTTGTACACTTGTGATCTCTTTGCTTGGTATGGAACCTGTATCCATTAATCATATACCCAGTAAACTCCCTAGCTGCTCGATTAGGACCCTTAGCTAACGATGTTATTTCCCTTGAAACAACCTGGTTTTTTCGAATTTCATCCTTGAACCACTCACATATTTCATCGGTATGTGTTATTTCTCTTTTATACCTTTTGGACTTTGCATTATTGTCGACTAAGGCACGATGTTTCCTACAAATATATACAAGTATAGCATTTCAATTTAATTAAATAATGGATTATATTATTTACTTAAGAAGCATTATGGAAAATAGTCATATGTAGTAATCTGGACTTACTCAATCAGTTGTTCTACTTCCTTGTCATTGTAGTTAAATAAGATGTATCGATGAGCTGTGATCGAAGTATCTTCAAGCAAATGAATATATTTACCTTTTTTGTTCTTCCCAGAACCAATAGAGTACCCACCAGTTTCTGCATTAGGACTTGCACATTCATTCGACAAGTTACTCTCTCCGTCATTTAGAAATCTTGAACAAAATGTCAAACACTCATCTGCCAAGTACCCTTCTGTGATAGACCCTTCTGGTCTACTCTTATTACGAACATACTGTTTCAATTTACCTAAGTATCGCTCGATCGCATACATCCATCTTTGGTGGACTGGTCCACCAAATTCTATTTCATTGCACAAATGCACAGGTAAGTGGACCATTATGTCAAAGAATGCAGGTGGAAATATTATCCCTAATTGACAAAGTATTTCGACAATCTCCTTTTGAAACTTCTTTATATCATCCAAGTCGACAACTTTGGCACATATACTCTTGAAAAATTCACCAAGTCGAATTAAAGGTATTGCAACCTCGGGCTTCAATGCTCTTTTCACGGAACATTGTAACAAGTATTGCATTATAACATGTGCATCATGACTCTTATAGCCCATAAGTTTCCTACCCTGCACACATTTGCTGATATTGGAACCAAATTCGTAAGGTAATTTAACATTTTCAAATACTGAACAGAATAGATCTTTTTCTTTGTTCATCATGTCAAAGTTTGCCGCCCTAATTTCGAGGTGCTTTCCATCAGCAGAGGTGGTAGGATGAAGGACCTTCCGAATGCCCAATTCTTGCAGATCTAATCGAGCACTTAGATGATCTTTTGTTTTACCACCAATAAAGTTCTGAGTATACTATCACATATGTTCTTCTCTATATGCATTATGTCAAGGTTATGTCGAATTATATTATCGCTTTAATATGGTAAGTCAAAAAATATTGACTTCTTATTCCAAGGATTGACAATGCAACTAACCTTTAGTTTTCCATTACACTTTCAAAAAGTATTCTCGTAACCCTCCAACAATTCTTCAATTTCCTTCCCGAATAACATTGTAGGAGCTGGTCCAAACTCAACATCACCATTAAATCTTCTTTTATCATGTCTCCACTTATGGTTGTCATCTAAGAATCTTCGATGGTTCATATAGCACACTTTCCTACTATGGTTCAAATACATTGACGATGTCTCATAATTGCATATAGGGAAAGCTAGTTTCCCTTTTGTGCTCCAACCCGACAACATTGCATAACCAGGAAAGTCACTGATTGTCCATAAGACACTAGCACGTAACATAAAATTTTGATCTGCCAAAGCATCATAAGTTTCAACTCCTACATCCCATAACTCTTTCAACTCTGCAATTAGAGGCTGCATGTACACGTCAATATTGTTTCCAGGATCATTAGGACCAGGTATTAATGTTGACAAAATTAAATTTTCTGGCTTCATGTTTAGCCATGGAGGAAGGTTGTAGTTTACGACAATAATTGGCCAAGTGCTGTGTGTTGAATTCATATTACGATAAGGATTGAACCCATCAGAAGCTACACCAAATATGACCTTCGATTTTATGATGAAAATTGCGGATATTTGGTATCCATCATCTTCCAAGCTTCACCATCAGCCGGATGTCGTAACTTCCCGTCAATCTTTCGATCTACTGCATGCCAAATCATTTGTTTAGAGAATTCTTTACACATAAACATTCGTTGGAGTCTTGGTTTGAGAGGAAAATATCTCATCACTTTGGCCGGAATATTTTTGCTTTCTGATTCAGGTCCCATAACTTTCCACCTTGAAGCGGCACAAGTTTTACAAGAAACCTGATTCTTATTTTCGCCCTAATACAACATGCAGTCATTTGGACATGCATGTATTTTTTTTGTAGTCAAGACCCAAATCTTTAATGATGTTTTTAGCTGAATTAGAAGAGGTAGGTACATTAGCATCGGGAAATGCCTCTTTTATCAGCTGTAGTATTTCCCGACACCCCGACTCGGTTACCCCATTAATGCACTTCCAGTGGTAAAGTTTAACTAAAAAACTTAGGCGAGAAAATTTCTTACAACCAGAATACAAGGGCTGTTTTCCATCCTCAACAAGACGATAAAACTTCCTAGCATCATCATTCAGTCCCCTACTGTTGTAAGTAATATTTAACATCCGGTCAAGATTATCCTCAAATCCGGTATTTGCTTCAAAATCCATCATATCACCAAAGTCTTTCAAATTTGATACATTGTAAATCCATCTTGCAACACTCAGAGAAGGCCCATTGCAAATAAGGTGATCATACACATCATTTTGACCCCACCATTCACGATTATCACATCGACTACAAGGACACTTTAATTCATTTTCGACGGCATAATTGACCATTGCATTTTTCAGAAATGCGTTGACCCCACTAATATATTGTGTACTGGATCTTGGAAGATTTAACCAGATATTTCCCTTTTCAGTCATAACTACAATAAAAAACAATCAATGTTAAATATATAATAACTTTTGTTCTTTTTATTATTCTTATACCTAATATAATAACTTTTGTTATTTTTAATTCAATACCTAATAGTTTCTTAGTTGTTTTATTTTATATGCCTAACACTAAGGTCTGAAAAAGCAACCCATATTTTATACACTTTAGCTCCTAATATCTAAGGCATAAATTACACTCGTACATAAGCAAGTTAAATTTTACTAGTTCTTTCACTATTTGCTTCGCACAAAACACAAATATGCAGGTTAACTTTCACTAGTAAAAATCAAACAAAATAAACTGATGTATACTCCATGATAGTACAAATTTCATTTCAATATAAAAAAAACATGCACTGATCTATATCAAAACTTAAACATACATGTACATATAAATCTGCAGCAAGATATATCTTTTAACAAACAAATTATATGGTTTAGTTGGAAATTACCTTTAGATGAGAGCTAATTGACCAGCTACGAACGCAACTATGAACCCTAATTTGTAAATCTCTGTACCCAACTAATTGTCCCGTTTGAGAATGCTCCAAATCCAACTACGAATGCGTTTGAAAATGCTATGAACTCATCTCCGAACACTGCTAACGATCCCAGCTCCGAACACTGCTGCTAATTTGTAAAGCTCCGAACCAGTTTTGAGCACAGCGACGAACCCTAATTTGTAAAGCTCCAAACCAGTTTGTAAAAACCCTAACTACGGACCCTAATTTTTAAAGTGGGAAGACAGAGAAGAAACATGAATGCAGATATGAGAGGTGAAAGAGTGAATTAGTTTGTGAGAGTGAAATATTTTGGGACGATGAATACAGAGATGGAGATGAAGAGTGAAATATGGGAGCGGGGAAGGTTTTTGGTGACAAGAACTGGAGATATCATCAGAAACCAAAAATATTTAAGGTATTTTTACCTTCCCCCGTTTTTTACAAGTAAATTTCATTTCCCCCTAATTTTGTAGCACTTTTTTTTGGTAATCTACGGTAACATCCACATAAGTGTTGCCATTGCTAACTCAATTATATTTAAGGTGACACTGGTTGACATCAACGGCAACATCAAATTAATATGATGGATTACATCAAAAGAAAGTCAGCTAAGGCTACATTTTACATGCCAACATGGGTTTTCAGTGTTGGCAAAGACCATATATGGTGTAGTGAATTACCACCCAAGTAATCAGTTCCAACATTTATCCCTCTCTTCTCTATCTAGTTTCTCTTAATAAAATTTAACATCTAAAGTAATGTGCACCAATATTTAATTTTTTATTACATTCTCTATCTACCATTTTCTATCTCTAGATTACCATCCCAAGTAACAAACTGAAATTTTACACTTCTTTCTACCCACTTTATCGCTCTAAAATTATCACCTAAGTAACATTCAACTTTTTCCATTTCTCTTTACCCATTTTCTCTCTCTAGGATTTACCACCTAAGTAATCGGCACCAATATTTTTTACTTCTCGTCCTCTCTTTACCTATTTTTTTTCTAAAATTACACCATAAATAACATTCGACTTTTTCTTCCTCCATCTCTCTCTACCCACTCTCTCTTACTAGAATTATCACCCCAAGTAATCAACACATATATTCAATTATTTACACCTATCTCAAATCATACAATTTATCTCTTTAGAATTAATGCGGCACATAATCAACACAAATGATCGAATTTTTGCTCATCTCCGTCTTCTTACCCACTTTCTCTCTCTAACATTTTCATCCCAAGTAATCAATATTAGTATTCAACTTTTTACACTTCTCTCTCTATATCTAGTTCCTCTATCTAGAATTACCACCCACATAATCACCACATACAAGTATTTGAATTTTTTTGCTCATCACTCTCCTTACCCACTTTCTCTCACTAGAATTACCACCACAAGTAATCGGCATCAAGATTTAACATTTACACCTCGCTTTCTATCCACTTTATTTCTCTAGAACTATCACCTCATGTAATTGACACAAGTATTCGACTTTTTTCTCCTAACTCTCTCTATATTCACTTTCTCTTTGTGAATTATCACCCCAAATAATCGGCATATGTATTCAAGTTTTTACACCCATCTCACACTGTCCATCTCACAAAGATCTACCAGACTGGATATCAAAAGACAGACCACAATATTTGACTGGCAAGGTCAAACTACACGTTAGTATAGATCGGCAAGGTTAAAAAACTGAAATGAGCGGACTGTCAAGGTCACAGTACAACACACAGGGGTCGAAATAATGTAAGGGAAATAGATTACAACTAAACAACATAACTGAATAAGTTCGAATTGCAACAGATTAGCATCACAACATGTCATCTTCATGCCGATCATGTGACTGCTCCTTCGAACCACAAGTCCCTAAAATGCATAAAAGGCATCAGACCCCAGATTGAGGGTTAGCGCTGGAATAGCTATTACAAGTATTCTAGCTATACGAAATATACCAAGCAAACTTCACTTATGAACCAGATAGTGACAACATTTATAAACAATTCCCGAGGAGTATTCATATTTAGAAAATAGTTCAGGACCTAGAAAATATTTAAGAAATCTCTGGAGCTTTGTAAATGGACAGACTTTAGGACCTTAAATCATAAGTTCACAAAAAGATTTAAAATTCATTTAGGGTCAGCACAAAATTCATTTCACATCAAAAAGTCTAAAACACCAACACGAGATCCATGACTCAACATCATCACATCACAATGTCCAACCATAGGTCCTCTCGATCCCCCACTCACTATTGCATGCCCTAGGGACCCCCTCAGGTCATACCTTGTTGGATACCTCATGATCAAAACACTGTTCGTACTCGTAAGTGACGAACTTCGGAGGCCCCGTCAAGGATTTACATGAATAACATTTTCGAAGAAGGAAACTGCTAATTCATACAAAGCCATTGAGCCTGCCCACCCAGCACCCAAAGCTCGCAAGTACCAAATCCAAGAGGTCGCATCAGATACTATATGGTTGAATACAGCATCGCAAGAATTCACAATACACATTAATGTCAACACAACAATCATCACAAGACAATGCACCATTATGGCAGCCCAAATCACCGATCATACATCACAACACAATATTATTTCAAGTTTATATACAAACTAACACATTCATCACACTACCACAATTCACGACAAGCAATACTCGAGTGTAAAATCAACACATCGAGACATAAATACCCTTCAATCATAACAATCACATAAACCGCAATTAAAGAGAGTAATCTATCAATCACAGTCTAATTCACAACTTCAGTCCACAAAATATAAAATGTATAGGCGGATATTTGTCTCGATATTTGGCACGGGAATTCTCCGAAGGGGGGAATTTGTAACACACTCAGAACAATCTAGGGATATTACAGCATCATGGGCTCCGCCACAAGGCTAAAAATAGTTATGCACTTTGTTGGAAAAAATAATACCCTAAGTGTTTTTATAAATACACCCTACAACCTATACCTATAACGCCACTTCATACAACGCCAAAAGAAGTCAAATCCTACAGCTAAGCCTTCAAGAGACAGCAAGATGAGATGTTAGCTACAACAAATAATGCTGTAGGTATTTCACTTAGGAAAAGTAAAACACAAAACCAATAGGACTGAGAAGGAACTTTAAACCATTGTGAGACAAATATTCTTTATTCATAAAGTATTCATGGTTCTAAAGTAGCATTTAATACTGACATGACATCATTTAATGCGGTCGAACATATTACAGAAAGAAGAGCATTTAATGTGGATCAAAGAAGAATATCTGAAGCATTAAATACAAAATATCTTTAATTCAAATATTCTGCCGCTGCCAATCAGCATTGTCTAAATCTCACCAACCGACCGAAGACTATATTTATAATGGATATATTCCAAGGTTATACATAGCCCAAGCAAGAGGACATTGATCATATACATGAACTCACTGGCTCACTTACTGATGAACTTATTATCAAAGAGCAATATATTTCTTCAAGCATACATCGAATATCTTGAGTGAAAAAATATCTAAGTCATCAACAAAGAACATCACAACTACAGTGAAACCTACAAAGCCTAAAATTGCTGTTCGTACTCGTGATACTTTAAAACCTTATTGTTGAGATCCCTAGCCCTGTGTGGACTAAGTCAAGCTATTTTGACATGTGTGGGAAGAATAAAGTTCAAGGACGAAGCTTCAATCTATGTGAGAAGAAGCAAGTCAAAGCAGCCTATAGATAATCTATGTGAATGACTTAAGCTCTAGTCTGCTGTATCAATCTGTGTGAACGATACAATGATGAGTTTCGTTAAAATCATACAGTTGTGTACACTTTGATTTTAATAAACTTCTTACTCCTATGTCGAGAACCTATGGACGTAAAGGGGTTTACCTCGAAATTCCCAAATATATATCATAAAAAGTATCATTCGGGAACCTCATCTCTTCACGACGGCTACAAGCTTCATCTCCGAGTACCTAAAAAATAAAGCATGCGACAGGGTTAATCATAACACTCAACGATAGTAACAATCACATCAACATCAGTAATTACATATCAATGCAGTAACAAGTAATGCTCAATATAACAATCTCACCTTCATAACCTTATTAACTCATGGTAATCCTCAACAAAACAATACCAAAATCCTCAAAATTTCACCACGACTTATAATATACGGATTATACGATCTAAAGATGATCTCGTTGGATCAACACATTGTTGAATACCTCATATAATGATCCGGTGCGCACTAGTGTAGATCCCAAGATGATCACGTCGGACCAGGTGCTGGATATACAACCAACAATACACATATGCATGACAACATGAATAACCCTAAATGATAAACAATAATTAAGGTACTTGCCTCGAATCCATCAAGAGCAATCTCAAGGTAAAAACCATCATCTCAGATTATCCTCGGTACAGGACAATTCAAAATACCGTAGACCACAAAGAGCTTATATCCTCGTATTCACCTACCGCAAATTCAATACCCAAGTATACCGATAACGAAGGTAAATCATATACACTATGGTCACTCCAAAACTACGATACAATATACAAACCAAACCTCAAGTTTTACGTTTATGATCATTGCTGTTGGGAAAGATTATGTTTTGATAAATGCAGCATACAACCTGTCCATACAGCGCAAGATCATACAGCGAGCCTATAGTCAAATCCTACAGATACGCCTTCAAGATACAACAAGATAAGGTGTTGGCTAGAGCAAACAATGCTGTAGGTGTTTCACTTAGATACAACAAGATAAGGTGTTGGCTAGAGCAAACAATATTGTAGGTGTTTCACTTAGGAAAAGTAAAACACAAAACCAACAGGACTGAGAAAGAACTTTAAACCGTTGTGAGACAAACCTTCTTTATTCACACGGTTCTAAAGTAAGATTTAATGCTGACATGACAACATTTAATGCGGTCAAAGTGATTACAAACAGAAGAGCATCTAATGTGGGTTAAGAGAATGTTTGAAGCATTAAATGCGAATCACCTTTAATTCAAACATTCTGAAGCCGCCAATCAAAGCTGTCTTAATCTCACCAACCGACGAACGGCTACATTTATAACGAATCTATTCCTATAAATAGACCAAGCAAGAGGACATTGCTCACACACAAAAATATTGAAGAACTAAATAACTTATTCTACTGAGAAACGAAATCTGAACATCAACCTAAAAGAGTAATATATTTCTTTAAGCACACAATGATATCTCGAGTGAAGAAGTATACAAGTTCTCAACAACGAACAACACATCTACAGCAAAAGCCTACCAAGCATACAATTGCTGTTCGACTCGTGATAATCCAAATATTTACTGTTGAGATACTTAGCCCTGTGTGGACTAAGCAAACCTATTATGCCCAGTGTGGGACGAATAGACATCAGGATGAAGTTTCAATCTGTGTGATAAGAAGCAAGTCGAAGAAGCCCAAGCCAATCTATATGAACGACTAAAGCTTCGCAGCGGTATCAATCTGTGTGAATGATACAACGACGAGTTTTGTTAAATCATACATTTTTGTACGCCTTGATTTTAATAAACTATTTACCCCTGTGTGGAGGACATATGGACGTAGAGGGGTTTACCTAGAACCACATTAAACCGTGTGTCTTTACTTACTGTCTTTATTGTTTTCTTACTGCCTGTGTGATTTTACTCTACTTATCCTGGAAACCCTTTCAGCCCCAAGCTACAGGAGACCATTCAGTTGCTGTATTTACAGCAACTTAGTTTCAGACTTCCGCTACACAAACAAACTTCGAAAAAGAATACAACTTATTCAACCCCCCATCTAAGCTGTATAATTGTATATTGTGACAACAAATGGTATCAGAGCGGTTGATTCTATAAAGAATCAGTCGATTTTAACCTGAATCAGATCATGAATCAGATCAACAAAATCACTGCGGTTAATTCTACAAAGAATCAGTCGATTTTTAACCTGAATCAGATCCACAAAATCACTAGTTTTTGAGAACTTCATTTTTATATCTTTATCATTCATTCTACTTTTTCCATGAATACATCTATTATAAACAAAGTTCCCATGTTTTCTATTAACGAATTTGATGACTGGAGAATCAGGATGGAAACCCATCTTGCTGCAATGTACGAAGAGATGATCTTTGTCATCCAAAAAGAACCTATCAAGATTATGAAGGTCAATACAGCCGCTGGAATAGAAGGACAACCTCATGCAGAAATGCTTGAGAAGGAACTGGAACAATGGACAACTGATGATCGCGAGCATGCGAATCTTGACAACATCGCCAAGAATACGCTATTTGTCACTCTTGACAAAGGAACATTCTCCAAGTAAAGATCTTCAATATAGATAAATAAATCATGGAGGAACCCAAGTTGATATGTGAGAGAACTGAGCTCTCAAAAGAAAACAAGATTACAAAACTAACCCAGCAATTTGAATCATTTGAAATGAAATCTTCCAAAACACGTGAGGATCTTAACCTCAGATTTACCGGCATTGTCGGTGAATTTGAGGCATTGGGTAAAGTTTATACCCAAAAGGAGAAAAATCTTAAAATTTTTAGATTACTCCTTGTCCGATGGGACATTAAGGCCACAACTATGCGTTTGTCTTGCAATTTAAATGATACATCTACTTTTTATCTCTTCTCTGACCTCAAAGATTTTGAGTTTGATATTGATAGGGGAGAGAAGGCCAAAGAGTCACCTGCTAAGACTACAACACTCGCTGCTGTATCCGACAGGAGACACAGCTCTGCCCCCAGCACATCCAAAGACATATCCAAGGCAGCTGACAGTGACGATGACATCATGTCATAAGATGAAATGGCCTTGCTCATGCATAAATTCCGGAAATTCATTAAGAAATCCTGAAAGACCCCTTACTGGCCTAAACCTTTCAACAAGGTGAGTTCTGAATCACCATTGTCAACAGATTTTAACATGTGCTATAACTACAGGAAACCAAGACACTATGTAATTAGAGTCCTCATCCTAAATTGCAGAAGTTGCCCGAATCCGAGCAACAAGAAAGGAATAAGAAAAGGCGCGTCTGGAGAAATAAGCTAAAGGCCCTGATCGGAGAATCAGAAGCCTCGCCCACATCGATCAAAATAGAGGAGTGCCTAGAGGCATTCATCGACACTGACTTCTCCGATGATGAAATCGAAGATAAAGCCTACATGTTCTTTATAGCAAAGGAAAAGGATGATGATGATGATGATGATGATGATGACAGTGAGGATGAGGTAAGCTCAACCTCAGCTACTCCTATTAATGCATCACATACATTTGAAAACATTATGAATGAGTTTAGGACCATTCAAAATACCCATGAGATACTTGAACAAGAAAACCTACAGCTCTCTCTTTCGAATTTAGAGCTGAAGGACGAAAATGTTGGAAAGTAAAATGCAGCGGAAGCGAAGTTTGGGAAAAATATGATTATAGCGTTTTACGCATCTACGAGCATTAGATCTATTTAGGCATGCTAATTAATTAATTACTAAGATTAACAAGCAATTTAAATATTATTTATTATTTATTAATAAAATATGTTGATTAATTAAAATATCCTAATCTAGATCCAAGATCATAGGATATTACCTTTTGAAGCGGTTGGTTATTTCCTTCTTGATCGCCTTGTATCTCTACCTTCAGATCTTCTAGAGTATGATCCGCCTTGAATCGGACGTTGTGTGGGCAACGAGCTACCGGAACTTGCTTGGACACCTTATGGATCGGCCGAATCTACCTTGCCTCACAACTCTCGATTTTATTTTCTTCAAGTAATTCCGATATGTAGCAAGAATTAAAGTGTTATCTCAATTATGGAATCAAAGACACAAGTCAAGATCCACAATTAAACACTTAGAAGAAAAATCGAAATTTCTTGTGTATAATGAAGCATAAAATCGGCCAACACATAATGTCCTATTTATAGGCTCTTGGACTACTACTAGGGATCTAAAGGAGGATTATGGAAGGACTCCCAATTAATTCATCTTACCTTATTAGGACTCTTCCTAATATATGATGAATCAATTAATATCAACTTAGTCCACTGAAAAGTTGATATTGCACTTCCTACCAAAATCCCAAATTACGAAATTGGGCTCCTTATTAAATATATTATTTCCCATATTTAAGATATCGAATGTCCATTAATTAATTATAAGCTACTGACAGCTTTAATTAATTAATATCTTATCCAAGAGTAGTACCACTCGAACCTTATTATTATATCGGAATTAAATCCACCTGCAGACTTTAATATAATAATCATTATCGAGCTCCTCAAGGGGAGATCATCAACCCGCACGAGTCGGGACATGATTTCTAGTAATAATAATAATTGTCGTATAAACAATATTATTGCCCAAGATACGAGGCTTATTGAGTCGATCATTTTGACTCTCACCTATGGTAAATCAAAGCAATAATTATTATAAATACACAATTAAATATTATATACTTAGAATTAAGAAATAATAATTATCCGAGATTTACGTTCTTCTTACGGTCGATCTGAGAAGACACTATCTCACCTCGATCCTGTTCAACGTATGCAAATACGCTAATGTATGCTAATAGTCAAGACCAACTATTCTCAAGCATACACTACAACCTTTTATATAATTTGTCGAATAATTATATAGGTTGTGAACTATTATATTATTTTATAAGGCACCGATAATGTGATCTTCCGTGTGACACCAACACACCACATTATCTACAATATAAAATAATTAGACATTTCATTTGCATAACCATAACGTGAATTAATATGCAAAACATGTGATTAAATATAATTAATATCCTCATAGGTAGTAATAGGGAAATTAGGTAATACAAGAATAAAGTATGCTTTGCAGTATACAATCCTAACAATCACCCACTTATACTCAAAGCATGCTTTTAAGTATACTACTCTATTACATAGTCTCTCATTTCTCCCACTTATACTCAAAGCAATGCTGCCATACACCGTAATCCCATTCCTTCCACATGCCTTTCAAAAACTTTTGAAGGTAGGCCTTTCGTGAAAGGGTCAGCAAGATTATCTTCCGATGCAACCCTGGCTACAACTACGTCTCCTTCCTTTACGAAGTGTCATATGATGTGGTACTTGCGGTTGATATGTTTACTTGCCTGATGGGCTCGTGGTTCCCTCGAATTTGCGACTGCACCAGTATTATCACAATAGAGTGTAATACCCTCTGGCAAATCGGGAATCACATCTAAGTCCTGCAGGAAGTACTTGAGCCACACTGCCTCCTTGGCTGCCTCAGAGGCTGCCACGTACTCGGATTCCATGGTAGAGTCCGAGATGCATTTCTGCTTCACACTCCTCCAACTAATGGCTCCACCTCCCAGGCTAAACACATAACCCGAAGTAGACTTGGACTTTTCTTTGTCCGATGAAAAATCTGAGTCAGTGTAACCCACCGGAAACAGGTCGTCTGATTGATACACAAGCATGTACTCCCTAGTCCTTCTCAGGTACTTGAGTATGTGCTTGACAGCAATCCAGTGTCCTGGTCCTAGGTTCGACTGATATCTGGCAGCCATGCCCACGGCATGAGAGATATCTGGTCTAGTGCAAAGCATAGCATACATGAGACTTCCCACAGCGGATGCATAAGAAACCATCTTCATGTCATCTATCTCCTTTTGTGTCTTAGGACACATGTTCTTAGATAGTTGAATTCCATGTCTGTAAGGTAGAAAACCTTTCTTGGAATTCTCCATGCTAAACCGCTTCAGCACTGTATCGATATAGGATGCCTGGGATAAGCACAACATCCTCTTCTTCCGATCACGAACGATCCTGATTCCAAGGATGTGTCCTGCTTCTCCTAGATCCTTCATATCGAACTGCTCAGATAGCCATACCCGTACGTCCGACAATTCCTTCACGTTGTTTCCAATCAGAAGGATATCGTCTACATACAGTACAAGAAACACCAACACGTTTCCATCGCATTTCTTATACACACAACTCTCACTCGGACATTGCACGAATCCATATGACTGGACTACTTCTCAAAACAAGTGTTCCAAGATCTAGATGCTTGCTTAAGTCCATAAATGGATTTCTTAAGTTTGCACACCAAGTGCTCTTCTCCTTTAGCAATGAATCCCTCTGCTTGGCGCATATAGATTTCCTTGTCTAGACTCCCATTCACGAATGCATTCTTGACATCCATCTGCCAAATCTCCAGATCCAAATGCGCAGCTATAGCTAAAAGAATCCGGATTGACTTAAGCATGGCTACCGGCGAAAAGGTTTCATCATAATCGATACCCTCTTTCTGAGTGTAACCTTTTGCAACAAGCCTCGCTTTGAAGGTTTCAACCTTCCCGTCACGTCCCTTCTTTCGCTTGTAGACCCATTTACTCCCAATGGCTTGTACACCATCAGGTAGCTCTACTAGATCCCACACTTGATTGGAATCCATAGATCCCATTTCTGATTCCATTGCTTCTTGCCAGGAGTCAGCATCTTTATCTTGGATTGCCTCCTTATAGGTCCAGGGAACCGATTCATCTTCGTATGGGATTGAGTCCGAAGACTTTCCCACGCCTATGAATCGTTCGGGCTGACGAACAACCCTCCCACTACGACGAGCCAAATCCTGAGTTGGTGTAAAAGTTTCAGAATCGATACGTGGTGCAGTGTTAGTTGGCGCTTGTACGATTGGTATAGTCGGAATCTCGCCCCTCAGCTCTTCCAGAATTATTTCGCTCATGGGCTTGTGACTAATCATATATTCCTCTTCCAGAAATCAGGCATTGGTGCTAACAATGACCTTCTGGTCCTGGGGACTATAGAACAAGCCACCCTTCGTTCCCTTAGGGTATCCCACAAACACTCGTATACATGCGAGATGCCAACTTATCGACTTCCTTATTCAGCACATGTCTTTGAGTACCCCAAATCCGAACATGTCCTAGATGGGCTTACGCCCACTCCACGATTCTGTGGGTGTTTTGGAACCGATTTCAAGGCACCGGAGTTTAGAATGTACGCCGCTGTTTCTAAGGCGTATCCCCAAAACGAAATAGGTAAATCTGAATAACTCATCATTGATCTAACCATTTCTAAAAGAGTCCTATTCCTTCTTTCAGCCACACCATTTTGTTGTGGAGTTCCCGGCGCCGTGAGCTGGGATGAAATCCCCTCATTTGCGAAGAAATCCAAAAACTCTCCACTAAGGTATTCGCCACCCCGATCAGATCGTAGTGACTTGATACTCTTCCCATGATGCTTCTCCGTTTCAGCCTTGAAGTCTCTGAACTTGTCAAAAGCTTCAGACTTACGTCGCATCAAAAAGATGTATCCATATCTCGAATAATCATCTATGAACGTGATGAAATATTCGAAACCTCCCCTAGCCTGGATATTCATTGGACCACATACATCCGTATGAACCAATTCTAACACATCCTGAGCACGGTTTCCCTTGGTTTTAAAAACCCTTTTGGTCATCTTACCTTCCAGACAAGATTCACAAATTGGAAATGACTCAACTTGGAGATCATCCAATGGGCCATCATCTACCAATCTTTGAATCCTTCTAAGGTTTACATGTCCTAACCGTAAATGCCACAGATATGTTTGGTTTATGCTTGAAGGTTCTTTTCTCTTTTTAGGTTTAGACAAATAGTTAAGTGATTTATGCATAGGAGTTTGTGCAGTATTAACAATATATAGTCCATCATTAAAAGTACCTCTGCAAATATATTCACCGCTTCTTTTCTTAATAATGGCATCATCATCAAAAGAAATCGAATAACCATCGCATTTTAATTTAGAAACCGAAATTAAATTCATTCTAAAATCTGGTACTAATAATACATTATTGAGAACTAATAATTTATCATTAATCTTCAACCGCACGACTCCCCGCTGTACCATAAGCACGGAATAACGCCCCGATTGATGGTAATCTCGCCCGCACTAATTGCTTGGTTACCTGAAAACCATGCGAGTCAAAGCAAACATGATCAGTGGAGCCTGAATCAACTATCCACGAAGTGGAAGAACAAGCTGCCAAACATGTTTTGACTACTAGTGCACGAGACATACCTTTCTTAAGAGCAGGGCAGTCTGCTTTAAAATGTCCTTTCTGACCGCACTTGTAGCACTTTCCCTTTGGCTTTTTGTTCGCCTCGGGGTGAGGATCCTTGCTTTTCACCTTGAGGGCTGCCACTTGCTTCTGTCCAACCTGCTTCTTCTTCTTTCCCCATTTGGGTTTGGAAGAAGTAGCACCGGTTGCCGCAAGAATTTGATGATAACCTTGTTTGAAGAGACCTTCAGCAGACTGAAGCTCTGTCAGAAGTTCCGCCAAACTATATGCCCTACGGTTCATATTGTAGTTGAGGCGGAACTACTCAAAGCTTCTAGGTAAGCTGCCTAAGATAATATCGACCTGCGTTTCCGTATCGATAGTAGCCCCCAATATGCTCAGTTCGTTCAAATGAGACATCATTTTTAGAACATGATCTCTTACTGGAGTCCCTTCAGACATTTGGGTTGTCATCAATACCCTCATAGCATTTTGTCTAGCCGCCCGATTCTGATGACCAAACATCTCAGTGAGACTTTTCATCATTTCCGCGGCCGAACCCATCGTCTGATGCTGATGCTGCAATACATTTGTCAGTGAAGCCAAAATGTAACAGCGAGCCATCTCATCAGACTTTTTTCATTTCCGTAATTCCGCCAACTCTTCGGGAGTGGCATCCGGTTCTGGTTCTAGAGGGCTCTCCTCGATTAAGACAAACTTATGCCCCTCGGAATCGGAGACAATGTCAAGATTTCTTTTCCAATCGGCAAAGTTAGTGCCATCTAGTTTACTTTTTTTGAGAATAACAGCTAGTGGATTGAAAGACATCTGAGAATAAAAATTAAAAACATTCATCACATAATGCATAGCAAAATATATCGAAAAACCTCAAAAACACAATATATATGCTAGCAACCAACACCTCAAAAAATCCGCACATGCAAGCCACGATCGTGTGGACGTTTACACACATTTTTCAAGTAGAGTTTTACGTCTTTAATTTTACTATCTAGTCAAATTACGTTATGACAAGTAAAATTAATAGTTGGTTCCTCTTGGCCATGTATTAATTAACATAGACTCCGATGGGGAGCTTATTAATTAATACACCTAAGTGAACACCATAATTTAACATCCTTAAAATATTATCTTTTAAATAATAGTCCTACAGATGGAGAGGTCCTATCATAAAAAGTAATATTTACCTTATGTTATCATTTTGAAATTTAAAACTAGTGAACCTATAATTAGCACATCCGATATGGAGGAAGACTCTAATGTCAACGCGCATGCTAATTACTTCACAATTTAAATTAATTATGGAGGCCAATTTGATTTTATTTAAAATAAAAATCAATTTAATCACTTAGTTATTTTATCCTTAAGGTTTTTAATTTTCTCGTCCTAACATGCAAGGAAACATATCACGCATACATCCATACATGCCATACATCAAAACAATAAAAACCAAAATAAAGCATGGATAATTAAATTTATCCAATTATCATGGTCTTCTTTCTTGAGTTGAATCCGAGAAAATCTTCGGCTCGATCTCTCCCACTGAATCAAGCATCTCGTCGCTTCTCCCCGGCCGGGCCATGGATTTTCAAAATTAAAATTTTACTTTTATGCAAAATTAATTACATAAAAAAAATTTAATTTTAAATCCCGACTTCCCAATGGGCCTGTGAGCAACGGCGCTAAAACGACGGACTAAAATCGACGACCCGCCCGAACAGCGAACTGCCCGGACAGTCGCCGTGCTGCCGGCCGGCAGCCTTGGCGACCTGCCGCTGCCTGTATCGGCCGCGGCTTGCCAGTGATCCGGCGATCCGGTTCTGCTCTATTTCTTCGTGATCCCGTCTTTTCCGAATTCGATTACAATTTTATACGAAATAAAATACATCGAAATTACATCAAGATTACACGAAAAATAAAACCACCTAGAACTACCCGCGGATTTTCTCACGGGAAAAACCATTACATGCCTCAAAAACGGGTCAAACCAACAATTGCATAATTAATAAAAATAAATAAATAAATGCACCATTCATATAAACCATGATAATAGGATCATGTCACCTGCAAGAACACATCTAGCAAAATATTCCAACATCAAAATATATGAATATTTAAATTGCTATCAATTAATCACTAAAATTAATTAAAATAGCAAAAGCCTAAAAATCCGGCTCCGATACCAATTGTTGGAAAGTAAAACGCAGCGGAAGCGAAGTTTGGGAAAAATATGATTATAGCGTTTTACGCATCTACAAGCATTAGATCTATTTAGGCATGCTAATTAATTAATTACTAAGATTAACAAGCAATTTAAATATTATTTATTATTTATTAATTAAATATGTTGATTAATTAAAATATCCTAATCTAGATCCAAGATCATAGGATATTACCTTTTGAAGCGGTTGGTTATTTCCTTCTTGATCGCCTTGTATCTCTACCTTCAGATCTTCTAGAGTATGATCTGCCTTGAACCGGACGTTGTGTGGGCAACGAGCTACCGGAACTTGCTTGGACACCTTATGGATCGGCCGAATCTACCTTGCCTCACAACTCTCGATTTTATTTTCTTCAAGTAATTCCGATATGTAGCAAGAATTAAAGTGTTATCTCAATTGTGGAATCAAAGACACAAGTCAAGATCCACAATTAAACACTTAGAAGAAAAATTGAAATTTCTTGTGTATAATGAAGCATAAAATCGGCCAACACATAATGTCCTATTTATAGGCTCTTGGACTACTACTAGGGATCTAAAGGAGGATTATGGAAGGACTCCCAATTAATTCATCTTACCTTATTAGGACTCTTCCTAATATATGATGAATCAATTAATATCAACTTAGTCCACTAAAAAGTTGATATTGCACTTCCTACCAAAATCCTAAATTACGAAATTGGGCTCCTTATTAAATATATTATTTCCCGTGTTTAAGATATCGAATGTCCATTAATTAATTATAAGCTATTGATACTTTAATTAATTAATATCTTATCCAAGAGTAGTACCACTCGAACCTTATTATTATATCGGAATTAAATCCACCACAGGTTTAATATAATAATCATTATCGAGCTCCTCAAGGGGACATCATCAACCCGCACGAGTCGGGACACGATTTCTAGTAATAATAATAATTGTTGTATAAACAATATTATTGCCCAAGATACGAGGCTTATTGAGTCGATCATTTTGACTCTCACCTATGGTAAATCAAAGCAATAATTATTATAAATACACAATTAAATATTATATACTTAGAATTAAGAAATAATAATTATCCGAGATTTACGTTCTTCTTACAGTCAGTACAGAAGACACTATCTCACCTCGATCCTGTTCAACGTATGCAAATACGCTAATGTATGCTAATAGTCAAGACCATCTATTCTCAAGCATACACTACAACCCTTTATATAATTTGTCTAATAATTATATAGGTTGTGAACTATTATATTATTTTATAAGGCACCGATAATGTGATCTTCCGTGTGACACCAACACACCACATTATCTACAATATAAAATAATTTGACATTTCATTTGCATAACCATAACGTGAATTAATATGCAAAACATGTGATTAAATATAATTAATATCCTCATAGGTAGTAATAGGGAAATTAGGTAATACAAGCATAAAGTATGCTTTGCAGTATACAATCCTAACAGAAAATGATCTGCTGAAATATAACTATGAAAATATGTCTCTGGATTGCAAAAATAGCATGACCATTCATTAAAAACTCATGGAAAGCAATCATCAACTTGCAACCGAACCAAATGACGTAAAAACTCATAGTAAATGCAAGACAAATGATTATGCTTTATTAGAGACTAAAATATAGCCTCGGGAAAAGAGAAGGAGAACTCGAGACCATCCTCAAGTTTTTTGAGAAATCATCGAGGAGGATGGAAGACATCCTAAGCACTAGGCAACACGCCCATGACAAACGTGGCTTGGGATACAACTCATTCTCCAACAAAGACAAAACTGGTACGGTGTTTTTCAAAGGAGTGGAACCCATTCCAAAACCTAATGAAGCCCAGAAGGTTGTTCCTGTAAAGGTTACAACTGCCCCTTTCGGACAGCAAAGGTTGTCTTCCGCCACCTAGCTCATATCATAAGCAGCGGAAAACTCAGTCTCACAGACCTGTAAGACGCATTACCAAATACCAACAGTATGCTCCTCGAGCATACCAACAGTGCCAGCATCCGACTAAAAGAAAGGTTGTACCTAAGTATCAATGGCACGCACCTTTGTACTACCAACAGTACAGTGCCCCTAGATACTAGGTACAGGAAACCAAGTATTTGTCCCATAAGCAAGCTGTCATGCAGTTCTACCAACAACAAGTCTAGGAATCCAACTGGAAACCCAGAAGGCAGGCAACAAGGCAGAAAAATATGGTTCCTCCTCCTTAACAACAACCGTACTAGAGCCAAAATTCTAAATCTTACGTGCAAAATAACCATGCTTACAACAATTACGTGCCTGCCCTAGGTAAATCTAGCAAAGTAGGAGCAAATACAACCTACAACAAAACCATTGCTTTCAGGCAAATATGGGTACCTAAAGGCACTTGTTGGGCTTTGGTCCAACATCCTTCCTGCATGAGCTTGAAAATGCGCGAGGTGCGGCTTGCGATTCGACCCGTGAGATCTGCACTAGAAAGTGGTTAAATGAATTGATTTGGACTACTCATATCAACAAGATGCATCTTCTTTTCTGGTAGCCATCTCATATAAACTCCAAAGTTAAGCGTGCTTGGCCTCGAGTGGTTATGGGATGGGTGACCCCCTGGGAAATTTTCCAGGTGCGCGTGAGTGAGGACAAAGCGCGCTAGAAAAGACTCGTGTTGGTACATTGAGGACAATCTTCATCATTCTGGGGACCAACAATTGGTATCAGAGAAGGTCACGGGTGCGGATCCCTTGGAGTATCCTACAATGGAGGCTGCCAGAGTGTTGGAACTGAGAGGCGGGCATGCAGCAGAGGATGCCATATGGCCACAACTGAGATGCTGGTGTAGTGCAGGTTGTTAGATGCTGGAGGGCTATGTGATCAAATATAGTATGCTGGAACTGTGATACTGGCGCAACGGAAGTAAATGGAGCTGGAAAAGATGTTGATGTCAAGTGTTGGAGGACTTTGTGAATGAATCCATCCCTTAGAGGGCTGTTTGATCAAATCTAGTTCGCGGAGGTTTGCAAACTCTGGGGATGAGATGCTGGAAGGTACTGGGAGGGGGATTGTTGGGCTTTGGTCTAACATCCTGCCTGCATGAGCTTAAAAATACGCGAGGCGCGGCTTGCAATTCGACCTGTGAGATCTGCACTAGAAAGTGGTTAAATGAATTGATTTGGACTACTCATACCAACAAGATGCATCTTCTTTTCTGGTAGCCATCTAATACAAACTCTAAAAAGTTAAGCGTGTTTGTCCCGGAGTAGTTATGGCATGGGTGACCCCTGGGAAATTATTCAGGTATGTGTGAGTGAGGGAAAAGTGCGCTAGGAAACACTCGTGTTGGTACAGTGAGGATAGTCTTTATCATTCTGGGGACCAACAACAATAATAACCAAGGACCCAAAAATCAAAGGAGACCTAAATCTACTTAATCTTTTGATTACATGATATCAAGGAGAAGGAGATATGGTATTCTATAGCGGATGTTCTCACCATATGAAAGGAGATATCACCAAGATGTCAAATTGTGCAGAAGGACTCGGTCCAAAGGTGTGATTTGGTGACAAATCCAAAGGAAGAACGAGAGGGAAAGGAACCCTGATTGTAGGAAAATTCAAAGTCACCGACGTAGCCTATGTAGAAGGACTACAATACAATCTACTTAGGACTAGCCAGTTCTATGACAAACAATTCTCGGTAAAATTATATGTAGATCATTGTAGGGAGAAGGACACAAAGACCAAGCAAATTGTCTTTACAGGAAGCCGGTCAGGTAACATGTATATTGCTGACCTAAAACCTACTAGTACCATAATTCCTTGTTTTGTTTCCAAAGGCACTGCAGATCAAACCTGGCTATGGCACAAGAGGATGACTCATATGAATTTCAAGACCATCAACATGCTAGCTCCACAGGGAATGGTCATAGGCTTGCCCGATGTTTCATTTTATAAAAACAGTGTCTGTGGACCCTGTCAGAAAGGCAAGCAAGTCAATACTTCTCTAAAGAGAAAATCATATCTTTTAAACAATAAGGTCCTGGAATTGCTACATATGGATCTCTACGGTCGTATAGACCCTGTCATCCTGGGAGGTATGAAATATTATCTTGTCATTGTTGATGATTTTTCCAGGTACGCTTGGACCATGTTCCTAAATAAGAAGAAAGAGACAACCACAAAGCTACCAGAACACCTGAAAAAGCTTCAAAATGGGAATGGGTTGAGTATTGTATCCATTCGTTCCGCAAGAGCCACATAATTCACAAGTCACTTTATAGAGCAATACTGTACGGACGATGGCATACATCATGAATACTCTGCAGCCCGAACTCCTCAAAAGAATGGTGTTGCCGAGCAAAAGAACAGGACGCTGAAGGAAGCAACAAGAACCATGTTAGCTGCGAGCAAGTTGCCACAGTGTTTCTGGGGAGAAGTAATAAATACAACATGCTATACACAACACAACTTTATCATCAACAAGCACCACAACAAAACATCATACTAGGTATGGAATAATAAAACTCCAATGGTTGCGTACTTTCATATTTTTAGATGCAGGTGTTATGTTCTCAAAAATGGGAAGGATTAACTCAAGACCTTCGATGAAAAGTCAGATGAAGGTATTTTGTTGGAAACTCCTCTATCAGCAAGGCATTTAAGATATTTAACAAAATGAAGATGACAACAGAGGAATCACTCCATGTAGTCTTTGATGAAACCCATTGCGACCCTACAGGAATAGAAGACCTAATCCAAGGTGTCCAGACACTATCCATTGAGGAAATCCCACAAACTCCAAATGAACCTGTTGTAAATCTAAAAATTAATCCCGCCGCTATAAGAACAGAAGAAGTAGTCGAAGATGATGTTGTAGAAGATGAAGCTGAAACTATAGCTCATCAGGGCACGACAAGGGATTCTGAACTATAACCCAATAGGAGGTGGTTAATAGATCACCCTCAATAGATAATAATTGGAGATATTGATGCTGGTGTGTTCACCTAAAGAAAAATACAGAGTATACAAGGAATTGTACTCTGTCCATAGGAAGAGACATAATCCAGTTCTGAAAAGTCTAAATTCCCTATGTGGAAATCCCAAGCTGAACTTAGAAGACTTTCCATGTGAAGTCTGTCTATATTCGTAGCACAGTCTGAACCTGTTTCGACCAATGAGGCTCTAAACAATTCTCACTGGATCACTTGTATGGAAGAAGAGCTCAACGGTTTTGAAAAAAATAATGTTTGATACCTAGTCCTTAGACCAACCAATCAAGCAGTCATAGGAACCAAATGGGTATGCCGGAACAAAAACGACGAAAATGGACTTGTCATAAGGAAAAATTCCAGATTAGTCGCCCAAGATTATATACAGGAAAAAGGAATAGGTTATGATGAAAATTTTGCCCCTGGAGCAAGAATAGAAACGATTAGGATATTTCTATGATTTGCGGCTCATAAGAATTTTATTGTATATCAAATGAATGTTAACAGTGCATTCTTGAATAGACCTAGCCGAAGAAGTTTATGTTGAACAACCTCTAGGGTTTTCCAACACAGAAGGAGGAGACCTTTTGTACAGGCTAAGTGCTGGGTATGGTATGAAACCCTATCACTATATTTCATCAATAATTGATTTGAGAATGGTGCAATTTACAAAACCCTCTTCAAAATCCAAGAAAGTGACGATCTCATGGCATATATACGTAGATGATATTATCTTTGGTTAAACTAACCTTGATATGTGTCAGAAGTTCTCTCATCTCATGAAAACTAAATTTAAAATGAGTATGATGGTAGAACTTAGCTATTTTTTAGGGTTGCAGGTAAACAACTTCCTATAGGTATATTCACCAACTAGGAGGAGCTGCTCAACAAGTTCAGGATGAATACTTCCAATTCCTCATCTACCCCCATGAGCACTTCCACACAAATAAGTGCTGACGAAGCTGGAAAGCCAGTTGGCCAATCACTCTACTGGAATCTTATAGGCTCACTCTTGTACTTAACAGCGAACAGGCCCGATATCCAATTTTGTTGTAGGAGTGTATGCTCGGCATCAGGTAGAACCTAAAGAGTCACAGTTCACTATACCCAAACGAATTCTTAAGTACGTAAAAGGAACCATCAATGTAGGATTGTGGTATCTTAAGGAAGAAGGAATCGATTTGGTGGGCTATAGCGACTCGGATCTTGGAGACTGTAAGTTGGATTGGAAGAGTACGAGTGGAACTTGTCACTTCCTTGGACCAAGACTTGTGTCATGGTTCAGTATGAAACAATTGGTCAACTCGCTTTCTACAGCTGAGCCATAATATTATGCTGCTGGAAGTTGTTTTATGCAGATCATATAGATGCAACAGCAGTTACAGGACTGTGGCATTCATGCAAGAGAAATTCTAATCATGTGCGACAGCACGAGTGCAATCGCAATCACGCACAATCATATACTGCAATCGAGGACCAAGCACATTCATATGAAGCATCATTTCATTCAAAATCATGTGGATAATAAAGATGATCAGATCGAGAAAATTCATACAAAAAATTGAGTTAGCCGACATCTTTACAAAGCCTCTTAGCACCACAACGTTCTGTATGCTCTGCCAAGAATCAGGAGTGCTACAGCTCGACTAAAACTCCCTGTAAGTTTTAAATTTTACTCATCAATTAAGGGGGAATGCTGTAAGACCCATGAATACAGTGTCCATTTTAATTAATCATACATTCAAAAATACGAGTTATATCCTTACTGTAGGAAGAAGAAGGTATAATTTCCTTCCTACAGATGAAGTATGTATTAATTAAGGGGGAACACAGTAGGACCTAAGAATACAACAATAATCATCAATTGCTGTAGGAATTGAATCTTGTATGTACGTTTTAAGATTGTACTTTTGGGGATACAGCACAAATACTGTAGGATTTTAATTAATATTTTAAGCGTATCTAATTTCATACACTTAAACATTTTTAAAGAAGTTTCTAGTCCACGTGTATCGTCTAAATTAAAACAATTTATCTTTCAATACTGAAACGATACTTGGACATTACTACCTTAAAACACGCAATTTCAAATTCAAACCGCCTAAACATGTAATAGTGGAAGTTGAACTGTGTCAGGCATGGGACTGGGCATTAATTTCGAAAACTGATGGATTGGATGTAGAATTTACATCTAAAATCATCATGTACATGAATTCAAAGATGGTTTCCATCCCTTAAATCTGACCGTTCACTATGACCTAGCTATCCCGCGTACTATAAAAGGGCCAGTACACTGATCCACAGACTCTTTCAGCTTTCCGCATATTAAACGAGCTTACAATATACAACTTACATATCTTTAAATCTCTCGATCTACTCTTTCTCTGTAAAAATGCTTTATTTTCAAACTTCATCTCTCTGAAAAAGAAGGACATGATAATCGATGGACGTATCTTTGCTTGCTCTGTTCTTCAAGAGAGCATAATTTCTGAAGACGAAGACATGCCTGGGGTGAACTTGGTCATATCTCGCGTCAAGCAAACCGGTCTGTACAAGTCGGGTTGTCTTCATCCGGAGAACTATAATGAACTGATCGTGGAGGAATATTTTCTTGATGCTGAATTTCTTTCTGCATCTGATTAGATGGGCTTTGCCCTTACTGATGTTGTTAACACTATGCAAGAGAAGGAGATCTTCGTCGATCGGGATCTCCTTGAAAAACTGTACAAATCGCCCTCTGATGGACTATCGTTGGAGGATTTGGAAACTTTTGGGTCTTAAGACCTGCTGGAGGCCTACTGGTATCTATTCACTAGCAACAATCTTCCATCACAAGTGCATATATCTTGTAACAAGAGGAACTTCACCCTCCCCTATCTTTATCTTCACGATTTCTGCTGCAGAGTTGTGGAGAACCGCACTGGAGCTTCCGAGATGTGCACCAAGCTGAGATTCCGTATGATGGTCTCCATCATGTTCGGAGAGAAAGTTAACCTGTGTCGGGTGATCTTGAAACGTCTTTAGTAGGAGGCTTCCAAACCAGATACCGCAAGAAAGTCTTTTGACGTGATTTTGAACTACATTCTGACTTGTTGTGGCATATAGTAGTCACTTTCTCCTAAGAAGATACTTGCTGGAAAGTTCTTCGGTGGTTCCAAGCCCACCATATTCAACAAGGCGACTCTTCTTGCCAACAGGCGTAGCCCCTTCTATCTACCTACATCGAGTGATCCTCAGGATTTTACCGATCACTCTGCTACGTCCAAGGATATTGACAGTAAGAAGAAGCTCGTCATTAAAAAAGATCTGTTCCCGACAGCAGCTCCCCTACAACTGTCGAGAAGAAGAAGAAGATGAAGACTAAGAAGTCGTCTAAGTCGGAATTTGTTCCTACAGAACCTCAAGTGACTATAGCGGTCCTAGATGCAGTTCCGCCTACTGCACCATCTGCCGCAGTAGCTGACCCACAAGGTTGCCTATGGAAGAAACACTGGCTACTCCTACAGCAGTTCCTGAGCCTCTGATGGCTATAATGGATGACTAGTTGTTTGTCAAGTTAGAAGGCACTGGTGAATCGACTGCCCCTACAAAGCCGTCATCCACCACTCCTAACAGGGCCTCTACTCATATAAGGAGTCCCTCTCCCAACAGGGAATCCCACCCTGTTAGTGATCCTCTCCTCAACAGGCTTCCATACTTATAGAGGATCCCAACTGGACAATAAAACCCTCTATTGTTTGGAGTCCCTACCCCACCAACATAATCAATCATACAGTTCTCCAAGTCCATATCGACAAAGCATTCGAACGCTTCAAAATATGGAAAGCATATAGGGTCGCCCCATACGACTCCCTGTATAACTTGGAAGACTGAAGGAGTAAGAGTTGTTGTTCTGGAAGTTACAGATGTTAGGAATATAATTTTAAGCTTTTGCTGATGTCATCCCTGTATTCAAAGATTATTTCAAATGTATGTGCTTGGCATCGTAAAGAAGAACCAAATGAGTATCATCCACAGGACTTTAAAAAAAGGTTAAGTATTGATCATGTTGATCAGGTAGAAATTTGGCTAAGTATAGAACAGGCAAATATCAGCTGAGTTTGACTAGTTAAAAATTATCAGGCGGGTTTTGGTCATAGCAAAACCTCAGCTAAGGTTGACCGATAAACATTAGTCGGGTTTCGTTCAAAGGAAAATATCATCCGGTTTTGACCAAGTCATAAGTACAGTTGAATATCACTGAAGATAATTTTGGCTAACTAAAAAACATCTGAAATATCGTCCGGGTTGGGTCAAAGGAGAATGTCAGCTAAGGTTGACCAGACAGACATCAGTAAGTTTGGTCAAAGCAAAATATCAGTTGATTTTGACCAAGGCAAATATTACCCAACTTTCATCAAGACCAAATATCAATCGTCTTTTGTCTGGGTAGAACATCAGATGGGTTTGACCAACACATCAGCAAGGTTTGACCAAAAGAAAATATCACCTGAGCTTTATTAAAGACGGGATATCAAGCTAAGTTTTGGACATTAACTAAGTCCACACAAGCAAACGTTAAAAAGTCAACAATGACGGAAAGTCACATGCAGACTTAATTAAAGCAAGGGGACAAAGTGATTGATTCCACTAAGTTAAGAAATATTTTATTCCTTAAATATTCGCACCCAGAAGTCTTACAAATTATAATAATCAAAGAAAATCAGTGCAACAAAAACATAGATCTTCAAATGGGTCAGATTTGAAGAACGAAGGAAAGCATTCCAAAGAGATAAAAAGATAAACAAATAAGTCCACTCCCCAACGGACAGATTTGTTACAAGATGCAACAGCTATGATGAGCTCAAAGATCGTACTTTAAATATCTGAAGAACACTTTAGCAGAGTACGATGTGAACTACACTTACAAAGCAATCAAAGCAAACATAAGCGCTACACATCAATAGCATCATGAAGAGCAAGATCTTAAAGCAAATACAAAGAAGCTCTTTAGTTGGAGAAAACAAATACTTTTGTCTTTAAGTTTGAGTAAGGGGTACCTTCTTGAATGAAATTTTTGAAAATAAGAGGTTGTAAGACATCCACGGGTTCTTGATTGGAAGGTGATAGGCAGCTTGCGAGTTGTTGAGGCATTCACGGGTTTTCGATCAAGAGGTGTTAGGCAACCAAGGGAAGGAGTTACAATGGCCATGGGTTTCCACTGGTTGGAAGCTGTTGTAACTAAATTCATTGTAGCACGATTTTCACTGGTTGAAAATTATAGTGAATTTATCTCCAACTGGTTTCGAGAGAAGTGGACTAGTAGACGATTACCCCACCTCTGAAACCACTATAAAGTGCTGTGTGATTTATTGTCTTTGTCATCATACTTAACTGCTGCATTCATATTAACTGTTCCATTCAAAGTCTGATGTCCTTCCGCAAAACAATTTCACAGCTGACATAAGTTAACTGCACAAATCATAGCCGAATAACCTTAGCTGCATTTTAGCAAAAGATTTTATAAGTCTATTCACCTCCCTCTAGACTTATAGCTGATGTCTTGTGACCTACAATAGACACCCAGAATGTTGCGGTCCTGATTAGATGGGATGATCCCTTTTTCCATAGGCTGATCACATCATATTATGTGGCAAAGGAAAAAGCCCGATTAAAAGGGAAGACCCAGTCTGTTGATAAGACTCGGACCCTCAGCCATCACTCAGATCCTGACTCAGATGGGTATGATGCCGACCTTCAAATAGGTCTGAGGGTGAGCCGCGAGGATGCTCGCGAGGATGAATTTGCTAAGTCCAAGGCCACTGAGGGACAGGGGACTTCATCTGGTCAAGCTGCACCAGGAGAAACCATCATCTCCCGCTATAGAGGAATCAATCCCTCCAACTGGAGAAGATGTATCTTGCGTCATCTAACAGAAGGATTCAGTCTCTTCTCCTGGACACCAGGCTACAGACACCGGAAATAGGCAGGAGGATTCAGTCCCTTCTATCTCCCAGACAACAACAACAGCAGAATCATTCGAGTTTCCCACTCCTGAACAAGTATCGACTCCAATCCTTATAAAATCACCACCCGAGTCAGATGAGGATTTCCAAGATGATGACAGAAACCAGAAACTACGTCATAATATCATTCTCGAACAGCTAGGAGAGCCATCTGACTCAAAAATTGGTTACCCCCACTCTCCCCGCACTGAAGCCAGGGTTGAGCAACTTCAACAAATCGGTCGCCAAACCGTATTCTTACAGGACGCTGTCACAACCCTGTATGATGTCGGCAAGGATCTCGATTTGATGCACGAGACTGCACAAGATGAACTCTCCAAGCTGCAAAGGGCTGTGCAGGATGTTGAAGAAGCATTCCATCTCATACCGAATGACTTATGACAGGCGCTCAATCAGCTTAAACAGCATCAGGAGAGAATCCTAAAGCAAGAGAAAGAGAAACTGAGAGTTGCCGAATCCAAGACGATTGCTTCCCTTGAGTACACTGGATCGAGACTCACTGCTCAAGATCAAAAAACCGATGACCTTAAAGCGGTGGTCGCCAGTCTAGTGGACTCAGTGAAAGATCTTAAAGACAACCAGGTTTCACGGTATTCTTCGGGATATTCACGGTAAGGTCTCTGAGCTCGATAACACCAAAAGGGGGAAGAGTTTTGTGAGCCTGGAAGGAGATGGAAGATGGAGAAGGAGAAGGATATTGAAGCCATACTGGAGGACAGCTATAATACCCCCAGAATTCGATGGGTATTCTTCGGGATATTCACGGTAAGGTCTCTGAGCTCGATAACACCAAAAGGGGGAAGAGTTTTGTGAGCCTGGAAGGAGATGGAAGATGGAGAAGGAGAAGGATATTGAAGCCATACTGGAGGACAGCTATAATACCCCCAGAATTCAACCGAGAATGTCACACGCCGTAGACCCTTCTCACAAGAATCTTCCAGGGTAAACTCCAAAAGACTGCTTAATTATTGACCGACTGGGGTCCATCTTGTTTACAAAACAGTCCAACAAGGTCATTAAGCAAGTAAAACACCAACACAATCCACAACTCAACGATAATGCTAAACTTGAATACAGAAAAGAATGGCAACCTAATTACAAACCACACCCGTGCAAGGGTGATTACTCAACCAAAAGAGAAATACTGATCAAAATAAAATAAAATAAAAGAAGTGATTAGTATCATTGTCCTTCATCTCCTTACAATCCGAACCAGTGATTGCTCCCGAACCGTAGGTACCTGAATGCATAACAGGCATCCAACCTCGATTAATGAGATTATATTGGTAGTATACTTAGTATCTCATTGGTATGTAATTATTGATGTTATGTGACCATTATCATTGTTGAGTTTTATGACTTACCCCGTTGTGGGCTTTCTTTTTAGGTTCTTGGGATATCGAGCTTGTAGTGGTCGTGGAGAGATGAGCTTCCCAGAGGATACAGGCTGTGGCATGTGTTGTGAATCGAGTATCTTTCTTTCAGCCTTGTGGGTTCCGACTTGGGTCCCACGGCGCTGTAATATTCCTGGATAGTTCCGGGGGTGTTACAGAGAGTACCTCATTTGAGACGGACAACATTTTAGATCTTAGCTTAGATTCATGCCGTCAATAGATATTTACCCTGTTGGAAATAAAACGCAGCGGAAGCAAAGTTGGTGAAAGTTTATAAATGCATTTTACGCATCCACGAGCACAAGATCTATTTAGTCATGCTAATTAATTAATTACTAAGATTAATAAGCAACTTATATATTATTTATTATTTATTAAATAAATATGTTGGTAATGAAATATCCTAATCTAGATCTAAAAGATCATAGGACATTACCTTTGAAGTGTAGTGGTTGTTTTGCTTCTTGATCTCCTTGTAGTTCTACCTTTAGACCTTCTAGAGTATGATCTTCCTTAACCAGGATGTTGTGTGGGCAACAGGCTACCGGATCTTGCTTGGACACAATATGGATCGACCGAAATTTTATCCCTCACAATTCTCGATTTTCTTTTCTTCAAGTAATTCCGATATGTAGCAAGAATTAAAGTGTTATCTCAATTTTGGAATCAAAGACACAAGTCAAGATCCACATTTAAACACTTAGAAGAAAAAATCAAAATTTCTTGTGTATGAATAATGCTAAAATCAGCCAACCCCATAACTCTTATTTATAGGCTCTTGGACTACTACTAGGGATCTTAAGGAGGATTAGGGAAGGACTCTTAATAGACCTCAAATTTTCATATTAGGTTATTTCCTAATATATTGAGTCTATTAATATCAATTCAATCCACTAAAGAATTAATATTGCACTTCCAACCCAAATTCCAATTTACGAAATCGGGCTCCTTATTTAAATATATTATTTTCTGTGTTTAAGATATCCAATGTCCATTAATTAATTATAAGGTACTGATAGCTTTAATTAATTAATATCTTATCCAAGAGTAGTACCACTCGAACCTTATTATTATATCAGAATTAAATCAACTTGCAGGGTTTAATATAATAATCATTATCGAGCTCCTCAAGGGAACCTCATCAAACCACATGAGTCGGGACACAATTTGTAGTAACAATAATAACTGTCATATAGATAATATTATTGTCCAAGATACGAAGCTTATTGAGTCAATCATTTTGACTCTCACCCATGGTAAATCAAAGCAATAAGTATTATAAATACACAGTTAAATATATATACTTAGAATTAAGAAATAATAATTATTCGAGATTTACGTTCTTCTTACAGTCAGTACAGAAGACACTATCTCACCTCGATCCAGTTCAACGTATCCAAATACGCTAATGTATGCCAATAGTAAAGACCAACTAATCTCAAGCATACACTACAACCTTTCATATAATTTGTCTAATAATTATATAGGTTGTGAACTATTATATTATTTTATAAGGCACCGATAATATGATCTTCCGTGTGACACCAACACACCACATTATCTATAATATAAAATAATTAGACATTTCATTTGCATAACCATAACGTGAATAAATATGCAAAACATGTAATTAAATGTAATTTATATTCTCATAGGTAGTTACAGGGAAATAATGTAATACAAGCATAAAGTATGCTTTGTAGTATAAACCCTAACAATATCCCACTTATACTCAAAGCATGCTTTTAAGTATACTACTCTATTACATAGTCTCTCATTTCTCCCACTTATACTCAAAGCAATGCTGCCATACACCGTAATCCCATTCCTTCCACATGCCTTTCAAAAACTTTTGAAGGTAGGACTTTCGTAAAAGGATCAGCAAGATTATCTTCCGATGCAATCCTGGCTACAACTACGTCTTCCTTTATAAAGTGTCGTATGATGTGGCACTTGCGATTAATATCAAACTGCTTAGATAACTATACTCGTACGCCCAATAACTCCTTCACGTTGTTTCTAATCAGAAGGATATCATCTACATACAGTACAAGAAACACTAACACGTTTCCATCGCATTTCTTATACACACAACTCTCACTCGGACATTGAACGAATCCATATGAATGGACTACCTCGTCAAATCGAGTGTTCCAAGATCTAGAGACCTGCATAAGTCCATAAATGGATCTCTTAAGCTTGCACACTAAGTGCTCTTCTCCCTCAGCAATGAATCCCCCTGGTCGGCACATATAGATTTCCTTATCTAGACTCCCATTAAAGAATGCAGTGTTAGGAGTATGCCCTCGAATGCCACTCAGAGGATGATTGAGTGAGGGCATTGTATTTGTAATTATGTAAATCACTAATATAAGGCAATGGATATTTCTTTATTTACTGGTAATTACTGGCATTCCTAACTCGTAAATATACATATAGAAACTAGTCCGTGTATTTGAGAGCAAAATATTCCACTCCTTATTAGATAAGGGGGTCGGCACTGGAAAGGTTTATAGCTCAAATACTTAATCGTTCGCAAGTTGATGAAACTTGACTGGGCGTTAAGTTTATGTGAAGACTTGTATGACGTGTTCTTTGACATGGAGAGTGCCTGTCGAACACTAATGGTTAGTGGGAGCACATGTTATAGGTATGCTAATTGGATTAGTATACTCGAACCGACTCACCCTCGATTCGTCACACGGATTTCACTCCGGGACAGTCAATGACGGATTCGAAAGGTTGTGATAGGTATTCGTGAATCTTTGACTTGAGGATTTAGTAGGGATGTGCTTGTGACGTCAAGATTTTCATTAGAGTAGTTCGACCCTATAAACCGGAAGGTGGGGTTCAACCTCGACGTGCATCTTGATGGGCAAGTACCAGGTCCTACTGAATACCAAGATACAATTCTTTCTCCCGTTAGTGAGCGGGTTATATGTCCTACGAGGTTATTGGCAGATGAGATCATAAGTCTTTGGCCAAAGCATTGGAGCTAGTTGTATTAGATACACGACAGCTCGAAGATCTCGATTTGCATTAACGCATGCATAGCGTCAAGTACAAATAGGGTTTGACTGACCGTGACCCTATAACTTGATCAGGACATTTGAAAGAAGGGTTTATAGGTATACTGGTATTCACGAAAGAATGGTTCTTGAATGATCTCAATCATTCGTTCTAAGTTGGGGTATATTGTAGGCCGCCAGGCTGGCTAGGTGGTGCTAATACTCTTTGTTTCCTCCCATTCTTTGGCGAGACGGACCTACCGAGTCACGCAATAGGATTGACGATGGAATGAATTGAGCTTATTCTCTCATTATGAACATTAGATATTGGATATCTAATTTATTGGACATTGGATGTCTAATTAAATTTGAGACATTGGATGTCTAAATTGATTTATTGGATAAATTGATTTACGGCCTAATGAATTAAATAAATTACTGGGTGATTAATTTAATTCATGAATATAATTATTTCTTGGAGAAATTAATTATGTTATTATGTATTTGATATGATTAATTAATTGTATTAATTAATCGATATAAATACATCAGAACGGAATCGGAGTTTATCTGTTTGGACTCACGGGAGTCCGAAACGAACCAAACTCATTCGATTTTCATCATGGCCGCCCCCCTTCCACCTACATTCCCGTTGTCTTTTCTTTCCATTTTTTATTAGATATAGATAAGAAGACTTCAATATCTCAAAGACATTTTGATTTTGGTTTCAACCGTGAGATAAAGTTTAGAGAGAGGGAGAAAGATTTCTCCAAGTCTTCTTCATCTTCATCACAAGTTCTTGGTTTTTTCTTGGAGAAAACATCAAGACATAAATGAGAGATGGTGAGTTATACACTTAGAGTGTTATAATCTCAATCAAAAGCTTCATCACTTAGCTCTAGCCATATCCTCGGAAGATAGCAAGGTGATCGTCGTTCCGGTCGTTTCTCCAGCGCG
Organism: Orobanche coerulescens; assembly: GCA_033398695.1. Taxonomy (NCBI): domain Eukaryota; kingdom Viridiplantae; phylum Streptophyta; class Magnoliopsida; order Lamiales; family Orobanchaceae; genus Orobanche; species Orobanche coerulescens. Next base: position 146,522,671 of record CM065803.1, read on the forward strand.
TGGCAAGTAGAGACACAGTGCTTTCGGCGTTGGATCATTCAAGATCTTGAAGCGTATTGAATTGCAGGGAGATCGCCTAAAGCTTGGGGAATAGCTCAAGAGAAAGATACCATTTAATCAACGGACTACAAGGGTATATTTTCTCATAACTCTTGTGTTTCGTTTATATATTCGTATATATGTAGCTCGATCGATCCTCGTAGGGATTCAGATCGAATTAATTTTCGTTTTACCGCTTCCGCTGGGCCTTCGTTTTAGGCACCGAATCCCAACAGTCTTGACATCCATTTGCCAAATCTCCAGATCTAAATGCTTAACCTCGATTCGTCACACGGATTTCACTCCGGGATAGTCAATAATGGAATCCAAAGGTTGTGATAGGTATCCGTGAACCTTAGACTTGAGGATTTAGTAGGGATGTGCTTGTGACGTCAAGATTTTCATTAGAGTAGTTCGACCCTATAAACCAGAAGGGACGTTTCATTAGATTCCCATATGAGACGATGGGTTATCTATTCTACATGCCCAAAGATCAAAAGATCATTGTTGCTTTGCATGCACATTTTCTAGAAGAAGAGATTCATTCAGGAAGGCGGAGCAGGTAGAAACATTTCTTTGGAAGAATATAATGAAACTCATCAGGAGACACTTGTGCAAGAAAAATGGAATCGAACCTTCTGAAACACAAGTACAACCACCTCGTTGGTCTAGTAGGGTGTCTCATTTACCTGAGAGGTATAGTTTTATGCACTTGGAGGAACTGGTTTTCCATGAGGTTCCAAGTGATAAACAAGAGAACGACCCGCGACTAATGACCTAGCAATGGTAGATGTAGACTCCATGAAATGGACTGTAGCAGTTTCATGTAGTTGGGACCTTCATTTTGACGAGACGGTCAAAGAGTTTGACTTCGTGCAAAATGAAGAGGAACCTTGTGTATACAAGAGGGTTAGTGGGAGAAAGATCGCATTCTTAGTACTATATGTAGATGAGATTCTACTAATAGGAAATGATGTGGGAATGCTCAGTTCTGTGAAAGCTTGGCTTTCGAGTAATTTCTCCATGAAAGACTTGGGAGAAGAAACCTATATTCTTGGGATTCGACTCTACTAGGATAGATCGAAGAGAATGATAAGTTTTTCCCAAGCCCTCTATATAGATTAGATCTTAAAGAGGGTTCCTTCCGATGCGATATGGAATAAAACTCACCTTGAAGATGTGTCCTCATAATGAGGAACAATGAATGGAAATGAGTTATATACCATATGCTTCGGGAGTGGGTAGCCTTACGTATACTTTATTATGTACAAGACCTAACATTGCGCATTCTGGAAGCGTGATAAGTAGGTTTCGGGCTAACCCAGTTAGGGAACATTAGACTGCCGTAAATAATGTTCTCAAGTACTTTAGAAGTACTAAGAGATCTGATTCTTATATATGGTGGTCGAGAACAGAATGTGGTGGGATTCACTGTATTGGACTTCCAAGGACAGAAAGACGATTATATGTCTACTTCTGGCTACATTTACTCTTAATGGAAGAGAAGTATCTTGGCATAGTGCCAAGTATAGCGCGACTGCTGATTCCACCAGTTAGGCTGAGTATAAAGCGGCCTCGGAGGCCTCCAAAGGAAGGGTTAAGAAGTTACTAGGTAAACTTCTCGTGACACCTTGTGCTGTGCAGCTAGAGCGGTAGCACATGCCTAGGTGCCAAGGTTTCACAACAGTACCAAACATATTGAGAGAGTATCATCTCGTAAGAGCATTTGTTCGCAAAGAGATACATTGTGCTGCATAGAGTAGAGTCAGCCGACTACGTCGCTGATCCACTAACCAAGCCTCATTCTCAGATTAGCTTGGAGTATAATCTGGAGAACATGGGTATTAGATACCATAGTGTGTGGCATTGAGTGCAAGTGGGAGATTGTTAGGAGTATGCCCTCGAATGCCACCCAGAGGATGATTGAGTGAGGGCATTTTAACTTGTAATTATGTAAATCACTAATATAAGGTAATGGATGTTTCTTTATTTACTGGTAGTTACTGGCATTCCTAACTTGTAAACGTACATATAGAAACTAGTCCGTGTATTTGAGAGCAAAACATTCCACTCCTTATTGGATAAGGGGGTCGGCACTGGAAAGGTTTATAGCTCAAATACTTAATCGTCGCAAGTCGATGAAAATTGACTGGGCGTTAAGTTTATGTGAAGACTTGTATGACGTGTTCTTTGACATGGAGAGTGCCTGTCGAACACTAATGGTTAGTGGGAGCACATGTTATAGGTATGCTAATTGGATTAGTATACTCGAACCGACTCACCCTCGATTCGTCACACGGATTTCACTCCGGGATAGTCAATAATGGAATCCAAAGGTTGTGATAGGTATCCGTGAACCTTAGACTTGAGGATTTAGTAGGGATGTGCTTGTGACGTCAAGATTTTCATTAGAGTAGTTCGACCCTATAAACCAGAAGGTGGGGGTCAACCTCGACGTGCATCTTGATGGACAAGTAGCAGGTCCTACTGAATACCAAGATAGAATTCTTTCTCCCGTTAGTGAGCGGGTTATATGTCCTATGCGGTTATTGGCAGATGAGATCATAAGTCTTTGGCCAAAGTATTGGAGCTAGTTGTATTAGATACACGACAGCTCGATGATCTTGATTTGCATTAACGCATGCATAGCGTTAAGTACAGATAGGGTTTGACTGACCATGACCCTATAACTTGATCGGGACATTTGAAAGAAGGGTTTATACGTATACTTGTATTCACGACAGAATGGTTCTTGAATGATCCCAATCATTCGTTCTCAGTTGGGGTACAGTGTAGGCCGCCAGGCTGGCTAGGTGGTGCTACTACTCTTTGGTTCCTCCCATTGCTGACTGAGATGGACCTACCGAGTCGCGCAATAGGATTGACGACGGAATGAATCGAGCTTATTCTCTCATTATGAATATTAGATATTGGATATCTAATTTATTGGACATTGGATGTCTAATTAAATTTGGGACATTGGATGTCTAAATTGATTTATTGGATAAATTGATTTACGGCCTAATGAATTATTTCTTGGAGAAATTGATTAATTTAATTCATGAATATAATTATTTCTTGGAGAAATTAATTATGTTATTATGTATTTGATATGATTAATTAATTAGATTAATTAATCGATATAAATACATCCGAACGGAATCAGAGTTTATCTGCTTGGACTCACGGGAGTCCAAAACGAACCAAACTCATTCGATTTTCATCATGGCTGCCCCCCCTTCCACCTACCTTCCCATTGTCTTTTCTTTTCATTTTTTATTCGATGATAATGCAAGGAAAAGGTCTTGTGGGGCATTTTTCTCATGTGAATGAGTTGTAACATGTGGAAGGAGAATATAGATAAGAAGACTTCAATCCCTCAAAGACATTTTGATTTTGGTTTCAACCGTGAGATAAAGTGTCGATCGAGAGAGAGAGAGAGAGAGAGAGAAAGGCTTCTCCAAGTATTCTTCATCTTCATTACAAGTTCTTTGTTTTTTCTTGGAGAAAACATCAAGACATAAACGAGAGATGGTGAGTTATACACTTAGAGTGTGATAATCTCAATCAAAATCTTCATCACTTAGCTCTAGCCGTATCCTCGGAGGATAGCAAGGTGATCGTCGTTCCGGTCGTTTCTCCGACACCTGGTAAGTAGAGACGCGGTGCTATCGGCATTGGATCATTCAAGAGCTTGGAGCGGATTGAATTGCAGGGAGATCGCCTAAAGCTTGGGGAATAGCTCAAGAGAAGGATACCATTTAATCAACGGACTACAAGGGTATGTTTTCTTGTAACTCTTGTGTTTCATTTATATATTCGTATATACGTAGCTCGATCGATCCTCGTAGGGATTCAGATCGAATTATTTTTCATTTTACCGCTTCCGCTGGGCCTTTGGTTTAGGCACCGAATCCCAACAGTGGTATCGGAGAGAAGGTCTTGCGATCATATATACGATATTGGCATTTGGAATGCTCGATTAGATGGTGATTGATTTGGAATCATTTTAGTCATAATCGTGGTATATGTTTTTCGTTCGTAATAATTGTATTTTTCGTAAGTTTATGTCTAAATATAAATCTTAAGTTTCTGGGAAATATGATTTATATTGAAGATATGAAATTCGAAAAATATTGATATTGGATATCCGGTCGAAAATCTAGCCCCGAATCGTCGTCGGACGACTTTTTGGTCAAAAGGTGCATTCTGGCCGTGAGTGACTCGATCGTGTCCTGGTGACTCGGCCGTGTCCGGCAGACTGCATACTCACTGCCAGGCAGACCCGACCGTGTCAGGCGACACGGGCCGTGTATGGCCGGCAGGTTTCCAGGAGTGACTCGACCGTGTCAGGCGACACGGCCGTGTCTGGCAGGAATGTATGGGACACTGCCGACATGACCCGACCGTGTCAGGCGACACGGGCCGTGTCTGGCCGGCAGTGACTCGGCCAGGCAGGCCCATTATCACCGGATCGATTTTTCCATGTTTTCTTGAAAATTAATCTCCCGCATGTTAAATTGGATTTAATATGATTAAAATGATTTACGGTATTTCATTTTATAAGGGAAATTTGATTAATTGGAATTTTAATGGGCGACCGAATTATTTGAACGTTTTCATGTTACCGATTGTGTGAATCGATTGGATCAGTTCGTATTGTTGATTGGATCAATATATCTCTACGCTTTCCATTTATATAGTATTTATTTGATGAATGCTTTTGAATGGGGATGTGGTTCGTGGACTTAGTTTTGAATCGTTCGTTTTATTCGATTGGGTTGTAAAGGCCGTTTTGAGCCTATTTATTTTGCTAGAAATATTTGTATCTTGGATGTAATTTTCAATGTAAAATTTATATGTAATGACGAATACCAGAGGAAGATCCGTTTAGAGAAGACAAAGATTCAAGACGAAGACTTGTAATTAGATTATGGAGTTTTTGTTTTCTAGGAACGGTTAATGAACCACATGTTGGTAGTAACTAGGTTGTGAATGGTTGTTTCATATTGTATGAATGCCACAAACGCGCTTAAATGATTAATGTGCAAAGTGTAATATTAATCGCGAAAATTCTCCCACGACAAACTATTAAGTTTATAAGGTTTCAAGGTTTCCCTTCCCTCCATCGAGCTTTCGGGAAATTGAAATCCAAACCGGATGTGCTATGCTTCCGAGTTATCGGGGTAGTCATTCGGGGAGGACGGATAAATTACTGGGAGCGCCTTGGACGCCTTCGGTTGGAGCAAATTTTATCCCTAGAAACCTGATAGGTTGCCGAATAAGATTCAATTGTGAAACTGATTTGCGTCGATGGTATAAACTTAACTTGTTCACGAACCATAGAAACCGTATAGGTTGAGGGAAGTGAACAAGGGGAAAAAGAAGATCGAATCATCCATTAGATGGGTTGGTGTTGGACACCACTTTATGAAAATTAATAGACTAGAAACCTGTTTGGTTGCCCTCTATTAAGATTTATAAAGAACTCGATCACCACTATGATGTAGAGCGACGATACTTCCGGATTTCACAAGGGAGTGTGTTATTCCGATAAAAAATAGTGGAAGCTGGGTAACAAGAATAGAAAAGACCTTAATTCTATACTCAGAACATAATTAAATGAGTCAATAATAATCTGTCATACTTAATGCAGACATAACTCTCAATATGACAATGAATCCACTCGCAATTCTACTCTAAAAGAACACCTTAATCGGACCTAACTTTGTGGATTGGCTCCGAAATCTGATGATAGTCCTCAGTATAGAGTCACTGGGATACGTCTTAGAGACGGACATTCCGGCGCCTCCTGTGCAGACCAGATCCAATCAGGAAGAGATTGAAAACCACGAAAAGTGGGTTAAGGATGATCTAAAAGTCCGTGCTTACATGATGGCTTCTATGTCTAATGAGCTTCAGAGAGCTCATGAGAAAATGACTTCTGCTAGGCAGATTCTATCTCACTTAACCGAGCTTTATGTTGAGCACAGCAGAACTGCTAGATATGAGATATCCAACCAACTGTTCGGTGCAAGGATGAAGGAAGATGAGAAGGTTGGGGACCACGTCCTCAAAATGATATCCATGATCGAAAGATTGGAAGCTCTTGATTTTAAAATGGATACTTCTCTACAAACCGACCTTATCCTCCAGTCTCTCCCTGATTCCTTCACACAGTTTGTTATGAACTTCAAGTGTAATGACATTGCATGTAACTTAGCTGTGCTAATGAACAAACTAGTGACCGCTGCGGATAAAGGAGTCTGCCCTTGTGATTTCTTCTGGATCTCGGAGGTCCAAGAACAAGAAGAAAAAGACCAAGAAGCAGACGGAACCACAAGTCGAGGACCTTAAGGGTAAGGGCAAGGCCCTGACGGTTCCAAAGAACAAGAAGAAGAAGGATGCTTGTCTCAAGTGCGGTGAGCTGGGCCACTGGGCTAGAGGCATCGATTCTTCATGGCACTTCGTCTGAGAACTTTTAGTTTTGGAAACAAATTGTTCTGGTACTATATTTTCTACTTCTTGGATACTGGATTCTGGTGCTAGTTCTCATATTTGTACCGTGAATCAGGATCTGGAATAAAGTAGAAGGCATGGAGTTGGAGAAATTATGATCACGGTCGGAAACGGGCATAGTGTAGAGGCGACCGACATAGGATCACTTCTTTTGGATTTAGAATCTGGCTTTGTTTTTGAAGATGTACTTGTTTTGCCCAAGGGGAATAAAAACATTGTATCCATTCCGGTCATGGACCGAAAAGGATTTTCATTTTTCATTGGTGATTGTTCCTGTAAAATTTATTTCAGAAATAAACTAGTGGGTACTGCTACATTGTTAAATGGATTGTATCATCTAAATCTCAACAACAAAGTAGTTGTGAATACTATGACTAGAAAACGTGGTAGGGATGAAACCAATCAAGTTTTGAAATGGCATCTTAGACTTGGTCATGTTGGTCAGACCAAGGTTTACAAAATGGAAAAGGATGGACTTATGGGTCCATTGGGATCGGATCCCTTTCCTACTTGTGAATCTTGCCTTAAAGGCAAAATGACGAAGTCCCCCTTCACAGGGACTTTTGAAAGAGCCGCTGATAAACTGGGATTAATCCATACCGACGTATGTGGTGCTTTGGAAGCAGCACGTGACGGATATCAATACTTCATTATGTTTACATATTATCATACTAGGTATGGTTATGTATACTTAATGAAACGTAAATCCGAGGCCTTTTGAGAAATTCCAGGAATTTAAGGCCATAGTCGAGAAACAAACTAGAAATCATATCAAAGCGCTTCGGTCGGACCGAGGTGGCGAGTATATGAGTTCGGAGTTTGACAAGTTCCTAGAGGAACATGGAATAGTATTACAACTAACACCTACAGGCACTCCTCAGTTAAATGGTGTGTCAGAAAGAAGGAACCAGACCGTGTTGGACATGTTCCGTTCCATGCTAGGCTATTCAGACTTACCGATTTACCTGTGGGGTATACACTCCTGACTGCTGCATATATCTTGAACAGATGTCCTTCCAAATCTATTCCTAAAACTCCACATGAGATGTGAGAGGGCAGGAAATCAAGTCTTAATCACGGTAGGATTTGGGGATATCCCGCCTATGTCTAGAAGACTAAGGCGGAGAAGTTGGAAGCAAGGTCCGTGAAGGGACGTTTCATTAGATTCCCATATGAGACGATGGGTTATCTATTCTACATGCCCAAAGATCAAAAGATCATTGTTGCTTTGCATGCACATTTTCTAGAAGAAGAGATTCATTCAGGAAGGCGGAGCAGGTAGAAACATTTCTTTGGAAGAATATAATGAAACTCATCAGGAGACACTTGTGCAAGAAAAATGGAATCGAACCTTCTGAAACACAAGTACAACCACCTCGTTGGTCTAGTAGGGTGTCTCATTTACCTGAGAGGTATAGTTTTATGCACTTGGAGGAACTGGTTTTCCATGAGGTTCCAAGTGATAAACAAGAGAACGACCCGCGACTAATGACCTAGCAATGGTAGATGTAGACTCCATGAAATGGACTGTAGCAGTTTCATGTAGTTGGGACCTTCATTTTGACGAGACGGTCAAAGAGTTTGACTTCGTGCAAAATGAAGAGGAACCTTGTGTATACAAGAGGGTTAGTGGGAGAAAGATCGCATTCTTAGTACTATATGTAGATGAGATTCTACTAATAGGAAATGATGTGGGAATGCTCAGTTCTGTGAAAGCTTGGCTTTCGAGTAATTTCTCCATGAAAGACTTGGGAGAAGAAACCTATATTCTTGGGATTCGACTCTACTAGGATAGATCGAAGAGAATGATAAGTTTTTCCCAAGCCCTCTATATAGATTAGATCTTAAAGAGGGTTCCTTCCGATGCGATATGGAATAAAACTCACCTTGAAGATGTGTCCTCATAATGAGGAACAATGAATGGAAATGAGTTATATACCATATGCTTCGGGAGTGGGTAGCCTTACGTATACTTTATTATGTACAAGACCTAACATTGCGCATTCTGGAAGCGTGATAAGTAGGTTTCGGGCTAACCCAGTTAGGGAACATTAGACTGCCGTAAATAATGTTCTCAAGTACTTTAGAAGTACTAAGAGATCTGATTCTTATATATGGTGGTCGAGAACAGAATGTGGTGGGATTCACTGTATTGGACTTCCAAGGACAGAAAGACGATTATATGTCTACTTCTGGCTACATTTACTCTTAATGGAAGAGAAGTATCTTGGCATAGTGCCAAGTATAGCGCGACTGCTGATTCCACCAGTTAGGCTGAGTATAAAGCGGCCTCGGAGGCCTCCAAAGGAAGGGTTAAGAAGTTACTAGGTAAACTTCTCGTGACACCTTGTGCTGTGCAGCTAGAGCGGTAGCACATGCCTAGGTGCCAAGGTTTCACAACAGTACCAAACATATTGAGAGAGTATCATCTCGTAAGAGCATTTGTTCGCAAAGAGATACATTGTGCTGCATAGAGTAGAGTCAGCCGACTACGTCGCTGATCCACTAACCAAGCCTCATTCTCAGATTAGCTTGGAGTATAATCTGGAGAACATGGGTATTAGATACCATAGTGTGTGGCATTGAGTGCAAGTGGGAGATTGTTAGGAGTATGCCCTCGAATGCCACCCAGAGGATGATTGAGTGAGGGCATTTTAACTTGTAATTATGTAAATCACTAATATAAGGTAATGGATGTTTCTTTATTTACTGGTAGTTACTGGCATTCCTAACTTGTAAACGTACATATAGAAACTAGTCCGTGTATTTGAGAGCAAAACATTCCACTCCTTATTGGATAAGGGGGTCGGCACTGGAAAGGTTTATAGCTCAAATACTTAATCGTCGCAAGTCGATGAAAATTGACTGGGCGTTAAGTTTATGTGAAGACTTGTATGACGTGTTCTTTGACATGGAGAGTGCCTGTCGAACACTAATGGTTAGTGGGAGCACATGTTATAGGTATGCTAATTGGATTAGTATACTCGAACCGACTCACCCTCGATTCGTCACACGGATTTCACTCCGGGACAGTCAATGACGGATTCGAAAGGTTGTGATAGGTATTCGTGAATCTTTGACTTGAGGATTTAGTAGGGATGTGCTTGTGACGTCAAGATTTTCATTAGAGTAGTTCGACCCTATAAACCGGAAGGTGGGGTTCAACCTCGACGTGCATCTTGATGGGCAAGTAGCAGGTCCTACTGAATACCAAGATACAATTCTTTCTCCCGTTAGTGAGCGGGTTATATGTCCTACGAGGTTATTGGCAGATGAGATCATAAGTCTTTGGCCAAAGCATTGGAGCTAGTTGTATTAGATACACGACAGCTCGAAGATCTCGATTTGCATTAACGCATGCATAGCGTCAAGTACAAATAGGGTTTGACTGACCGTGACCCTATAACTTGATCAGGACATTTGAAAGAAGGGTTTATAGGTATACTGGTATTCACGACAGAATGGTTCTTGAATGATCTCAATCATTCGTTCTCAGTTGGGGTAGAGTGTAGGCCGCCAGGCTGGCTAGGTGGTGCTACTACTCTTTGGTTCCTCCCATTGCTGACTGAGACGGACCTACCGAGTCACGCAATAGGATTGACGATGGAATGAATTGAGCTTATTCTCTCATTATGAACATTAGATATTGGATATCTAATTTATTGGACATTGGATGTCTAATTAAATTTGAGACATTGGATGTCTAAATTGATTTATTGGATAAATTGATTTACGGCCTAATGAATTAAATAAATTACTGGGTGATTAATTTAATTCATGAATATAATTATTTCTTGGAGAAATTAATTATGTTATTATGTATTTGATATGATTAATTAATTGTATTAATTAATCGATATAAATACATCAGAACGGAATCGGAGTTTATCTGTTTGGACTCACGGGAGTCCGAAACGAACCAAACTCATTCGATTTTCATCATGGCCGCCCCCCTTCCACCTACATTCCCGTTGTCTTTTCTTTCCATTTTTTATTAGATATAGATAAGAAGACTTCAATATCTCAAAGACATTTTGATTTTGGTTTCAACCGTGAGATAAAGTTTAGAGAGAGGGAGAAAGATTTCTCCAAGTCTTCTTCATCTTCATCACAAGTTCTTGGTTTTTTCTTGGAGAAAACATCAAGACATAAATGAGAGATGGTGAGTTATACACTTAGAGTGTTATAATCTCAATCAAAAGCTTCATCACTTAGCTCTAGCCATATCCTCGGAAGATAGCAAGGTGATCGTCGTTCCGGTCGTTTCTCCAGCGCGTGGCAAGTAGAGACACAGTGCTTTCGGCGTTGGATCATTCAAGATCTTGAAGCGTATTGAATTGCAGGGAGATCGCCTAAAGCTTGGGGAATAGCTCAAGAGAAAGATACCATTTAATCAACGGACTACAAGGGTATATTTTCTCATAACTCTTGTGTTTCGTTTATATATTCGTATATATGTAGCTCGATCGATCCTCGTAGGGATTCAGATCGAATTAATTTTCGTTTTACCGCTTCCGCTGGGCCTTCGTTTTAGGCACCGAATCCCAACAGTCTTGACATCCATTTGCCAAATCTCCAGATCTAAATGCGCAGCTATAGCTAAAAGAATCTGGATTGACTTAAGCATGGCTACCAGTGAGAAGGTTTCATCATAATTGATACCCTCTTTCTGAGAGTAACCTTTCGGAACAAGCCTCGCTTTGAAGGTTTCAACCTTCCCATCACCTCCTTTCTTTCTCTTGTATACCCACTTACTCCCAATGGCCTGTACCCCGTCAGGTAGTTCTACTAGCTCCCACACTTGATTGGAATCCAAAGATCCCATTTATGATTCCATTGCTACTTGCCAGGAGTCAGCATCTTTATCTTGGATTGCCTCTTTATAAGTCCAGGAATCTAATTCATCTTTGACCGGGATTGAGTCAGAAGACTGCCCTATGCCTATGAATTGTTCCGGTTAACAAACAACCCTCCCACTATGACGAGGCAAATCCCGAGTTAGTGTTAAAGCCTCAAAATCGATACGTGGTGCAGTGTTAGTTGGCGCTTGTATGATTGGTATAGACGGAGTCTCTCCCCTAAACTCTTCCAGAGTTATCTCGCTCATAGGCTTGTGACTAATCATATAATCCTTTACCAGGAATCGGGCATTGGTGCTAACAATGACCTTCTGATCCTGGGGACTATAGAACAAGCCACCCTTCGTTCCCTTAGGATATCCTAAAAACACTCGTACTTATGTACAAGATGCCAACTTATCAGCTTCCTTATTAAGCACATGTGCTGGAGTACCCCAAATCCAAACATGTCCTAGACTGGGCTTTCGCCCACTTCACAGTTCTGTGGGTGTTTTTGGAACTAATTTCGAAGGCACTAGTTATAGAATGTACGCCGCTGTTTCCAAGGCATATCCCCAAAACGAAATAGGTAAATCAGAATAACTCATCATTGATCTAACCATTTATAAAAGATTTTTGTACCTTCTCTCAGCAACACAGTTTTGTTGTGGAGTTGCCGACGCAGTGAGCTAGGACGACGTCCCCTCATTTTCCAAGAAATCCAAAAACTCTCCACTAAGGTATTCGCCTCCACGATCAGATCGTAGTGACTTGATACTCTTCCCATGACGCTTCTCCGTTCTAGCCTTGAAGTCTCTGAACTTTTCAAAGGCTTCAGACTTACGTCGCATTAAATAGATGTATCCATATCTCGAATAATCATCTATAAACGTGATGAAGTATTCGAAAACACCCCTAGCCTGGATATTCATTGGACCACATACATATGTATGAACGAATTCTAACACATTCTGAGCAGGGTTTCCTTGGTTTTAAAAACCCTTTTGGTCATCTTACCTTCCAGACAAGATTCACAAATTGGAAATGACTCAACTTGGAGGTTATCCATGTTAGGGTTGTATACATCAAAGCATACTTTATGCTTGTATTACCTAATTTCCCGGTCTTTAAATATGAGAATAATTAATTCATTTATCACATGTTTTGCATATTAATTCACGCTATGGTTATGCAAATGTAGTCTAAATTACTTTATATTGTAGATAATATGGTGTGTCGTGTCACACAAAAGATCACATTATTCGTTCCTTATATAGTAATATTTACTTCACAACCTATATAACATTAGACCGTTATGTGAGAGGTTGTAGTATATGCTTGAGATTGGTTGGTGTTGACCATTAGCATATATTAGCGTATTTGGTATACGTTGAACAGGATCGAGGTGAGATAGATTCTTCTGTACTGACTATAAGAAGAACGTACATCTCGGACAATTATTATTTCTTAATTCTAGTGATTAATATTTAATTATATATATATTTAATATTTATAGTATTGATTTATCATGGGTGAGAGCCACAATGATTGACTCAATATGCTCGATATTTTGGGCAATATTATTGTTTATATGATAATTAATATTATAGCTAGAAATCGTGTCCTGACAAGTCGGGTTGATCATGTCCCTTGAGGCACTCGAATGGATTATTATATTAAACCCGGCAGGTGGAATTAATTTTCCGATATAATAATAAAAGTCGAGTGGTATACTCATGTATAATATATTAATTAATTAAAAGATGTCAGTAGTTTAAATTAATTAATGGACATAGAATATCTTAAACACGGAAAATAATTAATTCAAAAAGGAGCTCAATTTCGTAATTTGGGATTTTGGTAGGAAGTGTAATATCAACTTTTTAGTGGACTAAGTTGATATTAATAGAGTCTTAATATTAGGAAGAGTCATAATATTGGAAAGAAGATATCTATTGGGAGTCCTTACCCTATCCTCGTTAAGGTCCCTAGAGTAACCCAAAACACCTATAAATGGGACTTCAATGGTGGCAGATTTTTACACCTTTCTTGAGCCAAAATTTCGATTTTTTTGTGTGTGTTTAATTGTGGATCTTGACTTGTGTCTTGGATTCCATAATTTAGTTAACACAATATTTTTCTAAAATACAACAAATATTCAAGAAAAATAGAGAGAAAATCGAAAGGAATTTTGGAAGAATATTTCGGCCGATCCCTGTTGCTGTCCAAGTAGTCCGGTAGATTGTTGCCCAAACGACATCCGGATAATAGGCGGGATATACTCTAGAAGACTTTGAGAAAATACAAGTAGATCGAAGAAGAACAGAGGGAGTGGTTCGATCGATCCAAGGAGGGAATTTCTACCACTTCGCGTCAAAGATATTAATTACCGACTCCCATGCGTAAATATATTTATTTGATTGTTTATTAATTTGTTTAGTTAATTAATAGACAAGACTAAATAGATCCGATTTTTATGTTGGTTAGTTTATAAAACCGTTTATAAAATATTTTCTCCAACTAGCTTCCGCCACGTTTTATATTCCAACAATTGGTATTAGAGTCGGTCTTTAGGTTCTGTTCAATTTAATTAATTTGTTGATTAATCTGCTAGCAATTAAATATTCATATAGTATGATTTTTGGAATATTTTGTTAGAATTTGTCTTGCAGGAGAACATGATCCAATTATCATGGCTATGTGATGTTTTTTATTTATTTACGCGTTTTTGATAATTTGGCCCGGTTTTGAGGCATGTATAAGTTTTTCCCGTGAGAAAATCCACGATTAGAATAGGATTTATTTTTCGTTTAATTTGTTATAAAATCGATGTATTTTATTTCGAATAAAATTGTAATCGAATTGGAACACACAAAGTACGAAAGAGAAAGAAGTCCAGCGTGAAGAGGAGTCCCGATCAGATGAACCGACCAAGACCAGCAGGCTGCCGATCGAGACTCGGCCAGAAGCTGTCTCGTCCGAACTGGATGCAGCTGCGCTCGGCCAGCAGCTCGGGTCGGGCAGCGTGTCGGGCGATCGGGCGTGAGTCGGTCGGTCGGGCGTGAGTCGGGCGGTTTAGGCGGCGAGCGGCGGAGTCGGGCGGTGGCAGTGGTCAAGTTGTCCGGATTCGGGTCGTTCGATTCGTTTTTCCGCAAGATGCTTGAAGCAGTGGGAGCAAACGAGCCGAAGATTTTCTCGTTATTCAAAACGAGGAATAAAAGCCATGATAATTGGAATTAATTATCCAATTTTTTTATTTTGTTGGTTTTTATTGTTTTGATGTATGGTATGTATGGATGTATGCGTGATATGTTTCCTTGCATGTTAGGACGAGAAAATTAAAAACCTTATTTTTTCAAAATAACTAAGTGATTTTAAATTGATTTTTCAAAATCAAATTGGCCTCCATAATTGGTTTAAATTGTGAAATAATTAGCATGCACGTTGACATTGGAGTCTTCCTCCACAACAGATGTGCTAATTATTGGCTCACTAGTTTTAAACTTCAAATTTGATAACAAGAAGGTGAATATTATTTTTTATGATAGGACCTCTCCATCTGTAGGACTATTATCATTAAATGATATTCTAAAGTTTGTTAAATTATGGTGTTCACTTTGGTGTATTGATTAATAAGCACCCCATCGAAGTCTATATTAATTAAATACATGGACAAGAGGAACCAACTATTAATTTTACTTGTCAAAATGCATCTTGACTAGATAGTGAAATTAAAGACGTTAAAATCTACTTGAAAATGTATGTCACTACAAAAAATACAGTATTTACGGACGCCATTTACCGACGCCAGTAAAGGCGTTTGTATTTTTTGACATTTAACGACGCCGTTACCGACACCCGTGAATTTGGACGATCCCCGACGGCTTTAACGACGCCATAGCGCGGGTGTCTTCCCGCGAAATTTGCCGACGCCAGTACCGACGTCGGCAGTCGTCGTAAATATACCGACGGCTCTTTTGCCGTCGTTAAATGGCATGATTATTTTAAAGGTGCGGTTTTTCAAGGTGTTGGTTGATTGCATATATATATATATATATATATATTGTGTTTTAAGGTTTTTCAATATATTTTGTGTCGAATTATGTGATGAATGGTGTTTTTAATTTTATTCTCAGATGTCTTTCAATCCACTAGCTGTTATTCTCAAAGAAAACAAACTAGATGGCACTAACTTTGCCAACTGGAAAAGAAATCTTGATATTGTCTTGACTGCCGAGGGGCATAAATTTTTTTTAACTAAGGAGAGCCATTTGGAATCAGAAACGGATGCCACTCCTGAAGAGTTGGCTGAATTCTGGAAATTGAAAAAGTATGATGAGATGGCTCGTTGTTATATTTTAGGCTCACTAACAAATGTATTGCAACATCAGCATCAGACGATGGGCTTGGCTGCGGAAATGATGAAAAATCTCATTGAGATGTTTGGTCATCAGAACCGGACGGCTAGGCAAAATGCAATGATGGTTTTGATGACAACCCAATTGTTTGAAGGGACCCCAATAAGGGATCACGTTCTTAAAATGATATCTCATTTTAACGAAGTTAGCATACTGGGGGCCACTATCGATGCGGAGTCGCAGGTCGATATTATCTTGGGCAATTTACCAAGAAGCTTTGAGCACTTCTGCCACAACTACAATATGAATCATAGGACATACACATTGGCGGAACTTCTAACAGAGCTTCAGTCTGCCAAAGGTCTCTTCAAACAAGGTTATCATCAAATTCTTGCGGCAACTGGTGCTGCTTCTTCAAAACCCAAATGGGGAAAGAAGAAAAAGCAGGTAGGCCAGAAGCAAGTGGCAACCTTCAAAGCTAAGGGCAAGACTCCTCAGTCAAAGGCTCCTCAGTCCGAGGCGAACAAAAAGCCGAAGGGCAAGTGCCTCAATTGCGGTCTAAAAGGGCATTTTAAGAGTGACTGCCCTAAGAAAGGTACGTCTCATGCACTAGTAGTCAAAACATGTTTGGCTATCTGTTCTATAACTTCATGGATAGTGGATTCGGGCTCTACTGATCATGTTTGTTATGACTCGCAGGGGTTCCAAGTAACCAAGGTACTTAGTGCGGATAAGATTACAATAAGCTGGGGCG
The DNA here is from genome assembly GCA_033398695.1 of Orobanche coerulescens. Taxonomy (NCBI): domain Eukaryota; kingdom Viridiplantae; phylum Streptophyta; class Magnoliopsida; order Lamiales; family Orobanchaceae; genus Orobanche; species Orobanche coerulescens. The sequence continues at coordinate 146,539,179 of CM065803.1, forward strand.
ACTATTCCAGGCTGAAGGCTGTTGCAGTGAGAGTCGTGCGATTAAAAGTAGATGATAGGATTCTAGTCCTAAATAATGTGTTATTAGTACCCGATTTTAGAATGAATTTAATTTTAGTTTCTAAATTGCGCCGTGATGGATATTCAGTTTCTTTTGATGATAATGCAGTTGTTAAAAGAAATGGTGAATATATTTGCACGAGTACTTATAATGAAGGACTTTATATCATTAATGCTGCACCAGCTCCGTTGCATAATTATAAATCACTTAATTCTTTGACTAATCCTAATAAAATAAAAGAACCTTGGATCATAAATCCAACATATTTGTGGCATTTACTATTGGGTTATATTAACATTCGAAGGACTCAAAGATTGGTGAGCGATGGCCCATTGGATTCACTCCAAGTTGAGTCATTTCCAAGGGGTCGATGCCGAGGGGCATGGCCGCGGATTATCATGTGCATTATTCGTCGTGATGGTTGACATGGTAACATGTGGTTACCCTATGTGTCGCTAACGATGATAATGATATATATATATATATATATATACATATACATATATATTGATAAGTTCATTTTGATGATATCGTTTATCGAGAAGATTGAAGTTTCAACGTGTTTTGTAAATAATTTCAAGCAAAACAGTTTTGATAATGGGTTCATGGTTTTAATTAAATGACGAGGTATTAAAAACGTTTTAAAAAATTTCATTTCAGCAAAATCTTTCAAACTCACGAATCTTACAATATTATCATTTGAACAAGTACCTCGGAAAAATTTTATTTTTAAAGAATGTTACAAGTGTTTGATTCCAATGATATGTATGTGGTTTTGACCGTATTTGTTTTGGTAAAATTCAAGCATCTCTGTTGATGTGACTGTTCGCATTACTTTTGAATTTAAGCTCTGTTATTGTGGTGTTAATTCGTGTATTCGTGTAATGACCTGGAATTAATGTTTTACTGTGCTGCTGTTTGTTGTCCTGTGTTGATTATGTAATGTTGTTTTGTTATGTTATTCTGGGTGGTTGTCCGTTCAGTATGCCGAGAGGTCGAGGCCGAGAGCGTGAGCATGGTAGTGGTCATAATTAGGAGCATGAGAGGGCAACTCGCTCATTGTCGAACGCCAATCAGCTCAGTGTGGATGGTCGAGATGACCAATCGCGTGATCGGGGGCAATCAACCAGAGGTAATGTTGAGGTTGGCGCCGCCACCATCCTTCGTCAGGTGGTTGACCAGTTGGCACATATGAATCAGACCGTACACCGGGATGGGATGCCAGATGGGGATAACGGAGCTAGTAAGTGGTTACGAGATGTGATGAGAATGCACCACCCCGTTTTGTAGGTTCTACGAACTCGTTAGGATCGGAGAACTGGCTCTTTCAGTTGGACAGAACATTCGATGCTGTAGCTTGTCCCGATGGAAGAAGAGTACCCATTGCTCAATACCTGCTCGACAAGGAAACTGCAGACTGGTGGGAGGCTGTAGCGCCTAGTGATCGTACAGCTACTTGGGCTGAATTCAAGATTTCCATGGAGACCGAGTATTGTCCGCCGCCAGTTGAAGACCGTAGGATTGTCGAGTTTTCCTCAGCTATGCCCCAAGACGTGTCGATATCTCAGGCAATTGTCGATTACAATGGACAGCTGTGTTATGTTCGGGATCAAGTGCGAAGTGAAGAAGATAAATTTCGTTACTTAGATATGCGTATGAATCCTCAGGTTCGACAGTGTATGGCTCCTTTTATGTGTACAATGTTGAAGGACTACCAGGATCGAGCCTTAGCATTTGAAATGGCTATATTGTCTGCAGAGTCTGCATCTGCGGCAAGGAAACAGAAGATTTTTGATGACGCATCGGGAAGTGAGGGAATTGGGATTCCTAAACCTCAACTCTCGTATCAATCGAGTATGGGACCTTTTCGGTCAACTGTAGAATCTAAAAGACCCAATCCGGTGTCTTTGAGTGCTGGTAATTCTCCAAGGTGTTTCAACTGTAACGTTCTGGGCCATGAACGTGCGCATTGTAAGAAACCGATGGTGACTTGTTATAATTGTGGATGCGAGGGGCATAGAGTTCAGTACTGTGAGATTGCTTCCAAGATGGTAGGGAACCGGAGTTCCATTCCTACTTCTGGAGGGCCCAGTGATGGTATTTTGTGCTCGTTACGCGGATTGTTTCTCGTGTGGAGATGTATTATGTGATGTTTTTATGTTTGGAGCTTGATGACTGATATTTTGTTTGAATAAGTTCTGTGTGGATTGTTGAACCTACGAAGAGGTGACAGTAGACCTTGGGGTCATGAATTTGGTATTTTTATATGTGTCGTTGTGTTTTGTCTATATCACTACAATGACCTTGTTTTAAGTTTCAGGATGAAACTTATTTTTAGAGGGCTAGAATGTAATACTCGAGATTTTTATTCTAGTTGCCCTGAATTATTTGTCGTGTGGTGCCGATTATTTTGTTTCATTATGATTATGCGGGATTCGTTTTTCTGTCATGAACGGTATGATATATTCTGTTGTAGAGTTTGTCGAGCGAGACTTGTATCGCGTGCATTTCTTTTATTAAATGCGCACTTGTGGCATGTTATGTTTCATGAATTCTCATTATTGTTTTGAATCTTAGTCGGTGCATTTGCATGATCGAGACGTCGTCGAGTATCGAGCCGGTCAGTCGGGGGTTGGATGAGCCGAATTACGGCCGTAAGGCCTGGTCAATTACGGCCGTAAGACTCCCGCACATCTTGGCCGGGAGGGACTTGGTTACGGCCGTAAGAGTCTACCGAGTACGGCCGTAATAGGGTGCCCGTTACGTACGTAATGGCTAGCCGGGTTGCGGTTATAATGCGCTCGGACATTTTGGGCAATAGCCCCAGGATGGTCGGTTACATACGTAAGGAGGGTTCGAGTTGCGTACGTAAGGCGAGTTACGGCCGTAAGACACTGCCGGTTACGGACGTAATGCTATCGGCCATATATAGGCCTGGAGACGGGCCAGGCTTCATTTCACTTTGTTTTTTCATTCTTGTGGCGGCTGGCGGACGGGAGACTCGGGAACTCGAGTTCTTGGTTAATAGATTCCAAGGTGTTTGGAGGGCTCTTGTCGATTATATCATCATCAAATCCTTGTTCTTCATCGGATCGAGGTAAGTTCTTGAAATCTCTTAGGGTTGACTTTTAGGATTTCCTTCTTGATTTTCATTGCTCGTCCGATTTTGATGAATCGGTTGATGTTATTTAGTTCTATTAATCATGTTCTACGGGTTATAGATCCGTATTTCGAATTTGTTCAACTCAATTGGGGATTCGAGTGTTCTTGGGAGTTATCGAACATTGAATGTTCGATTAAATGTCCCAATGAGTTTCCCCCAATAGTTTGGTGGGATTTACGCTGTTTTTTGTCTTGATTCTCATTGTAATCGTATCTTCATTGTTTTTGTAGGAGGATTGTAGGTGTTCTAGGTCTCCCGGTTGAGCCGTGTTCGTCGGAGTGTTCGATATCGGTTATCGAGGCAAGTATCTTGCTATATGATTTGTGTCTTGTGAATAGGGACTTTGTGTTAGGTTTATGATGAATTGGTTTTCTTTCGTTAATATGATTCGTGTGAATTGATTACTGTGAACGATTAATGGTAGTGATGATATCCTCACTTGGTTAACATTGTGGAATTGTGTTGGTTGTGTTAATCATACGGTTTATGTCGGGCGTGGTTAGTCATGGTTGAGTGTCGTCATGATTATGATATTTTTGTTTCGATTTGCATACTTGAATATGTATTACGGTGTATTGTTTAATGGTTTGACATATTGATAATAATGTATGTGTATTGCTTGTGGTAATGTGTTGAGTTGATCAATATGAGTTGTGTCGTGATAATGTGTGTGTTCTAGGTAAGGTCTGACGAGGCCTCTGGAGTTCGGTACATGATGTGTACGAACACAGTATGTGTTCCAGGTAGGGTCTGACGAGGCCTCTGGATTTTGATACATGATGTGTACGAACGATGTGTGTGGTCCGGGTAGGGTCTGTCTAGGCCTCTGGAGTTCGGTACATGATGTGTACGAACGATGCGTGTGGTCCGGGTAGGGTCCTTTGAGGCCTCTGGAGTTCAGTACATGATGTGTATGAACAGTGATCGTGTAACATTGATTGATTGGATAACGTTTTAAAGTTGGGGTTACGGACCCATTATGATATCTCAACTAGTATGTTTTGAAACAAGAATCGGACTACGGCCCAAACTCTTTCGAAAAGGTTTTGTAAATTGGGACTCGAGGCCCAAAAGAATTTCTATTTTAAATATCCCCGAGATGACCAGTTTCTTTTCAAATACTTCCTTGCTTTAGTTCGAAATTTCTAAAACTTCTCGGGAACATTTTGATAGTTGATTTCCGTATTAAATTCATTGTTGCTATTTACTTGTTGCATTTTGTATCGTATTATACTTGCACTAGCAAAATAGTGAAATTTTGCTAACCCCCGAGTAATCGTGGGGTGGATGTCTGTTTTGTGTCCAGGTGCTTGCGGGTTCGGGGAGCAGTCACAGGATCGGCACAGGAAGTGGCGGGCTACGATACTAATCGAGAGTTGGGAGTTTATACGAGTTGAGTTGTATCGTCAAAGTCGTATTCCGCCTTCCGCTATTTTGTATCTTTACTCCTGCGTGGGCATTCTTTGTAAGGAGTTATATTTTTCTGTTTACGTCAGTCGTAGGGCCTCACCGGTCCGTGTAGCTATTTATAACTGACCTTAACGGTCCGTATCATTGTATTGTTTGCCCCGGTCGGCAGACACTTGGTCGTTTTGTGATGTTTAGCCTGGTAGATCCTTGTGGGAAGGATCTACGGCGTGTAATATTCCCATACAGTTTTGGGGGTGTTACATTTATGGTATCAAAGATTAGGTTGCAGAAACCTAGGCTGTCGGGTCAAGTCGAGTCGTATTTTGTCGAGTAATGTGTTTTCTTGTCATTCGAGTCGTCGGGTGACAAGTTGAGTTATGCATAGTCACAATGTGTGGGTTATGTTGTCGGATGAGATTAGTATCGTGGGTGACCGTCATCTCCGTGCGGTCTGTGGATGTAAGTCTCCTCTTTTATGCGAGGTATCTGTGTTTCATGGTTTCATCTATGTGAGTTAATTGTGGTACATAATTTTAATTGTGCAGTGTTGTGTAATAGAGATTGTAAATGATACTTGTGACACACTGTATGTGTATAGAACTGGACGTATTGATGTTTTGACTTTGAACCACCGTGTGGGGTGGTATGTTGTGATAGTTGTGAACCTTGACCGTTTCGAAAAAGGTATCGACAGTAGAGTTTGTGAGAGACTCAGATAGATGGTTTTGTTGTATGTTTAAATTTGATGCCCACGAGATGCATTTAATTGAATTGGTAATCCTGTTTGCCGTTTGGGCACGTGGTTTTAAGTTCGATTATTTTTGGATTGTTGTAATTATGCCCGTTGCGGGTAGGTTTGAAACGTTTTTCTGAAGGACTCTACTGGTTTGAGCATTTTTGTGGAAATCAAAATTTTTGAAAATATTTTGATGGTGCGGTTAAACAGCGGTTCGTGTGGATTTTGAAGTCGGTCGAATTTTAACAAGTTGGTCATGTATTTTCAAATAGCACCATCAGACGGTATTTGGAAAATGTGTTTTACAATACTTTAGACATTGAAAAATATCACCGTCATTTTTTTTGTTACGATCGAAAGGATTTTGGGAAAATTTCTGTTCTGCAAAACGACCATGGTTTTTGGAATTCAAAATGTTATGTGTTTGTGTGTTGGGACAAAGTCGTTGCGACAAGTTTATTATGTTGTTATACTCGTCGGAGAATGTTGCACTATTTTCTATATGTCGGAATACATTGTTAGGAGTCAATCCTTAATCTTCGGATCTGTATCGGGGCTGCTGGGACAATTTTGCTGTCCTGTAGCTAGCGATTATGGTCGTAAAATGTTTACCACTACGGCCGAAAGCTCATAGATGTTACGGTCGTAAACAACATGTTGTTACGGCCGTAAGCTTTTGAATGACACGGTGGTAACCTTGTTGTTATAGTTGTATCTGCGCCCTCTACCAATCATTTGATTTCAGTAGATGTAGTCGTATGGTACGCCAGTGACAACTGTGAATTTTAACTATTTTATCGGTAATGTCGCACTCGGTTAGTTATCATGTGTGGGTATCGTTGACGTATTGTTGATTGTTACCATCCTTGCTAGAACATTTTGGTTGTATAGATAAGTGTGGTGACTGCATAGTATGATTTGATCGTATTATTCTACGATATTATCCCGATGTGGTAGTTAATCTAGGAAATGTGGAGTGCGAGTACAAGAGGTTTTCCACCCGGGATTAGTTTAGCGAAACCTTTAGGGGTCAATGTCGAGGGGCATGGCCGCGGATTATCATGTGCGTTATTCTTCGTGATGGTTGACGTGGTAACATGTGGTTACCCTGTGTGTCGCTAACGGTGATAATGATATATATATTGATAAGGTCATTTTGATGATATCGTTTATCGAGAAGATTGAAGTTTCAACGTGTTGTTTTGTAAATAATTTCAAGCAAAATAGTTTTGATAATGGGTTCATGGTTTTAATTAAATGACGAGGTATTAAAAACGTTTTAAAAAATTTCATTTCAGCAAAATCTTTCAAACTCACGAATTTTAAAATATTATCATTTGAACAAGTACCTCGGAAAAATTTTATTTTTAAAAAATGTTGCAAGTGTTTGATTCCAATGATATGTATGTGGTTTTTACCGTATTTGTTTTGGTAAAATTCAAACATCTCTGTTGATGTGACCGTTCGAATTACTTTTGAATTTAAGCTCTGTTATTGCGGTGTTAATTCGTGTATTCGTGTAATGACTTGGAGTTAATGTTTTACTGTGCTGCTGTTTGTTGTCCTGTGTTGATTATGTAATGTTGTTTAGTTATGTTATTCTATGTGGTTGTCCATTCAGTATGCCGAGAGGTCAAGGCTGAGAACGTGAGCATGGTAGTGGTCGTAATCAGGAGCATGAGAGGGCAACTCGCTCGTTGTCGAGCGCCAATCAGCTTAGTGCGGATGGTCGACATGACCAATTGTGTGATCGGGGGCAATCAACCAGAGGTAATGTTGACATTGGCGCCGCCACCATCCTTCGTCAGATGGTTGACCAGTTGGCGCATATGAATCAGACCGTACACCGGGATGGGATGCCAGATGGGAATAGCATAGCTAGTAAGTGGTTACGAGATGTGATGAGAATGCACCCGCCCCGTTTTGTAGGTTCTTAAGACTCGTTAGGCTCGGAGAACTGGCTCTTTCAGTTGGACAGAACATTCGATGTTGTAGCTTGTCCCGAAGGAAGAAGAGTACCCATTGCTCAATACCTGCTCGACATGGAAGCTGCAGATTGGTGGGAGGCCGTAGCGCCTAGTGATCGTACAACTACTTGGGCTGAATTCAAGATTTCCATGGAGGCCGAGTATTGTCCGCCGCCTGTTGAAGAGCGTAGGATTGTCGAGTTTTTCTCTGCTACGCCCCAAGACGTGTTGATATCTCAAGCAATAGTCGATTACAATCGACAGCTGTGTTAAGTTCGGGATCAAGTGCGAAGTGAAGCAGATAAAGTTTGTTACTTAGATATGCGTATGAACCTCAGGTTCAACAGTGTATGGCTCCTTTTATGTTTACAGTATTGAAGGACTACCAGGATCGAGCCTTAGCATTTGAAATGGCTATAATGTCTGCAGAGTCTGCATCTGCAGCAAGGAAATGGAAGATTTCTGATGACGCATCAGGAAGTGAGGGAATTGGGATTCCTAAACCTCAACTCTCGTATCAATCGAGTATGGGAGTTTTTCGCTCAACTATAGAATCTAAAAGTCCTAAGCCAGTGTCTTTGAGTGCTAGTAATTCTCTAAGGTGTTTCAACTGTAACATTCTGGGCCATGAACGTGCGCATTGTAAGAAACCACCGGTGACTTGTTATAATTGTGGATGCGAGGGGCATCAAGTTCAGTACTGTGAGATTGTTGCCAAGATGGTAGGGAACCGGAGTTCCATTCCCACTTCTGGAGGGCCCAGTGATGTCCAGTGATTGTATTTTGTGCTCGTTACGTGGATTGTTTCTCATGTTGAGATGTATTATGTGATGTTTTTATGTTTGGAGCTTGATGACTGATATTTTGTTTTGAATAAGTTCCGTGTAGATTGTTGAACCTACGGAGACGTGACAGTAGACCTCGGGGTCATGAATTTGGTATTTTTATATGTGTTGTTGTGTTTGTCTATATCACTACGTTGACCTTGTTTTAAGTTTCGGGATGAAACTTATTTTTAGAGGGCTAGAACGTAATACCCGAGATTTTTATTCCAGTTTCCCTGAATTATTTGTCGTGTGATGCCAGTTATTTTGTTTCGTTATGACTATGCGGGATTCGTTTTTATGTCATGAACGGTATGATATATTCTGTTGTAGAGTTTGCCGAGCGAGACTTGTATCGCGTGCATTTCTTTTATTAAATGCGTGCTCGTGGCATGTTATGTTCCGTGAATTGCTCATTATTGTTTTGAATCTTAGTCAGTGCGTTTGCGTGATCGAGACGTCGTCGAGCATCGAGCCGGTCGGTCGGGGATTGGCTGAGCTGAGTTACGGCCGTAAGGCCTGGCCGATTACGGCCGTAAGACTCCCGCACATCTTAGCCGGGAGGGACTTGGTTATGGCCGTAAGAGTCTACCGCGTACGGCCGTAAGAGGGTGCCCGTTACGTACGTAATGGCTAGTCGGGTTGCGGCCATAATGCGCTCGGACATTTTGGGCAGTGGCCCCAGGATTGTCGGTTACGAACATAAGGAGGGTTCGAGTTACGTACGTAAAGCGAGATACGGCCGTAAGACACTGTCAGTTACGGCCGTAATGCTATCGGCCATATATAGGCATGGCGACGGGCCAGGCTTCATTTCACTTCGTTTTTTCATTCTGGTGGCGGTTGGCGGACGGGAGACTCGGGAACTCGAGTTCTTGGTTGCTTCTAATCGATTACAAGGCATTTGGAGGTCTCTTGTCGATTATATCATCATCAAATCCTTGTTCTCCGTCGGATCGAGGTAAGTTCTTGAAATCTCCGAAGGTTGACTTTTGGTATTTCCTTCTTGATTTTCTTTGCTCGTCCGATTTTGATGAATCAGTTGATGTTATTGAGTTCTATTAATCATGTTCTACGGGTTATATATCCGTATTTCGAATTTGTTCAACTCAATTGGGGATTCGAGGGTTCTTGGGAGTTATCGAACATTGAATGTTCGATTAAATGTCCCAATGAGTTTCCCCCAATAATTTGGTGGGATTTACGTTGTTTTTGGCCTTGATTCTCATTGTAATCATATCTTCATTGTTTTTGCTGGAGGATTGTAGGTGTTTGAGGTCTCCCGGTTGAGCCGTGTTCGTCGGAGTGTTCGGTATCGGTTATCGAGGCAAGTATCTTGCTATATGATTTTTGTCTTGTGAATAGGGACTTCGTGTTAGGGTTATGATGAATTGGTTTACTTTCGTGAATATGCTTCGTGTGATTTGATTACTATGAACGATTGATGGTCGTGATGATATCCTCACTTGGTTAATGTCGTGGAATTATGTCGGTTGTGTTAATCATACGGTTTGTGTCGGGCGTGGTTAGTCATGGTTGAGTGTCGTCATGATTATGATATTTGTGTTTTGATTTACATACTTGAATATGTATTACGCTATATTGTTGAATGGTTTGACCTATTGATAATAATGTGTATTGCTTGTGGTAATGTGTTGAGTTGATCAATATGAGTTGTGACGTGATAATGTGTGTGTTCTAGGTAAGGTCTGACGAGGCCTCTGGAGTTCGGTACATGATGTGTACGAACACGGTATGTGTTCCAGGTAGGGTCTGACGAGGCTTCTGGAGTTTGGTACATGATGTGTACGAAAGATGTGTGTGGTCCGGGTAGGGTCCGTCAAGGCCTCTGGAGTTCGGTACATGATGTGTGCGAACGATGCGTATGGTCTGGGTAGGGTCCGTCGAGGCCTTTGGAGTTCGGTACATGATGTGTATGAACAGTGATCGTGTAACATTGATTGATTGGATAACGTTTTAAAGTTGGGGTCACGGACCCATTATGATATCTCAACTAGTGTGTTTTGAAAGAAGAATCGGACTACGACCCAAACGCTTTCGAAAAGGTTTTGTAAATTGGGACTTGAGTCCCAAAAGAATTTCTATTTTAAAAATCCCCGAGATGATGAGTTTCTTTTAAAATACTTCCTTGCTTGAGTTCGAAATTTCTAAAACTTCTCGGGAACATTTTGATAGTTGATTTTCGTATCAAATACGTGGTTGCTATTTACTTGTTGCATTTTGTATCGTATTACACTTGCACTAGAAAAATAGTGGAATTTTGCTAACCCCCGAGTAATCTGGGGTGGATGTCTGTTTTGTGTCCAGGTGCTTGCGGGTTCGGGGAGCAGTCACATGATCAGCACAGGAAGTGGCGGTCTACGATACTAATCGAGAGTTGGGAGTTTAGTCGAGTTGAGTTGTATCGTCAGAGTCATATTCCACCTTCCGCTATTTTGTATCTTTACCCCTGCATGGGCATTCTTTGTAAAGAGTTGTATTGTTCTGTTTACGTCAGTCATACGACCTCACCGGTCCGTGTAGCTGTTTATAACTGATCTTAACGGTCCGTATTATTGTATTGTTTGCCCCGGTCGAGCATACACTTGGTCATTTTATACGGTTTTGGGGGTGTTACGGTAACTTAGTGACAAAATCCATTGATATGCTTTCCCATTTCCACTCTGGAATGGGTAAGGGTTGCACAATTCCGGCTGGTTTGCATTGTTCTATTTTAACTTGTTGGCACGTCATACATCGGGCAACGAATCTAGCCACTTCCTATTTCATATTTTTCCACCAAAAACTCCGTCGCACATCCTTGTACATTTTTCTTGCTCCTGGGTGAATGGAGTAGGGAGTGTAGTGTGCTTCTCTCGGTATAGTTTGCTTCAGCTCGTCATTCGGCGGAATACAGATCCTATTCTTGAATCTCACCAAGTTCCCCTGGATCTTGTAGTCAGAAACATTTCCTCCTTCGATTCCCGCGCCTATCGCACGTAGTTCGGGATCTTCCATCTGTGCTAGACATATCTCGTTTAATAGGGACGAGTGTATATTGATTGAGCACAATTGTCCCTGACTGTGTTGTACCCATACTTCAATACCACTCCTCCTAATGGCTTGCTGTAGTTCGGGTTGAACCGTTAGACTGGATAACATTACTTCCTTTGTAGTTTTCCAACTGAGTGCATCAGCTACGACATTAGCTTTCCCGGGGTGGTATGAGATTTCCACATCGTAGTCCATAATTAGCTCCAACCAGCACCTTTGCCTCATGTTTAATTCCCTCTGAGTGAAGATATATTTCAAACTCTTATGGTCCGTGAAAATCTTACAAGTAACTCCATAAAGATAATGCCTCCAAAACTTGAGAGCGTGTACCATTGCGGATAGCTCTAAGTCATGCGTCTGGTAATTCATTTCGTATGGCTTCAGTTGTCGAGACGTGAATGCAATAACTATCGTTCTGCATGAAAACACACCCCATCCCATGCTTATATGCGTCCGTATATATAAGTAATCCTTCCGTGCCCTGCGGTAGCACTAACACTGGAGCAGTAGTTAACTTCCCCTTGAGTTCATCAAAGCTCTTCTGACAATCCGTAGTCTAAATAAACTTGGTACTTTTCCTTAGCAGGTTCGTTAATGGTCGAGCGATGCAGGAAAAAGCCTCCAAAAATCTTCGGTAATAACCTGCCAATCCCAAAAAACTCCTTACCTCTTTGACGTACTCCGTCGGTTCCCAACTCATTATCATTTCAATCTTCTGTGGATCGACCTTAACGCCTTCCGCCGAGACAACATGTCCGAGGAAAATTACTTCCGGCATCCAAAATTCGCACTTGACAAGCTTTGCATAAAGTTGGTGTTGCCTCAACACGCTCAGCACCTGTCTCAAATGTTCTTCGTGTTCCTGTCGGCTTCGAGAATAAATTAGGATGTCGACAATAAACACCACGACGCACTTATTGAGGAAATTGATTAAAACTCTGTTCATCACTCAATGAAAATGGCTGGGGCATTGGTCAAACCGAATGATACCGCGATGTACTCATAATGTCCATGCCTAAAATGATATCTTCATTCTGGAGTGGGAAAACCATAAGATTTGCAGTCCAGCCACGATCATTGATGCGGATCTAGCAGTCTCGAACTTCTAGATTGCCGTCTACTCTACTACCCTCGGGTAGTTTAATAGTAAACGATTCAGAAGGCACATAAGCAATATTCAAACGCTCAACACATTCCACAGATATAAATGAATGTGTGTCTCCGGTATCAAATAGTACATGAACAGGCTGGGAGTTAACAACAAGTGTACCTGAGATAGCTTGCGCGGACTGACCATCCGTAGCACTCAGTTCGAATACACGGGACAGCAGTGACTCAGAAAAGGATGCAGTTCCATCGCCGTGCCCACAGCCTCGATCGGAACCGTGTGGTGGTGGTTGAGTTTGATGGGGTGGAGCTCGGTATTTAGAGACAGCAGGTGTCCTGGAGGATTGTATAGAGCCTTGTTGACTCTGATGAGGAGCTGAGTTCTGAGCAGGATTGGCTCGCCATCAGTAACAAGATATGCATACACTCTTTCCACAAGTGAAACATTTGGTAGCCGACCTGTGACACCGGTCCTTGGTATGTCCAGATACGCCACAATTAAAGCAGTCTTTACGGTAAGGCCGATCAGATGTACCCTTCTATTGGTACGAAACTGGTGACTTAAAAGAAGACACGAACCCCGAGTTCGTCTTCTTGGTACTCCCCGACTTATAAGATGTCTTCTGCGTCTTCGGATTGTGTCTGGTATCTGTGTTAACAACAGTACCGGCATATGCCGTGACTATGTCCTCGTACGCCCTCAGAGTCGTACAGTTGAATCCGGTGGCATAGCGTTGTATATCTTCCGACAATCTCTGCGCAAGGTGACAAATTCGTTGATCTTCCGATGGAACCATCTGTGAGACGTAACTTAACTCCGTACGGTAGGCCCGAATGATCTCTGGTACTGGAAAATTCTGTGGTCCGGCACCGGAAAAGTCTCATGCATGAGCGGTTTGGGCTGATCTAGGACAGTACTCATTCATCAATAGCCGGGCAAATTCGGCCCACCCAACTACTCGGTTTTTCGGCTTGTAAGTTCTCCACCAGCGGGCAACAGTGTCGCGCAGCTGATTAAGCCCGAGCGGCACCTTTCAGTTCTTTGGACAACCGATCACTTCGAAGGCGATCTCCATTTCGGAAATCCAGTCGTCCACGTGTTTCTCCCCTGCTCCATCAAACAGCGGCGGCCTAGCTTTCAGCATCTCACCCAGCCATCGGTCTCTCCCTGCATTTTGCTCCATGTTGATGACCGGTATCCGTTCTTCTTGGTTGACTTGAGTGATCCCTATGGCAATATCCTGGGCGAGGGTCTGAACGAAAGTTGGGTCCGTGCCTCCAGGGTTGTTATTCTGGCGCTATGCCTTCGGATCGTTATGATTAGTCGGCGGCGGCTGGTCCCCAGCTGGAACAGTCTAGGCAGTGTTCCTGTCCTCGTTTTGGTTCACGACGGAACCCTGAGCATCGTGTACTATCCTCGTAGCTCCGGCGTTCCATTACAGACAATATTAATCTAAGGGCCAGTTCAACACACATTTATCTTATGCAATATAAATGTTGCACGAAAACAGAAAACACATACATTACCTACTTTGCATTCCCCTGAAGAGTTACGGTCGCTTGTGGCGTTGGGCTTGGATAAAATTTTTGGGAGTAAAATAAAAATTTTCTCTGATACCATTTTCTGTAACACCTCCAAATTTCCTCGGGGCATTACAGTGCCGTGAATCCCGTGTGGGACCCACAAGGCTATTTTAGGAAATTGGTATTTTAAATAAGATATTATAAAATGGAGTCCACGGTTACATTGCATGAAATGGAATGTCTTTGAACGACGCATAATTCAAAACCCGATTATTATATAAAAAGAGTTTTCGGAAATCAAATTAAAATATGCGGTAGCAGAATTTTATCCCAACACCGTTCAAGCCTGACCGGAACCTTCGGGGATGTCCTGCACATATTCAAAAAATTTACCTGGCACGATGAATCATGCCAGACAATCATAGAATGATAATCAATAACAGTGCTTCACAACGAATACACGATTTATCAACACCGTACCACATAACATATAGATGATAATCCACAGTATAGCCGACGTTGTCTTTCTCTTTTAACACATAAACCCCAAGGTCGCAACCAAGGGTCACGGAAGTATCTACACATAAATACTCTGGAATATGAGTGCCATTTAGGTCTTATCCCTCAACACATTTCCACACGGGTACCATTCAGGTTTTATCCCCAACACATCGGCCCATAATACATTTTCTAGAGAAAGAGAATCGTTCGGCATTCATCACATAACGGCACATTCATGTATTCCAAATAGAGTAAATAAAACCAACACTTCTCGAGCAAGATTTTACTTGCCTTAAATCCGATGGTAAGTGCCTTACAACAACTTGAAATTCCACGTCCGATAGAGTTCAACCTAATCACACAATCCTCGATTAACATTTCATACGGATAACGGCGAATGAACTAGTTTCCCATTCCCTTTCCTAACTGAATTCTTAACTTAGTTCGATTTCGCAAAACTAGTATCATACTTCTAACTCAATAGCAATACGCATTATTACATGGTTTAATCATTTTATCAACGTTTGTTATAACAATTTGTTCAACAAGATTATTCCCCACATTATTTCGGTTGACAAAAATAGAGTATAGCATAACCTACTAAATAAATTCTCTACTCCGAGTTCTCTACTCGGTGGGTTTCCGTTTCACACAACGATTTCAATGGTTGATTCTTTATGATGGTAATACTACCAAGCTTGACTTCATCTAGTTAATTAACATTCGATAACTATATAATCAAGGTGGATTTCAATGAGTTTAGCATAGGGTGAATGGGTTCTTAACATGATTTCCCTATCATTTTATTCGTCAAGTTCATGTTTCCATGGTTGATCGAAATGAGAATTTCGCATGTGATTATTGCAACAAGATACATGAATTAAGGCATGGGAACGAAATATACTGACAATGATAGTTTAATTACTACAAGTTCATCCGATTAGATTGTCTACGGGAGTTAACAAAACTACCCAAACACCCGTAATTCAATAGGCATAATGACAATACAGAAGAGATAACCTCAAGAATTGATAGACTTACCTTAATAGAGGAAGAACAATGAGGAATGATGAAAAACCAACAAAGAACAACAAGGAGGAATGAAGAACGGATTGATCGACCTAGATAACCTCCTCTAGAGATTGAGTAATCCTCTCCTTGATGTAAACAAAAGTGTTTGGAAGGTTAGAAATCATCTAAGGGGTCTGGGGAAGGTTTCTCAAGAGGTTTCACAAGTGTTTTGGCCGAGGGAAATGAAGGAGGGAGTGTTGATTTATAACACACGATTGAATTTACGTACGTCATTGTTTAATGTATGTAAAGCACTTTATGTACGTAGCGTTCCCTGGATAGCGTACTGTAGGTCACAAGTCGTCAGAAGTAAGTCTAGGGTGGGTGAATAGACTTATTGAAACTCTTTTTCCAAGAAGGAACTAAGGAGTTTCTCAGCTGATGGTATAGATGACTCAGAGTCGTCTGTAGACAATATAAGTGCAGAAGTCAGCTGATGACGAATACAGAAATATAAAAAATGAAACACTAAGTATGAATGCAGCAGTTAAGTATGATGCTAAAATAATAAAGTACGCAGGTAATTTATAGTGGTCTCAGAGGTGGGGTAATCCTCTACTAATCCACTTTCTCCAAACCAGTTGGAGATGAATCCACTATAATTTTCAACTAGTGATAAATAACAGTGATTCTACAACTTAGCTACAACAACTTCCAACCAGTGGAAATCCTATCGTTCCAACTCATTTCTGACCGCCTAGCACCACTCGATCTCTAAATCTTTGGATGCCTATCAGTCGCATAACTTCATCCAGTGAAGTAACCCGTACTCAGGTTTTAAGACAAGAGTGTTTTGTCTTCTCCAACTAAGAACTTTCTTAGTATATGTAATATGAATGCTGCTCTTCACGACGCTATATTTCTTGATCGCTTGATTGCTTTAATTGCTTGAGAGTATAGTTCGCATCGTACTTTGCTCTTTCAAATCTTCAGATATTTATAGCGTGTCAATCCTTAGAGCTTTTCTTCATAGCCGTTGCAAATCTGTAACAAATCCGTCCGTTGGAGAAGTAGACTTCTTTGTTTTTATTTTTGAACGTTGCAAGGCTGGATTCCCTTATTTGAATCCATTTCCGACCGTTGTGAAGACTTTCATGTGGAAGCGCCGAATCTTTTGATTTTAATATGTCAAAAGTCTTCAGAGGTTGGTCTGGATGATTTATTTAATTCACATCCTTCCGGGATTCTCTCCAATCTGTCCCTTATCGCCCGTATATGACTCTCCGTAATTATTGACTTTTCAACGCATGCTGACGTGGATAGGTTTACTTGGCTGATTACTCAGACATGACTTATCTGATCTCTTTAAGTCAATATGTCTTATGTGCAGTCAAACTCCTCTGTCGTCAGACTTCTGTGACGATGACTTATCTGATGTCCTGACGAGACTTCTATGATCTGAAGTCTTCTAACCTGATGAACTTGACTGATCTGATGGTCAAACTTCAGATGACTTGGGCTCCATCTGATCACTGACTATAGTCTGGTCAAACTTCTCTGATAAAATTGTTGACCTGAACTTCTCTTATTTTTACTTATCTGTACTTTGTACTTAGCCGATTTTAAGCCTAACTTAAATGGCCTATAGAAGATACTCATTTGGGTCTTCTTTACATTTTCTGAAGTATCTAACTTAACATAATTTCGCCTATGGTAGATACTCATTTGGTTCTTCCTTACATTTGGCAAGTAATAAGCATACATTTGAATAAACAAGTACAATGATGACATCATCAAAATCTAACAAGTATTCCTAACAAATTCCCCCTATTTTGATGATGGCAAAACCTTAAGCAAATTATTCAAATAAGGAACAGGTCTGCACATAGTCAAATGCAAGACACAAACTGAAATCAGTCTTGTTTTGAGACAACTAGAGGTTGTCATTTAAATGACTCTTATATTAATTTTCTGTATTGTTTACAAGTACATAGCTTTCACTGATTAAAACAAATACAGAAAAATTACAAGTACTTAAAAAAATTACATGGAAAGTACAAGTACAATAAATCATATCCTATCTGCCTCTGCCTCTTCGGACAGTTTGCTTAGGAGGCCTATATAATTTGGCTTCAATAGGCCTCTTACATACAGGTTCGAGTCCGTACTTCCTTTTTATGATCTCGGAGGCAAAGTTCTGCTCGTCTGTGGTTGAAAAATTATTCTTCTCGCACAATGCTCTGATTTCTTCTTGCAGCTCTAGCTCATCCAATTCTCTGTCCATTCTGGTAGGAGCCTCTTTTGCTCTGAATTCCGGGATCATGGGATAAGCATCCCAGAGCTTCCAAAGAGTAGGCCATCTGGTGTTCATATAATTTATGAAAATTTGTTGAGGGGAGCTTTCCTTGTCCTGGAGTATCTCCCAGAGATAATACTTCTCTGTGAACACCTTTTTGGCATCCTCCCAAACAATCATAAACTCTGCAGGTAGAAATTCTTCAACATGCCACAGTTGTTTGCCTTCCCATCCGAATCTGCGCTCATCTCCTTGCCTTGTTCTTTTCTTCTTCAGATCAGGCTGGTCTTCAGTATGCTCAGGATCAGCTACTTCCTTTCTTTTTAGGCTTGATGGTCCAGCTTCAAGTAAGGGGATATCTTGCCTCTTTTTTGATCTGAGCTCCTGTCTAACTGCCTCAGCCTGTTTCTGACCTGTTACTTCCCTTGCTTCCCCCTGCTTACTTCCTTCCCCCTTTTTGCCAGCATCAACTAGCATAGTCAACTGCTGTTCCACTCTTATCATCCAGTCTGACATGCCAAGAGGCATTCTGGGGTTTGTGGGAGGAGGAGGTACACCTCTATGTATTAAGGTGTCCAGCTTCGAGTTTAAGGTGTGAACAACCTATAGATCAGGTTTGACTTCTGCGGCAAGCAGCTCCCCAACAGTTTCTTTGACAATTTTGCGGATCAGGTCAACCATCACAAGTGAGATGGGTGATGTCTGAGAAGAGTGCTCGCCTGAGCTTTCTGCGCCTGCAGGTAGGTGTGCAGTTGACCTACCTGTCTGCAGACTCCTGTCTGCAGGCGGCTGATCAGATGGGGTATTGTCTGGAGTCCCCGATCTGTCTTCTTGATCATCTGAGCTGGGGTTTTGGGCAGGTGACCCAGCCTCATCTTCTCTGTCTTCTTCTTTGTCTTCTGCCTCTTCTTCTTCCTTCTCTTTTTCCTCCTTTTCTTCTTCTTCTTGTTCTTTCTCTTCTTCATCCTTCTTTTCCTCCTCCTCATCATCATATTTTTCATCTTTTTCTTCCTTCTCAACTTCTTCTCCTACATCATCTTATTCTTCCTCCTCCAATTCTTCAGTCTTTTCTAGCTCTTTATCTTTAGCTGATTATTTTTCAACTTCATTATTTTCTTCCTCTTTTTCATCTTCTTTCTCCTCTCTCACTTCCTCTCCTTTTTCTTCAACTATAATTTTTTCTTCTTTTTCAACTTCTCTCTTTTCAGACTCTTCTCCTTTTTACTACTTCTTCAATCATAATGCTCTTCTCTCCAGTCCCATCCCCATCAACAAGAACAGTGCCACCCACGACACTTTCCATTATTAGAAAAACACATTTGTCCATGTTGGTTTTAAAATTGGACAAAAACCAATTGGGTTTGAGCATTAAAAATATGTCTGTCTCATGATAAAAACTCATGAGAATCTCCTCTGTATCCTGGGGAAGATCCCAACTACTGTTTCTATAAGGATTTGTAATTGAGAGAATGTAAGTGGTTTAAAATATTTCCATTCATCATAGACATTTATGAAAGATACTTGAAGAGCTTTTTACTTTACCTCTTGCAGCTGTTCCACGATTAGCCCCAAAGGATTGATGTCCAGCAAATTGAGAGAATATCCTGCACCAGGTATGTTGATCACAAGATCAACTTCTTCTTCTTCAGTCATGTCTGGCAGGGTGATCCGTTGGATCTCTTCAGCAATAAGGTCTGATTGGTCAGGAATAAGAACTGGTGAAGGGATGATCTGCATTCTGATCTGCAGGGGTAGGTTCAGGTGCATATTGGTGATCTGACTGCTCTTCCTCTTCAAAGATTAGACGCCTGGGCCTCTTGGGGGAGGGTTCTGGTGAGGATTGGATCAAAACTTACTCTCCTGGGGCTGGTCCCCTTCTCTTGAAACGAAGGGCTATTAGAGCGTTGTCTTAGTCTGAGTCAGACTGATCTGCAGGTAAGTCGCGAGCTGCAGATTGGTCTTCATCAGGCTCGTCTGAACTAGAGGAGTATCTGTATGCTTTATGGGCATTTCCTCCAGAATTTTTGTTGCCTTCCTTACACTCCGCAATCTTCTCAAAGTTTCTTGGTCTAGGTGACCAAGTCTTTTATTAACGTGGGAGGGATCTGCATTTCCCTTCGCCAGACCCAACTGTTTCAAAATCTAACTGACCTGCATCCCAAAGGGTAATTTGGTCTTGAACCTATTCTCATCATCTAGCCATTGGACTTTATTTACTTCACGTATCAATTGTCTGAAGATATAGTCGGCCCAGTCAATCGGCTCATCTTGAATCAGGGCTCCCATAATTGTAAACTTGGCTGATGACAGTTGATCATAGCTGCGAGCCATACCCATCACTATATTGTTGGTAATATCTAATGCATAGCGATATTCCTTCCGCAGCTCACTCCTCTTGGCAGTTAACTTCAATTTAGACGGCTGGTCAACAACCTTGATCTTCAGCGAGATGTCGGCTGCGTTCTGCTTCAATGCCTCTACGGCCACGCCTTGAGATTTCATCCCGAAATCCTTTTCGACTGTTTGTGGAGTGATTTCCACTTCTTCTCCAAAGATTGAGCTCTTGATGCCCAATTCCAGAACTCTAGCTCCCTTGTAGAACGCGATAACAGCTTCTTTGAAGAGAAATTTGGGGCTGATACTCATGAATGGGTAAATCCCATTCATCTTCATGGATCTGATGATGTCGTACACTTCATTGTCCAGATTTGATTCGAGAAGCCCCTCGAAATCGACCACCAGACTAAAAATAATCTGGTCTTTCACAGCCTTCAGATTCACTCTGTCGAAGTACGATTCCATTTCTGCACAAGAAATTTGTTTCTGAGTGTATTGAAAATTCGAAAGGAATTCTGCTTTTGAAAATTAGGGTTTGAGTGCTTTGAAGAAGGTAAAGTTCTGAAATGATTTTCTGGTCTTTAAATGGAAAATTGAAGAGACGTTTGGAATTTAATATTCATTTATTTAAACGGTGGTCCATCTTTTGAGATTTTAAAATTTAAATTAAATTAATCGGTGGTCCAGCTTTTGAGATTTTAAAAAATAACGGTTGGATTTAATTAGTCATTGTAGAGGTTGTGTGGACGTGACGTGTAGATAAATAATAATTTAATATTCATGAGTCGGTCAGGGATAGAGAACTTAGCTGGTTGACCGATTTACTTGTTTGACTAATCTGCATCAGGTGAGTTGTATCGCCTGTAGTCTCGATTAGCTAGGTTTATTCATATGGATGGTTTAGGGATTCTTGCTGGTTTGGCTGATTCCATTCCAAATCTCTTGATTAAATCTCTGGTATATTTGGCTTGATTGATGAAAATTCCATTTTTCATCTGTTTAACTTGCAAACCTAGAAAGAAATTTAGTTTGCCCATCATACCCAACTCAAACTCACCTTGCATTAGATTTGAGAATTTCTCACACAGCTCCGGGTTGGTGGAGCCAAATATGATATCATCCACATATATTGAACTAATAGTATGTGGCCTTCATGCTCCACTCTGATTAAGGTCTTGTCCACTTTTCTTTTGCTGAACCATTCTTTTCAAGAAACACAGATAATGTTTCATACCATGCTCTTGGTGCCTGCTTAAGTCCATACAGAGCTTTGAGAAGCTTGTAGAATTTGTCTCCTTTGAAAAATCTAGGGGGTTGCTCCACATAGACTTCTTTTTCTAGAATTACATTTAGAAAGGCACGTTTCACATCCACTTGGTATACTTCAAAATCCTTGAATGCATCATATGCAAGGAATAATCTGGTGGCTTCTAGTCCTGCAACAGGTGCATAGGTTTCATCAAAATATTTTCCTTCACATTGTGCATAGCCTTTAACAACAAGTCTCGATTTATTCCTAACAACAGATCCATCTTCATCGCATTTGTTCTTGTACACCCATTTGGTGCCAATAACCTTCTTGACCTGGTCTTTCTGTTAGTTCCCAAACATTGTTTCTTTCCATTTGGTTGAGATCTTCTTGCATTGCATTGATCCATGAGTAGTCTTCCAATGCTTGTTCTCTAGTCTTGGGTTCTATTTGAGACATAAAGCATGAAAACATTGCCATTCCTGCTGGTAGAGTGGACTGTCTGGTCTTGATTCCATCAGTTAGGTTTCCAATAATCTGTTGAATGGGGTGATCTCTAAGCCACTTAGGAATTTTTTCTTCTTCATGGTCTGTTCCCCCTGTAGAGTTGCTCTGGTGGACTCCTTCTCTTTCTGCTTCAGCTTGGTTCTAATTTCCTTGGTCTGCAACTGGATCAGCTACGGTCTTGTCATCTGCAGGTGGGGTTCCTGTCTGATCTGCAGATGCATCTTTATCAGCTACAGATAGGTCTTTATCAGCAGCAACTGGATCAGGTAGGTGTTGAGGTCCTATCTGATCTGCAGTTGGGAATTCAAGCTGATCTGCAGATGAGTCCATCATTCCTGTACATGGATGATGACTTCTTCTAGGGTTGCAGATTTGAGTTTATCCTCAATCAGTTCCACCTGTTTCCTGTACTCAACACTAGATTCATAAAATACCAACATGAGATGTTTCCTCCACAACTAAGGTTCTTTTGTTAAAAACTCTATATGCCTTGCTTCTTTGTGAATATCCCATAAGGAGACCATCATCAGTTTTAGCATCAAAGGCATTTAGTTGGGTTTTACCATTGTTGTGGATGAAACAATTACAACCAAAAATATGGAAATAAGAAACTGTAGGTGTTCTGCCATTCCAAACCTCATAGGGAGTTTTACCGTGTCTCCCTACAATCATACTCATGTTTTGAGTGTGGCATACTTTGTTGACAGCTTCAGCCCAGAACCTCTTGGGCAGGTCTGCTTCTGAAATCATGGACGTGGATGCTTCCTTCATGGTTCTATTTCTTCTTTCGGCAACACCATTCTGCTGTGGAGTCTTGGTTGCAGAGAGCTCGTGCTGGATCCCATTCTAATCACTATACTCAGTGATTGCTCTGTTGAGAAATTATTCTCCTCTATCTGATCTGATATTGATGATTGAGAGAGATTTCTCATTCTGGATCCTTCTCAGTAGCTCAGGCAGCCTTTTTAAGGTTCCACTCTTCTTATATAGAAAGACAATCCATGTGTACCTTGAGTAGTCATCTACCACTACTAGAGCATGCTTTCTGCCACTTAGGGTCCTTGGCTTGATAGGACCGAATAGATCCATGTGAAGTAGATCTAAGATCCTTGTTGTGAGAGTGGTAGGTTGGACTGGCTTGAATGATGCTCTGGTCTGCTTCCCTTTCTGACAAGCATCACAGAGAGCTTCCTTTCTGAAAACTTCTTCTGGAAGTCCTCTGACCAGCTTCTGAGAACTAATCTTGTTGATGGCTTTGAAGTTTAGGTGACATAGTCTCTTGTGCCACAACCATCCATTGTCTGCTATTGTTTTGGATAGAAAGCAGGTGTTGGGAGTTCCTATTTTCCAATCTATCATATAGACATCCCTCCTTCTGAATCCTTGTATCTTCACTTCTCCAGACAGAATATCTATCACCATACATTTCCAAATGGTGAAGACTACTAGATTCTTCTCATCACAAAATTGGCTTATGCTCAAAAGGTTGTATTTGAGCCCTTTGACATAATGAACTTTTGATATAGTGATGTTTCATCTGTTCAGCTCTCCAAAGCCTTTAGTCTGACCTCTAGAGCTATCTCCAAAGGTTATGTCTGGACCTCATTCTTTGATATAATTTGACAGCACCTTCTTGTTCCCGGTCATGTGCCTTGAGCATCCAGAATCTACAAACCATTCTTCACCTCCAATGTTTGAATTTGTAGAGATGTGGTAGTAGTCCTACCACCTTTTCTGCAATCAGACAAGCAGAGATTTAGGTACCCAAATCTGTGTCGGTCCTCGGGGGTTAGTTGGTTTCCTGGAGAACTTATTTCTTCTAGGATTGTGAAAGTTGTTGTTATTGTCCCTAAATGGTCCGTGTTGTCTGGGACTGTATCCTCTGTAGGGATTGTGTATTGGATATGCCTCATAAAATTGATGTGGGCCATTTCTAAATCTTGGCTGAGACCATTTATAAAATCTTTGTGGTATCCACATTTGTTCATTTTGAAAGTTTGGATAACCTTGAGGTTTCCATTTGCCCCTCGAGGGAGCTCCCATTTCGAAATCTATTTTTGGGGAGTCTTTGATAATAATGGGCATGTTGTCTGTGCTGCTGCTTCTGCCTTGGCCATTGCCTAGTCTCATGTCTAGGTGGCTGCCTTTTATACTTTGGCTGCAGCCTAGACTTGTGACTTGACTGCTGCCTATTTTGAAACACAGGTTTCTAGTTAGGCTCAGCAGACAGAACAAGTGTTTCTCCCTTGATGAAAGTGGTTTTAGAACTAGAGGGAGTGTTATGGTCATATCTAAGGCCTGATCTGGAATATAGTGGCATTTTGTTCATACATAATTCGTCTAATGTTAGAGACGCCTTTAGTGAGGTTATTTCCTTCGCCTGAGTATTACTTAGCTGAGTCAGTTTAATAAACTCAGCTTTGACATGAGCAAGTACAACTGATTTTTCACTATTCAAAACAGTCAATCGTTTTATCTCAGCTGCAGTGATATCAGCCTGGTTTTTAAAGTTGTCTGCAGACTATTTTTCAAGATCGGATTTGGTTTTATTCAACTCTAGGCTGAGTTTTTCGAAATCATTTTTCAGCTGCCTATTCTCATCTTGCAGCTGGGTCTTCTCGGATGATGCAGATAGGTGTGCAGATTTTCATTTCTCAAAGTCCTTGAGAAACTGATTTAGAGATTCGTGCAAGTCCATGTCTTGTGACATGTCTGAACTATTATTTGAATTAGAGGGTTTAGATGTTACCTCTTCATCAGCTAGGTTGGCCATCAGATAGTCATATTCCTCATCGTCATCAGAGAAGAATCCGCTGCTTGATTCCACTTTCTCTTGGTCTTCTCCAATGAGGGCTTTCCTTCGATCTTCTTTTCTGCTCACCTCCTTCTTGCTCTCGTCCTTCTTAAGATCAGGACAGTCGATTTGAATGTGTCCTGTCTTATGACAGTTATAGCATTCCACCTTCCAGCTTCTGGCTTTTTGGTTTCTCCTTGGATTCTCCTTATAGTTCTTCTTATATTTGGAGTAATTCTTTCGGAAATTGCTAAATCTTTGCATTATAAATGCCATTTCTTCCTTGAAATTCAGTGGATTTGGAGGTTTGACATCATATAGGTTCTTGGCTAGGGACTCGGCTGCAAAGGCTATTCCCTTCTCTGCAGGCTCGTTTGATGATGAACTTGGAAGTTCGAATTCATAAGCCTTTAGGTCAGAGAATTGTTCTTGAATCTTTATTTTATTGAGGTCTTTGGATTCCCTCATGGCCACCGCCTTCATGCTCCATTCGGGGCTAAGTGATCTTAACACCTTGAAGGCCATCTCCTTGTTGCCATAAGTTTTTCTGAGGGAGTTTATTTCGTTGATGATCTCTGCGAACCTTGTGTCCACCTGGTCTATTGATTATCCACTCTTCATCTTGAAGTTGTCAAACTTCTCGGTAGCGATTGACAACTTATTTTCTTTTATCAGCTCTGTGCCTTCACACATCATGGCAAGGGTATCCCAAAATTCTTTGGCATTTTGGCAATTCTTGATCTTGACCATGGTTGACTTGTCAAGAGTTTGATATAGCACATCTTTGGCCCGATTGTCATGGTTGGCTAGCTTTGTTTCTTCTGAGCTGATCTCTGTTCTTTTCTTGGGAATTTTTGCTGGTTTCCCTGCTGCAATCTCCTCAGGTGTGTTGTCCTTCCCAAAGACGAAAGGACCGTATTCGATGATGCACCATGTTGTGCGGTGATTTATACACCTCCACGGCGATCGGCATAAGGGCCGAACGACCAAGACAGCATCAAATAATCCAAGGCAGACTTGCCAAGTGAAGAGTCCAGACCGAGATAAGGTACCGAGCGATCGACGTCCAGAGCAATCGCCTCTTGACACCTAGTAATCGACACTGGTGCCCGACCAAGGACGACCGTCCTAGGGCACATATAAGGCCATCGTCCGTCATATATACGAAGACCGGATCTCGGAGGGAAGACCCACGTACAGATCCGCGAATGGCACCGAAGAATAAGAATCTTTGACTCCATCCCATCAACAACTGTCAACGACAAGGACTGTCTCACCTACCGACAGACCCGCCAAAAGGTCCTAGGTGGAACCTCCCAAGACAGCGACATAGGATGCGTGTTGTCTTCTCATTGGTTCGCATATCCGGCTGCCAGCAGTTGCTGCAGACTTTAAGGAGACCAACTCATGTGCTAAAGACGATCGCCCGCTTATTATAATACAGTAGAGGCGATCGCCCAGCCACCTCCACTCCTATAAATAGGAGACCTCCAGTAACTGGGAAAAGGTGGAGAGTTTCACAAACTTAGCTAAAAACACAGCACTCCATCATTGTTAGAAGAACTCACAGAGCATCAACTCTGGTTCTTCCGGCAATCATCAGCACTCAAGAGCTAGATAACTAGGGTCTTTACACTTATTGTAATTGTACTCTAACATTAATATTTGTACTCCCAAGTATTCATATTAATAATATCTCGCGAGAGCATTCAAGCCAGGGACTAACAACCCCGGAAAATCTTGTGTTATTTACATTCCCTCGGATGTGCTCTCGCATTTTGTTTGTTACTCATCCATTCCAGCAATAATATTTTGGGTAAAAACAATTGGCGCTAGAAGGAGGGCATATTTACCCTCATTTTCATGCCGACCGTTTCGAAGAACACGCACTGTTCTCCGGATCATATACTTGAAGAAACACTCACTGGTCTTCAAAGAAAAACCTTTAGAATAATGACGTCTACCACCACTTCGAAGAGAGCCACTCTCCAATCCGCCGGACGTCTTATTCCAGCTCAATCCGAGTCCCAACCTACGGCAGAGGGTAGCCGCGGCGACGCGAGACTCTCAATCCCTCCCCCGAGGGTCGGCCCCAGCCTCTCACTCGACTAGTTCCAAACCGCAGAACAGATCGAGGAGGCCATGGCCATCCTAAGGGAGCGACGGAGAGCATGCAAAGCTCCCGCTATAACCCCATCGGCCATCCGCCGCGCAGGCAAGCGGAAACTCAAGGGGTTACTTGCCGAGCGATCGTCAGAAAGCCTCGATTCACGAGGAAATGCTCTCGCAAGGCAGGACGGTTCCCTCTTCAGCCGCCTAGGAAGCGATCCATCGTGGTGACTGGGGCATTCTGGCCCCAACCACGAGACGAAGGAGTCCGAATATGTCACCCGGAGTTCGGCATACCCAACTTCCAATCAAAAACAGGACGACCATTTGGCTCACATTCGCTGAAGAATACATCATCTACATCGGAGTCAGGGGATCAGTACTTGGTCGCCTCGAGTCCCGCTCCGAGAACCTAGCCTTGAGCAGCCAGGCCACGACGATGGCCGCTATACAATGCCAGCTCGACGAGATGAAAGTGCTTATGGAAACTGGGGCAGACGCCAGGGGAAAGGTCACCGGACGGAGTGAGCCACTTGCGGTCCAGATTGAGCTTGCCCCCGTGCAACCAAAGATCGCTCCCCCTCAAACGCCTTTGTATGAGGGGAGATCGGACCCCGAGACTCACCTAAGCAAGTTTCGGATCTACATGACCGGATGCGGGGCATCAGACGTGACGAGATGCCGAATATTCCCATTGACATTGGGCGATCTTGCCCATAGGTGGTACATCTCTTTGCCACCGCGCTCTATTAACTCTTTGAGAAGCTGGCGAACGACTTCACGTCATATTTCACCGCCAAGGTCGCCCGACCAGAAGGTCACCACCGTATGATGAAAATCAGGCAGGGGAAGACGAGTCCGATGCAGATTACATCGACCGGGTGGATGAAATAGTCCTCACCGGCGAGCCCATTAGCAACGAGCTCGCCCTCTACTCAGTCCTGGGGGATTCTATGGTCATTCACCCATGTTCATGCACCTCACGAAGGACATCCCCCCAACCTACGTGACATTCCGCGCCAAGGCAGCCGATTTTCTAGCAAGGCAGAGGCTGCTCACCCTTCGCCTAGGCGAGGGGATGCCGCCTCCCGTCCAAAAGACGGCGATCGCCAAGTCCAACAAGGTGGTCGCCAAGCCACCCGGTGATTTCAAGGCCTTCGAGGAAGTGGAAGCCCATCTCCTCCACAAGTTCAACTGAACTCCGGCCCATATTTTTTACGCCATCAAGGGGCACGAACCGCTAAGCAAGCCAAATGCGATAAGGGACAACAGTCATCTGGACCACAATAAATTTTGTGCTTACCACAAGAGTCCTGGTCACAGCACCAACCAATGCCCCGACCTCCTCAGACAACTTTGGAGATTGTTTGAGGAGGGCAAGCTAGACAGTTTATTGGCTTACCTGGAGCCCCGTCAATCTCCCAAACCGGTCGCCAGAGTCGAGCGCGATAGGCCGGGACACTCATACGATTCGACCCCCCGATCCATCTCGGCGGCTGGATTTATATACTTCAATCAAGAGGTGGGAACTTCGGAAGTCTTTCCCCGATTCCCACCATGTCAAACCAAAGTCTTTCGCCCCCCTCAGCACAACGTATACCGTCGAGGATCGCTATCTAACATGACGGTCCGAGGTAGAAGAGTGCCGCCATGGTCGCGAAGGTCGATGAAACTGACGATCCGTCCATACAAGGTTCCTTTTGGAAGAGGTCGCTCGCCCTTCATTTAAATACGAGGTGGGCGCAGCCGAAGGACCCTCCAAAACAAATTAGAGGATGACTCGCTCGCCCTCTAAAGTTCGTCATCAACATGAAGGACCTAGGCAAGTGATCGCCTCCCCTTACACAACGTATACCGTCGAGGATCGCCAACTAATATGACGGTTCGAGGTAGAAAAGTGCTGACATGGTTGTGGAGGACGATGGAACCGTTCTCTGTGACCATGCAAGGTTTCTTTGGGCAGCGATCGCTCGCCCTTCGTTTAAATACGAGGCGGGCATAGACAAAGGACCCTCCAAAACAGATCTGTGGACACGTTGGCCCACCCTCAAAGCTACATCATCTAACATGGTGGATCCGGACAATGCGAAACATCCCTCCCCTCGTCACAACGTATACCGTCGAGGATCGCCATCTAACATGATGATCAGAGGTAGAAAAGTGCTAGCAAGCCGTGGTTGTGGAGTCGATTAATCTGAAGATGCCCCGTGTAAGGACTCCTCCAGGCTGAGACTGCTCGCCCTTCGTTTAAATACGAGGCGGGCGCAGCCTACGGAGGACCCTCACAATTAAGTGAGTTGCGAGAAGTTGTCCATCAGACGGAATGTCGCTAGCGCATAAGACATGGTCGGGATGGTCGGCCTTCCTCGAGGAATCTGCAAAATTGAAGACCGCCTCTTAAACAATTTATTTTCGTTCCCTTACTTTCACTAAGTAAACAAAAACAAGGGGAAAGAGCGGAGCTATATATACCACGATCGTCTCTACTCAAATACACGTACGACGATCGACATTGTTCAGATATATGTGCAATGATCGACTTTGTTCTAAAGTTACCAGTATGAGTTTATCAATTCACTTGGAGATGTATGCACGACGATCGTTCCGCAAACACTTGTATAAAGTCATGCAAATGATTTAGAAAGACGATCATACAAGCAAGAAATCAGAGAAGCAAATATCTATTTCATCACTTGGAATACAATAGAAACACGGTCGCCCGAAGGAAAAAATATAACGAAAGCTACAAAATTACAAGTAAAAAAGCAGAAAAACTCAAAGATGGGCGCCCGTTCCATCGCCAGCAGCAGGCTCTGAACCCCCATCATCCGAGGCACCCGGATGAACAAGGTTGTCCCGCGACGGGTACCGGCTTAAATCGATCCCATGGTCTGCGGAAAGGTCGAGGATCGGCACGGTGAAGTCTGGCTGCAGATGGTGCTCAAGTGCATAGGCTTTGAAATTTTCAGCCAAAAGGCCGACCTCGAGCCCTCCCTTCTTAGCGGCGCGGATCGCGTCATCATAAACCATATAGTAGGCGAATTCACTAACGTACTCCACGTTAAGGAAGGGATCGGCCTCAGTCGCCTTCAGCTTTTCCTTCAGCTCCGCAACCGTTTGGCTCACGCCATCGATCTCGGTAGTTTTGGCGGCCACCTTTTCCTTTGAGGATGCCAGCTCACTGGTCAGTCGGGCGATGGTCACCTTCGGCTGATCGGCCTACTTCTGCGTGGCCACGTACGACGTGCGGGCTTCCATCATCTGGTCCCGCATCCGGTCTGTCGCCGCCCGCGCCCGGTCAACATCTTGTCTCGCCTGCTTAGCCGCCTCCACGGAACTCTTCTCCATGGCCGCGAGCCTTTCGGCAAACTCAATGTTTTCTTTCCGTGCGGCTTCGAGGTCCGCATGGATATGGGCGGCGGACGGTCGCCCCTCATAGTCCTGCACGGCCTGAGCAGCCATCGTCGCCGTCTGAAGGGCCAGCGCGAAAGTAGCCTGCATCGCGTTAGCAGATCGCCGGCGTGCGATCGCATCTAGATCATTCGTCCAGGCCTTCGAGAGGGAGGCGGATGGCCCGAGCGATGTAAGAAGGGACATCACTGACCTCGCGAGGAGCTTTGCTCGTCAAGAAGTCCAACACCATCGGCGAGCAGTTTGGGTCGGAGTGGCGGATCCTTCACAAATGGCAAAAGAGTTAAAGTGTGTTTCCTACACAAGTTTCATAACTCGACAAAACGACCAGGCTTACCTTTCAACCTTCTCTGGGTCCCGGCCGAAGAACGGCCTGCCACGTGAAGTCTCGACCTCAGCGGTCACCATGGACTGAAGGAAAGCCAAAGATGGCGTGGACCCCTCCATCAGAGGAATCACGGAAAGCGGAGGCACAGAGATCGGCGGCTCGTCTGCAGTGGCAGGGGCTGAGGGCTCCACAGTCCTCTGTTTCTTACGGATGAGCCGAAGTCGCTCCTCCTCCCGAGGCTCCTGCTCTTCGATGACAGGCTCTTGGAAATGTCTTGCCTCCTGGGTCGGTCGCAGCGGAGCAGCAGGAGCTCGGCTAACCTTTTTCCCTTGACGAAGGCAGTTCATGACCCCCAGATCAGACATGGCAATCGCAGCAGGGGGCTCTGGGAAACAAGGAAAGCGAATTTCTGCAAAAGAAAACAATCGACAAAGTTAGTAATCTTCCTCAATCAAGATGATCGACATGTCAAAGAAGATTGTGAAACTTCGTACCTGGAACCTTTAGATGGCAAGGGTAGCGAAATAGCCGAGCAGCCAACCAACAAGCTTCGTTGTTGATTCGGCGTGCCTATATGGTCGTCAGGAAGACTCCGTATCTTCTCCCAAACGATCGCAAAATCAAAATTGAGGTCGCCTGCCGCCAGAACAATGACACCTGCAAAAAGAAGGCCAAAATCAGATCAGTTTAGAAAATATCTTAACAAAGGGAGAGTCTAAATCCTTACTCGAACTCCTCTCCCGAAAGCCGATGGGAATATCCAATTCGTCGGTCGGGTTTTCGCTCGCTGCCGACTTCCACGCGCCTCCGACCCAGAATCACTTTGACGGATCGCCCCTCACTTTGTTCGGGACCCCAAGAACCACCCGGCCTTAGCGACCTTGGATGTGGTAGCCGTCGACAGAGCCTTTTTTAACCGTCAATTTGAAGAGATGGTTCATCTCCAACGGCAAGGGAAGACGATACATCTGATGGCCACCAAACAAAGTGAGGGTGCAGACGATCTGCAGCGAGGCGTTCGTCATCAATTGAAGCGGCGCCACGTTCCAGGCGGTCAGTAGATAGGAGACAGCGAACGGCAACGCGAATCATAGTTTAGCCTCCATTATCGCCTCATTGACGGCGACCATGCCCTCAGTAGGTTGATCGGCTCGCTCGTTCTCGGCAGACACGTGGAGGAAAACATCAAAAGGAACATGGAACCTCGCCCTCCAACGGTCCAGATACTTCCTGGTCGCCGAGCTCCCGATCTGGCTAAGGGTCCACGGAGAGCGGCGAGCAGCCCGGAACAATGTCCGCCTTACAGGTTCATAAGTATGGGCGATCGAGTATTCGGTAAAGTTAAATTTGGGGAGTGGGGCGGCCAATATCTCCATGAGTTGCCAAAATCTATGAAGGCTTTGCCGAACGCGCTGTTCCGCTCCCAGTGCGCCGTCGCAGCTATCTCCTCCTGTTTCAGTGAACAGATCCGCTCGGCCTCCGCTGTCTTGGCCGTGTCAGCGTCATTAAAAAGTTCTTCGATCTTCGCGGGCTCACTTCCGGGGCGGATGGCCTCGACGGCGGTGTCCACATGAAATTCTGCAGAAAGTTCATCCTGGGCGGTCGAAACCCCGGCGGCGGAAGTACTACCCGCCTCATATGCATCTGGTCTTCCTCCAGGCATATTCAAAGAGAAAGGAGGGAGAAGGATTTTTTTGTTCTTACCTAGAGAGTTTGAGTCGAACGACGATCGTCACACAAAGCTTCGAGAGAAATCGGCTATGTCTTCTTCTCAAACGAAAATACATAAGGTTTTTTACCTTGTAACCCAAGTCCTTTTTATAGGCAAGAGCAGGGGCTTCTGGGCAAATAAGCGAAGTCCCGAGGATCGAAGTGCAACCATCAGATAAGGCCGCATTTAATGCTGCCCTCGAACCCCACGTGCGCGTCGTTTTGAGGGCACGCCAAAGGACAAAACCATCGAACTCCCCCAACAGGAGCACGACACGTGCCCCAGTGACGTTTTCAAAACCGCTATCATTTCCCGCTCATTGCAGCGATCGAATAGGTCGTCCAAATTCAAAATCACTCCGTTCGGGAGACGATCGTCTGTTCCATAAAATGCTGAGTCGCTCGTCTAAGTCAAGCGATCGTCAGTAGAACCACCTCACCCCACGTCTTCAACATCGGAGTGAGATGGGGGGCAATTGTTATGCGGCGATTTATACACCTCGACGGCGATCGGCATAAGGGTCGATCAACCGAGCCAGCATCAAATAATCCAAGGCAGACTTGCCAAACGAAGAGTCCAGACCGAGATCAGGTACCGAGCGATCGACGTCTAGGGCGATCACCTCTTGACACCTAGCGATCGACTCTGGTGCCTGACCAAGGACAAACGTCCTAGGCCATCGTCCGCCATATCTACGAAGACCAAATCTCGGAGCGAAGACCCACGTGCAGATCCGCGAATGGTGCCGCAGAATAAGAATCTTTGACTCCAGCCCATCAATAGCTGTCAATGACAAGGACTGCCTCACCTACCGACAGACCCGCCAAAAGGTCCTAGGTGGGACCTCCCAAGACAGCGACATAGGATGCGTGTTGGCTTCTCATTGGTTCGCACATCCGGCTGCCAGCAGCTGCTGTGGACTTTAAGGAGACCAACCCATGGCTAAAGACGATCGCCCGCTTATTATAATACAGTAGAGGCGATCGCCCCGCCACCTCCACTCCTATAAATAGAAGACCTCTAGCAACTGGAAAAAGGTGGAGAGGTTCACAAACTCAGCTAAAAACACAGCACTCCATCATTGTTACAAGAACTCACAGAGCATCAACTCTGGTTCTTCCGGCAATCATCAGCACTCAAGAGCTAGATAACTAGGGTCTTTACACTCATTGTAATTGTACTCTAACATTAATATTTGTACTCCCAAGTATTCATATTAATAATATCTCACGAGAGCATTCAATCCCGGGACTAACAACTCCGGTAAATCTTGTGTTATTTACATTGCCTCGGATGTGCTCTCGCATTTTGTTTGTTACTCATCCATTCCAGCAATAATATTTTGGGTAACAACACACCACATGTCGTCATGGATAGAAGATAAGTGTGCCTACATCCTTATCTTCCAAAGATCATACTCGTTAACTGAAAACACGGGTATTCTAGAGTGCATGTGTTCCATTCTAAAATAGAGATAAAAATATATGCAAGATATATGGATCTGGTTCTGGAAATGAATGAACCAAACTCTCTAATACCACTTGTAGGTCACAAGTCATCAGAAATAAGTCTAGAGGGGGGGGTGAATAGACTTATTGAAACTCTTTTTCCAAGAAGGAACTAAGGAGTTTCTCAGCTGATGGTACAGATGACTCAGAGTCGTCTGTAGACAATATAAGTGCGGAAGTCAGCTGATGACGAATACAGAAATATAAACAATGAAACACTAAGTATGAATGCAGCAGTTAAGTATGATGCTAAAATAATAAAGTACGCAGGCAATTTATAGTGGTCTCAGAGGTGGGGTAATCCTCTACTAATCCATTTTTCCAAACCAGTTGGAGATGAATCCACTATAATTTTCCACCAGTGATAAATATTACAGTGATTCTACAACTTAGCTACAACAACTTCCAACCAGTGGAAATCCTGTCGTTGCAAGTCCTTTCCGACTGCCTAGCACCACTCGATCTACAAATCCTTGGATGCCTATCAGTCGCGCAACTTCAACCAGTGAAGTACCCCGTACTCAGGTTTGAAGACAAGAGTGTTTTGTCTTCTCCAAATAATAGCTTTCTTAGTATGTGTAATGTGAATGCTGCTCTTCACGATGCTATAGATTTCTTGATCGCTTGATTGCTTTAATTGCTTGCGAGTATAGTTCGCATCGTACTTTGCTCTTTCAAATCTTCAGATATTTATAGCTTGTCAATCCTTAGAGCTTTTCTTCATAGCCATTACAAATCTGTAACAAATCCATTCATTGCAGAAGTAGACTTCTTTTTTTTTTCTTTTTGAACGTTGCAAGGCTGGATTCCCTTATTTTAATCCATTTCCGACTGTTGTGAAGACTTTCATGTGGAAGTGCCGAATCTTTTGATTTTAATATTAATAAAGTATTCAGAGGTGGGTCTGGATGATTTATTTAATTCATATCCTTTCGGGAATCTCTCCAATCTGTCCCTTATCGCCCGCATGTGACTCTCCGTAATTATTGACTTTTCAACGCATGCTGACGTGGACAGGTTTACTTGGTTGGTTACTCAGACATTACTTATTTGATCTCTTTAAGTCAATCTGTCTGATGTTCAGTCAAAATCCTCTGTCGTCGGACTTCTATGACGATGACTTCTCTGATGTCCTGACGAGACTTCTCTGATCTGAAGTCTTCTAACCTGATGAACTTGACTGATCTGATGGTCAAACTTCATATGACTTGGGATCCATCTGATCA
Organism: Orobanche coerulescens; assembly: GCA_033398695.1. Taxonomy (NCBI): domain Eukaryota; kingdom Viridiplantae; phylum Streptophyta; class Magnoliopsida; order Lamiales; family Orobanchaceae; genus Orobanche; species Orobanche coerulescens. The sequence continues at coordinate 146,574,012 of CM065803.1, forward strand.
CTTGACTGCAGTCTGGTAAAACTTCTCTGATAAAATTGTTGACCTAAACTTCTCTGATTTTTACTTATCTGTACTTTGTACTTAGCCGATTTTAAGCCTAACTTAAATGGCATATAGAAGATACTCATTTGGTTCTTCTTTACATTTTGTCAAGTATCTAACTTAACATAATTGGGCCTATGGAAGATACCCATTTGGTTCTTCCTTACATTTGCCAACTAATAAGCATACATTTGAATAAACAAGTACAATGATGACATCATCAAAATCTAACAAGTATTCCTAGCACGTACGTAATGGCCACCCAGAGGCTACTGCCTGGAATGTTCCTACTCATTACATATGTAAGGATATTAACGTACGAAAGCTGCCCTGCCATAGCGTATGTTAGGCTTGATGGATAATGTACGTTACGAGCAGTTGACTCATTTGTCTTCTAGCCCACCGGAAGTACCCAATCCGTGTCAAGAGGAGAGATTCTGGTCGGAAGAACAAACCCCCTTTATGTACGTAACAAAGTCGGTTTAACGTACATAATGCTTCGAAACTAACGTACGTTGTACATGTGATCTACCGTACGTTAGTCACTCAGTCCCTTAGTCATTTATCACATTTTAACCAACTCGGGGTGACTACCTTTTCACTCGTCAACAATTCCTCGGGGAACAAGACGTTGGCCACCACACAATCATTCCCGTGATCACGATTAAAAAATTAAGTATAAAAATATTTAGGTAAAAAAATAGGTAAATTCTTGTATACATTATTTGCACCGTGCACTGATATTACTTCTATCACTAAATATGTTTTTACCCAAAATATTATTCGGAAGGGATTGCTGGAATGGATGAGTAACAAACAAAATGCGAGAGCACGTCCGAGGGAAAGTAAATAACACAAGATTTGCCGAGATTGTTAGTCCCAGGCTTGAAGGCTCTCGCGACAAGTACACGAATCTTGGCGTGTCGGACACGCGTATCGGCATATCCGTAAATACTCTGATAATTATTTTGAGTGTTCGTGCAACATAGATATTTGAAGGTTGTTTTAGAAGTTTATTGTTTTTGAACTTTTGATATTAAGTTTAACATGAAGGGTACAATATTATTTTAGGTGCACATGATTAAAATACACTAGATTAGGCGAGAACAATAATATCCAGAAAAAAATTAGGGAAAATAATAATGAATAAACTTAGGGAAGAGTAAGGCTTACTTTCACCGAACGAAAGAAGAGAAGTTCGGATAAGAGGGAGGGGAATAGACTGTTTCGCAGTCGGACGGGAAAAAAGAAGACTGTCTCCTGCGTTCGTCCGGGAAGAACGAGGGAGTCTGCGTTCTCCGTTCAGTCGCGTTGGGTTGGGAGAAGTGAGACTCCCATCAGAATTAGGGTTTTCTTTGAGAATTTTTCATATTTGCCCCAAAAGTTCAACTTTTGCAATTTAATTCCTCAAATTTTTCTTCTTTAATTTAGGCCCAGCCGTATCCAAAACCGTGTCCCAGTCGTGTCCAAAACCGTGTCCAAAACCGTGTCCGAGTCGTGTCCGATCGATGAAACAGATAAAAAGTCAAGGACACGAATTTTCGCATGTCGGACATGCGTTTCCGCGTATCGTGTCCGTATCTGTGTCCGATACCCTGAATTTTTTTTCTGGAGTATCCGTGCATCAGATATTTGAAGGTTCTCTTAGAAGTTGATTGTTTTTGAATTTTTGATATTAAATTTAACATAAAGGGATACAACAGTGTACTGACCAAAAAAACACCTTTTTCATTTATATTATAGACAATTATTATATTGGTCTCTTGTATTTTTAGATTTATTGGTGGAATGAGTTTTGTATTTCAGGTTTTCGTGTCCCAGAGACTGGGGCAACAGGTTAAGGATATTATTAACATTCGGACAAAAGACATCACATCATTGGAGCCCGACAAAAGAATTGCAGCCATAGATTACAGGTTGCTGACACAGGGGAATAGAGGTCAGGTTAGGTTTGTGCTTGGAAAGATAATATTGCACACTCTATCTTGTGCTATTGTGACCAATGCTAAGAAAGATATTACTCAAGTAAAGAAATCACCAGAGGAGTTGGAGGTTCTTGAACAGATTCGGACGGGGCACATTGACAGCATGGTTAACAATGCGAATAAGAGGAGCATATCACCATCAAATAACGATCCATCACCACCGAACAGTAGAAAACTGGGGCGCAATGAGTTCGACCTCCACAGCTACAGTTCAGTTCTAGATAAGATTTCCAACGATAAGCATGTGAAGGTTGAGATAAACAGAAAGGTCCCTCTGCTTTCGAGTCTGTTCTAAAGAGTGAGCAGTGCATATATATATATGCGTCCTCAGACTTAGTGGATTTTCATGTGGATGTGATGGAAGGATCATAATACCTCTCTTTGGAAAGAAATGCATGCAGTAATGCCGTTGGTGGTGATCAACTATTTGTGAAACCCAAGGAAACGGAACTATGGGGAAGGAAGCTTTAAACCGCAGATTTCCTTTAGGCCACAAAATCTCGTTTGCAGTTGCATCAGAAAATTGAACTACAGATGTAATTCGTTCTTGCACCTGATTTTAATCTTCTTTCAAGGTATCATATAAAACAATTTTAAGGCTTGCATTCCAATTCAAAGTATTCCCAAAAACTTGTCATTTATAAATAGCGTTTTTCATTACTTCTTTGGAGAGGTTAGTGCTTTCTTTTTCAAAAAATAGGAAAGTATTATTATGTGAAAATCACATTTAATAAAAACAAGTAATCATAGATTTTTATATTAAGAAAGTATAAATTAGCTTTCAAAAAACATTTGTTCTATCTTAAATCAATAAAACCAAGCCAAATCATGTCAAGGGAAACGAATAATAACTACGATATATATTTCCAAAATTGACAATTGACAATTACTTGGTGCAATCTTTTTAACCACCGATTCATAATTTATAAGGGCGAGTTACATATAATACTCTTATTATTTGATTCAATTACATATTAGTACCTATAGTTTGGATATGTACATCAACACCCAAATTTCATCTCCAACTATGACTTTTGGACGAATTCGTAATTGTTCAAATTATTTGTTTACATGAATGCTTGTTTGAACAATTATATCCACACACCAATCTTACCTCTGATGTTGACTCTTGGATGAATTTGTAATTATTCAAACTGTGGGTACTAATTTGGTTTGGAGTCATTTAGTCGAGGTAGAATATGTAAATATTCATAATTTATAATAATTTACATCCTCTTTCTATCTATTTTTTCTCTGGAATCACCACCATAATTAATTGGTAATAAATAATATTCAACTTTTTGCTTCGTATTTTCTCTCAATCCACTTTCTCTTTCTAAAATTATCACTCAATTAATTAGCATCAACATTCAAATTTGTAGGCAGCTTCTCTTTACTCATTTGGCACTTTAGAGTACGACTCCAGATAATTGGTACCAATATTTAAATTTTTTTGTCTCATTTCTCTCTACCCACTATCTCTCTATAAATTATCAACCCAAGTATTCGATACTCACATTCAATTTGTACTCTAGATCCGTCCATCAATTTTCGCTCTCTCTACAATCACTACACCATATATGGTCTTTGCCAACACATACAAAAAGTGTAAGAAAACATAAATAATGTTGCCATAACCCCAAAGTTGGTTTAAGGATACATTTTTTCCAATTTCAGTGATGTTGGATATAGCTCCGTAGCCTTAGGGGTGTAAACCAACACTTTGGTCAATCTATGGCCACATCATTATATATGTTGCATTAGCCATCTATGGCAACATATTTGGCCTATGGCAACATGAATTTGTAATGTTGAAATAGATTCTATTGCAACACCCTTTTTTCTTCTGCAACACTTGTCGATCTAACACTTAATTTTTTTGGCAACACTTCTGAGATTTATTGTAACATTATTTTATTATCACTTTAAATATTTCGCAACACATTTGTTTGCTATTGCAACACTTTTTTACTAAACACTTTTTTATTTTAGCAACACCTTTTTTGTTATTGCAACATTGTTTATTAAACACTTTTCGGAATATAGCAACACTTTTTTTATTGCAACATTCTTTTATTTAACCCTTCCGTATTTAGCCACACATTTTTATGTTACCTAAATTCCTAATCTTGATGATCAGAATCACAATTATATTTGAAAAATATTTCACATGCCAAAATTGCCAAAAGGAACCAGTATAATTTTTTAACTTCAAATACCAAATATACGGTTACACAACCAAACTTAAACATAGCCAAAGTTCAAAATGAACCAACTACACAAATCTGCCCAAAATATTAAAGTATAACATAATCTCCTAAATGTCATCATAGTTAGGTGCTTAGCTCAAAAGATTAGTGAAACACTAGGCACTCCCAATGAAAAACATCAATGGGAAACATTGTCACTTGAAACATCAGTTGATGGCTCAACATATAGCTCATCAATATCGACCTTCAATTCTGGATTATTTTCTGCTATTTTGGTCATCATCAGCTTGACATTCTCTTGAACCTTTTTATCAACTCTTTCATCCATCTCGTGCGCAAGTTGTTCCCGAATTTTAGTTGTTAAATCTGCCAAGTAGTGATCTGAGATGGTTGATGTGGGGGTTGCTACAAATTTGTCTTGTGGCTGCTTTTTCCGAATAAGTCTGCCAAGTAGATATGAGGGGTCGTGCTCCTTGCCACCACGAACTAGTTGGTTAACAGCCTCAATAGTCCCTCCCTCCAGAAGTTTCTTGACAGTTGACTGTAACAAGAACAAATTAAACAAACAATTACATAATGGAACATGATTGAAAAATTTAAATAACCATTGAAATAGCCCTTACAATTTTTTCTTTAATCGCTTCAGTAGGTAACTTATACTCGCGATCCACATTCCTTTTGCGTGTTTCAGCAAAAATTTGAGCATCTGATAGTGGTGCCACCGGTTCTTCAGCATCAACCGGCGTTTTCTCAATTACCTTGCAAAAAACTAAGTTTCATTTTCGACAAGTAGAGTTTTACAATTTTAACAATAAGGTCTACATCGTACATAGATTTTTCAAAACATGGGTTACATTGTACAAAAAAGTTAAGGCAACAGTGACTAAAGTAAGGCAGATTACATTTGAAAAAAAAAAGTAAGGCAGATTACATTTGAACCTCATCATTAAACTTAGTTTAATATATAAACACATAGTACAAGATTTTAACAATTCTAACAAGTGTTTGCAGTTCATGTCTATTGTACGAAATTATCAAAAACAACTAATCATACCAACTTGTTGCAGACTTGGGTGAAACTTCTAGGTCCGGTTGTATGTGTTTCTATTAAATGACTTCTAGATTCTGCATTTCTTCTAGCATCCGCCTATAAACATGGAGACATAAAGAATAAAATGCATATGCTGAATAAACGATGTACTGGTATGGAATATTTTTTTTTAAAGTTACCTGAACATCTTCGTCAGCCCAATATTGTAAAAGAACCTTAAAGTCTTTTTCAGGAACCTCTCTAGGCCTATTCTTAATCCCCTTCTCATCAGTTTCATAGCATGTGTAATGATTTTTCTTGATGCGGGATTTGAAAGCCATAAACTGATCGCGCATCGTTTTCATTACCCATGCTCTACCCTCCTCGGGAATGATATACTTGTCCTAGGATAAATTATAAGAAAACTTAAACATCTTCTAAAGAAAATTTATGAATATATATTACATGTGGTTAAGTGGGATGATTAGTGCATTACCTTGACATACTCCCACAAGATGTCCTTTTCAGGAACTTCACGCCAAGTAACACATGTAAGCGAAACAAAGTCACTATAAGAATAAACCTCAAAGACTTCGGATAATATCTGAAGTAAAAACGTTATAATTACCGAAGTCTATGTTCGTGTAGTAAAAGGTATACTTTAGACTTTGCTTTTTATGCGAAGTCTAATATCCTAATAACTGAAGTCTATCTCGGTTTTTTTTCTAATTATGATCCAAATGTGGAGGTAAGTGAAGTAAAAGAATACATTTAACTTCGGTTATTTTATAATTGGCATAGTAAAACAGGGGCTTTTACTTTGTTTTTCTGCAGTAATATATATTAGTATTTCACATTTCAATTTAAAATTCATTGCCAAAATCTACATTCACCTTAACTAATTAACCATCAACCACAAGAGCTCAATAATATAAAAACCAACACTAAACCGCATTCATAAGCAACTATCAATTCCCAAAATATCTCCCATAAATAATTAGATAATATATAATTTGTATCATTACAAAATATCTCCCATAAATAATTTGTGCCATGCACCAAAAATCTCATTACAAAACATCTCCCGCTCTATATTAACTGTAATCTCCAAAAACATAAAAACAACAAAACAATGCTCCAACATCTCTAATTATTCATAGCAATAATTGGAACCAAAACTCATTTGTTGGATATAGTTCATTTCATCCCATGACACCAGCAGAACTTGTAAGTTGCTGGAACATCTCTATTGAATCCGAGAAGTGGATTTACAATCTATTTTGGAAAAGATAAAGCAGAATAGATTATCTACATCGTAGATTTAACCAAAAAGGAACAACTGCTAGGCGAATTCATTCCAGACCATTAGTGATGAGAGATAAGCTATTCCATATCAACTGCTAGGCGAGCCAAGTAAGACAAATAACAGGTTAAGCCACTATTTCTAAACAAAAGGAAAGAAACCGGATTGATCAAACCTAATTACTAAACCCGTCCCGTCCCGTTCCGTCCCATCCCAGCCGAGATAAGGTCCGCGCGGGATGAAATTCTGAAATCACCAATCCCGTCCCGCTTGTTATTACACGGGACGAGACGTGGGATGACCCCGACCCGTCCCATGCCCACCCTTAAGAAAATTAGCAAGCCCTTCTATTAAAGTTGGAAGGAAAATGATCAAACCTGAAGGTCCACTACTAGTGTAACGAACGGAGCTGCTTGATGCATCTTGCAGCATCTTTTACCTGGTAAGGTAGGAGCCAACTGTCAATTATTTTAAGATTGTATGTATACTAGGGGACTTTAGAAAGTAACCATTCTTGATGAGAGTAGAGTTTTATTTCATTCAGGCACTTTACCTCTACTGAGAGAGTCTGCTCCTCCTCATAACTAAACTGGCTTTGATCTGACCACTAATCCCTTTCTTTTTCAAATGGCCGTTAAATCTATTAGAAATAATTATTATTAGATCAGCTATACTCAATTTAAATTTTTAGTCCTTCTATGAATAGAAAAGGACATACAATTCAAAAAAATCTAGAGAAGAGGCCCTACTGCACCTTCAGAAGAGTTGCAATTCAAAAGAATCATATAAGTAAATTTACAACAAAAGAAGAAAAACATTGAGAGAATAAATAAGAAGGTAAAAGAAATTTACCCTTTTTGCTTCTTTTAGATCATCCTCAATCATCATCTGCTTCTGCTATTAAATTTGTAACTCTAATAGTTTTCAACATATTCAAAGCAAGAACAAACTTAATTAAATATATGAGAAGGCAAACGACAATTCCTACAAGAAATTCATCAATCTCTCAATGAAGAAAACCAGATTGATCAAACCTAATTACTGAAGCAATTTGCATAAAAATCAAAATTAAAACAGAACTAAACATTAATCCTAACCCTACCGCATAAATCTCATCTTCACTATGATTCAGCCCACTAATCTCCTTTATATTCTTTAGAAAGTAACCATTCTTGATGAGGGTAGAGTTTTATTTCATTCAGGCACTTTACCTCTACTGAGAGAGTCTGCTCCTCCTCATAACTAAACTAACTTTGATCTGACCACTGATCCCTTTCTTTTTCAAATGGCCGTTAAATCGATTAGAAATAATTATTATTATTAGATCATCTATACATAATTTAAATTCTTACTCCTTATATGAATAGAAAACGAAATACAATTCAAAAAAATCTAGAGAAGAGGCCCTACTGCACCTTCGGAATAGTTGCGTTCCTCTGGAATTTGCTCTTTCTCAAGTTTAGTGCCTTTTTCACATGCCTGAAATACGTCATATAAAATTAACATACTTCATGATTGCTTTCCTTAAGGCTTCCTAATGCCTCAATCTCAGCCTCAGGAATTACACTTGAAGCTTTCTGACGACTCTCCTGCAATTTAACCATGAATGAAGTCCAGATTTTATTTGAGAACAAACTTAGAACAAAAAATTACAGCTGAGAGCTATGATGTAGAGTGACTAAGTAATGTGGATTTAAAGAGTTATGAGACCATAAGAAAAAGGACTATCGCATGGGAGTAAGATCAGAAAGGATTGGCATTTAAAATGATGTGGCATGATAATCTCTGCTAAAGACACCACAATTTCAACTACAAGTGCAAAATGTAATTCATATCTTTCTATTGCACATGTGACTATGCTCAAGCTCCAGATATTCAGCCTCTGTATTTTTTAGGTCAGCAAGGACTTTAGTATGCATAATTCCTTCATAATGTTTTTTGACCTGAACAAGAATCATATAAGTAAACTTACAACAAAAGAAGAAAAACAGTGAGAGAATAAATAAGAAGGTCAAAGGAATGGACCCTTTCTGCTTCTTTTAGATCATCCTCAATCATCATCAGTTCATTCTATAATTCTACTATTAAATTTGTAACTCTAATAGTTTTCAACATATTCAAAGCAAGAACAAACTTAATTAAATATATGAGAAGGAAAATGACAATTCCTACAACAAATTCATCAATCTCTCAATCAACTTCGTACCCGACAAATATCTTTTCTTAACTCAATGAAGAAAACCAGATTGATCAAACCTAATTACTGAAACAATTTGCATAAAAATCAAAATTAAAGCAGAATTAAACATTAATCCTAACCCTACCGCATAAATCTCATCTTCACTATGATTCGGCTCACTAATCTCCTTTATATTCTCGATCGTCTTCTTCACGCTGCTCGGAATCGAAACCCTACCGCGCGCTGCAGCTCCCTTAACCCCACTGCTCATCTTCTTCTTCAATTCCCCACCCCCAAAACCTTCACTATATATATATATATATATATATATATATATAGAGAGAGAGAGAGAGAGAGATCAATTTAGTATCAGCAAATATACGAACCAACTAGTATAATTATATAACAGCCATGATTATTAGACGACTCAAACCGAAAGAAAAGTAGAAAACCCTAACCTCCTAAACCAAAGCGCCGCTTCAGACTTCCGCCGGACCACCGCTCGCCTTGCTGGTCGCCGTTATCCTTTAATTTCCGCCGCGCGCCTTGCAAGTGCCGCTCGCCGTCGCTTGTTCTGCTCTTTTTTTTTTCTCTGCTCGTTCTTTTTTTATTTTCACTTATGGGTCACGGATGTTTTGAAGGGTTGGACGAGGGGTGGCCCGGCGGCTACAGGCTGTAGCAGGTTTTTATCGATGGATCTGTGAAAAAGAAATGGAGTGGGAAAAAATTTTGGGGAGGAAATAATGGAGGAAATAATTGAGTGGGTGAAGAAGACGAGGGTTTTTTGGAGTCTGAAAAAAAAAATGAGGTTAAGTAAACATTTCACTGTTGTAAAAATATTGCGTCAAAAATAAAATTAAACACTTTTTACTTCAGTAATTATAAAATTAGCGAAGTCTTTTGAACTTAAAATTTCTAACTAGCTCCTGCCTTTTTGTTTGGTATCATTTACGGAAGTCTATGTGTGTTGTTTACTTCAGTAAATTGAAAAGCGAAGTTGTTGTTTGTTTTTACTTTGCTAATATACATTACCGAAGTGAGACATACCGAAGTCTTTGATGTTTTTTCTACTAGTGAGCCCCTCACTGTTGTTCCTAAAAAATTGCTAAATTATGATACCAATTTTTCATCAGCCGATACAGGTTGCGCGAGATTGTTTAAGGTGATCTCTCTTTTCTCACTTCTCGTATGAACATGCTTCATTTTTGACTTTCCTCTAGTCCTCCTTTTTTTTTGGTTTAGATGGTGCATCTATTCAACCAACAATTAAATTGTCATGCTATGATCCTTTAAAATTTTATAAGCAAAGATATAGGACTATGACTGTAAATTATACTATGTCAATGAGCTGTAAATACCTCATAAGGTTAATAAATTAAAGCCAATATATCCAAAGATAAATTGACATTATACGGCTAACTAGAATTCAAAAAAGATACCTTCTTGTGACACCACGTTATCAGTCTGAGTTTGCGACTGTGTCTGCAATATCTCAGTTTGAGCCTGGTTTTTTTGACGATCTCGTAACTCTAATTACCTTGTCATTGAACCAGGAGCTTTATCTTTTGATAATTTGAGCCTCTCCAAAGTAGGAACCACTAGTGTATTATTTTCCTACAAAATAAGATTATCTAAAACCTCAATACACAGTTGCTTCGACAAAAACTAGAGATATAAAAAATTTGCTTTTAGGACAGGATACCTGTAATACCCGCTTGTAAATTCATTCATTTTTCATTCAGTAATTGTCACTCAGTGGATTTTCACTCATTAATAATCATTCACCATTCATGTTAATTCATTCGTGTTCACCGTTCGGACTAATGTTGAGTCGTGTATTGATATCGTTCATTGTTTCAACCTTGCTTGAGAATCGAGATGAGAATATTATCTTGATCGTTATAATTACTTCATTAATCGATGTTGATATTGGAGTTCATGCCATTTCAAATTTCCTTCTTGTTCGAATCATGCTATTGTTGGGTACATTTGTAGTTCTTGTGTATCTCGTTGAGTTTTTCTAGCGGGATATTGTTTCTCCCTACTTGTTTTAAGTTTCGGGACGAAACTTCTTTTAAGGAGGGTAGTATGTAATATCCACAATTTGGATTTCCGGTAATTTTATTTTTTGGCTGAAGTCCATCTTAGCGACTCTATTTTTACCGTTTCGTCATTCCGAGGATGATTAATTCTACAATTTTTCTCATCCGAGTTCGTCTCGGTGTCGTTCTGTTGAGTTCCGTGTTCTTGAGCGACTTTTCCACGTATGAGTTCGACTTTGTAAAATCACCATTAATTTTTGGAAAATCCAAAAATTCTGAATCTTTTCAATATTATAGAGCATCAAGTTAGCTTTCCAATGGTTCAAACGGTGTCGGAGTCCGGACGAGGGAGTTATGGTCGAAATAGCTAAGTCACTCACATTTTCCAGTTTTGGCCGAGCAGCCTGTACCGGGGGCCGCGGCTCCTGCCGGAAGGGCCGTGGCACACTGCCGAGTCACTGCCGCGGCACACTTGGCCGAGCCGCAGCACACACATATTTTTCAATTTTCGGCCAACCCGTCTGTACCGGGGGCCGCGGCACACTGCCGAGTCACTGCCGCGGCACATTCATCCGGGCCGCGGCACGCTGCCGATCACTGGGGGCAGTTTTGGCCCTGTGCCGCGGCACACAGTGCAGTCTGCACTATAATTGCGGGTTTTTGTGAGAATCAACCCATTTTTCCCATTCTTCCACCTATATCCGAGAGAGAGGGCTTGAGGGGGAGACTTTCCTTCATCTATCACTTGAATACTTGGTTTTTCTTCATCTCCTTTCGATCGTGAAGCCCGGATAGTCGATATAACGCGTGTTCTTCGGATCAAAGTGCTTGGATCTTCAAGAGGTAATTTCTTCAACATATTGGATTTCGATTTTGTATTGAGATATGATGTTTTGGATGTTAAGATCATGTTGTATGAAGTGATATACGCATGATTATGGATATGTTTGATTATTCATTGGATTATTGAAGGATTATTCAAGAACACTTTGAATATTGAGTTGGATTTGGGGGTTTTCGATTAATCGTTGTTGTAATCACGAATTTGAATATTCATATTGGATTATTGATCGTATTGAAGATGTTTTGTTGGTTTGAAACACTTCTTGGGGATTTGATGTTGGTATTATTGAAGTTTGATTGTAAACAATAGAAGTTTGGCCACAAAGTGTTCGATATAATGCCTCAATGAACTTGGTTTAGTCGTATCGACGTTTTGAGTTCGTTATATTCGTGTTTGATTCGTACGTTGAACGGATTGTTGGTAATTGTGTTATTCAAGGATGTTCGAGCGATCGATATCTCAATTAGGACATTGTTCGTGGAAGGATAATTGTCACCGGTGTTGTGTAAGTTAATTCTTACTCGGTTAAAAGGATATTCATTCCTTTTGTTGTTGTTCATTCATAATCATAACTCATTCATCATTGTATTAACCGTATCAATACTTGTCATTGTCAATTAATCACTTCAGTCACAAGGAACGACGGTTCCAATCATTTCATTGAGATGTCATTCATTTCACTATCATTTCATCTCGGTGAGTCATTATTGATTTCGATGTCACTTTGTTATCTCGTGGCATTCCGGGTCATACTGGCGTGCCGGTTGGTATGTGTAGGATTTTCATGTCGGGAACATTTAAGTCGTGTGTTGGTTGTTGGCCTCACATTGGACTGTTCACACGAGTCGATTGCTTCGTGAGACTGATTAGGTACAAGACCACACATATATTCGATCGATACTCGTTAGTGGCTTGTGCACGGACACATTTCCATCCTGGACGTAGTGTGGCGCCACCCTTTGAGCCGTACTGTTAGTTGATTTATACAGCATGTTTGATTGCGTATGTTGTCAACAAGATTGGGTTATAATCTAACCGATTCATTTTTGATCGAATTTGTGGTTTATACAGCATATATATGATTGTGTTTATTCAACTCTTGAGGATTGTTGTTCTGTGTAACTGACCCCGTTTGGGGATTTTGTTTTCAGGTCATGGCAAGGAAAAAGCTCGGGAATAGCATGTTGACGGCGAGGAGTCATAGTGATACAAGTAGGGGGCCCCAGTCCTTTCATTCACCGTGTTTCCTTATTTCATTTCCGCTGCAGATTTCCGTTTGGATTTTGAGTTCATTAAGTGTTGTATATTTTATCTCCAAATAAAATATACTTGTATTCGGTAATTTCCTTGGGTGTGTTGTAATAGAACTCCTCATCGGAGTAATTGATGATGTAATGTGGTTCGGTACTACATTTACCATGTATATTTCATTCATTTTCACTCGCCTGGTGGGTCCCAGTCGGGGGTCCACGACACTGTAATATCCGCCTAGTTTGGGGTGTTACAAAGTTGTTATCGGAGCGTGGTTTTGAATACTACCTTCCGAGTCATGTCTCATTTGAAATCATCGTCATCGGACTAGTATCATTGGACTTTCGCGTCACGTGTGACCTGCGCAGATGCCGAGCCAATCAGACCGAAAGAACTGTAACACTTCTAACGCCATGGTATAATTTCTGGCAATAATCATTCAGTCATAATTCACTAGTTAACAATCCTCAAACATCATTGTCATTTCAATCATGTTGATCATGTTAACTCATTAATCACTCAATTCATTTTATTACTCAGTTGTTGATCTTGATGATCATATCATTAATCTTGCTAACTTGTTCAAGATAATCATTTCAAGAATATCATCAGATAATCATGTCACCTCAGTTAATCATTCATGTAATCACTGTGTTAGAGCGCAAATGCTCATTTTCATCATTTCATGACGTAAATCATAATGCGGTACTCATACGAGATCTATGATTATCATGCGACCTTCTTACTTCAGTATGGAGAGAGCTGTCAGGGGATGCACGGGGAGAGGCCGCGGTGCGGGCCGAAACCCGGGAAATAATCACTCGCTGTTGGGAAATCTTACCCAGGACTCGGCTCGATCAGAAGATGTTCGGGTTGATCCTCTCACTTTTATGCAGGTCATGATGACCCATATGCAATTGCTCAATCATCATTGCGCCAGTCTGGCCGAATTAATCGAGAGAACTCTCCCGTATGAGCCTGCTGCTAAGGAAATTGCTGAGCAACAACCTTCATCTGTCAGCAAGAAATCAACGAAGCGTAATCAATCCGAAGGCGGTCAGTCAACCTTCAAGAAGCCTCGTGCGGGCCCTATCATTTATGAGCGACCTACTACGGTGCATAATCGTGCGGGATCTCAGTCCCGAGCAGGTAGTTCGGCCATCACCTGTTTCAACTGTGGAGCGCCGGGTCATTACAGCACTAAGTGTCTGAAACCGTCTATCACGTGCCATAATTGTGGGATTTTTGGGCATAAGGCCCATTTTTGCCGAAAGGACTCGAAGTCGGCTCCGGCGGCATCTCAGGCCCCGAAGCAATCAGCGATTCAGAATCAGACTGCTCTGTCAGCGTCGTTTAAGACAATGGAAGCAAATAAAGGCGGAGCTCATATTTATCGACAGGCGTACGCCGGGGCCGGCAAGTCCCGGATTCATGTGATGAAGAGGATCGACGATCCGGTGGCCCGAATGATCTCAGGTATACTCGTAATTTTATCTCAACCTGTGTTTACCTTTTGATACTGGTGCACCGCATTCATTCATTTTCGAATCATGTTTGAATAGACTTAATTTAGATAGTCCTATTGCTTGTGGACCTCATACCATCGGTCTATCTGATGATGGAAGAATTTCCGGAAATCATGAGGTTAAGAACTGACTGAATTAAGTTTAAATGACCGCGATTGGTTGATGGACCAAATCGTGGTGGATTTAGTTAAGGACGATGTATATCGGGTATTAGTGGGATGGATCGTCATGATACCCCCTCAATGTTCGTAAACATTTGGTCACTATCATTTCCGTCGTTGGGGTCGAATGTGTGCTTCAGGGAGGTGATCCCCGTTGTTCCGGAAGAATTATTAATATGATGGTAGCAGTAAAATTACTCAATCAGAGTTGTCCAATCATTCATTATATCATTGTCATCGATTGTCCGTTTATAGGCAATCGAGATATTCAATCATTCATTATATCATTGTCACCGATTAGCCGTTCTTAGGCAATCGAGGTATTCAATCATTCCTTATATCATTGTCATCGATTGGCCGTTCATAGTTAATCGAGATATTCAATCATTCATTATATCATTGTCACCGATTAGCCGTTCTTAGGCAATCGAGGTATTCAATCATTCCTTATATCATTGTCATCGATTGGCCATTCTAAGGCAATCGAGGTGTTCATCCATTCATCGTATCATTGTCGTCGATTGGCCATTCTCAGGCAATCGAGGTGTTCAACCATTTTGGTATCATTATTATCATTTGACGATGTACTCCTGCATTTAGCTACTGCTTTACCTCCACCGAGGGATATGGAATTCACGATAGAGTTGGAGCCTGGTATGTCCCCATTATCGAAGGCACCGTACCGGATGGCCCCGACCGAAATGCAGGAATTAAAGAATCAATTAGAGGATTTGACCGAGAAGGTTATATCCGATCGAGTGCGTCCCCGTGGGGAGCACAAGTGTTGTTTGCCAAGAAAAAGGATGGTTCATTTCGTTTGTGTATTGATTAGCGGGAGTTGAACAGGGTGACAATCAAGAATAAGTATCCTCTACCCCGTATTGATGATCTCTTAGATCAACTTCAGGGAGCTTCAGTATTTTCCATGATCGACCTAAGATCTGGATATCATCAGTTGCGAATTCGAGAGTCGGATATCGGGAGGACAGTTTTTCGTACATGCTATGGTCATTATGAGTTCGTAGTAATGCCGTTCGGGCTAACTAATGCTCCTACGGTATTCGTGGAGTTAATGAATCGGGTTTTCATCGACTTTTTGGATCAGTTTGTTGTTGTCTTCATCGATGACATTTTGATTTATTCTCGTGACCGAGAGGAACACGAGGTTCATCATCATCAGGTTCTCGACGTGTTAAGACGAGAGCAACTTTATGGAAAGTTTTCCAAATGTGAGTCCTGGACGTCCGAAGTGACTTTTCTCGGGCATGTAATTTCATCAGATGGAGTGCGTGTTGATCCTCAGAAGATGGAGGCTATCCAAGATTAGTTATCTCCGAAGAATGTTAAGGAAATCCGAAGCTTTCTCGGATTGGCCGGTTATTATCGGCGGTTTGTGGAAGGATTTTCTAAAATCGCTCAACCCATGATGAACCTTTTTAGGAAGGATAAGAAATACACGTGGTCCGACACGTGTCAGCAGAGTTTTGAGGAACTTAAGAGCCGGTTAATTTCAGCACCTGTCCTTTCTTTACTGCAAGGGACGGAAGAATTTGTGGTTTATAGTGATGCGTCCGGACAGGGTCTCAGATGTGCACTTATGCAGAACGGGAAAATTATTGCTTATGCTTCACGGCAATTGAGACCTTATGAGGTTAATTATCTGACCCATGACCTGGTGTTAGCAGCCGTGGTGTTCGCATTGAAAATTTGGCGTCATTATCTTTATGGCAATACCTGTCAGATATTCACCGATCATAAGAGTTTAAAGTATATATTTACTCAGAAGGAGTTAAATATGCGGCAGAGGCGGTGGCTGGAACTGATCAAAGATTATGATATCGAGATACTTTACCACCCGGGCAAGGCGAACATTGTCGCCGACGCCTTGAGTCGTAAGTCCGTTCAGGAGAAGATGCTTGCTCAATTAACAGTTCAGAAGGAACTTCAATAGGAATTTCTGAGACCCGAGATCGAGGTCTGGTTACAGCGAGTACAAGGGCAACTTTGTACGTTAGAGATTTCATCGCTACTCGAGGAGACGTTCAGGGTGAATCAGAGTTCAGACCCATTTTTGTTGCGCATCCGTGAGGATGTGGCTCAAGGGAAAGCCCCGGATTTGTGATCCATGAGGATGGACTTTTTTTATTTAAGAATCGGTTATGTGTACCGGCTTTGACGAGTTGAAAAACTCGATTTTGAGAGAAGCTCATACTACCCCTTATTCCTTTCACCTGGGGTCTAGCAAGATGTATAAAGACTTGAAACAAAATTTCTGGTGGAGTAATATGAAGCGAGATGTCACAGAATTTGTTTCGAGATGCTTAACCTGTCAGCAAGTCAAGATAGAACATCAGCGACCGGCAGGTATGCTGAAACCGCTCCCTATTCCGGAGTGGAAATGGGAGGATATTGCAATAAACTTCATCATGAGTTTGCCGACGAGTCGTCGTGGCATGAATACAATCTGGGTGATTGTGGACCGTTTAACTAAATCAGCTCATTTCCTTGAGATTAAGGATACGTGGGGTCCCGAGAGACTTACCAGTTGTTCATCAAAGAGATAGTGAGACTCCACGGTACTCTTAAAAGTATCATTTCCGATCGTGACGGACGATTCGTGTCTCATTTTTGGAAATCAGATCATCGTGCCATGGGAACTCAGCTTAATTTCAGCACAGCTTTTCATCCTCAGTCCGACAGACAATCAGAGAGGACTATTCAGACATTGGAGGACATGTTGAGGGCATGCGTCCTCGATTAGAAAGACGATTGGGAAGCCGAGGATAGTATGCGGGTTGAATACCGGTTGTAATTCAGTCATTATTCATTATTTATCATTCAGTAATTGTCACTCAGTAATTTTCACTCATTAATGATCATTTGTCACTCATATTCAATAATTGTGTTCATCGTTCACAGTAATTGTATTGTGTATCAGTCGTCATTCATCATCAATCAAGATGGAGTTTCGTGTCATGTTTATCACCGTTGTCACGTTCATAGTGTGCTGTGTGTGAGGAGTAGTGCACGCTACGTACTCTCTTTAGCGTGCGCTAATTGAGTACGGGTAGCGCACGCCACCTCTCAACACTAGCGCACGCTAGTGTAGTTGAACAGGCAGTCTAGAAGGCACTGGACTGCAGTTGGGTTTGTAAGTAGCGCACGCTACGAATGTTAAGTAGCGCGCGCTAGTGAGCTGGAATAGCGCACGCTATGCAGTCATTGTAGCGCGCGCTAAGGTCGGACCAGGTTGAGTCCAGTGGCTACTGGACTGAATTGGATTAACTTATAGCGCACGCTATGAGTGGTTTTAGCGTACGCAAATGGTGTAGTAGCGCACGCTAATTATTGAATGTAGCGTACGCTACCGCGATCAGATCAGAGGACAGAAGGTTCTGGACTCCAGTACTAGGCATCAGATAATTCGTTAGCGCATGCTAACATTCGGAGTTAGCGCACGCTATGTGTACATCCGTAGCGCACGCTACAAAAGGTACGTAGCGCACGCTACAGTTTTCGGACAGTGGGTACTGGACTACCCAAAACACCCGTTAGCGCACGCTAAGCATAGGGGCTAGCGCGCGCTAAACTGGGATTTCTATAAATTTGACAGTGTAGCCCAGATTTCGGCATTTGTCATTTCTTCTCATTCTCTCATCGGTTCCGGGCGATTTGGAGCGATTTGGAGAGTATTCTTCGAGGTGTAATCATCGATCATCATCTTCGAGCTCATCATTCGGATTAACCATCATTTCATCATCTTCATCACATCAAATCAAAGGTAATGATTTCTTGAATCTAGAATTTCGGATATTTGGGGTTTTCCTTCCGATTTCTTCATATGAACTTAGATTGTTGTTGGAATATGTTAGATATGGATTATCTACCTTGGATTAATGTATTCCTACGAATTTTATGGCATATATTTCGGATTTGAAGAATACTTTGGGGGTTGACTTTGATATTTTGGGGGTTTTCGATTAGATGTTGTCGTTAACTCGAACTATGGATTACTATGGGATTATTGATATCATTGAAAGTGTTTTGATGGTTTGAAATACTCATCTTGGAGTTGGTTTCGATATATTCGAGTTTGGATATTGTTGTATCGATGTTTGAGTCAGTTATGATCGTATTTGATTCATGTATTGAGCGGTTGTTGGTAATTATTGTTATTCAAGGTTGTTCGAGCGACCGACACCTCATTTTAGGATGTTGTTCGTGGAAGGACATTGTTCATCGGTGTTGTGTAAGTTAATTCTTACTCAGTTAAAAGGATATTCATTCCTTTCGTTGTTGTTCATTCATAATCATAATTCATTCATAAGGTACTAACCGTTTTAAAACTTGTAATTGTCACTTAATTACTTCATTCACGAGGAACGACAGTTCCAATCATTTCATTGAGCTGTCATTCGTTTCACCATCATTTTATCTTGGTGAGTCATTATTCATTTTCGATGTCACTTTTGTTATATCGTGGCATTCTGGGTCATACTGGCGTGCCGGTTGGTATGTGTAGGATTTTCATGTCGGGCACATTTAAGTCGTGTGTTGGTTGTTAGCCTCACATTGGACTGTGCACACGAGTCGATTGCTTCGTGAGACTGATTAGGTACAAGACCACACGTGTATTCGATCGATACTCATTGGTGGCTTGTGCACGGACACAATTCCATCCCGGACGTAGTGTGGCGCCATTCCTTTGAGTCGTACTGTTAGTTGATTCATATATCATGTTTGATTACGTATGTTTCGACAGGATTCTGTGTATTCAACTCTTGAGGATTGTTGTTCTGTGTAACTGACCCCGTTGGGGGATATTGTTTTTCAGGTCATGGCAAGGTGAAAGCACGGGGAGAGCACGTTGACGGCGAGGAGTCCCAATGATACTAGAAGGGGGCCCCAGTCTTTTCAGTCATTTATGTTTCCTTCATTTATTCCGCTACAGACATTCCGTTTGAATGTTCATTTCACTAAGTGTTGTATATTTTATCTCCATATAAAATATACATGTATTCTGTATTATCCTGGATGTGTTGTATGAAACTCCTCATCGGAGTAATTATTGTTGTAATGTGGTTCGGTACTACATTTACCCCGTGTAATTCATTCATTTTCATTCGCCTAGTGGGTCCCAGTCGGGGGTCCACGGCACTGTAATATCCGCCTAGTTTGGGGTGTTACAGAGTTGGTATCGGAGCCAGGTCTTGAATACTACCTTCCGAGTCATGTCTCATTTGAATTCATCGTCATCGGACTAGTATCATTAGACTTTCGCGTCACGTGTGACCTGTGGAAATGCCGAGCCAATCAGACCAAGAACTGTAAGATTTCTAACGCCATGGTATAATTTCTGTCAATAATCATTCCTTCATAATTCGTCAGTTAACAATCCTCGATCATTATTTTCATTTTGACCAGGACGGTCATGTTAACTCATTTATCACTCAATTCATTTCATTACTCAGTTGTTGATCTGGAAGATCATATCATTAATCTTGTTAACTTGTTCAAGATAATCATTTCAAGAATTTCACCCGAAAATCATGTCATCTCAGTTAATCATTCATGGAATCACTATGTTAGAGCGTGTATGCTCATTTTCATCATCTCATGACATAATCATAACGTGATATTCATGCGGGGAACATAATCATCATGTGACTTTCCTACTTCAGTATGGAGAGAGCAAGAAGAGGATGCGGAGGACGAGGCCGTGGTGCGGGCCGAATCCCGAGAGCTCGTGTGACTACACGTGCGAACGCAAGGAATAATGCTAATTCATCGAGCAGCGATGCTTCCACTCATTCACCTGGACGTGATCATTCACTATCGGGGAGTCGTACCCAGGGCACAGCTCAGTCAGAAGGTGTTCGGGTTGACCCACTCGCTTTTATGCAGGGCATGATGGCCCAAATGACTCAGATGGCACAACTAATGGAGACGATGCATAACTGCACTACTCAAAATCAACAGGCTCCTCCGCCGCCACCTCCGAGGCAAGAGAGGAATGTGAGCAGTATCATCGGCGACATCTCTCGCCAAAGGCCACCTACTTTTGAAGGCTCATCTGAGCCGGCGGATATTGTTCATTGGCTCGAACATTTCGAGAAGTTGTCGCTATGGTAGAGTGTCCCGAAGGACACAAAGTCTCCGTTGCGGCTTACTATCTGGGTAAAAGCGCACATTCTTGGTGGTTGTCGTTGAAGCCCACTGAAGGATCATGTACTTGGGATCAGTTCAAAACTCTCATGATGGAGAGGTACTATCCAGCCCCACTCAGGGAGGCTAAATTGTCGGAATTACTCACTCCCGACCTCTCAGCGGATGACGATGTTCTTGCCATCGCCGAAAAATTTCAAGAACTTCTTCTGTTCGCCTTATCTATCATTCACTCTGAGGCGGACAAGATCAAGTATTTCAGCAAGAGGCTGAAACCTCGTATGCGAATACAGTTGCTTAATCATAATTGCACCACTCTGGCCGAATTCATCGAGAAAGCTCTTACTTACGAGCTTACTGCTAAGGAGATTGCTAAGCAACAACCTTCATCTGCTGGCAAGAAGTCGAAGAACCGTAATCAGTCTGACGGCAGTCAGGCCACTTTCAAGAAACCACGTGCGGGCTCTACTTTTTCTGAGCGACCTCGTATGGCGCCTAGACCCGCGGAATCTCGATCACGAGCGGCCAGTTCAGCCATCACCTGTTTCAAATGCAAAGAACAGGGTCATTTCAGCACCAAGTGTCCGAAACAGACTGTCACGTGCCACAACTGTGGGAATGCTGGGTACAGGGCCCGTTTTTGCCGAAGGGACTCTAAACCTACTCCGGCATCATCTCAGGCCCCAGGAAATTCAGCGGTGCAGAATCAGGCCACTCAGTCAGCGTCGTTCAAGACGACAGGAGCTAATAAAGGCGGAGCCAAGAGCTATCAGACGGGAGCATCCGGCTCGGGGGCCGGCAAGCCTCGAATTTACGAGATGAAGAAGACCGACGATCCAGAGGCCTAAATGATCTCATGTACACTCGATATTCTATCTCAAACTGTGTGTACCCTTTTTGATACTGGTGCATCGCATTCATTCATTTCCGAGTCATGTTTGAGTAGTCTACGTCTGGGTAGTGCTACTAGTTGTGAGCCTTATGTCATTGGTCTACCTGACGGTAGAAGAATTATCGGAAATCGCGAGATTCAGAATTGTCCGATTCAGCTTCATGGCCGTGTATGGCTAGCAGACCTAATCATGGTAGATTTATCGAGAGACGACATCATTTTGGGTAGTGATTGGATGGATCGTCGCGATGCCATCATTAGTGTCCGTAAGCGTATAGTCACTATCATTTCAGACGATGGGGTTGAATGTGTTTTTCAGGGAGGTAATCCCGGCTGTTCTGGTATGGTCATTAACTTGATGAAAGCAGTGAAATTACTCCGTCAGGGGTGTGTTAGTTATTGGTGCTATATGACCAAAACCGAGAAATCATCAGTAATGTTGACGGATATTCCGGTAGTGAGGAAATATGCCGAAGTTTTTCCAGACGAGTTACCTGGTTTGCCTCCACAGAGAGATGTGGAATTCATGATTGAGTTGGAGCCCGGTACGTCCCCGATATCAAAGACACCGTACCGGATGGCCCCGACCGAAATGCAGGAATTAAAGAACCAACTTGAGGAGTTGTTCAAGAAAGGTTATATCCGTACGAGTGCGTCCCCGTGGGGAGCACCAGTGGTGTTTGTCAAGAAGAAGAATGGTTCGTTCCGCTTGTGTATTGATTACCAGGAATTGAACCGGGTGACGATCAAGAATAAGTATCCTTTACCCCGCATCGATGATCTTTTGGATCAACTTCAGGGAGCTTCAGTATTTTCCAAGAACGACTTAGGATATGGATATCATCAATTGCGGATTCGAGAGTCGTATATCGCGAGGACGGCGTTTCGAACACGCTATGGTCATTATGAGTTTGTGGTTATGCCGTTTGGGTTGACTAATGCACCTGCAGTATTCATGGAGTTAATGAATCGGGTATTCATCGACTATTTAGATCAGTTCGTGGTTGTCTTCATTGATGACATTTTGATTTATTCTCGTAACCGGGAGGAACACGAGTTTCACCTTCATCAAGTGCTCGACGTGTTGAGACGAGAGCAACTTTTTGGAAAGTTTTCCAAATGTGAGTTCTGGATGTCTGAAGTGACGTTTCTCGGACATGTAATTTCATCAGACAGAGTTCGTGTTGACCCTCAAAAGACGGAGGCTATTCGAGATTGGCTACCTCCGAAGAATGTTAAGGAGATCCGAAGCTTTCTCGGATTAGCCGGTTATTATCGGCGATTTGTGGAGGGATTTTCTAAAATTGCTCAACCCATGACGAATCTTTTATGGAAACATAAGAAATACATGTGGTCCGACGCGTGTCAACAGAGTTTTGAGGAACTCAAGAGCCGGTTAACTTCAGCACCTGTTCTTTATTTACCGCAAGGGACGGAATGATTTGTGGTTTATAGCGATGCGTCCGGACAGGGTATCGGGTGTGTACTAATGCAGAATGGGAGAGTCATTGCTTATGATTCACGGCAATTGAGACCTTACGACGTTAATTATCCGACCCATGACCTGGAGTTAGCAGCCGTGGTTTTTGCATTGAAGATTTGGTGTCATTACCTTTATGGCGTTACCTGTCAGATATTCACCGATCATAAGAGTTTAAAGTATATATTCACTCAGAAGGATTTAAATATGCGACAGAGACGGTGGTTGGAACTAATCAAAGATTAAGATATCGAGATCCTTTACCACCCGGGCAAGGCGAACGTTGTCGCCGATGCCTTGAGTCGTAAGTCCGTTTAGGAGCAGATGCTTGCTCGATTAACAGTTCAGAAGGAACTTCAGCAGGTCTGGTTACAATGAGTACAGGGGCAAATTTGTACGTTAGAGATTTCATCGCCACTTGAGGAGGCGACCAGGGAGAATTAGAGTTCAGACCCATTTTTGTTACGCATTCGAGAGGATGTGACTCAGGGGAAAGCCCCCGGATTTGTGGTCTACGAGGATGGACTTTTGCGTTTTAAGAATCGATTGTGCGTACCGACGAATGACGAGTTGAAAAACTCGATTTTGAGAGAAGCTCATGCTACCCCTTATTCCGTTCATCTGGGGTCTAGCAAGATGTATAAAGACTTGAAACAAAATTACTGGTGGAGTAATATGAAGCGAGAAGTCGCGGAATTTGTTTCGAGATGTTTGACCTGTCAGCAAGTCAATATTAAACATCAGCGACTGGCGGGTATGCTGAAACCGCTCCCTATTCCAGAATGGAAGTGGGAAGATATTTCTATGGACTTCATCACGAGTTTGCCGACGAGTCATCGTGGCATGAATACAATCTGGGTAATTGTGGATCGCTTAACTAAATCGACTCATTTCCTTGGGATTAAGGATACGTGGGGTCCCGAGAGACCTGGCCAGTTGTTTATCAAAGAGATAGTGAGATTGCATGGTACTCCAAAAAGTATCGTTTCCGATCGTGACGGACGATTCGTGTCTCATTTTTGGAAATCAGTTCATCTTGCTATGGGAACTCAGCTTAATCTCAGTACAGCTTTTCATCCTCAGTCCGACGGACAATTAGAGAGGACTATTCAGACTTTGGAGGACATGTTGAGGGCATGTGTCCTCAGTTGGAAAGATGATTGGGAAGCCCAACTACCATTGATCGAGTTCACGTATAATAATAGTTGGCATGCTTCGATTAAGATGGCACCTTACGAGGCCTTGTACGGTCGTCGTTGGCGATCTCCTTTGTGTTGGGATGACTTATCAGAATCAATCGGCACCGAGCCAGATATGCTTATAGCCGCCCGTGAGAAGGTAGCTTTGATCAGGAGTCGTTTGTTGACCGCTCAGAGTCGATAGGAATCTTATGTAGATAATCGTCGTCCGCCATTAGAGTTCGAGACGGGTGACCTTGTTTTGGTCAAGGTATCCCCGAGTCATGGTATATTCCGTGTTGGGAAGAGGGGGAAATTGAGTCCAAGATTCATTGGACCGTTTGAGATTTTGGATCGAGTAGGCGAGTTAGCTTATCGATTGGCCCTACCTCCGGCATTGAGCCGAATTCATAATGTGTTTCACGTCTCTCAGTTGCGGAAGTATGTTGCCGACCCGAGTCACATACTTCAGTTCGACGAAATCGAGATCGCCGATGATCATTCATATGAGGAGCGGCCTATACGAGTTTAAGAGCGGCGAATCAAACAGTTGAGGAATAAGACGATTCCTTTGGTTAAATTCAGTGGTCTAGACACGGAGTCGAAGAGGCTACATGGGAAACCGAGGATAGTATACGGGAGAGTTATCCCGAGTTGTTTGACCCTTAGTTTCGGGGACGAAACTCTTTTAAGGGGGGTGTATGTAATACCCGGTTGTAATTCAGTCATTATTCAGTATTTATCATTCAGTAATTGTCACTCAGTAATTTTCACTCATTAATGATCATTTGTCACTCATATTCAATCATTGTTTTCATCGTTCACAGTAATTGTATTGTGTATCAGTCGTCATTCATCATCAATCAAGATGGAGTTTCGAGCCGTGTTTATCACTGTTGTCACATTCATAGTGTGCTGTGTGTGAGGAGTAGCGCACGCTACGTACTCTCTTTAGAGTGCGCTAATTGAGTACGGGTAGCGCACGTCACCTCTCAACACTAGCGCACGCTAGTGTAGTTGAACAGCGATCCGTAAGGCACCGGACTACGGTTGGTTAGGCAGCGCACGCTACGAATGGTAAGTAGCGCGCGCTAGTGAGCCGGAATAGCGCACGCTATGCAGTCGGTGTAGCGCGCGCTAAGGTCGGACCAGGTTGAGTCCAGTGGCTACTGGACTGAATTGGATTAATTTATAGCGCATGCTATGAGTGGTTTTAGCGTACGCAAATGGTGTAGTAGCGCACGCTAATTATTGAATGTAGCGTACGCTACCGCGATCAGATCAGAGGACAGAAGGTTCTGGACTCCATTACTGGGCATCAGATAATTCGTTAGCGCATGCTAACATTCGGAGTTAGCACACGCTATGTGTACATCCGTAGCGCACGCTACAAAAGGTACGTAGCGCATGCTACCGTTTTTCGACAGTGGGTACTGGAGTACCCAAAACACCCGTTAGCGCACGCTAAGCATAGGGGCTAGCGCGCGCTAAACTGGGATTTCTATAAATTGGAGAGTGTAGCCCAGATTTCGGCATTTGTCATTTTTTCTCATTCTCTCATCGGTTCCGGGCGATTTGGAGTGATTTGGAGAGTATTCTTCGAGGTGTAATCATCAATCATCATCTTCAAGCTCATCATTCGGATTAACCATCATTTCATCATCTTCATCACATCAAATCAAATGTAATGATTTCTTGAATCTAGAATTTCGGATATTTGGGGTTTTCGTTCCGATTTCTTCATATGAACTTAGATTGTTGTTGGAATATGTTAGATATGGATTATCTACCTTGGATTAATGTATTCCTACGAATTTTATGGCATATATTTCGGATTTCAAGAATACTTTGGGGTTGACTTTGATATTTTGGGGGTTTTCGATTAGATGTTGTCGTTAACTCGAACTATGGATTCCTATGGAATTATTGATATCATTGAAAGTGTTTTGATGGATTTAAATACTCATCTTGGAGTTGGTTTCGATATATTCGAGTTTGGATATTGTTGTATCGACGTTTGAGTCGGTTATGATCGTATTTGATTCGTGTATTGAGCGGTTGTTGGTAATTATTGTTATTCAAGGTTGTTTGAGCGACCGACACCTCATTTTAGGACGTTGTTCGTGGAAGGACATTGTTCACCGGTGTTGCGTAAGTTAATTCTTACTCAGTTAAAAGGATATTCATTCCTTTCGTTGTTGTTCATTCATAATCATAATTCATTCATAAGGTACTAACCGTTTTAAAACTTGTAATTGTCACTTAATTACTTCATTCACGAGGAACGACGGTTCCAATCATTTTATTGAGCTGTCATTCGTTTCACCATCATTTTATCTTGGTGAGTCATTATTCACTTTTGTTATATCGTGGCATTCCGGGTCATACTGGCGTGCCGGTTGGTATGTGTAGGATTTTCATGTCGGGCACATTTAAGTCGTGTGTTGGTTGTTGGCCTCACATTGGACTGTGCACACGAGTCAATTGCTTCGTGAGACTGATTAGGTACAAGACCACACGTGTATTCGATCGATACTCGTTGGTGGCTTGTGCACGGACACATTTCCCTCCCGGACGTAGTGTGGCGCCATTCATTTGAGCCGTACTGTTAGTTGATTCATATAGCATGTTTGATTGCGTATGTTTCGACGGGATTGTGTGTATTCAACTCTTGAGGATTGTTGTTCTGTGTAACTGACCCCGTTGGGGGATATTTTTTTTCAGGTCATGGTAAGGCGAAAGCACGGGGAGAGCACGTTGACGGCGAGGAGTCCCAGTGATACTAGAAGGGAGCCCCAGTCTTTTCAGTCATTTATGTTTCCTTCATTTATTCCGTTGCAGACATTCCGTTTGAATGCTCATTTCACTCAGTGTTGTATATTTTATCTCCATATAAAATATATATGTATTCTGTATTATCCTGGATGTGTTGTATGAAACTCCTCATCGGAGTAATTATTGTTGTAATGTGGTTCGGTACTACATTTACCCTGTGTAATTCATTCATTTTCATTCGCCTAGTGGGTCCCAGTTGGGGGTCCACGGCACTGTAATATCTGCTTAGTTTGGGGTGTTACAGCGGGAGAGTTATCCCTAGTTGTTTGACCCTTAGTTTCGGGGACGAAACTCTTTTAAGGGGGGGTGTATGTAATACCCGCTTGTAAATTCATTCATTTTTCATTCAGTAATTGTCACTCAGTGGATTTTCCCTCATTAATAATCATTCACCATTCATGTTAATTCATTCTTGTTCACCGTTCGGACTAATGTTGAGTCGTGTGTTGATATCGTTCATTGTTTCAACCTTGCTTGAGAGTCAAGATGAGAATATTATCTTGATCGTTATAATTACTTCATTAATCGATGTTGATATTGGAGTTCATGCCATTTCAAATTTCCTTCTTGTTCGAATCATGCTATTGTTGGGTACATTTACGGTTCTTCTGTATCTCTTTGAGTTTTTCTGGCGGGATATTGTTTCTCCCTACTTGTTTTAAGTTTTGGGACGAAACTTCTTTTAAGGAGGGTAGTATGTAATATCTGCAATTTGGATTTCCGGTAATTTTATTTTTTGGCGGAAGTCCATCTTAGTGACTCTATTGTTACCGTTTCGTCATTCCGAGGATGATTAATTCTACACTTTTTGTCATCCGAGTTCGTCTGGGTGTCGTTCTGTTGAGTTTCGTGTTGTTAAGCGACTTTTCCACGTATGAATTCGACTTTGTAAAATCACCATTAATTTTTGGAAATTCCAAAAATTCTGAATCTTTTCAATATTATATAGCATCAAGTTAGATTTCCAATGGTTCAAACAGTGAGTCAATCGGAGTCCGGACGAGGGAGTTATGGTCGAAATAGCTAAGTCACTCACATTTTCCAGTTTTGGCCGAGCAGCCTGTACCGGGGGCTGCGACTCCTGCCGGAAGGGCCGCGGCACACTGCCGAGTCACTGCCGCAGCACACTTGGCCGAGCCGCGGCACACACACATTTTTCCATTTTCGGCCAACCCGTCTGTACCGGGGGCCGCGGCTCATGCCGACAGGGCCGCGGCACACTGCCGAGTCACTGCCGCGGCACATTCGTCCGGGCCGCGGCACGCTGCCAATCACTGGGGGCAGTTTTGGCCCTTTGCCACGGCACACTTCGGCCGGGCCGTGGCACACAGTGCAGTCTGCACTATAATTGCGGGTTTTTGTGAGAATCAACCCATTTTTCCCATTCTTCCACCTATATCCGAGAGAGAGGGCTTCAGGGGGAGACTTTCCTTCATCTATCACTTGAATACTTGGTTTTTCTTCATCTCCTTTCGATCGTGAAGCCCGAATAGTCGATCTAACGCGTGTTCTTCGGATCAAAGTGCTTGGATCTTCAAGAGGTAATTTCTTCAACATCTTGGATTTCGATTTTGTATTGAGATATGATGTTTTGGATGTTAAGATCATGTTGTATGAAGTGATATACGTATGATTATGGATATGTTTGATTATTCATTAGATTATTGAAGGATTATTCAAGAACACTTTGAATATTGAGTTGGATTTGGGGGTTTTCGATTAATCATTTTTGTAATCACGAATTTGAATATTCATATTGGATTATTGATCGTATTGAAGATGTTTTGTTAGTTTGAAACACTTCTTGGGGATTTGATGTTGGTATTATTGAAGTTTGATTGTAAACAATCGAAGTTTGGCCACAAAGTGTTCGATATAATGCCCCAATGAACTTGGTTTAGTCGTATTGACGTTTTGAGTTTGTTATATTCGTGTTTGATTCGTATGTTTAACGGATTGTTGGTAATTATGTTACTCAAGGTTGTTCGAGCGACCGATATCTCAATTAGGACGTTGTTCGTGGAAGGATAATTGTCACCGGTGTTGTGTAAGTTAATTCTTACTCGGTTAAAAGAATATTCATTCCTTTTGTTGTTGTTCATTCATAATCATATCTCATTCATCATTGTATTAACCGTATCAATATTTGTCATTGTCAATTAATCACTTCAGTCACAAGGAACGACGGTTCCAATCATTTCATTGAGCTGTCATTCATTTCACTGTCATTTCATCTCGGTGAGTCATTATTGATTTCGATGTCACTTTGTTATCTCGTGGCATTCCGGGTCATACTGGCGTGCCAGTTAGTATGTGTAGTATTTTCATGTCGGGCACATTTAAGTCGTGTGTTGATTGTTGGCCTCACATTGGACTGTTCACACGAGTCGATTGCTTCGTGAGACTGATTAGGTACAAGACCACACGTGTATTCGATCGATACTCGTTGGTGGCTTGTGCACGGACACATTTCCATCCCGGGCGTAGTGTGGCGCCATCCTTTGAGCCGTACTGTTAGTTGATTCATACAGCATGTTTGATTGCGTATGTTTTCAACAAGATTGGGTTATAATCTAACCGATTCATTTTTGATCGAACTTGTGGAATATACAGCATATATATATATATATATATGATTGTGTTTATTCAACTTTTGAGGATTGTTGTTTTGTGTAACTGACCCCGTTTGGGGATTTTGTTTTCAGGTCATGGCAAGGCAAAAGCACGGGAATAGCATGTTGACGGCGAGGAGTCCCAGTGATACTAGTAGGGGGCCCCAGTCCTTTCATTCACCGTGTTTCCTTATTTCATTTCCGCTGCAGATTTCCGTTTGGATTTTGAGTTCATTCAGTGTTGTTTATTTTATCTCCATATAAAATATACTTGTATTCGGTCATTTCCTTGGGTGTGTTGTAATAAAACTCCTCATCGGAGTAATTGATGATGTAATGTGGTTCGGTACTATATTTACCTTGTGTATTTCATTCATTTTCACTCGCCTGGTGGGTCCCAGTCGGGGGTCCACGGCACTGTAATATCCGCCTAGTTTGGGGTGTTACAATACCAACCTCAGCCTCAACTACATTTGGTTCCTTGTAACTATCAATCAGAACTTAATTAGCTCGGGATCGAGTTCTTCGACCTGTACCAACCTCAACTCTCTTCGTCTTCTTTGTTCGCTAAAAATATTTATATATATGTTAATAATCATCAATTCACAAATTCAAAAAAAAAAAAGATAAGATCTTGCAACAAATAAAAATTCAAACTGGAATCATGTGAAGTGCAACATTCCTATATGTTGTCAATATGTGAATGACTGAGATATACTTCATTATGTTTATCTAAGTACATAAGACTGGGTCAAGCAAGTCTCAATTCAAAAAAGAATAAAATACAATCTTCCACATACTAGTTCTAGTTTGAGCCTTGTTTTATGTTATATAATTATATAATTTTTGATAAATCAACAATTGTGTGCAAATCAATGTAATTTTGAGTGAATTATGAGCAAACATTCATAAAATATACTATCCATTTCATACCCAGTCACTCCTTGACCTTCATGCGTTCTTTTAAAAGAATTTTCCCCTCTGTCACTTTTTCACTTCCACCGGATACCTCGAATTGCTTTAGTTGCTCCACCAGTCCTACCCTTTCAACAGAACTTCCTGTGTCTTCCATGCCAGCTTTGAGAGATGTTCCATCCCTTGGAAGACCTGTAACAGTAGAGTCAAATTGCAGTTGCTTTCGTGTACTCATCCTCCGCTCCTTCTCATACTTTATATCTTTTATTGTCACAAACTTACCCTTTGCTGGAATCTTTTCCTTAACTTTAACAGGACTTTTTTTTGGCCTTACAATAACATGGGGTTGCATTTGCTTCATTGGTGGTACCTCTTTGTCAACATCACAGTCAATGAACAAGTGCAGTTCAAATCCCTTAGTTTTCTGAATACATGCCAAAAAACTAGTATCATCTGTCAGTAATGTCCACCCACCAGTCTTCCCTTTACTTACATATACTCCTCCAATCTCACCATAACTAAGGTCTTTCACCCACTCCATTAATACAAAATACGAAAATAAATCCATGTCCATATCTGCATAAGTAATCACTGAACTCCCCCCCCCCCCCCCCGGGGTGCAGCTGAAAAGTCATTCTGCTACCTGCCATCCTGTAACAAGGATAAAAAAATACACACGTCAAATTATTTACATTAGTAATAAGTAATCTTCATAACACATGACACTGCATCAAAAAAAGATAAAATAAGTCATAGTTAAACTACACAGTGAACATAATTTATCATAGTAAACTACACAGTTAAGGTAATTTTCACAATTTATAATGCGTTGCACACTTAAATTTAATTTTCACAGTTAATGTAATCAACATAATAAACGTAATTTGCAAATTTGATCTTAGTTACATAAAAAGATGAAGGGAATATGCCAAATATTAAATATTTATTTACCATGCCTAACTTGCAATCAGTTTCCTTCATTCGATTCTTCAAAGGAATTTGTGTTATTGGAATATCATCTCTGAACCAACTAACTTCGTCATCGTGGTCTTCTATTATAGGTTGAAAGTTCAAGTCATGTGAAAACTGTGCAGTTATGTCATCTTCATTTGCATCATTCTCGTGTTGTGCATCACTGAACTCTCGTGACAGCCTCTTAATAGGATAATGCATATGTTTTTCAATAGTATCTTGAACGTAAAACACCTGCTCCACTTGTGTTGACATTACAAAAGGGTCATCTTTATGACAAAATCTGTTAAAGTTAACACGTGTGAAATCGAAAGAATCTTTTTCGTCCTGGTACCACTCACACATAAACAGAACAACACTAAAAGATCCCCAATAGTCAACTTCAATTATTTCTAAAATTGATCCATAATAACTAACATCCCCAACCTTCGGGTTTTGGTCTTTTGAACTTGCAAAACTGGTGGTTAAGGCTGTCAAAAAAACACTGCTATTTTGTGTTGTACACTTGTGATCTATTTGCTTGGTATGGAACCTGTATCCATTAATCATATACCCAGTAAACTCCTTAGCTGCTCGATTAGGACCCTTAGCTAACGATGTTATTTCCCTTGAAACAACCTGATTTTTCCGAATTTCATCCTTGAACCACTCACATATTTCATCGGTATGTGTTATTTCTCTTTTATACCTTTTGGACTTTGCATTATTGTCGACTAAGGCACGATGTTTCCTACAAATATATACAAGTATATCATTTCAATTTAATTAAATAATGGATTATATTATTTACTTAAGAAGCATTATGGAAAATAGTCATATGTAGTAATCTGGACTTACTCAATCAGTTGTTCTACTTCCTTGTCACTGTAGTTAAATAAGATGTATCGATGAGCTGTGATCCAAGTATCTTCAAGCAAATGAATAGATTTACCTTTTTTGTTCTTCCGAGAACCAATAGAGTACCCACCAGTTTCTGCATTAGGACTTGCACATTCATTCGACAAGTTACTCTCTCCGTCATTTAGAAATCTTGAACAAAATGTCAAACACTCATCTGCCAAGTACCCTTCTGTGATAGACCCTTATGGTTTACTCTTATTACGAACATACCGTTTCAATTTACCTAAGTATCGCTCGATCGCATACATCCATCTTTGGTGGACTGGTCCACCAAATTCTATTTCATTGCACAAATGCACAGGTAAGTAGACCATTATGTCAAAGAATGCAGGTGGAAATATTATCCCCAATTGACAAAGTATTTCGACAATCTCCTTTTGAAACTTCTTTATATCATCGAAGTCGACAACTTTGGCACATATACTCCTGAAAAATTCACCAAGTCGAATTAAAGGTATTGCAACCTCGGGCTTCAATGCTCTTTTCACGGAAAATTGTAACAAGTATTGCATTATAACATGTGCATCATGACTCTTATAGCCCACAAGTTTCCTACCCTGCACACATTTGCTGATATTGGAACCAAATTCGTAAGGTAATTTAACATTTTCAAATACTGAACAGAATAGATCTTTTTCCTTGTTCGTCATGTCAAAGTTTGCCGCCCTAATTTCGAGGTGCTTTCCATCAGCAGAGGTGGTAGGATGAAGGACCTTCTGAATGCCCAATTCTAGCAGATCTAATCGACCACTTAGATGATCTTTTGTTTTACCACCAATAAAGTTCCGAGTATACTATCACATATGTTCTTCTCTATATGCATTATGTCAAGGTTATGTCGAATTATATTATCGCTTTAATATGGTAAGTCAAAAAATATTGACTTCTTATTCCAAGGATTGACAATGCAACTAACCTTTCGTTTTCCATTACACTTTCAAAAAGTATTCTCGTAACCCTCCAACAATTCTTCAATTTCCTTCCCGAATAACATTGTAGGAGCTGGTCCAAACTCAACATCACCATTAAATCTTCTTTTATCATGTCTCCACTTATGGTTGTCATCTAAGGATCTTCGATGGTTCATATAGCACACTTTCCTACTATGGTTCAAATACATTGACGATGTCTCATAATTGCATATAGGGAAAGCTAGTTTCCCTTTTGTGCTCCAACCCGACAACATTGCATAACCAGGAAAGTCACTGATTGTCCATAAGACACTAGCACGTAACATAAAATTTTGATCTGCCAAAGCATCATAAGTTTCAACTCCTACATCCCATAACTCTTTCAACTCTGCAATTAAAGGCTGCATGTACACGTCAATATTGTTTCCAGGATCATTAGGACCAGGTATTAATGTTGACAAAATTAAATTTTCTGGCTTCATGTTTAGCCATGGAGGAAGGTTGTAGATTACGACAATAATTGGCCAAGTGCTGTGTGTTGAATTCATATTACGATAAGGATTGAACCCATTAGAAGCTACACCTAATCTGACGTTTCGATTTTATGATGAAAATTGCGGATATTTGGTATCCATCATCTTCCAAGCTTCACCATCAGCCGGATGTCGTAACTTCCCGTCAATCTTTCGATCTACTGCATGCCAAATCATTTGTTTAGAGAATTCTTTACACATAAACATTCGTTAGAGTCTTGGTTTGAGAGGAAAATATCTCATCACTTTAGCCGGAATATTTTTGCTTTCTGATTCAGGTCCCATAACTTTCCACCTTGAAGCGGCACAAGTTTTACAAGAAACCTGATTCTTATTTTCCCCCTAATACAACATGCAGTCATTTGGACATGCTTGTATTTTTTTGTAGTCAAGACCCAAATCTTTAATGATGTTTTTAGCTGAATTAGAAGAGGCAGGCACATTAGCATCGGGAAATGCCTCTTTTATCAGCTGTAGTATTTCCCGAAACCCCGACTCGGTTACCCCATTAATGCACTTCCAGTGGTAAAGTTTAACTAAAAAACTTAGGCGAGAAAATTTCTTACAACCAGAATACAAGGGCTGTTTTCCATCCTCAACAAGACGATAAAACTTCCTAGCATCATCATTCAGTCCCCTACTGTTGTAAGTAATATTTAACATCCAGTCAAGATTATCCTCAAATCCAGTATTTGCTTCAAAATCCATCATATCACCAAAGTCTTTCAAATTTGATACATCGTAAATCCATCTTGCAACACTCAGAGAAGGCCCATTGCAAATAAGGTGATCATACACATCATTTTGACCCCACCATTCACGATTATCACATCGACTACAAGGACACTTTAATTCATTTTCGACGGCATAATTGACCATTGCATTTTTCAGAATGCGTTGACCCCACTAATATATTGTGTACTGGATCTTGGAAGATTTAACCAGATATTTCACTTTTCAGTCATAACTACAATAAAAAACAATCAATGTTAAATATATAATAACTTTTGTTCTTTTTATTATTCTTATACCTAATATAATAACTTTTGTTATTTTTAATTCAATACCTAATAGTTTCTTAGTTGTTTTATTTTATATGCCTAACACTAAGGTCTGAAAAAGCAACCCATATTTATACACTTTAGCTCCTAATATCTAAGGCATAAATTACACTCGTACATAAGCAAGTTAAATTTTACTAGTTCTTTCACTATTTGCTTCGCACAAAACACAAATATGCAGGTTAAATTTCACTAGTAAAAATCAAACAAAATAAACTGATGTATACTCCATGATAGTACAAATTTCATTTCAATATAAAAAATAACATGCACTGATCTATATCAAAACTTAAACATACATGTACATATAAATCTGCAGCAAGATATATCTTCTAACAAACAAATTATATGGTTTAGTTGGAAATTACCTTTAGATGATAGCTAATTGACCAGCTACGAACCCAACTATGAACCCTAATTTGAAAATCTCCGTACCCAACTAATTGTCCCGTTTGAGAATGCTCCAAATCCAACTACGAATGCGTTTGAAAATGCTATGAACTCATCTCCGAACACTGCTAACGATCCCATCTCCGAACACTGCTGCTAATTTGTAAAGCTCCGAACCAGTTTTGAGCACAGCGACGAACCCTAATTTGTAAAGCTCCAAACCAGTTTGTGAGAACCCTAACTACGGACCCTAATTTTTAAAGTGGGAATACAAAGAAGAAACATGAATGCAGATATGAGAGGTGAAAGAGTGAATTAGTTTGTGAGAGTGAAATATTTTGGGACGATGAATACAGAGATGGAGATGAAGAGTGAAATATGGGAGCGGGGAAGGTTTTGGTGACAAGACCTGGAGATATCATCAGAAACCAAAAATATTTAAGGTATTTTTACCTTCCCCCATTTTTTACAAGTAAATTTCATTTCCCCCTAATTTTGTAACACTTTTTTTTTTGGTAATCTACGGTAACATCCACATAAGTGTTGCCATTGCTAACTCAATTATATTTAAGGTGACACTGGTTGACATCAACGGCAACATCAAATTAATATGATGGATTACATCAAAAGAAAGTCAACTAAGGCTACATTTTACATGCCAACATGGATTTTCAGTGTTGGCAAAGACCATATATGGTGTAGTGAATTACCACCCAAGTAATCAGTTCCAACATTTATCCCTCTGTTCTCTATCTAGTTTCTCTTAATAAAATTTAACATCTAAAGTAATGTGCACCAATATTTATTTTTTTATTACATTCTCTATCTACCATTTTCTATCTCTAGATTACCATCCCAAGTAACAAACTGAAATTTTACACTTCTTTCTACCCACTTTATCGCTCTAAAATTATCACCTAAGTAACATTCAACTTTTTCCATTTCTCTTTACCCATTTTCTCTCTCTAGGATTTACCACCTAAGTAATCGACACCAATATTTTTTACTTCTCGTCCTCTCTTTACCTATTTTTTTTCTAAAATTACACCATAAATAACATTCGACTTTTTCTTCCTCCATATCTCTCTACCCACTCTCTCTTGATAGAATTATCACCCCAAGTAATCAACACATATATTCAATTATTTACACCTATCTCACATCATACAATTTATCTCTTTAGAATTAATGCGGCACATAATCAACACAAATGATCGAATTTTTGCTCATCTCCGTCTTCTTACCCACTTTCTCTCTCTAACATTTTCATCCCAAGTAATCAATATTAGTATTCAACTTTTTACACTTGTCTCTCTATATCTAGTTCCTCTATCTAGAATTACCACCCAGATAATCACCACATACAAGTATTTGAATTTTTTTGCTCATCACTCTCCTTACCCACTTTCTCTCACTAGAATTACCACCACAAGTAACCGGAATCAAGATTTAACTTTTACACCTCGCTTTCTATCCACTTTATTTCTCTAGAACTACCACCTCATGTAATTGACACAAGTATTCGACTTTTTGCTCCTAACTCTCTCTATATTCACTTTCTCTCTGTGAATTATCACCCCAAATAATCGGCATATATATTCAAGTTTTTACACCCATCTCACACTATCCATCTCACAAAGATCTACCAGACTGGATATCAAAAGACAGACCACAATATTTGACCAGCAAGGTCAAAATACACGTTAGTATAGATCGGCAAGGTTAAAAAACTGAAATGAGCGGACTGTCAAGGTCACAGTACAACACACAGGGGTCAAACTAATTTAAGGGAAATAGATTACAACTAAACAACATAACTGAATAAGTTCGAATTGCAACAGATTAGCATCACAACATGTTATCTTCATGCCGATCATGTGACTGCTCCTTCGAACCACAAGTCCCTAAAATGCATAAAAGGCATCGGACCCCAGATTGAGGGTTAGCGCTGGAATAGCTAATACAAGTATTCTAGCTATACGAAATATACCAAGCAAACTTCACTTATTAACCAGATAGTGACAACATTTATAAAGAATTCCCGAGGAGTATTCATATTTAGAAAATAGTTCAGGACCTAGAAAATATTTAAGAAATCTCTCGAGCTTTGTAAATGGACAGCCTTTAGGACCTTAAGTCATAAGTTCACAAAAAGATTTAAAATTCATTTAGGGTCAGCACAAAATTCATTTCACATCAAAAAGTCTAAAACACCAACACGAGATCCATGACTCAACATCATCACATCACAATGTCCAACCATAGGTCCTCTCGATCCCCCACTCACTATTGCGTGCCCTAGGGACCCCCTCAGGTCATACCTTGTTGGATACCTCATGATCAAAACACTGTTCGTACTCGTAAGTGACGAACTTCGGAGGCCCCGTCAGGGATTTACATGAATAACATTTTAGAAGAAGGAAACTGCTAATTCATACAAAGCCATCGAGCCTGCCCACCCAGCAACCAAAGCTCGCAAGTACCAAATCCAAGAGGTCGCATCAGATACTACATAGTTGAATACAGCATCGCAAGAATTCACAATACACATTAATGTCAACACAACAATCATCACAAGACAATGCACCATTATGGCAGCCCAAATCATCGATCATACATCACAGCACAATATTATTTCAAGTTTATATACAAACTAACACATTCATCACACTACCACAATTCACGACAAGGAATACTCGAGTGTAAAATCAACACATCGAGACATAAATACCCTTCAATCATAACAATCACATAAACCGCAATTAAAGAGAGTAATCTATCAATCACAGTCTAATTCACAACTTCAGTCCACAAAATATAAAATGTATAGGCAAGATATTTGTCTCGATATTTGGCACGGGAATTCTCCGAAGGGGGGAATTTGTAACACACTCAGAACAATCTAGGGATATTACAGCATCATGGGCTCTGCCACAAGGCTAAAAATAGTTATGCACTTTGTTGGAAAAAATAATACCCTAAGTGTTTTTATAAATACACCCTACAACCTATACCTATAACGCCACTTCATACAACGCCAAAAGAAGTCAAATCCTATAGCTAAGCCTTCAAGAGACAACAAGATGAGATGTTAGCTACAACAAATAATGCTGTAGGTATTTCACTTAGGAAAAGTAAAACACAAAACCAATAGGACTGAGAAGGAACTTTAAACCATTGTGAGACAAATATTCTTTATTCATAAAGTATTCATGGTTCTAAAGTAGCATTTAATACTGACATGACATCATTTAATGCGGTCGAACATATTACAGAAAGAAGAGCATTTTATGTGGATCAAAGAAGAATATCTGAAGCATTAAATACAAAATATCTTTAATTCAAATATTCTTCTGCCGCCAATCAGCGTTGTCTAAATCTCACCAACCGACCGAAGACTATATTTATAACGGATATATTCCAAGGTTATACATAGCCCAAGCAAGAGGACATTGATCATATACATGAACTCACTGGCTCACTTACTGATGAACTTATTATCAAAGAGCAATATATTTCTTCAAGCATACATCGAATATCTTGAGTGAAGAAATATCTAAGTCATCAACAAAGAACATCACAACTACAGTGAAACCTACAAAGCCTAAAATTGTTGTTCGTACTCGTGATACTTTAAAACCTTATTGTTGAGATCCTTAGCTCTGCGTGGACTAAGTCAAGCTATTTTGACATGTGTGGGAAGAATAAAGTTCAAGGACGAAGCTTCAATCTGTGTGAGAAGAAGCAAGTCAAAGCAGCCTATAGACAATCTATGTGAACGATCTGCTGTATCAATCTGTGTGAACGATACAATGATGAGTTTCGTTAAAATCATACAGTTGTGTACACTTTGATTTTAATAAACTTCTTACTCCTATGTCGAGAACCTATGGACGTAAAGGGGTTTACCTCGAAATTCCCAAATATATATCATAACAAGTATCATTCGGGAACCTCATCTCTTCACGACGGCTACAAGCTCGATATCCGAGTACCTAAAAATTAAAGCATGCGACAGGGTGAATCATAACACTCAACGATAGTAACAATCACATCAACATCAGTAATTACATATCAATGCAGTAACAAGTAATGCTCAATATAACAATCTCACCTTCATAACCTTATTAACTCGTGGTAATCCTCAACAAAACAATACCAAAATCCTCAAAATTTCACCATGACTTATAATATACGGATTATACGATCCAAATATGATCTCGTTGGATCAACACATTGTTGAATACCTCATATAATGATCCGGTGCGCACTAGTGTAGATCCCAAGATGATCACGTCGGACCAGGTGCTGGATATACAACCAACAATACACATATGCATGACAACATGAATAACCCTAAATGATAAACAATAATTAAAGTACTTGCGTCGAATCCATCAAGAGCAATCTCAAGGTCAAAACCATCATCTCAGATTATCCTCGGTACAGGACAATTCAAAATACCATAGACCACAAAGAGCTTATACCCTCGTATTCACCTACCGCAAATTCAATACCCAAGTATACCGATAACGAAGGTAAATCATATACACTATGGTCACTCCAAAACTACGATACAATATACAAACCAAACCTCAAGTTTTACGTTTATGATCATTGCTGTTGGGAAAGATTATGTTTTGATAAATGCAGCATACAACCTGTCCATACAGCGCAAGATCATACAGCGAGCCTAGAGTCAAATCCTACAGATACGCCTTCAAGATACAACAAGATAAGGTGTTGGCTAGACCAAACAATGTTATAGGTGTTTCACTTAGATACAACAAGATAAGGTGTTGGCTAGAGCAAACAATATTGTAGGTGTTTCACTTAGGAAAAGTAAAACACAAAACCAACAGGACTGAGAAAGAACTTTAAACCGTTGTGAGACAAACCTTCTTTATTCACACGGTTCTAAAGTAAGATTTAATGCTGACAGGACAACATTTAATGCGGTCAAAGAGATTACAAACAGAAGAGCATCTAATGTGGGTTAAGAGAATGTTTGAAGCATTAAATGCGAATCACCTTTAATTCAAATATTCTGAAGCCGCCAATCAGAGCTGTCTTAATCTCACCAACCGACGAACGGCTACATTTATAACGAATCTATTCCTATAAATAGACCAAGCAAGAGGACATTGCTCACACACAAAAATATTGAAGAACTAAATAACTTATTCTACTGAGAAACGAAATCTGAACATCAAGCTAAAAGGGTAATATATTTCTTTAAGCACACAATGATATCTTGAGTGAAGAAGTATACAAGTTCTCAACAACGAACAACACATCTACAGCAAAAGCCTACCAAGCATACAATTGCTGTTCGACTCGTGATAATCCAAATATTTACTGTTGAGATACTTAGCCCTGTGTGGACTAAGCAAACCTATTATGACCAGTGTGGGACAAATAGAGTTCAGGATGAAGTTTCAATCTGTGTGAGAAGAAGCAAGTCGAAGAAACCCAAGCCAATCTATATGAACGGCTAAAGCTACTCAGCGGTATCAATCTGTGTGAATGATACAACGACGAGTTTTGTTAAATCAGACATTTGTGTACGCCTTGATTTTAATAAACTATTTACCCCTGTGTGGAGGACATGTGGACGTAGAGGGGTTTACCTAGAACCACATTAAACCGTGTGTCTTTACTTACTGTCTTTATTGTTTTCTTACTACCTGTGTGATTTTACTCTACTTATCCTGGAAACCCTTTAAGCCCCAAGCTACAGGAGACCATTCAGTTGCTGTATTTACAACAACTTAGTTTCAGACTTCCGCTACACAAACGAACTTCGAAAAAGAATACAACTTATTCAACCCCCCATCTAAGCTGTATAATTGTATATTGTGACAACAAATGGTATCAGAGCGGTTGATTCTATAAAGAATCAGTCGATTTTAACCTGAATCAGATCATGAATCAGATCAACAAAATCACTGCGGTTGATTCTACAAAGAATCAGTCGATTTTTAACCTGAATCAAATCCACAAAATCACTAATTTTTGAGAACTTCATTTTTATATCTTTATAATTCATTCTACTTTTTCCATGAATACATCTATTATAAACAAAGTTCCCATGTTTTCTATTAACGAATTTGATGACTGGAGAATCAGGATGGAAACCCATCTTGCTGCAATGTACGAAGAGATGATCTTTGTCATCCAAAAAGAACCTATCAAGATTATGATGGTCAATACAGCCGCTGGAATAGAAGGACAACCTCATGCAGAAATGCTTGAGAAGGAACTGGAACAATGGACAACTGATGATCGCGAGCATGCGAATCTTGACAACATCGCCAAGAATACGCTATTTGTCACTCTTGACAAAGGAACATTCTCCAAGTAAAGAGCTTCAATATAGATAAAGAATCATGGAGAAACTCAAGTTGTTATGTGAGAGAACTGAGCTCTCAAAAGAAAACAAGATTACAAAACTAACCCAGCAATTTGAATCATTTGAAATGAAATCTTCCGAAACACGTGAGGATCTTAACCTCAGATTTACCGGCATTGTCGGTGAACTTGAGGCATTGGGTAAAGTTTATACCCAAAAGGAGAAAAATCTTAAAATTTTTAGATTACTCCCTGTCCGATGAGACATTAAGGCCACAACTATGCGTTTGTCTTGCAATTTAAATGATACATCTACTTTTGATCTCTTCTCTGACCTCAAAGATTTTGAGTTTGATATTGATAGGGGAGAGAAGGCCAAAGAGTCACCTGCTAAGACTACAACACTTGCTGCTGTATCCGACAGGAGACACAGCTCTGCCCCCAGCACATCCAAAGCCATATCCAAGGCAGCTGACAGTGACGATGACATCATGTCATAAGATGAAATGGCCTTGCTCATGCATAAATTCCGGAAATTCATTAAGAAATCCTGAAAGACCCCTTACTGGCCTAAACCTTTCAACAAGGTGAGTTCTGAATCACCATTGTCAACATATTTTAACCTGTGCTATAACTATAGGAAACCAAGACACTATGTAATTAGATTTCTCATCCTAAAGTGCAGAAGTTGCCCGAAGCCGAGCAACAAGTAAGGAATAAGAAAAAAAGCGCGTCTAGAGAAATAAGCTAAAGGCCCTGATCGGAGAATCAGAAGCCTCGCCCACATCGATCAAAACAGAGGAGTGCCTAGAGGCATTCATCGACACTGACTTCTCCGATGATGAAATCGAAGATAAATCCTACATGTTCTTTATAGCAAAGGAAAAGGATGATGATGATGATGATTATGATGATG
Source organism: Orobanche coerulescens (assembly GCA_033398695.1). Classification (NCBI taxonomy): domain Eukaryota; kingdom Viridiplantae; phylum Streptophyta; class Magnoliopsida; order Lamiales; family Orobanchaceae; genus Orobanche; species Orobanche coerulescens. The sequence continues at coordinate 146,616,696 of CM065803.1, forward strand.
ATGATGACGACAGTGAGGATGAGGTAAGCTCAACCTCAGCTACTCCTATTAATGCATCACATACATTTGAAAACATTATGAATGAGTTTAGGACCATTCAAAAGACCCATGAGATACTTGAATAAGAAAACCTACAGCTCTCTCTTTCGAATTTAGAGCTGAAGGACGAAAATGATCTGCTGAAATATAACTATGAAAATATGTCTCTGGATTGCAAAAATAGCATGACCATTCATTAAAAACTCATGGAAAGCTATCATCAACTTGCAACCGAACCAAATGACGTAAAAACTCATAGTAAATGCAAGACAAATGATTATGCTTTATTAGAGGCTAAAATATAGCCTCGGGAAAAGAGAAGGAGAACTCGAGACCATCCTCAAGTTTTTTGAGAAATCATCGAGTAGGATGGAAGACATCCTAAGCACTAGGCAACACGCCCATGACAAACGTGGCTTGGGATACAACTCATTCTCCAACAAAGACAAAACTAGTACGATGTTTGTCAAAGGAGTGGAACCCATTCCAAAACCTAATGAAGCCCAGAAGGTTGTTCCTATAAAGGTTACAACTGCCCCTTTTCGGATAGCAAAGGCTGTCTTCCGCCACCTAGCTCATATCATAAGCAGCGTAAAACTCAGTCTCACAAACCTGTAAGACGCTTTACCAAATACCAACAGTATGCTCCTCGAGCATACCAACAGTGCCAGCAACCCGCTAAAAGAAAGGTTGTACCTAAGTATCAATGGCACGCACCTTTGTACTACCAACAGTACAGTGCCCCTAGATACTAGGTATAGAAAACCAAGTATTTGTCCTATAAGCAAGCTGCCATGCAGTTCTACCAACAACAAGTCTAGGAATCCAACTGGAAACCCAGAAGGCAGGCAACAAGGCAGAAAAATATGGTTCCTCCTCCTTGACAACAACCGTACTGGAGCCAAAATTCTAAATCTTATGTGCAACATAACCATGCTTACAACAATTACGTGCCTGCCCTAGGTAAATCTAGCAAAATAGGAGTAAATACAACCTACAACAAAACCATTGCTTTCAGGCAAATATGGGTACCTAAAGGCACTTGTTGGGCTTTGGTCCAACATCCTTCCTGCATGAGCTTGAAAATGCGCGAGGTGCGGCTTGCGATTCGACCCGTGAGATCTGCACTAGAAAGTGGTTAAATGAATTGATTTGGACTACTCATACCAACAAGATGCATCTTCTTTTCTGGTAGCCATCTCATATAAACTCCAAAGTTAAGCGTGCTTGGCCTCGAGTGGTTATGGGATGGGTGACCCCCTAGGAAATTTTCCAGGTGCGCGTGAGTGAGGACAAAGCGCGCTAGAAAAGACTCGTGTTGGTACATTGAGGACAATCTTCATCATTCTGGGGACCAACAATTGGTATCAGAGAAGGTCACGGGTGCGGATCCCTTGGAGTATCCTACAATGGAGGCTGGCAGAGTGTTGGAACTGAGAGGCGGGCATGCAGCAGAGGATGCCATATGGCCATAACTGAGATGCTGGTGTAGTGCAGGTTGTTAGATGCTGGAGGGCTATGTGATCAAATCTAGTATGCTGGAACTGAGATACTGGCGCAACGGAAGTAAATGGAGCTGGAAAAGATGTTGATGTCAAGTGTTGGAGGACTTTGTGAATGAATCCATCCCTTAGAGGGCTGTTTGATCAAATCTAGTTCGCGGAGGTTTGAAAACTCTGGGGATGAGATGCTGGCAGGTACTGGGAGGTGGATTGTTGGGCTTTGGTCTAACATCCTGCCTGCATGAGCTTAAAAATACGCGAGGCGCGGCTTGCAATTCGACCTGTGAGATCTGCACTGGAAAGTGGTTAAATGAATTGATTTGGACTACTTATACCAACAAGATGCATCTTCTTTTCTGGTAGCCATCTAATACAAACTCTGAAAAGTTAAGCGTGTTTGTCCCGAAGTAGTTATGGGATGGGTGTCCCCTGGGAAATTTCTCAGGTATGTGTGAGTGTGGGAAAAGTGCACTAGGAAAGACTCGTGTTGGTACAGTGAGGATAGTCTTTATCATTCTGGGGACCAACAACACTAATAACCAAGGACCTAAAAATCAAAGGAGACCTAAATCTACTTAATCTTTTGATTACATGATATCAAGGAGAAGGAGATATGGTATTCGATAGCGGATGTTCTCATCATATGACAGGAGATATCACCAAGATGTCAGATTGTGCAGAAGGACTCGGTCCAAAGGTGTGATTCGGTGACAAATCCAAAGGAAGAACGAGAGGGAAAGGAACCCTGATTGTAGGAAAATTCAAAGTCACCGACGTAGCCTATGTAGAAGTACTACAATACAATCTACTTAGGACTAGCCAGTTCTATGACAAACAATTCTCGGTCAAATTATATGTAGATCATTGTAGGGAGAAGGACACCAAGACCAAGCAAATTGTCTTTACAGGAAGCCGGTCAGGTAACATGTATATTGCTGACCTAAAACCTACTAGTACCATAATTCCTTGTTTTGTTTCCAAAGGCACTGCAGATCAAACCTGGCTATGGCACAAGAGGATGACTCATATGAATTTCAAGACCATCAACAAGCTAGATCCACAGGGAATGGTCAGAGGCTTGCCCGATGTTTCATTTTATAAAAACAATGTCTGTGGACCCTGTCAGAAAGGCAAGCAAGTCAATACTTCTCTAAAGAGAAAATCATATCTTTTAAACAATAAGGTCCTGGAATTGCTACATATGGATCTCTACGGTCGTATAGACCCTGTCATCCTGGGAGGTATGAAATATTATCTCTGTCATTGTTGATGCTTTTTCCAGGTACGCTTGGACCATCTTCCTAAATAAGAAGAAAGAGACAACCACAAAGCTACCAGAATACCTGAAAAAGCTTCAAAATGGGAAAGGGTTGAGTATTGTATCCATTCGTTCCGCAAGAGCCACATAATTCACAAGTCACTTTATAGAGCAATACTGTACGAACGATGGCATACATCATGAAAACTCTGCAGCCCGAACTCCTCAATAGAATGGTGTTGCCGAGCGAAAGAACAAGACGCTGAAGGAAGCAACAAGAACCATGTTAGCTACGAGCAAGTTGCCACAGTGTTTCTGGGGAGAAGTAATAAATACAACATGCTATACACAACACAACTTTATCATCAACAAGCACCACAACAAAACAGCATACTAGGTATGGAATAATAAAACTCCAATGGTTGCGTACTTTCATATTTTTAGATGCAGGTGTTATGTTCTAAACAATGGGAAGGATTAACTCAAGACCTACGATGAAAAGTCAGATGAAGGTATTTTGTTGGATACTCCTCTATCAGCAAGGCATTTAAGATATTTAACAAAATGAAGATGGCAACAGAGGAATCACTCCATGTAGTCTTTGATGAAACCCATTGCGACCCTACAGGAATAGAAGACCTAATCCAAGGTGTCCAGACACTATCCATTGAGAAAATCCCACAAACTCCAAATGTACCTGTTGTAAATCTAAAAATTAATCCCGCCGCTATAAGAACAGAAGAAGTAGTCGAAGATGATGTTGTAGAAGATGAAACTGAAACTATAGCTCATCAGGGCACGACAAAGGATTCTGAACTATAACCCAATAGGAGGTGGTTAATAGATCACCCTCAAGAGATAATAATTGGAGATATTAATGCTGGTGTGTTCACCTAAAGAAAAATACAGAGTATACAAGGAATTGTACTCTGTCCATAGGAAGAGACATAATCCAGTTCTGAAAATTCTAAATTCCCTATGTAGAAATCCCAAGCTGAACTTAGAAGACTTTCCATGTGCAGTCTATCTATATTCGTAGCACAGTCTGAACCTATTTCGACCAATGAGGCTCTAAACAATTCTCACTAGATCACTTGTATAGAAGAAGAGCTCAACGGTTTTGAAAAAAATAATGTTTGGTACCTAGTCCTTATACCAACCAATCAAGCAGTCATAGGAACCAAATGGGTATGCCGGAACAAAAACGACGAAAATGGACTTGTCATAAGGAAAAATTCCAGATTAGTCGCCCAAGATTATAGACAGGAAAAAGGAATAGGTTATGATGAAAATTTTACCTCTGGAGCAAGAATAGAAGCCATTAGGATATTTCTAGCATTTGCGGCTCATAAGAATTTTATCGTATATCGAATGAATGTTAACAGTGCATTCTTGAATAGACCTAGCCGAAGAAGTTTATGTTGAACAACCTCTAGGGTTTTCCAACACAGAAGGAGGAGACCTTTTGTACAGGCTAAAGAAAGTGCTGGGTATGGTATGAAACCCTATCACTGTATCTCATCAATAATAGATTTGAGAATGGTTCAATTTACAAAACCCTCTTCAAAATCCAAGAAAGTGACGATCTTATGGCATATATACGTAGATGATATTATTTTTGGTTAAACTAACCTTGATATGTGTCAAAAGTTCTGTCATCTCATGAAAACTAAATTCAAAATGAGTATGATGGTAGAACTTAGCTATTTTGTAGGGTTGCAGGTAAACAACTTCCTATAGGTATATTCATCAACCAGGAGGAGCTGCTCAACAAGTTCAGGATGAATACTTCCAAGTCCTCATCTACCCACATGAGCACTTCCACACAAATAAGTGCTGACGAAGCTGGAAAGCCAGTTGGCCAATCACTCTACTGGAATCTTATAGGCTCACTCTTGTACTTAACAGCGAAGAGGCCCGATATCCAATTTTGTTATAGTAGTGTACGCTCGGCATCAGGTAGAACCTAAAGAGTCACAGTTCACTATAGCCAAACAAATTCTTACGTACGTAAAAGGAACCATCAATGTAGGATTGTGGTATCTTAAGGAAGAAGGATTCGATTTGGTGGGCTACAGCGACTCGGATCTTGGAGACTGTAAGTTGGATTAGAAGAGTACGAGTGGAACTTGTCACTTCCTTGGACCAAGACTTGTGTAATGGTTCAGTATGAAACAATTGGTCAACTCGCTTTCTACAGCTGAGCCATAATATTATGCTGCTGGAAGTTGTTTTATGCAGATCATATAGATGCAACAGCAGTTACAGGACTATGGCATTCATGCAAGAGAAATTCTAATCATGTGCGACAGCACGAGTGCAATCGCAATCACGCACAATCATATATTGAAATCGAGGACCAAGCACATTCATATGAAGCATCATTTCATTCAAAATCATGTGGAGAATAAAGATGATCAGATCGAGAAAATTCATACAAACATTGAGTTAGCCGACATCTTTACAAAGCCTCTTAGCACCACCAGGTTCTGTATGCTCTGCCAAGAATCAGGAGTGCTATAGCTTGACTAAATCTCCCTGTAAGTTTTAAATTTTACTCATCAATTAAGGGGGAATGCTGTAAGACCCATGAATACAGTGTCGATTTTAATTAGTCATACATTCATAAATACGAGTTATATCCTTACTGTAGGAAGAAGAAGGTATAATTACCTTCCTACAGATGAAGTATGTATTAGTTAAGGGGTAACACAGTAGGACCTAAGAATACAACAATAATCATCAATTGCTGTAGAAATTGAATCCTGTATGTACCTTTTAAGATTGTACTTTTGGGGATACATCACAAATACTGTAGGATTTTAATTAATATTTTAAGCGTATCTAATTTCATACACTTAAACATTTTTAAAGAAGTTTCTAGTCCACGTGTATCGTCTAAATTAAAACAATCTATCTTTCAATACTGAAACGATACCTGGACTTTACTACCTTAAAACTCGCGATTTCAAAATTCAAACCGCCTAAACATGCAATAGTGGAAGCTGAACTGTGTCAGGCGTGGGACTGGGCATTAATTTCGAAAACTGATGGATTTGATGTAGAATTTACATCTAAAATCATCATGTACATGAATTCAAAGATGGTTCCCATCCCTTAAATCTCACCGTTCACTGTGACCTAGCTATCCTGCATACTACAAAAGGGCCAGTATGCTGATCCACAGACTCTTTCAGCTTTCCGCATATTAAAGGAGCCTATAATATACAACTTACATATCTTTAAATCTCTCGATCTACTCTTTCTCTGCAAAAATGCTTTCTTTTCAAACTTCATCTCTGTCTGAAAAAGAAGGACATGATAATCGATGGACGTATCTTTTCTTGCTCTGTTCTTCAAGAGAGCATAATTTCTGAAGACGAAGACATGCCTGGGGTGAACTTGGTCATATCTCGCGTCAAGCAAACCGGTCTGTACAAGTCGGGTAGTCTTCATCTGGAGAACTATAATGACCTAATCATGGAGGAATATTTTCTTGATGCTGAATTTCTTTCTGCATCTGATTAGATGGGCTTTGCCCTTACTGATGTTGTTAACACTATGCAAGAGAAGGAGATCTTCGTCAATCGGGATCTCCTTGAAAAACTATACAAATCGCCCTCTGATGGACTATCGTTGGAGGATTTGGAAACTTTTGGGTCTTTAGACCTGCTGGAGGCCTACTGGTATCTATTCACTAGCAACAATCTGCCATCACAAGTGCATATATCTTGTCACAAGAGGAACTTCACCCTCCCCTATCTTATCTTCACGATTTCTGCTGCAGAGTTGTGGAGAACCGCACTGGAGATTCTGAGATGTGCATCAAGCTGAGATTCCGTATGATGGTCTTCATCATGTCCGGAGAGAAAGTTAACCAGTGTCGGGTGATCTTGAAACGTCTTCAGTAGGAGGCTTCCAAACCAGATACCGCAAGAAAGTCTTTTGGCCTGATTTTGAACTACATTCTGACTTGTTGTGGCATACAGTAGTCACTTTCTCCCAAGAAGATCCTTGCTGGAAAGTTCTTAGGTGGTTCCAAGACCACCATATTCAACAAGGCGACTCTTTTTGCCAACAGGCGTAGCCCCTTCTCTCTACCTACATCGAGTGATCCTAAGGATGTTACCGATCACTCTGCTACATCCAAGGATATTGACAGTAAGAAGAAGCTCGTCATTAAAAAAGATCTATTCCCGACAGCAGCTCCCCTACAACTGTCGAGAAGAAGAAGAAGATGAAGACTAAGAAGTCGTCCAAGTCGGAAGCTGTTCCTACAGAACCTCAAGTGACTATAGCGGTCCTAGAGGCAGTTCCGCCTACTGCACCATTTGCCGCAGTAGCTGACCCACAAGGTTGCCTATGGAAGAAACACTGGCTACTCCTACAGCAGTTCCTGAGCCTGTGATGGCTATAATGGATGACTAGTTGTTTGTCATGTTAGAAGGCACTGGTGAATCGACTGCCCTTCAAAGCCGTCATCCACCACTCCTAACAGGGCCTCTACTCATATAAGGAGTCCCTCTCCCAACAGGGAATCCCACCCTGTTAGTGATCCTCTCCTCAACAGGCTTCCATACTTATAGAGGATCCCAACCGGATAATAAAACCCTCTATTGTTTGGAGTCCCTCCCCCACCAACATAATCAATCATACAGTTCTCCATGTCCAGATCGACAAAGCATTCGAACGCTTCAAAATATGGAAAGCATATAGGTTTGCCCCATACGACTCCCTGTATGACTTGGAAGACTGGAAGGAGTAAGAGTTGTTGTTCTGGAAGTTACAGATGTTAGGAATATAATTTTAAGCTTTTGATGATGTCATCCCTGTATTCAAAGATTATTTCAAATGTATGTGCTTGGCATCGTAAAGAAGAACCAAATGAGTATCTTACATAGGTCTTTAAAAATAGGTTAAGTATTGATCATGTTGATCAGGTAGAAATTTGGCTAAGTATAGAACAGGCAAATATCAGTTGAGTTTGACTAATTAAAAATTATCAGGCGGGTTTTGGTCATAGCAAAATCTCAGCTAAGGTTGACCGATAAACACCAGTCGGGTTTCGTTCAAAGGAAAATATCAGCCGGTTTTGACCAAGTCATAAGTACAGTTGAATATCACTGAAGATAATTTTGGCTAACTAAAAAACATCTGAAATATCATCCGGGTTGGGTCAAAGGAGAATGTCAGCTAAGGTTGACCAGACAGACATCAGTGAGTTTGGTCAAAGCAAAATATCACTTGATTTTGACCAAGGAAAATATTAGCCAACTTTCATCAAGACCAAATATCAACCGGCTTTTGTCTGGGCAGAACATCAGCTGGGTTTGACCAACACATCAGCCAGGTTTGACCAAAAGAAAATATCACCTGAGCTTTATTAAAGACGGAATATCAAGCTAAGTTTTGGACATCAACTAAGTCCACACAAGCAAACGTTAAAAAGTCAACAATGAAGGGAAGTCACATGCAGACTTAATTAAAGCAAGGGGACAAAGTGATTGATTCTACTAAGTTAAGAAATATTTTATTCCTTAAAGATTCGCGCCGAGAAGTCTTACAAATTATAATAATCAAAGAAAATCAGTGCAACAAAAACATAGATCTTCAAATGGGTCAGATTTGAAGAACGAAGGAAAGCATTCCAAAGAGATAAAAAGATAAACAAATAAGTCCACTCCCCAACGGACAGATTTGTTACAAGATGCAACGGCTATGATGAGCTCAAAGATCGTACTTTAAATATCTAAAGAACACTTTAGCAGAGTACGATGTGAACTACACTTACAAAGCAATCAAAGCGAACATAAGCGATACACATCAATAGCATCATGAAGAGCAATATCTTAAACAAATACAGAGAAGCTCTTAAGTTGGAGAAGACAAATGCTTTTGTCTTTAAGTTTGAGTAAGGGGAACCTTCTTGAACGAGATTTTTGAAAGTAAGAGGTTGTAAGACATCCACGGGTTCTTGATTGGAAGGTGATAGGCAGCTTGCCAGTTGTTGAGGCATTCACGGGTTTTCGATCAAGAGGTGTTAGGCAACCAAGGGAAGGAGTTACAATGGCCATGGGTTTCCACTGGTTGGAAGCTGTTGTAACTAAATTCATTGTAGCACGATTTTCACTCGTTGAAAATTATAGTGAATTTATCTCCAACTGGTTTCGAGAGAAGTGGACTAGTAGAGGATTACCCCACCTCTGAAACCACTATAAAGTGTTGTGTGATTTACTGTCTTTGTCATCATACTTAACTGCTGCATTCATATTAACTGTTCCATTCAAAGTCTGATGTCCTTCCGCAAAACAATTTCACAGCTGACATAAGTTAACTGCACAAATCTTAGCCGAATAACCTTAGCTGCATTTTAGCAAAAGATTTTATAAGTCTATTCACCTCCCTCTAGACTTATACCTGATGTCTTGTGACCTACAACGGACACCCAGAATGTTGCGGTCCGGATTAGATGGGATGATCCCTTTTTCCATAGGCTGATCACATCATATTATGTGGCAAAGGAAAAAGCCCGATTAAAAGGGAAGACCCAGTCCGTTGATAAGACTCGGACCCTCAGCCATCACTCAGATCCTGACTCAGATGGGTATGATGCCGACCTTCAAATAGGTCTGAGGATGATCCGCGAGGATGCTCGCGAGGATGAATTTGCCAAGTCCAAGGCCACTGAGGGACAGGGGACTTCATCTGGTCAAGCTGCACCAGGAGAAACCATCATCTCCCGCCATAGAGGAATCAATCCCTTCGACTGGAGAAGATGTATCCTGCGTCATCCAATAGAAGGATTCAGTCTCTTCTCCTGGTCACCAGGCTACAAACACCGGAAATAGGCAGGAGGATTCAGTCCCTTCTATCTCCCAGACAACAACAACAGCAGAATCATCCGAGGTTCCCACTCCCGAACAAGTATCGACTCTAATCCTTATAAAATCACCACCCGAGTCATATGAGGATTTCCAAGATGACGACAGAAACCAGAAACTACATCATAATATCATTCTCGAACAGCTAGGAGAGCCATCTGACTCAAAAATTGGTTAGCCCCACTCTCTCCGCACTGAAGCCAGGATTGAGCAACTTCAGCAAATTGGTCGCCAAACCGTATTCTTACAGTATGCTGTCAAAACCCTGTATGATGTCGGCTAGGATCTCAATTTGATGCACGAGACTGCATAAGATGAACTCTCCAAGCTACAAAGGGTTGTGCAGGATGTTGAAGAAGCATTCCATCTCATACCGAATGACTTATGACAGGCGTTCAATCAGCTTAAACAGCATCAGGAGAGAATCCTGAAACAAGAGCAAGAGAAACTGAGAGTTGCCGAATCCAAGATGATTGCTTCCCTTGAGTACACTGGATCGAGACTCACTGCTCAAGATTAGAAAACCGACGACCTTACAACAGTGGTCGCCAGTCTAGTGGACTCAGTGAAAGATCTTAAAGACAACCAGGTTGAATCGATGGATATTCTTCGGGATATTCACGGTAAGGTCTCTGAGCTCGATAACACCAAAAGGGGGAAGAGGCTTGTGAGCCTGGAAGGAGATGGAAGATGGAGAAGGAGAAGGATATTGAAGCCATACACGATGACAGCTATAATACCCCCAGAATTCAACCGAGAATGTCACACGCCGTAGACCCTTCTCACAAGAATCTTCCAGGGTAAACTCCAAAAGACTGCTTAATTATTGACCGACTGGGGTCCATCTTGTTTACAAAACGGTCCAACAAGGTCATTAAGCAAGTCAAACACCAACATAGTCCACAACTCAACGACAATGCTAAACTTGAATACAGAAAAGAATGGCAACCTAATTACAAACCACACCCGTGCAAGGGTGATTACTCAACCAAAAGAGAAATACTGATCAAAATAAAATAAAATAAAACAAGTGATTAGTATCATTGTCCTTCATCTCCTTACAATCCGAACCAGTGATTGCTCCCGAACCGTAGGTACCTGAATGCATAACAGGCATCCAACCTCGATTACTTGGGGGTTAGCAGACTAGACTTTTGCTAGTGCAAGTATATAACGAACAAGATATACAAAAAATATCAACACAAAACTCAACAACCGCGAAGCCTTAATATGAATCACACATTCTCACAACCGGAACAGAAGAACATTCACTTACACAGTCTCATTTTCTCCACGGAAAATAAAAATCAAAGAAACTTTAGACGGGCCCCATTGAGTTGAAAGGTTAAATTTAAAAACCCTTTTTGAAAGAAATATTTTGAAAAACGTTTTGATAAAGTAGCTTGGAAACACCATAATTGATTTGGTCCGTTTGAATGATTTAGAAGCTTTGAAAATGGAAATACTTCAAAAAAATAACTTCAAAATTTCTCGTGTCCTTGACCCAGTATACGGAAAAAAATTTCACAGGCAAATTATTTTTACGACGTTTGGGGTCATCGACCCATTTGACAGAACACTATCACAAGAACAAACATCTCAACATCACACGGGTTCATCGACCCAATTCAAAAAATATTATCAAGAGAACAATCATCTTAACATCTCACGGGGTCCTCGACCCAATTCACAAAACACTTTCGCATCACAATCATTTCAAAACCTCACAGGTAAAAGGGGTTCGGGTACCTGCTTCAATGCAGGCTTTGCGACAAATCCTTATCAAGACCCTCATGACTAATTAACCCTCGAAATTCTCATCAGATATCCTTGGTTAATTAATTCCGATACCAACCCGATACCAACATTTAAAAACGAGTTGAAACGGACTTTCTAAAAGCACAAGATCTCAGCCTTTATCAATACCAACATTTAAAAATGAGTTGAAAAGAACTTTTAAAGTACATATTTGTTCGGTATCAGGGTATTAGCTATCACTCGAATATCCGCAACCAATAAGCCTGCCAGGCGCCTCCCTTGACACACTTGTGCACTGGCGTTCACTACACTGTGGTGGCCGCCCCTTGTACATGTCGCCGTGCCGGCGTCACCGCAAGAGCCATCCCTTGACACACGCCTTTGGCAACACCGTCGATCTACCAACCACATGAGCCGCTCCTTGCAGCATACACAGACCGGAGTACACGCCCTGCCCTCAGAGGCTACGGATACGACGTCTCTCACAAAAAAATATTAACATTGTTTCACCCATCAAGCGCACGATCAATCATCACAACAAATATCACAATCAACACTCTAACGTCCCACAAGTACCCTATCAGTCAAAAATTTCACATCCAAATGTATCATCAATTAACACCACATATTCCATCAATCAATACTCGACAAAATACGCCTCAGGCATAAACAAAACGACTCCACATATATCCATCAATCGTAATTCAATAAATATACACAACGGGCTATGATATCACTATAATTATAGCTTATACTTTCCTCTAATTCATACATTAAATTAATATTAACGTCAATCGCTTAAAGCTCACAAGCACCACAATTATATATATATATATATATAACTTACATATATTGATATAAAACAACGCACACGCTTCGGATAACTGTGATTTTTGCAGAGATATAAATCGTATATCAAGGTACTTGCCTCGGTAAGCTCCCGCGAATACTCCGGAGAATACGATCGATATGAAAAATCCGAAAACTCTGCACAGGGAACTCGATCCCAATATCCGATCATCAATCAAACAACGATCACACGAGGATAAATATCGTAGAACGCCTGAATTCCCTCTACGATATTTTACCGGACACCTTGAAGGTGTCAATTAGGAACTCAATAAAACGACAAATTTCTAGCAATTAAATCGTGGAAAAACAACGAAAATGGTAGAATACAACTAGACTATTGATAATCATTCAATAATCTAAGCTAATTCGGAATAAACAGACAACATCATTCAAAATCCCTAAATTTCCGAAAACTAAGATTTTAGGAAAACTTATCTCGATTAGAACATCGAAATAATAAGACGGTATCGAATCATAAGTTGAAGGTTCAAAGTTATACATGTTCAAGGTAAGCAACTCGATCAAAGTTTAAAAGAAATGTTGTTGGAAAATGACTGAAAATAGCAGGGCTGACTCACTAGAAAAACACTCGTATTGTCCAAGTATTCTGAATCAATACTTACGGTCCAAATAACATTTATACTTATATCTATTTATTTACAAAATACTCGAGATATATTCGTAAAATAACTTACCGATTGTGAGATAATTGAGTCCAAAGATGGCAAACCAATTTGGAATTCGCAGACTCTCTGGGGAATTTCGTCAGACATCTACCGGACGTCTCCTGGACTAGGATGCTCAGATACGCTGGGTGTTTGAGCGTTTGTATCAAAATTCTTACGACTAGTATATAAAAGGACTTTACGGAAGAGAGTACATTTTCTGATAAACGGTATTAGACAAACTTAGAGATAAGGCCATTCTTTATGGGTTCAAAGTCCGCTACTCAGTCAACAAAATGCGTGGAGCAAAAGTCTGCCAGCCACTTTCGGCGCCCGCTTGCTGACCTGCCCAGCACGCTGTGGGCCCGCCCGGCATTGACGCGTGATTCGCGCGCGCGGTCTTCGGTCGGCGCTTGGCATATGACAGTCTCTACTAATTCGATCATAAATTTTTCGTTCGGACTCCGATTGGCTCGCTGTTTGAACTGTTGGAAATAACTTAATTTTCTATAATACTCTAAATTTTCAGAATTTTCAAACACCCCAAAAATCCATGGTGATTTTTCAAAATTTATACATGTCCACGATACTTGCAAGAAAATGTCCAATTTATTATTATTTAAACTTTCGGTGCCCAGTTTCTTATTGTAAATGGTCCAAGACTCTAAATGCATCTCCAATACATCAAAGTAAATTCACAAGCTCATATTAAGTTCAGATAATTTCTCTAATTTTTGTTGAATAATTTATCGGAGAATACAACGTTCGTCACCGTCACCTTCTTACTAATTATTATTCGATGATATTAGAAAATACTACCCGACACCTTACGCTCGTCTCTTCAACATCACCTCTATTACCCACATTACCAATCTTCTAACAGAGTCAATGATAAAATATTATTCTAAAATTCAGGATATTACATACTACCCCCATTAAAATAAGTTTAGTCCTCGAAATTAAAACAAAGAGTAGCAGAACAAACTAAGAAGACAACCGCTTAGTAACACCACAATCGTCCAACATGATTCAGTCAACATCCCCGAATGCGTAAAGTAGGCAACACTAAAATGAAAAAGAATTCGTGAATATATATATATATATATACACACACATACGAATCCAAGTGTTCTTATTATATCTTAAAACGACACTATACAAGCCACAGAAATAACTAGAGCTCGCGGCGTGCAAATTTTTTAAAATCAAACATTTGATAGAAGAGGAAAGATTTTTAAACTTTTGGTATTTAAATATAAATTAATTTTTTGAAATATTTCAAATTAGTTATGATATCTTTAAAATTTAAAATAAAAACATATTTTTTTATGCATTATTCGAAAACAGTTTTAAAATCGACGTATGAAATAAAACTTCCTCTTCTAATAAAAAGAACAGTATGTGCAAGTTATGGGTGAAACATGACTCACCGTATTATTTCCAAATGACTGTTTTCATAAAGTACAGGCATGATATTATCGTCCTCATCAGAAGACTAAAATTTGATTTTAAAAAATTTGCACGCCGCGAGCTCTAGTTATTTCTGCAGCTCGTATAGTGTCATTTGAAGATATAATAAGAACACTCGGATTCATATGTGTATGTGTGTACATATATATATATATAATGGAGGTTTATGTGGATAAATAAAATATTTTGTAGCTTGATAGGCCATATGATGGAGGTTTATGTGGACGATATTCTTGTAAAGTCTTTACATTCGACCGACCATGTAAATGATCTCAATAAAATGTTCGCGATTTTGCGAGAGTACAAGATGAAGTTAAGCCCAAAAAAATGTTCATTTGGGGTAGGCTCATGTAAATTCCTCGGCTACATGGTAAGCCAAAGAGGAATTGAAGCTAACCCCGATAAAATTAGGATAGTGACCGAACTTGTTCTGCCAAATTCGGTTAAAAAAGTGCAGAGCCTCACAGGCCGACTAGCTGCGCTAAGTCGTTTTATCTCTCGCTCAACCGACAAATGCAAACCCTTTTTTGAGGCGATAAAAAAGAACAAGGATTTTTAATGGACCGAACCCTAGCAGAAAGCCTTTGATTTAATCAAGGAAGTCCTGACGGAAGCAACAATCCTGCAACAACCGGCCCGCGAAGAGCCTCTCTACTTATATCTCGTTGTGTCCGACTCCGCCGTCAGTGCCGCTCTTATCCGGATGGAAAATTCGGTTCAACATCCGGTCTACTATGTTATCCAGGCCCTTCACGATGCCGAGCTCCGGTACACCCCAATGGGAAAGTTGGCCCATGCACTCATAATGGCGTCCCGAAAACTAAGGCCCTATTTCCTCGAACATCAGGTAGTCCTCTTAACGAACTACCCCCTAAAACAAATCATGCACCGACCGGACGTCTCTGGCCGGATGATTAAATGGGCCGTGGATCTCGGACAGTTCGACATAGCCTTTGAATTGCGCACCGCCATAAAAGGTCAGGTCCTGGCAGATTTCATCGCGGAGTTCACACCAACAATCATGCAAGAGAATGACCAATCCGAGGAATGGTCACTCTATGCGGACGGGTTGTCAACTGCCGACCGAGCAGGCGTAAGAATAGTCCTTGTCAGTCTCGATCAACGGTTCTTCTATTCGACCGTTCTCCTAGGTTTCTCGGCCACTAATAATGAGATAGAATATGAAGCCCTCCTGGCCGGACTAGAAATGGCAACCTCCCTCGGTGTCACTCGCCTCACCGTATTAAGCGACTCCCAATTGGTGGTTAACCAAATTAAGGGCGAACACGAGGCAAAGGAGCCTAAACTGATCAAGTACCTTCGCCTAGCGCAAGCCCAATTGCAGGATTTTTGAGGAACTATACAACATATTCCTCGAACAAAAAACATCCAGGCCGACTCCTTAGCAAAGCTCGCATCCAGCTCCGGAGGCAAGCATATGGATGAGGTCAGCATAAGGTACCATGCATCATCATCCCTGGAAATGGCCGAAGTCCAAACAGCCGATCAGTCGGAGCCACAAGGATGGATGCAACAAATAATTCAATATCCTCAGAACGGCATTTTGCCCGTGGACTGAGCCCTGGCACGCACACTCCAAATTCAGTCCGTCTGATTCACCATCTTGGATGGACCTTATACAAGAGAGGCTATTCGGTTCCATTGCTAAGGTGCCTGTCCGAGTCGGAGGCAGATTACGCCCTCAAAAAGGTGCATGAGGATTTATGTGGCAACCACTCCGGCAGCCAGGCACTTGCCTTCAAACTGATCTGAAAGGGGTATTATTGGCCGAATCATAAAAAAGATGCCATCGCACTCGTATGGAAGTGCATCCGATGCCAAATCTTCGCTCCTCGGATCCGATCCCCGCTAGAAAATCTCACTTCCATTTATTGCCCATGACCATTCTCCAAGTGGGGGATTGATCTGATTGGCCCCCTGCCTAAAGGACGGGTAGGAGTGTAATATGCCATCGTCACAGTCGATTACTTTAGAAAATAGGCAGAGGCCGAACCCATGGCACGGACGACTGAGCAGAAAATAGTCGATTTTATTTGGAAGTCCCTCACCTGCCGGTTTGGGATCCTACAATCCATTGTCTCCGATAATGCCAAACAATTTGATAATAAGAAATTTCAGACATTCTGCAATGGCCTCCACATACGGAACAATTTTTCCACGCCATACTACTCGCAATTCAATGGACAAGTCTAGGCGGTCAATAAAATTATAAAACAACACCTCAAGACCTGCCTCGAAGAACTCAAGGGTTCATGGCTGGAAGAACTTCCTGGAGCATTATAGGCTTACCAGACAACATATCGGTCTGCCACCGGAGAAACTCCTTTCTTCTTGGCTTTCGGCACTGAAGCCGTCATCCCAGTCGAAATTGGGGCACCTACCTACCGAGTTACGCATTTCGAAGAGCAAGATAACAACTTGGCCCTCCAAGTAAACCTGGACCTCATTGCCGAAAAAGGGGCCCGAGCGGAAATGCGGAACGCCATCTACAAAAGAAGATGCGAAAACTATTATAACTCTAAGGTTCACCAAAGAAGTCACCATATTGGGGACCTCATTCTTAAATGAGTAATGTGACCGGATCCTGGGCCACTTAAACCCAAATGGGAAGGACCATACAAGTTTAGCGAAGTCCTTCATAATGGGGCCTACCAACTGGAATATCTGAGCGGCCAGAAATTTACTTATCCATGGAGTGCCATGTATTTAAAGAGGTATTATCAATAAAATTCGGCTCTTTATTTCTTGGATCCGTCCGAGCTCGACTCGGCACTATGAATGACCGGATCCTCCGGCACCAAAAGACCGAACTCGCCTCGGCACCATCAATGGAAGATATCAAAAAAAAATACAACGGCCGAACCAACCCGGCCGGAACATCCAAAAGAAAACAACTATACAGGTATTGAAAAGGAGATTTTATTCATTCAAAAAACATTTTACAAAAAAAATTCAGGAAAAGCTAAGGGAAAGAAAAATCTAAGGAGGCACGCAGGCCATAAACAAGACAAAGGCTAAAACTACTCGGCTCCGCCACTCTAGACAGCCACCTGAAATGACTGCCCCTCGCCTTCACCGAGACGGGCAGTGCCCAGACCTCCTGCAGCCTCGTCGAGGTCCATCAGCTCCACCTGTAGGTCGGACGCTCGAGTCACGATGTAGGCGCAGACCTCCTGAACTGTCTTCCCTTCCTTCATGAGATCCAACATCTCATAGCAGGTGGAGATGTAATTCAAGTTGACCAGCTCTTCATACTCGGTTGTCTTCTTGAAGGCAGCTGCCCCGTCAGCCAGCCCCTTGGCATAGCCCACAGCTTCGCAAGTGCTAACCTGCTCGGTCATGCGTTCAATCCGGGTGCTAGTCTCCCTCAAATAGGCCTCGTGCTCTGCCCGGATATCTTCGCACTACTTCTGCATGGACTCCTCCACCTCGGTCATCCCGCAGGCTTGCTCCCTCCATATGTTGGCCTCACCGGCACGACTCTCCAGGATCTCCTTTTCCCCCTTCATGGAGGCTATCTCCTCCTCCAGGGACTTAATCATTGAAGGGCAGAGATGATGCTCCTCCCGAAGTGTTTGAAGCTCGGCTGCCATCTTTTTGTACTTCTCAAACAGGGCCTGACACTCCACGACAGCCTTCACGTAGGTTCCCAGCGTACGACTGAGCTGAGCATTTACGAATTGGATCTGCTCAGCAGGAACCATGTCGTTGGTCACCAGCTCCAATTTTGGCGTCCAGCCCCGAATAGGGACATGGCTGGATTCGGCCACGTCCGGAGGGACCCGATTGAGCATCTCGGTGGTTGGAGTGGCCGCCCGGACATAGTTAAGGAACCAGCACGGCCTCCGCCCCCTCATCTCGGCACAGGGGTCCTCCCGGACCTTGTTAACTGGAAGGTAGTGCCCCTCCAAATCAACCAAGGCCTCCTTCTCAACTGCACGACCTACCCGGACAGGACTCGGCATTGTAGGCAACGGAGCAGCGGGAGCCTCTGCCTTGTTGATGCTTCCCTCGGGCTCAGTCCCTTCCCTCTTCCTCTTGGCCCCCGCACACTTCCTCCACTCGGCGGCTTCAGCATCCAATCGATCCACCCGCTGCGCCGGAGTTTCCCTCCTCCATGACGCAACCTTGATCCAGGAAACTAGGAAAATGAGAAAGAAGGTACTTTATTCGGGATAAAAAAGGGTACCTGAATCAGACATATTCGGGTCGGTGGATCGTAGACTGGTAGCCCAGAGATTCTTCTCAGTGGTAAGGAGGTTCGAATTTCTCTGCTCGGGGAAAGCTCCTAAAGCTTCTCAATCTGGTCTTCAAACTCAGAGGACGTCTCCTGCGCCGGAATATGATCTACACAGGAAACAAATGATGAGCGTTAGATAGAAAACGAACAGAACAAAATACACAATACTTATGCATTTTTGCAATAAAATGCTCTGGGATCCAAAGCTCCACACCCACAATACCAGGCTCGAACTCATCCACCGAGCTCCTCCAAGGTCCCCCGGTGTAAAACTACTGCTCCTTCCAGCTGTGTATGGTCTCCGGCACATCCACCACCTCCTTGTGCTGTTGTGCATGGCATGCCGAGCTGTTAAATAAAACCAGCCCGAGCTAGATCTGTAATATCCGCAATTTCGAATTTCGGTAATTTTCTTTTTTTGGTGTATTTCTCGATCGTAGTGACCCTCGTGTACCTTTCAGTGTGTCCTTCCCGTCAACTGTTGAACTGTATTCTCGTTATTGTTGTGCGGAACCGCCGTTTCGGGGTTGTCGTGGATCCATTTCGTGTTATTAGTCCCCAAATATTGATTCCTATCGTTTTATTCTCTTTCCGGATCATTTTTATCATTTTGGGACCCAAAAGGGGGTGTGGGCCGCGGCACAAGGTGTGTGCGCCGCGGCACACAAATCCATTCAGTTGTTGGTCGGACAAACTGTATTGTGTGCCGCGGCACACCCATCCGGTGCCGCGGCACACCTGTCCGGTGCCGCGGCACACTCGTGTGTCTTCCGCGACCAAAACCCAATCAGACGGTGCGCGGCACACGCAGCCGTGGCGGCACACCGCCGAAAACACAGGAGTAAATTTTTGGCCTGTGCCGCGGCACACCTAAGCTGTGCCGCGGCACACCTAAGCTGTGCCGCGGCACACAAAGCGGTCAACTGTGCAAACTCGTCTTTATTAGACGAAATCGGCCTTTTCCACCTTCATTTCACCTGCGCGAGAGAGGGAGATCCAAGGGGGAGAGAACTTCTCAAGCAATCTTCATCCGGGGGTCGATTTTCATCATTTCCCTTCGGTCGTGAGGCTCGGATAATCAATCTAACGCGTGTTCTACGGATCTTAGTACTTTAATCTTCAAAGGTAATATTTCTAGAACCCTATTTTCGATTTATTTGGGGGTTTTGGGTTTTTCTTCCGATTCGTTCCGTTTTGTTGGTGGATTCATGATGAATACGATTAATATTGTTAGTATCTTTAGTTTTCCTACGGATTCATGGATATTTTGTGGATTTTTACGGAATCGAGAGGGTTTGGTTGTGGTCCGCCCTCGTTGTTATTTTTGGTACGAATATACATGAATCATAGGCGGGTTTTCCGGGTGTATTCCATTTCCATAATCGTTTAGAAGTGGTTGTGATTGTGCTATTCGAATCGTTAGGTTCATTTTCGTCGGTTCCTCGCGGTCGTGCTTGATTCTTCCATTCCGTTCGTTGTCGTCTTCCTTTTCGTTAGCATCGGGCATTCCGAAGCTTCCCGGTTGAGCCGTATCCATTCGTGGTTCCGTGCTCGTGGTATCGAGGCAAGTACCTTGCCCATACTTTTCTCGTTTTATGGATATAATGATCGGTGGTCGTCTTGATGTGTTTGTTTGGTTATTTGAAATGAAGTTTCAAAGGATTTCGGTTTGGCCTCGTTAAAGGCTTTCTTTCAAAACGCGTGTGTTTTGTGAACGGTGTTTTGAGAATTGATTATGATTTGATTATTTTGAACGTTGAAGGATTTTATGATGATACTCCTATTGTTTAAAGTTATGGAATTGTGTATTCCGTATTTAATCTTGTTATGGTGTTTTGAAGAGTTTGATAATGGTGTCGAGTTAATGGCCATCTCTAGTAAGTATTCTTAATGAACTTACATTCTTAGCATATTAGTATTGCATGAGTAACGTGTGTGTGTGTATGCTCACTACGGGTTAGATCCGACGGGGTCTCGGTAGGGGTCCACGGAGGTGTGGATCGACGAGCTTTGCTTTTAACCACTACGGGTTAGATCCGACGGGGTCTCGGTAGGGGTCCACGGAGGTGTGGATCGACGGTTAATTGTGGTGCATTTTGCAACTGTGATTTGGATTATTGGCATTTCCGGAAATGAGCGCTTTTGAACGGTTTTCATGATTGCATGCATCGACTAAGTGTGTAAGAGGTAAGTGTTCGTTTGGCTTACTTGGCTAGGATGGCACTAGAGTATTTTGTTGTTTGTTTTAAATCCTTTATTTGTGGATTTTGATGTTGGAAGACGAACCTTGTTGTCGTTCTCGTGTACTGTGAGTTGATGAGATTTGGGGCTAAAATCCCAATGGTTATGTAAAAGTCATTTTATGGATTTGGGGCTAAAATCCCAACGGGTTGGTAAATGTCATTTTTCGGAAAGTAAAGATTTGGGGTGGTGACCCCTTTTGTCTTGTGGATTTTGAAAAGTAGGATTTGATAATCCTAAATGGTTTTCTATTAAAACTCTCGATGGCATTCTAAACCGTCTTATAAATTATTTCCATTGATTTATGGTATTTCGATTTTTAAAGGTTTTCTCAAACCCTTGCTCGAGAAGTACTTTTCGTTTCGTTTGGATCTTTGAGGATTCCTGGTTATTGTTATTCGTGGAATGTGAATTGTATGGCTCGTATTTGCACTTTGTATTTGCACTAGCAAAACAGTGGAGTTTTGCTAACCCCCGAGTATTCGGGGTGGATGTCTATTTTTGCATTCGGGTTTTGGAGCATAACACGTGGTCGGCACGAAGGATGATGAAAGATGAACGATACTAATCACGAGGATCCGTTGATGTCGTATTGGTCTAGTTGTATTTTCTTTTCCGCTGCAAGATCTTTTCCCGTTGTACTGGAGTTTATTGTATTTTGACCCCTGCGTGGGTATATGTTGTAATTGAGTTGTATATTTTTATTGAAAGACCAAATCGGTCTACTGAGTCATTTAGCCTTGAAGGCATTGTCGAGATGTTAAATGTTGTTACCAGCCCGGTAGATCTTCGAGGAGAGGGTCTACGGCGTGTAATATCCCTGAGTGGATTGGGGGTGTTACATAAATGGTATCGGAGCTTAGGTTGAGGAAACCTAGGCTGTCGGGTCAAGTCGTGTTGTTTGAGTCTTGTTTCGTCGGATTTTATCTGACTGAGTCGTGTCGCGACGCGTCGTTTGAGTTTGTTGGTCGTGATTAGTATCGTGGGGCGATCATCATCTTCGTGCGACATGTGGAAGTAAGTCTCCCTTCTTTGTGTTGTGCCTCGTGTGACACGAGCTATTTTTATGATTATTTGTTAAGTGATGGAATCCTTATGTGGATTTTGATTTCACGATATGTATTTAATCGACTCTCGTATTTGATTTATACGAGGAGTCTCATCGCTTGTGATGTCTTTTTATTGTTGTTTTTGTCCGTTGTTGATGATTTTCGAATCGATTTGCACGTTTTACAAGTTCTCTTGTGGAAGCTTTGTGCTTACACACGTTCGACTTGTTCACTAGCCAGTGCGGTAGGGTCTTTAGAGGCCTCGAATGGGGCCAGTGGTTTTGTTCTGAATGTGGTTATTTTACTCTAATATTTTGTTCTTATGAGGAGTAGTGTTGCTGGATTGTGCATGTTGAATTGTATTTCTTTTATCCGCTTCGTGAGTTCTTTTGTAATGACTTTCGGTATTTTACCGACCGAGTTTTATTTCGATAACCGCTTCCCTTAACCGAGCTTTTGGCATTATGGCCTTGACCGCTTTGACGAAATTCTTATGACGGTATTTAGTATTTTGTAAATGGCTTTCGTGAGTTTTTGAAATATTACCGTCATCAGCCTTTTTGGCATTTTTGTAAATGGTTTTTAGCCTGGGGTTCCGACGCGGGACCCACAGCGCTATGATGTTCCGTGTGATTACCTGAAATTTTTGGGCATTCTAGCCTTTTTGACATCGTCCTTTTTGGCATTGAATTATTTTCGAAAACTTGAGTATCTTAGAAATAAGTTTCGAGACATATTTTTTTCAACTAAGTTATTTTCTTGTGGTACATCCAGGTGCCACAATATATTTCAAAATTTTTCTGCCTCGAGGACCAAAATGTTTTGAGATATTTTCAATGTTTTAGAAACACTTTTATTTAGACCCGAGGGTCGAATATTCTGAAAGTTTTCACTAAGAGAAAGTGTCCTCATTTTTTTATCAAATGCGAAACGGTTCTCCAAAGTCTCGATAACGATGTTTCACGTTTGTAGTTTTTGAAAGGTGATACTCAAGATCAATCGGTGTTCTTCTAAATTATTATTAAAATGAGGTTTTCGTTTTTAAAACCTATCCATTCCCGTTTGAGGGCTGGGTATATATGTATGATGTTCGCGTTGTCATTTTGATGTTTGCTCCCGAGTATGACCGAATTGGCAGTGTGAGTGTTGAGTCATTTTCCACACATTTGTTGTGTTAGCCCCTTGTGAGAGGTGGGATGTCGGTGTTG
Source organism: Orobanche coerulescens (assembly GCA_033398695.1). NCBI lineage: Eukaryota > Viridiplantae > Streptophyta > Magnoliopsida > Lamiales > Orobanchaceae > Orobanche > Orobanche coerulescens. The sequence continues at coordinate 146,639,880 of CM065803.1, forward strand.
AATATTTTCGCCTCGTGGTGATTTCTGCGTTGTCGCGCAAGTGCGAGCTGTTAGAGCTTGGGTTGGTATGACCGTGTGCATCGGTGATGGTTCCGTTATGTGTCGGTTGTTTAATGTCTTGTTACCTTGCTCCCGTTTTGTGAATTTCGTGTACAAGGTCGGAGGTAATGCCCGTACTATTTTGACTTCTGTATTTTCTCTTTCTCCAGTCTATCGATTCGCTCATGTTCGTTGATACCTTACGAACTTGTTCTGTATTTCGGTTTCATCGTCTGAACGAGCTACGACCTTGTTGTGGGTCGATCTGGTTATCGCTGTGACTTTTTCGGGTTCGGTTCGATTCTTGTGAACCTTGTTCGGGAGTGACGTCATCTGGTTCTGTTAGTTCTTTATTCGAAGTGGATCGGATTTGGAACTCTTATGTTTTCGACTCTGTCGACTCATTTATGTTCGTTGACATTTCTGAGCTTGTCCTACCCCTTGTTTTTGTTTACCGAACGAGTGTGGTATTGTTTCGGAATAACTCGTTTGTCGTTGTGACTTTTTAATTGCTATCCCCTTTCCTGTGGATCTTATGCGAATGCACATCCTGTTGTTTTCACCGGATCATATATTGTCTCGAGTCGAGATGTGAACCTTGGAGTTGTTGTTTGAATTTTATTATCCTTCGTGTTTCGGACATGATTCTTCGATTTTTGTTGTCTCGATCGTTGTGGTTCGATCGTTTGATTGTTCGGTTTTTATTGATCTCGTTCCGTGATTGGTGAACATTCAGGCTCCTTCGTAATTCCCTTCAGTTCGGGAAATTAGTTTCGTTTTTGATCTTCCAGCCCTTAGGCGGTGGAATTCCGTATTTGTTCAGCGGTTGGCTCGCGTTTTGATCAATATACCGTTAGGTTGGTCAATCGTATTGATTTTCGTTGGTTGTGTTTTGTGATTGTTCGGATAATCGACTTGATTGTGTTATCTGTTTGATGACACTTGTCACTTGTTGATTTTATTATGTCTCTACCGGTGGCATTGTGTTGGTCGTCCTGGAGCGTGTTTTCACGCCGTTTATTTCTTTGTGTTGCTTGTAACGTTTCGCCGATGGGCGTAAGTTACGCATTTCTTGTGTATCTCGTTGAGTTTTCCTGGAGGGGATATTGCTTCTCCCTACTTGTTTTAAGTTCGGGACGAAACTTATTTTAAGGAGGGTAGAATGTAATATCCGCAATTTCGAATTTCGGTAATTTTCTTTTTTTGGTGTATTTCTCGATCGTAGTGACCCTCGTGTACCTTTCAGTGTGTCCTTCCCGTCAACTGTTGAACTGTATTCTCGTTATTGTTGTGCGGAACCGCCGTTTCGGGGTTGTCGTGGATCCATTTCGTGTTATTAGTCCCCAAATATTGATTCCTATCGTTTTATTCTCTTTCCGGATCATTTTTATCATTTTGGGACCCAAAAGGGGGTGTGGGTCATAAGACAAGGTGTGTGCGCCGGCACACAAATCCCTTGATTGTTGGTCGGACAAATCAGACTTGTGCCGCGGCACACCCATCCGTGCCGCGCACAAGGTTGCCGGCAGCCGCGGCACACTGTCCGGTGCCGCGCACACTCGTGTCTTCCGCGACCAAAACCTAATCAGACGGTGCCGCGGCACACGCAGCCGTGCCGCGCACACCGCCAAACACAGGAGTAAATTTTTGGCTGTGGCCGCACACCTAAGCTGTGCCGCACACAAAGCGGCCAATCAGGCAAACTCGTCTTTATTAGACGAAATCGGCCTTTTCCACCTTCATTTCACCTGCGCGAGAGAGGGAGATCCAAGGGGGAGAGAACTTCTCAAGCAATCTTCATCCGGGGGTCGATTTTCATCATTTCCCTTCGGTCGTGAGGCTCGGATAATCAATCTAACGCGTGTTCTACGGATCTTAGTACTTGAATCTTCAAAGGTAATATTTCTAGAACCCTATTTTCAATTTATTTGGGGGTTTTGGGTTTTTCTTCCGATTCGTTCCGTTTTGTTGGTGGATTCATGATGAATACGATTAATATTGTTAGTATCTTTAGTTTTCCTACGGATTCATGGATATTTTGTGGATTTTTACGGAATCGAGAGGGTTTGGTTGTGGTCCGCCCTCGTTGTTATTTTTGGTACGAATATACATGAATCATAGGCGGGTTTTCCGGGTGTATTCCATTTCCATAATCGTTTAGAAGTGGTTGTGATTGTGCTATTCGAATCGTTAGGTTCATTTTCGTCGGTTCCTCGCGGTCGTGCTTGATTCTTCCATTCCGCTCGTCGTCTTCCTTTTCGTTAGCATCGGCGCCCAAGCTTCCGGTTGAGCCGTATCCGTTCGTGGTTCCGTGCTCGTGGTATCGAGGCAAGTACCTTGCCCATACTTTTCTCGTTTTATGGATATGATGATCGGTGGTCGCCTTGATGTGTTTGTTTGGTTATTTGAAATGAAGTTTCAAAGGATTTCGGTTTGGCCTCGTTAAAGGCTTTCTTTCAAAACGCTGTGTTTTGTGTACGGTGTTTTGAGAATTGATTATGATTTGATTATTTTGAACGTTGAAGGATTTTTTGATGATACTCCTATTGTTTAAAGTTATGTAATTGTGTATTCAGTATTTAATCTTGTTATGGTGTTTTGAAGAGTTTGATAATGGTGTCGAGTTAATGGCCATCTCTAGTAAGTATTCTTAATGAACTTACATTCTTAGCATATTAGTATTGCATGAGTAACGTGTGTGTGTGTATGCTCACTACGGGTTAGATCCGACGGGGTCTCGGTAGGGGTCCACGGAGGTGTGGATCGACGAGCTTTGCTTTTAACCACTACGGGTTAGATCCGACGGGGTCTCGGTAGGGGTCCACGGAGGTGTGGATCGACGGTTAATTGTGGTGCATTTTGCAACTGTGATTTGGATTATTGGCATTTCCGGAAATGAGCGCTTTTGAACGGTTTTCATGATTGCATGCATCGACTAAGTGTGTAAGAGGTAAGTGTTCGTTTGGCTTACTTGGCTAGGATGGCACTAGAGTATTTTGTTGTTTGTTTTAAATCCTTTATTTGTGGATTTTGATGTTGGAAGACGAACCTTGTTGTCGTTCTCGTGTACTGTGAGTTGATGAGATTTGGGGCTAAAATCCCAATGGTTATGTAAAAGTCATTTTATGGATTTGGGGCTAAAATCCCAACGGGTTGGTAAATGTCATTTTTCGGAAAGTAAAGATTTGGGGTGGTGACCCCTTTTGTCTTGTGGATTTTGAAAAGTAGGATTTGATAATCCTAAATGGTTTTCTATTAAAACTCTCGATGGCATTCTAAACCGTCTTATAAATTATTTCCATTGATTTATGGTATTTCGATTTTTAAAGGTTTTCTCAAACCCTTGCCTCGAGAAGTACTTTTCGTTTCGTTTGGATCTTTGAGGATTCCTGGTTATTGTTATTCGTGGAATGTGAATTGTATGGCTCGTATTTGCACTTTGTATTTGCACTAGCAAAACAGTGGAGTATTGCTAACCCCCGAGTATTCGGGGGGTGGATGTCTATTTTTGCATTCAGGTTTTGGAGCATAACACAGGGTCGGCACGAAGGATGATGAAAGATGAACGATACTAATCACACGAGGATCCGTTGATGTCGTATTGGTCTAGTTGTATTTTTTTTTCCGCTGCAGTATCTTTTCCCCGTTGTACTGGAGTTTATTGTATTTTGACCCCTGCGTGGGTATATGTTGTAATTGAGTTGTATATTTTTATTGAAAGACCAAATCGGTCTACTGAGTCATTTAGCCTTGAAGGCATTGTCGAGATGTTAAATGTTGTTACCAGCCCGGTAGATCTTCGAGGAGAGGGTCTACGGCGTGTAATATCCCTGAGTCGATTGGGGGTGTTACAAGATCTTCCGACCGACATCCACAGGTAGAGGGTATTAAATTCGTCAAAGTTGGGCTCGGGCCAACCATGCTGGTTGAAAAGAATGAAAAAACCCACCACTCGACCCCAGGAGTTGGGATGAATTTGGGCAATGGGAAGGCCCCACTGCCTCAGGAATCGGGACAGAGCCAAGGGAAGCAGGAACCTTAGCCCCGCCAACAGGGAGCGGTAATACACAGTTGTGCAACCGACAGGTGGAAGGTGAGGCCTATCCTTAGGATACGGAACAAACATCTGCACTACGTCCGGGATTTTGAACCGCTGCCGCCAGGTAACCAGTTGCTCCACCGTAATGACCCTGCGGATCGAGGCCGAGTCCCACGCCGCCTCCATGAAAAGGGACGGCCAGAGGCCGAACCCAGGTCTCCTTAGGCTCAACTTCCCCTTCCTCATCCGATGCTCCACCAACCACCGCCAGCGGCACCACCACCTCTACCTCCTCAGGTCCCGGCGACCTCCCTACCTCGCTGCCTCCCTCCTTATCACTCCAGTCGATGGGAGTCCTCCCTACGACAAATCCCCCACCCCCATGTGGTCTGGTGACACGGCCAACTCCTCCGCCCTCACATCCCCCAGAACCAGCATATCGGTTACTTGAAATGATAAAAAAAAGGAGCGGAAGCGAAAAAAAAAACTCACCGGAACTTCTTCTCTACAAAAAACACAAAAAAATAGCGGAAGTGAAAAGGAAAGAAGAACGATGAAGAACCCCTTTATTTATAGGGGCAACCAAGCATTAAATGCTTGGCGCGTGGCACATCGATTCACACTGAACCGTCGTGAAAATCAAGATCGCGGGATGCATCACCAAACCGAATCCCGCCATGTGTCCCTCATTATGACACGAAGACGTGGAAATCAAACCGACATATCTTTCGAAGAGACGTTCCTTCTAGAATCCCATCCTCCCTAAAAAGCCGGCTCGGCCTAACTACGAATCGACTCCTACCCTGGCCACCCGACAGGGCCCTGGACTCGGGGCTCCTTGTTGATAGCCCATTCGTCTTGTCATCCACTTATGCGCTCCCCGCTAACTCAACCATCCCGGTTAAGATGACCAGAGGACAAAAGAACCGATTTCCAGGTAAACCGACCGAGCAGAGTTAAAGGGAGGACCGATCGAGTACATATCAAATCTATTCCCAGGTCCCGTTAAGATTAGACCGGGCAGAACCGTCAAAAGACCTGGGGCCGACCCAATGAACAGTCCGGAGCAAGAACGAAAGAACCGACCATATCCAGGATAAAGTACACTCCAAAACACCGTCATGACACGACCGGTCAGAGCAGCAGGAGACCCGAGGGCTGGCCCCAGTAATGACCACAACGGATAAGCATCGCAAAAAGCATGCGGAACAGGCATACAGGACATGTTGAACAGGCATACAGGACCATTAATGCATTTTATTCTCCCTCTTCCCAAAGCAGTCCCCAATGGCCGCCACGTGTCCAAGACGCATTCTCCCCCTGACAAGTGTTTGGATCCATTCCCAAGCATTCTCCAGTTGTCGCCCGCTGATTGGCTAAGATTTTCTATAGAGAGAGAGAATGTATGATAAGAAAGGACATATGAATTTTTCAATAAATGAGAGAGAGGAAAAGAGAGAGAATATAAAAAGAAGACTTGTAAAAAACAAGCAATTAATTTAGACCGGCTTAAAAGTTCAGCTCGGCTCTATCATAGATTACGATCATCAATAAAATTTGGTGATCTAACTCACTTTATCTTTATTACTGTTTTTTACGTAGCTTCGACCCACCTAGCCCAGGTCATCACACGTTACGTTGATCCAATCAGTCATCAACCAAGGTGAATCAATTAAATTTGATGAATTTCATGTCTCTCTGATCTAGATTTTCCTTGATAGATTCGGATTCGAGTCGCTGGAGTCCCGGGTTTGAGGCTGAAGTTCACAGTTTCAATTATGTTGGTGGAGACGGCGGTAACGGATTTCCGATGGTTCTCGGCTGATCTACGAAAGCGACAGTGGATGATGATAGGACAACGATTGACCGATCTAGAATAAAGCTGTGTTTTTTACTTTCGACAGTGCAAGATGGCTCAATTTAGGGCTAACATTGGTCGGGCCTGGACTAGAATGACCAAACATAATCGGCCAACAATTGGGTTTCTGATTTCGTGACTAGCTAAACAGTCGAACAACAGGATGGCTCGGTCATGCCGGTCTCGACTGGGATGATTTCGCGGGCTGAGGTTGCTCTTTTTCCTCAATTATAGGATGTTTAAGGAGTATTTTTATATGGTTTTGAATAGAGGATATACTAACTTCACAATGGTTATATTTCTTGTGTCTTAAGTGGGTTGTGATTGAACATTTGGTGAACTGAAAGTTGAGTAATGTAATGATGGATAAACATAGAAGTAGTTGGTTTCACTTTGGAACATGGATGACATCTATTTGCTTGAACTGACTCGAGAAAAGATGAGATAAACGCATATAAAATCATCTAATATCTAACCAGGCGGCTTAGCCCACCTGACCACTGGGCTCCTCATTTAAGTAGGAGATCCAGGTTCGATCCCCATTGGGAATGAATTGGAGTTATGGGAGTTATAAGGCGGATTGGAGTAATTAATTGCTTGGAAGCTTGGTGTAATAACAACTAACTTTGACCTTAAAAAAAAACAATCATCTAATATCTTTTCAATCTAACTTTGGGCCAAATTGAATGATTAGGAAAGTAATATGAAATATTAGGTATTCCAATCTATCGGGAATGTATTGATACTGTAAATGTTGACTCAAAAAGTATTTTGATGATAATTTCATTCAAAACATTTAATAAAATCAAACTCAGAACGTTGTTATATTGAAGGAGCAAAATGGACTTAGCGCACGCTATCGAGGAATATATATACAGCCTAGTCAGTTAGCTGCAGTCCAGTGAAGTTACCTGATGGATAGCGCACGCAAGATCTTCAACATTTGCGCATGCTAATTCACTAATATTAGCGCACGCTATACAACAATATTAACGCACGCTATCGCATCTCCAGTCAGAGGACAGTAAGGTTTGGAAATAAAAAAGAAAAGGAATTGTGCACGCTAAGGACAATAATTTACGTACGCTACTATAAGGAGTTAGCACACGTTACTCTTCATGACTTGCGCATGCTACCAGATAACATGGTTAGTAGTTCAGTAGCCACATGACTCAAAATGAGAAGGCCTTTACGTACGCTACACTGGGTAACGTACGTTACTAAAGGAAACATTTATCACACGCTACGATATATTATTAGCGCACGCTACATCAGTCAACAGCTTACCGTTGAAGTTTCTACTGTTGGAAAAGCAAGAGTCAATGAAGATCCGTGAAATCTGGAAAAGCTGGAATTAATTAATACTAGCGCACGCTATGCATGATTGCTAGCGCACGCTAAGTTCAAATTTAGTCGTTGGACAAAGAGACGTTGGGGAGACAAACCAACACTCTCAAAGTCAAGATTGATGACCTGTTGACCAACCGATAATGCACGCTACAAGTACATGACTAGTGCACGCTTGCCATATTATTTTACCATTGGAACGGTTTTGTGACCGTTCAGAAACGCCAAGTCAGAATCGATTGCGCACGCTAGAGGGTATTATTAGCGCACGCTAATAATACAATTTTCAGTATTTAAAGAATGGTTGGCACCTATAAATACCCATAGGACTTGGGTAATAAATACCCAACTTCAAGCATACAAGCATATAAGCATACAAGCATTCTTGAGCTCAAATTACTACTGATTACTACATTATAAGTTGTGAGAAGAAAAGATACAAGAGTGATTCACATTGTAATATCCATTATACTTTGTATTCTTTTCATTGGTTGTGAGTGTTGCATCACTTACACTTGAGCATAAGAGAAACGAATCAAGAGTCACTAATCCGGTGTTATTAGGATCTTTCATCCCGCATTGTTAGGATTATACTCCCATATTCGTATAGTGAGGATTATCTAGTTCCTATAGAACACTAGATAAACAAAAGTTTACATTGAGAGTAGTTGAGCTTGGACCAATAGAAGACAAGCGGTTGTAACGGTTGTGTACTCGGACCGATCGAAGACGAGTCAAGTTTGTGGTTGTTCTTGAGCCAATAGAAAAGGAAGTCGGAGAAAGGACGTAGGTAAGTTGCCGAACCTCTATAAATCTTTGAGTCTTTATTTTCTGCACTATTTTTCATTTATTCGCAAGAAATTTCATTATTCCGCATTACCACTATTCAACCCACCTTCTAGTGGTAAATTTATCTCTTCAGTTGGTATCAGAGCGGGTCTCTTTTTAAAGGTTTAACCACCTAAGGGAAAAAGGTCCGCAAATGGCACTTCTTGGCCAAATCGAAGGAAATGCTCTCAACCGTCCTCCCTTCTTCGACGGTTCCAATTTCATGACATGGAAAAAGAAAATGGCTATGTTCGTTCAAGTCTATGATATTTAAATTTGAAAAGTTATTGCTCTTGGTGTGAAGCTTGATAAGAAAGAGGATGGATCGTTGAAAAAGTTCGACGAATTTAATGATGAGGATTGGAGGAACACACACGTCAACTCACGAGCTACTCAACTTCTCTATTGCGCTCTTAGTCCCGAAGAACTCAATAGGATATCGTCCTACGAGGGAACCACCCAAGTCAAGGAAACCAAAATCAACATGCTACTTCATGACTACGAACTTTTCTCCATGAAAGATGAGGAAACGATCACAAATATGTTGGATCAATTTTCGGCTATAACCAATGGTTTTGCATCTTTCGGAAAGCCTCAAGCAGCGACAAAGCAAAGAAAATTCTTCGCTCGTTGCCACGAGAATGGGATGCTACAGTTACCGCAATTATGGAATCCAAAGATCTCAACAAGCTCAAGTTTAGTGCCCTCATCGGGTCACTCATAAATTATGAGATTGTTCTCAAGTCTAGAGGCACCAAACCAAAGCCTCGTGAAAGAGTAGTCGCATTCAATGTTGATAGCGATGTTGAGGAAGATGTTCCCGAAGATGAAGACGATGAGGAACTTGCTCTCTACGCCAAGAACTTTAGAAGGTATAAAAGCCTAATTCAAAAGAGGCGAAGTTTCCTTGGTCGGGATGGCAAGCCAGAGCAAAAGAAGAGTGGCTATGCTCCTATAAAGGAGTTCGACAATAATTGTCGGAAATGTGGTCAAGCTGGTCACTATGACAAAGAATGCCGAGGATCCTCTTTAAAGCCTCAAATGGAAAGATTTAAAAAGAAGGAGGTCCTAATCACTTCGTGGAGTGATGACGAGGAGGAGATGGAAAGATCTCTAGACGCGAATCTCGCATTCATGGCACTCGACTCCGAAAACAATATCGAGGTAATCTCTAAACTCAATGATGACGAATATGATTCTTTTGATTTTAGCGATTCACAAGAAGTTCATCATGACGATGAGTTATTAAGTGCGTTTGAATCCTTGAACACGTAATATGACGAGATGGTTAAATTAAATATATCTTTAAAGAGAAAAATAAAATCTCTAGAACTCGAAAATTTATCTCTTCAAAACAAAGGTAAAACCATTGAGCTCGACCATACCTTATGCCTTGAAAAGGAAAATGTTTTGAAAATCGAGTTGACGAAAACTCAAAAGGAGCTAAAATATATTTTGAACAAATTTACTCTCGGAAACGAGAAATCGAAAAGCTTCTATCTATTCAAAAATCCCCTTTACTAAAACACGGTCTTGGTTTCGATCCTTTTAAACGGGAACAATCTCTTATCAACCTTGACAAAATAAAGAAAACCGAAACCGAGAACTCAAAAGATCCTTCCAAACGAGTTCATGATGTTAATGTTCGTTCAAAGTTGAGAACCATCAAGGTTAAACAAATATGGGTTCCTAAAGGGACAATTGTTCCAAATGCTATAAGCATAGTTAACTTTGGAGGACCCAAACGGGCTTGGGTACCGAAACAACCGAGAAATTCTATCTTTGTAGGTACCGGCACCAAGGAAAAGCAAGTGGTACATTGATAGCGGATGCTCAAGGCACATGTGCGGCTCCGAGGACTTATTTGAAGACCTCGAATATCAAGAACAAGGACATGTGACCTTTGGGGATAATCAAAAGGGAAAAATCAAAGGCATTGGTAAAGTCGGTAAGGAACCTTCTCTCTCTATCAACAAAGTATTGTTTGTTGAAGGTTTGCATAATAATCTTCTTAGCGTTTCGCAACTTTGCGATGAAGGTTTTAAAATTCTCTTTGAGAAAACGCATTGCACGGCATTTAGAAATAATAAAATTGCATTCATCGGTTTGAGATGTGGAAACATCTACATTGTTGATCTTAATGATAAAAGTTCATTTAATGAAAAATGTCTGATTATTTTAGATGATAATGCATATTTATGGCATCGAAAATTGGGGCATACATCTTTACCTATTATTTCCATTTTATATAGACACGACCTTGTTCGTGGATTGCCCAAACTTAAGTTTGATAGAAAGCATTTGTGTGAATCATGCATAAAAAAGAAACATACTCGAAAATCTTTTAAACCAAAATTCGAGGTTTCCACTAGTCGCGTTCTTGAACTTGTGCATATGGATTTGATTGGACCATCTAGACATGTTAGTTTAAATGGAAAGCTTTACACTTTGGTTATTGTTGATGATTTCTCTCGATTTACTTGGGTTAGATTTTTAGCGCATAAGGATGATGCATTTTTCGAGTTTTCTAAATGGTGTCGTTTGGTATCAAATGAGAAAAATCTCTCCATAATTTCTATTCGCACCGATCACGGAGGTGAATTTGATTGAACTCCGTTTGAAATCTTATGTGACAAATACGGGATTAACCATAATTTTTCGGCTCCTAGAACGCCTCAACAAAATGGGGTTTTTGAAAGGAAAATTAATCTTTGGAAGAAATGTCGAGGACTATGCGTAATGAATACTCTCTACCTCGATACTTTTGGGCCGAAGCAATATTTACAGCATGCTATGTGATTAACTGGGTTCATGTTCGTAGAACTCATCTTAAAACCCCGTATGAATTATGGAAGGGCAAAAAGCCAAATATAGCTTATTTTCATCCTTTTGGTTGCAATGTATTTATCTTAAACAATGGTAAGGATAACTTGGGCAAGTTTGATGCTAAATCCGACTCCGGAATACTTCTTGGTTATTGTACAAATAGCAAAGCATATCGCGTTTATAACATTAGAACGAATAAAGTTGAAGAATCCATTCATGTTAAATTCAATGATATGATCTCACCCCCGAGAAAGGTAGAATATTTTGATGATGCAGGTACTTTTTCGGATCCCTCAACCGAAGTGGAGAAAAATTTGGAAATCGAAACGAACACAATCGTTGATTTACCGAAAGATTGGAAGACCATCAAAGACTATCCACAGGATCTCGTGATTGGAAATATTGAAGACGGTGTTCAAACCCGAAGGAGAACCACCGAATTTATGGCTCATTGTGCTTTCGTATCCGAAATAGTTCCCAAAAATATATCCGAGGCTCTTGATGATGAAAGTCGGGTGATGGCAATGCAAGAGGAGCTTGTTCAATTCATGCACAATAATGTATGGAATTTAGTTCCCGCTCCTAAATATAAAACTATTATCGGAACTAAATGGGTGCACAAAATTAAGAGTGACGAAGACGGTTATCCAATTCGAAATAAATCTCGTTTGGTCGCTCAAGGGTATAGTCAAGAAGAAGGTCTTGATTATGAATAAAGTTTTGCTCCCGTGGCTCGAATCGAAGCCATCCGCTTGTTATGTGCATTTGCCGCCCACAAAAAGATCAAACTATTTCAAATGGATGTGAAAAGTGCATTCTTGAATGGCTACATTCAAGAAGAAGTCTACGTCAAGCAACCTCCCTGTTTTGAAGATCATCAATTTTCGGATCACGTCTACAAGCTTAACAAGGCACTCTACGGGTTGAAGCAAGCACCCCGAGCATGGTATGATCGTTTAAGTCAATTTTTAATTACAAATGACTATAAAAGAGGTAAAGTCGATAATACCTTGTTTGTGAAAATATTGAATGATAATATACTTGTTTGCCAAATCTACGTTGATGACATTGTATTTGGAGCTACTAATGAATCTCTGTGCCAAGATTTCTCTAATCTTATGAAAGGAGAGTTCGAGATGAGTATGATGGGAGAATTAACGTTCTTCCTCGGGCTTCAAATCAAGCAATGCGAAGATGGAATCTTTATCCATCGAACGAAGTACTCAAACGATCTCCTGAAGAAATTCAAAATGGAAAGTAGCAAGGTGATTTCAACGCCAATGTCTTCATCATTAAAGCTTGAAAAAGATGAAAATGGCAAATCCGTAAATAAAAAACTATATCGAGGTATGATCGGATCTCTGTTATATTTGACTGCATCTAGGCCAGACATAATATTTGCTACATGTTTATGTGCTCGATTCCAAGCTAATCCCAAGGAATCACATTTAATTGCTTGTAAACGCATTTTTCGTTACTTAAAAGGAACTATCGGACTAGGTCTATGGTATCCTTCTTGCTTGGATTTTAACTTAATTGCATATAGTAATGCAGATTTCGGCGGATGTAAAATTGATAAAAAGAGTACTAGTGGTACGTGTCATTTTATTGGATCATGTTTAATATCTTGGGGAAGTAAAAAGCAAACCAGTGTAGCATTGTCTGCAGCTGAGGCCAAATATGTTGCTGCAGGGAGCGCCTGTGCTCAGGTGTTATGGATTAAAAATCAACTCCGCGACTACGGCATATATTTTGAAAATACCCCTATTATATGTGATAATACCAGTGCGATTAATCTGAGTAAAAATCCTGTGTTGCATAGTAGAACTAAGCATATAGACATTAGACATCATTTTCTACGCGATCATGTTCAGAAGAAAGATATTTGTTTAATTTTTGTCGGGACGAAGGACCAACTTGCTGATATTTTTACAAAACCACTTCCCGAAGAACCGTTTAATTCTATTCGTTTACAACTTGGTATGGGACATATAGACAATTTTTGAAATAAGTTTTCTACTCAAGAAATCAATATACTTGAATCACTTCATTCGCTAGCGCGCGCTAGCTTCATTTTTCTTAACGCGCGCTAAATATCGCTTTCGATAGCGTACGCTAACCGTTTATGCCTTGGGTGCGCTAATTAAAATCCTTCGTATTCCAAATCAGCTACTGGACAGTCCAATGAGCTTCCTATTTTCACCTAACATACGCTAACCTTATGTTTCTAGCGTACGCTAATTAAAACTCAGTTGACTATATAAACTCCGTACGACCCAGAAACACTTTCATTCCTTCTTAACGTACGCAAACGCAGAAATCCTCTTTCAGCAAAAAACCCTAGCCGCAAAATCCGAACCATCATCTTTCGATTTCTCCGTCAAATCTTGAAATTTCTTCAGATTCATGTCTAGCAAGGGACGCAAAGCCATGAAAAAATCCTACAAATGCTCTCGCAACACCAAATACGATGCGACCCGATTTGTCTCCTACACCGCATCGAAGGTGTTCTTCGATATTCTTCCTCAGGAGAATCTTACCGACTGCTACTTCTTTAACTTCAGCAGTCTCGAATGAGCAAAGGTCAGTATTCGTTAGTTCTTTGAAGCTTTAGGGATAGCCCGGTTTGTTGAGTGCAAGGAAATCATTTACCCTTCTTGTGTCCGCGAATTTTATGCTAATTTGCATTTGGGTGACGGTGATGGTGGATTTGTTCTTGGTAGTCTGGTGAAAGGAATAGTGGTGAAGATTTCCTCAGAAATACTTCACGAATTATTTGGTTTATCGAAGGATGGTTATGATTGTTGTGGAAAAACAATTGACGAAGAATCACTTGTGTCTGAGAGAGATGTCGCCGACTTTCTGTGCTCGAAAACGGTCATCGAGGTTACGGATGACGTTTTCGAAAATAATGATTTCGGAATTCACATTCGCTTGTTGTTGGCTGCACTAACCAAATGCTTGATGCCGAAGGTTAACACCCAACACAAATTCGTGGGAGTGGACAAAAATGTGGTTTACCGAGTGTTGAAGGACGACAAGGTGGACTTTACGGTAATTGTGTTGAACTGGATGAAGGCAAAAGAAGATTCCTTTCGCTCAAAGCATTACATGTCGAGGACTTGGAAATCAGGGCTGCCTTTTGGTTCTATACTCACGGTGATCTTCCGTCACTTCCATGTCGAGTTGTCTAGTGAGGCATCCGTTTCGGTGTCTCGAGGACACGAAATCAGCAACCTCACCCTCAAAGCTTTGCACTACGTTGAAACATTTAATAGAGGATGGGTGCTATTACCGTATCTTCGAGAAGACGATCAAGTGCCGAAGGGGACGCGAATGCCAACTCCAGCCGAACGTGTGACTCACCGAGGACCCCATACACTTCGGGAGATGCAAACCAGAAATTTCGTCCGCCACCCGAAGACAAAAGGCAAGCGACCGATGAGAGACGTCATCACGGAGGAAGAAGAGAGTGATCTATGCGTAGCATCGAGACCTCTCAAATGGAAATCCGAGAGGATGTTCGGTCTCTTTGCTCGGAAGTCGGGTCTCTTCGTTTGCAAGTCGGGGAAGTTCGCGGGCTGATCTCTGAGTTCATTCGATACACACATCCGTCGTTCCCATTCCCATCCTCCTCTTCCGATCCAGCACCCTAGAGTCTAGGAATTTGATGCTTGATTGTAGAAACATATCTTTCGAATGGCCTCTATGTTTCATGTCTTGAGTATTTGTATTGCTTGAACTTTGTTTTAATGGAATTTGCATTTCGCTTCATTTGGTTGGTTGAAGTTTGGCATTTGCTGTTTACGTGATTTCGTTTTTGTTCATGTCATTTTCTTGGTATTATGCAACAATTCAGGGGGAGTTCCTTTTTGTTTATGTAAAAAAGGGGGAGAATACTTTAAAAACCGAAACGCACTAATATATCGAACAAGTTACCTTGATTCGAAGCTTTTAAAAATGTTTTTGCAGGTATAAATTAAATGTTTTGACATCATCAAAAAGGGGGAGATTGTTGACTCAAAAAGTATTTTGATGATAATTTCATTCAAAACATTTAATAAAATCAAACTCAGCACGTTGTTATATTGAAGGAGCAAAATGGACTTAGCGCACGCTACCTATACCAGAGTAGCACACGCTATCGAGGAATATATATACAGCCTAGTCAGTTAGCTGCAGTCCAGTGAAGTTACCTGATGGATAGCGCACGCAAGATCTTCAACATTTGCGCACGCTAATTCACTAATATTAGCGCACGCTATAAAACAATATTAACGCACGCTATAGCATCTCCAGTCAGAGGACAGTAAGGTCTGGAAATAAAAAAGAAAAGGAATTGCGCGGGCTAAGGACAATAATATACGTACGCTACTATAAGGAGTTAGTGCACGTTACTCTGCATGACTTGCACACGCTACAGGATAACATGGTTAGTAGTCCAGTAGCCACTGTACTCAAAATCAGAAGGCCTTTACGTATGCTACACAGGGTAACATACGTTACTAACGAAAACATTTAGCGCACGCTACAATATATTATTAGCGCATGCTACATCAGTCAACAGCTTACCGTTGGAGTTTCTACCGTTGGGAAAGCAGGAGTCAATGAAGATCCGTGAAATCTGGAAAAGCTGGAATTAATTAATACTAGCGCACGCTATGCATGATTGTTAGCGCACGCTAAGTTCAAATTTAGCCATTTGACAAAGAGATGTTGGGGAGACAAACCAACACTTTCAAAGTCAATATTGAAGACCTGTTGACCAACCGATAACGCACGCTACAAGTACATGACTAGTGCACGCTAGCCATATTATTTTACCGTTGGAACAGTTTTGTGACCGTTTAGAAAGGCCAAGTCAGAATCGATTGCGCACGCTAGATGGTATTATTAGCGCACGCTAATAATACAATTTTCAGTATTTGAAGAATGGTTGGCACCTATAAATACCCATAGGACTTGGGTATCAAATACACAACTTCAACCATACAAGCATACAAGCATACAAGCATTCTTGAGCTCAAATTACTACTGATTACTACATTATAAATTGTGAGAAGAAAAGATACAAGAGTGATTCACATTGTAATATTCATTATACATTGTATTCTTTTCATTGGTTGTGAGTGTTGCATCACTTACACTTGAGCGTAAGAGAAACGAATCAAGAGTCACTAATCCGGTGTTATTAGGATCTTTGATCCGGCATCGTTAGGATTATACTCCCATATTCGTATAGTGAGGATTATCTAGTTCCTATATAACACTAGATAAACAAAAGTTTACATTGAGAGTGGTTGAGCTTCGACCAATATAAGACAAGCGGTTGTAACGGTTGTGTACTCGGACCGATCGAAGACGAGTCAAGTTTGTGGTTGTTCTTGAGCCAATAGAAAAGGAAGTCGGAGAGAGGACGTAGGCAAGTTCACGAACCTCTATAAATCTTTGAGTCTTTATTTTCCGCACTATTTTTCATTTATTCGCAAGAAATTTCGTTATTCCGCATTACCACTATTCAACCCCCCTTCTAGTGGTAAATTTATCTCTTCAGTAAATCCCCCCTAAATTCGATAGTTTACTACATGTATAATTACTAAGTCATGATGTATCTTAATAATATTTGTTTATAATATATTCTACATTTAGTTTAACTTTATTTTACATATTTTTTTTCGTAAATTAAAATCTGAGTCAAATAACAAATAATTAAAATTTAAGTGGGATCATGAATTACCTAATGGGCCGTGTGTATCAACACTTACACATACGAACTCACTAATGGACTCAAACCCAATATAATAAAAAATATATTTTCTGGAAAAAAATTATATTTCGAAAAAAAAATTATTTTCTGAAAAAAGAATATTTTTTAAAAGAAATGTATTAGCCAAACACTTTAATAATTTATAAGCTATTTGTTTAATATGAAATATATTTTAAAAGAAATGTTTTATTCAAGTAAATAGAGGGGCATTTTCGTCTTTTTAATAGAAGTCAACACCAATTCAGATTTTTGTCCTTCGCTGTAATTTATGAAACAATAGGGACTAAAGTGTAAAGAGGCCATCTAATAGGGTAGTTGGCTGTAATTTTCCCATATATATATATATATATATATATATATACATATATATAATATATATATATATAATATATATATATATATATTTGTGGGCAATCCGAAGAGAGTTTGTGGCATTTGTTCCTGGAGGGACCAGTGGCGCGCGAGGTCTGGGATTTTTTCCTCCGGGAATTTCGGATGAGGCGACCTGGTACAACTGTTATTCGTCTTTGGTTGGGCTGTTGGGGAGGCGGAACTCCTTCAAAAATGCAGGCGAAGTTCGGAGTGTGCCTGCTCGTGCTTATATTTCTGTGGAGGTGCCCCAATGCTGCAAAACACCAGGGAATTCCGGTGACAGCTGGTCGAGTCATCAGCCTGGTTTTTGATCATTTGAGGAAGGCTGATTTCATGAATATTTTGGATGTTCATTTTTGGAGGGGAGAACGACTGGTATGCGATCGGTGGGGGCTGAGAAGGGGAGCCGCAGGGGTGCCACAAACAAGATTGGTTATTTGGCGTTGTCCGGAAGTTGGTTGGGCAAAATTGAATTGCGATGGTGCGTCTCGGGATAATCCGGGAGTTGCCGGGTCGGGCTATATTATCACAGATTGGCAGGGGTCACTGGTGGCGGCAGGCTTTGGTTTTCTTGGAAATCAAACAAATGTCTTTGCCGAACTTGATGCAGTTGTCCGGGGTTTGAAGCGGTGCCAAGACCTGGGCATCCATAAAATTTGGCTTGAAATTGATGCTCAAGTTGTTGTCGCTATGTTCATGTCATTAAAAGGCAATTGGAAGTTGTCTGCTCTTCTCAACAGCTTGGCTAACTTGAAAGAAAACATGGAGGTCCGAGTCTCACATATTCTCCATGAAGGAAACATGGCTGCGGACGTTCTTGCGAATTTTGGGATAGATGAGCAGAGGTCAGGGGACATTTTGGCCGCGCAAGAGGTGTCACGGTTGCTTGGGATTATTCGCCTAGATGCCTTGGAGTTTCCAAATGTTAGAATTAGTTAGAAGCTGGAGGGAGGCCACGATGAAGATAGCTTTATATGGTTCATTTTGGAAGAACTGAGTAATTTGCTGAGATTGTGCTTGCTGGATCGATCAGAGGAGTTTGTGCTCTTGGGGACGGTCATTTGAGTTTTCTAACGCAAAGGGTACCGAGGCCTGTAGATTTATCAGCGGTTGTAGACTTCAGGTCAATTTTAGAGAAGTATAATTGCAGTGGTGAACGTGTAGAAGGAGTTTCGGTGCTGAAATGTGATTTCGATCAACCGATTTTCTGCTTGGAAAGTCGACCAGGTTTTTGTTCCGTACCCCAATTTTCCCACAAGGGCAGTCACCGGAATTCTATGACAGCTGCTTGTGTGACTACCTGTCCAAGATAGCAATGGAACAATTCTAACAGAGCAGGCCATTATGGAAAATTCACATATTCAAATACCCCCACAAGGACTGCAGCTGGGAATATTGTTTTCAAACTACACAATGCACTTGGGGATTGTAACACCCCAAACTAGGCGGATATTACAATGCCGTGGACCCCCGACTGGGACCCACCAGGCTAATGAAAATGAGTAAATTACGCAAGGTAAATGTAGTACCGAACCACATTACACAATTAATTACTCCGATAAGGAGTTTCATACAACACGCCCAGGATGATACTGAATACAAGTCTATTTTATATGGAGATAAAATATACAATACTGAGTGAAATGAATATTCAAACGGAATGTCTGCAGCGGAATAAATGAAGGAAACATAAATGACTGAAAAGACTGGGGCCCCCTACTAGTATCACTGGGACTCCTCATCGTCACCGTGCTCTCCCCTTGCTTTAGCCTTGCCATGACCTGAAAAACAGTATCCCCCAACGGGGTCAGTTACACAGAACAACAATCCTCAAGAGTTGAATATACACAATCATGAGTTATCCACAGTTATACAATATCCTGTCGAAACATACGCAATCAAACATGCTATATGAATCAACAAATGATACGGCTCAAAGGAATGGCGCCACACTACGTCCGGGATGGAAATGTGTCCATGCACAAGCCACCAACGAGTATCGATCGAATACACGTGTGGTCTTGTACCTAATCAGTCTCACGAAGCCATCAACTCGTGTGCACAGTCCAATGTGAGGCCACCAACCAACACACGACTATAATGTGCCCGACATGAAAATCCTACACATACCAACCGCACGCCAAGATGACCCGAATGCCACAATATGACAAAAGTGACAACGAAAATGAATCATGACTCACCAAGATTAAATGATGGTGAAATGAATGACAGCTTAATGAAATGATTGGAACCGTCGTTCCTTATGACTGAGGTGATTAATTGACAATGACAAGTTTTGATACGGTTAATACAATGATGAATGAGTTACGATTATGAATGAACAACCTCAAAAGGAATGAATATCCTTTTAACCGAGTAAGAATTAACTTACACAATACCGATGAAGAATGTCCGTCCACGAACAACGTCCTAAATGAAATGCCGGTCGCTCGAACAACCTTGAATAACAATAATTACCAACAACCGTTCAATACACGTATCAAGCAACTAAACACGACTAACCCAAAGGTCGAAAACAACGAAAATCAAACTCATAGGGGCATTCCAACGAATACGTAACCCACCACACGACTTCGAAAATGTCCAATCCCGAATATATCGAAACAAACACCAAAATGAGTATATATCGAAACCAACACCTTCATAATTTTGATGGGGCCATCCTGTATTACAAATATCATCTCTTCGTGCATTGCTTCAAGATGAGCCTCCATCTTGATTCTCCAATCATCAAACTCATTAATAGAGAACATAGGAACTTTGTTGATCATTAATATATCCATATGAGAATGTAGGAATGAAAAATATTATTTTATAAAAATAAGTGATTTTGGATCTGATTCGGTTAAAAATACGATTGATTCTTTTTAGAATCAACCGCTCTGATACCACTTGTTGGCCACTAAGTATACAGGATACAGTTTGGAAAGTGTTTTAAACAACAAGCTGTACGGTTTTTAAATCTGAGTGCATAGCGGAAGTCTTTAATACAGTATGTTGCTGAGGATACAACAACTATGTGTGCAGTGTATTCTTAAATAATCACAATTAACAAAACAATAAATACAGAAGGTAAATAACACAATATTTAAAGTGGTTCGGGGTAAACCCCTCTACGTCCACTGGTCCTCCACACAGGAGTAAAAAGTTTATTATAATTACCGCGTACACAACTACATAATTATAACCAAACCTAATCAATATATCGTTCACACATATTGATATAAAGATCTTAGCTTTCAACCGTTCACACAGATTAGTTTGAGCTAAGACGTGACTGCTTCATCACACACAGTTCTAAAGCTTCATCTTCTTCAATGCAAGTCCGTCACACACAGTTCGGGAATAGCAAGGATTCTCAGTCCACACAGGGCTGATGGGTTTGTTCAAGGGTTAGAACAATATTTGAACAACAGGTTTGGCTTTCTGTGCTTTATAGCAGATGATGTGTTGTTCACGGTTTGAGCACTGTATATATCTCTTCTATCAGAATAGCAGAAAGCTTTGGGAGATATGTTTTGCTCTGAATATTCCTGTAAGCACTTGATGGTTTGTAAGTCGTGTATCTGTATCTGTATGATCTTCAAACTCTGGAGATATATATAGCCTCTGAAATATATCCGTTGAAATATATCCGTTGAGCAAGATTCTGTGAAAACTTGATAGTTGACTTGAATAGACTGAGATCCGGATATGGCGGGATTTGAAGATCTTCTAATGACTTATAGTATTTAAATACTTTATCCTTTAGTATTTAAATACTTCTTTATCAAGCGGTACTTGACATCTAGCGAATACTGAAGATTCCTTCTTGTCCTGTTTGAGGGCTGTATGGAAGGATTGCTGTATTGATGTTTCGAGACAGCTTCCATACTTAGCTTTGCGGGACTCTTTGCTGTATGATAGATTTACTGTATGGTGGGACTACGAGAAGTCTTCGATACAGATTGATACTTGATCAGCTTTTCGATACAGCTATTAGCGGTATGCATGATTTGGCATATTGTCAAAATATTTTGACAACACGATCGATACAGGGATTGTTTATCGCAACAGTTTTGATACTGGGTATTTGTTCTCCCAACAGAAGTCCAAAATACTTCCCCGGCACCAGATTTAAGGAAAAATTCAGAAATTTCCAGTTTCAGAACTGAAATTTCCAAAAATTACGGTATCGCCCCAAAACATAAGAAAATCGTTGTCAGGCTTATAGAGCTATGAATTTAGCTCGGAATTTAACGAAATTTTACGAGATGACTCGTGATGAACCTGTAATTCCAGATTTGTGAAAATTCCATAAAAAATTCGGACATGGTCCCGAAGTTTCGAATTCTTGCATTTTGACCCCAAAATTGTTTTAAAATTGCAATTTCGACTAATATGTCTGGATACCGAACTCCAAATCACTTGAAATCTTATGGATAGTACAGACATGACAAAATATGCACTTTCCAAAGTCCGGAACATTTTATTTTTGAAAATTTCAGTTTAGTCCCCAAACTTTATAAGACATTATAATTTATGCCCAAAAATTCCGATTACTCGATTAAATTCCCGTTTTGGACACAAATAAATTATCCACATATCATATCTTAGTCATGCAACACAAGTTTTATATTTTTGGTAGAATTTTCAATAATATTTAGGAGAAAACATATAACATTCGATTTATCTCAAACTCGACATCCGACTACCAAATCGGTTGTCGTTTAAATTCAGTAAATAGTTATGCATGTTATTGTAAAGGAAAAATGTAAAGAAATATATGAACTTTGCTCTTTCTTTCATTTTGCGCACGACTTTTTAATTTTCCCCATAAAATCACTAACTTTCGATTTCGTTCAATTTTTCCCTAGTCTTAAATTTCGCCCAAATTGAATCTGACATGGCGCTGATATGGAAACCGGGCATGTGTCAACCTCTCTTCCATCCGAAAAATTCAAGGGAAAAATGCACATAAATACCTGAACTTTGCTCATTCTTTCATTTTGCGCGTAACTTTTTAATTTTTTTCATAAAATCACCAACTTTCGATTTTGTTCAATTTTTTCCTAATTTTAAATTCTATAAACATATTTTTAGCTTTTTAATAATACTCTGCTGTTGGAATATTTACCATGCTTTTGAATCTACTGCATTAGCTGCAAATCTGAAAAGAACAAAGTAGGAGACAGATTCGTTAGTGACGCAATCTGCAAACAATATGAGTAGATGTGTGACTAGGCGCCCCTCGCGCGCACAGACACGCACGCGCGCCGCCACTGCCGTCTGTCCGTCCGGACGGCCGGCCGGCCGGCTCGAATCGGGTCGGGTCGGTCGAAGGGCGATTTCGGCGAAATATCTCGGCGTCTCGAAGTTATCTTTTTACTGCAATTTTATTCGGTAAAAATTTATTTTACTGAAACACCTCAATTATAAATTCCGAATTTTGGTTAATTCCGATGTTGCTCATATGTTTTAGTTAATTCCAGGGAGTTCACCTAAATACCATAAGTATAAATTCCGATGTTGCTCATATGTTTTATACTAGGAGGCAGACACTATGCACTGCGGTGGGGGCGGATTTGCTTTAAGGAGACAGAAATTCTAGACTCAACATCGCCCATCTTCGGATTTAGTTCCTTTGACTATGTATATATACTTATTTATATATATATATATATATATATATATATATATTGTTTGCAGATTGCGTCACTAACGAATCTGTCTCCTACTTTGTTCTTTTCAGATTTGCAGCTAATGCAGTAGATTGAAAAGCATGGTAAATATTCCAACAACAGACTATTGTTAAAAAGCTAAAAATATGTTTATAGAATTTAAAATTAGGAAAAAAATGAACAAAATCGAAAGTTCGTGATTTTATGAAAAAAAATTAAAAAGTTACGCGGAAAATGAAAGAATGAGCAAAGTTCATGTATTTCTGTGTATTTTTCCCTTTAATTTTCCGGATGGAAGAGAGGTTGGGACATGCCCAGTTGCCACATCAGCGTCATGTCAGATTCAATTTGGGCGAAATTTAAGACTAGGGAAAAATTGAACGAAATCGAAATTTAGTGATTTTATGGGGAAAATTAAAAAGTCGTGCGCAACATGAAAGAAAGAGCAAAGTTCATGTATTTCTGTGTATTTTTTCCTTATTATAACTATGACATACATCTTTAAAACATGTATATAGGAACTTCAGACTAGTGCATGCTCTATAATTTTCAAGATTTAAGAATCATAGTTCATAAGAAAAACAACTATATATATATATATATATATATATATATATATATATATATATATATTAAGGAAAATATCATAGCATAAATTCCAATATGGTATTTTTCACAAATTTCTCAATATTATATATGAAGAAGGTTCAGATTTAGATCATGCATCACAAGCAAAATAAGAGCTCTTATTGTAAAAGTTTGAAAGAGTTTCACCCACCTCGATTCTCGCCGAAAGTAGTTGATTCTAGGTCCCGTAAATTGGAAAACGATCTTCCCCTCTACCACTACTAGGTTCGTCCGAACACCATACACCCCCAAGATGAGTATTTTGTTTGTATGTGAAGATTATAGTTAGATTAAAGGAGTATTTCAAGAATTTATGGAAAAGAAAGTAACGATTGAGGTTACCTATGTCTTGTTGAATCTTTTCTTCCTCCTTCTTCCTCCTTCCTTTGCTTCGGCCTAACCTCTCTCTCTCTCTCTCTCTCTCTCTCTCTCTCTCTCAATTTTCAGATTTTATTATGTGTGTAGGTGAGAGTGTGTTGGATAGTGGTGCATGTATTTAAGGTGGTGTAAAGGGAACTTGGGAAGAGTAAGGGGTTGAGAAGAGGAATGTAAGGAATGTGAGTGCATGTGTCAAGAGTCTTGCATGAAGACTCTAGAATCCACTCCTTGCACCACTTTGGCCGTCCATTTTGTGTGTTTGTGTGTGTTGTATATATTTTTTTTTGGTATTTTAAGTGTGTAGAATGTTAATATAATTAGTTGGGTATTTATTTAATTGTAGATGGATTAAGTAGTTTGGTTGGCTGTCAACCATAATTCCAAGACTTAGGAATTTTATTATATTGGGTTTGAGTCCATCAGTGAGTTCGTATGTGTAAGTGTTGATACACATGGCCCATTAGGTAATTCATGATCCCACTTAAATTTTAACTGTTTGTTATTTGACTCAGATTTTAATTTATGAAAAAAAATATGTAAAATAAAGTGAAACTAAATGTAGAATATATTATAAACAAATGTTATTAAGATACATCATGACTTAGTAATTATACATGTAGTAAACTATCGAATTTAGGGGGTTTACATCTCCCTTCCTTCAAAGAATTTGCTCCCCAAATTCCTTCTTGAACAGTTCAGGGTAGGATTTCTTCATCTCTTCTTCAGCTTCCCATGTAGCGTCTTCCTCTCTGTTATGCTTTGACCAGACGACTTTAACCAAAGGAATTCGCTTCTTCCTCAATTCGCGTACTTATCGGTCGAGGATCTTGATCGGTCTCTCTTCATAAGATAAGTTATCTTTGATTGGCGGGATATCAGAGGTAAGAATGTGCGCCGGGTCTGGTTGACACTTCTTTAATCTCGAGACATGGAAAACATCGTGCATTCTAGCCAAATTAAATGGTAGCTCTAAGCGATAAGCTAGCCGTCCAATTCTATCTATGATTTCGAAGGGTCCGACATATCGGGGTCTCAGCTTCCCTCCCTTCTTCGAGTTGATCAATCCCTTACGTGGTGATAAATGAAGGAATACTTTGTCGCCCGTGTCGAATTCTAAATATTTTCTCCTTTGGTCTGCAGAACTCTTCTGTCGGCTCTGAGCAGTGCGAATTCGATCCCGAATGATTCGAACCTTATCCATGGCATCTTATACTAGATAAACTCTCGTTATCGAGTTTCGGTTCTGCTTACCCTTTTGTGTCCATCGGTCGTCAATGTCCCAATGTATTGGTGATCGACACTTTCTTCCGTATAATGCTTCATATGGAGTCATCCCGATAGTTGCCTGACAGCTGTTTTTGTAAGTAAACTTAGCTAAGGGTAGGTGGTGACTCCAACTCTTTTGAAAATCCAGTGCACATGCCCGTAACATATCCTCAAGGACTTGTATCGTTCACTCGGATTGTCCGTCCGTCTGAGGGTGTGCTGCAGTGCTGAAACTCAATGCCATCCCAAGTTCTTGATGAAGGCTCTTCCAGAATCTGGAGACAAATCTGGGGTCACGGTCTGACACAATGTCTACAGGTAATCCATGTAATCTAACGATTTCTCGGATATATGTCCTTGCTAGCTTCTGCAGACTATCATTCTTTCTTACGGATAGGAAAAGAACTGACTTTGTAAGTCTATCCACGACTACCCATATTGTGTTATAACCTCTACTGGTTGTTGGTAGATCTGTCACGAAGTCCATCATGATTAGTTCCCATTTCCATTCAGGAATTTTTGACGAAAGAAAGCGCGCCACCTCGACAATGTTGCGAAGAATGCGCTGTTTGTCACCCTTGACAAAGGCACATTCTCTAAGGTAAGGAGCTGTAAATCAGCCAAGGATATCTGGGATAAACTCAAGTTAATTTATGAGGGAACTGAGCTCTCAAAAGAAAATAAAATTTCAAAATTAACTCAGCAATTTGAATCTTTTGAAATGAAACCAACTGAAACACTTGAGAAACTTGACCTCAGATTCACTGGAATTGTTGGTGAACTTGAAACTTTGGGCAAAACTTATACACAAAAGGAGAAAAATCTAAAAAATTTCAGATCTCACCCTGCCCGATGGGACAATAAGACCGCAACTATGCGTGTGTCTTGCAATCTTAATGATATATCTACTTTTGATCTCTTCTCTAACCTCAAAGCTTTTGAGTATGATATTGACAGTAGAGAGAAAGCTGAAGAATCCCCTGCAAAGGTTACAGCTCTAGCCACTGTATCCAACTGTCGACACAGCATGCCCAGCCCATAACCTAATTACAAGAATGCTGACAGCGACGACGACATCCTATCGCAAGAAGAAATGGCGCTCCTCATGCATAAGTTTAAAAAGTTCATCAAGTAGTCTGGAAAGACTCCCTACAGGCCCAAGCCTGTTCACAAGGTAAGTACTGAAACCTCCTCTGGCGACGCTAACCTATGCTATAATTGCAGGAAACTAGGACATTATGCAAACAAATGTCCTCATCCTAAAGTTCAAATGTTGCCGGAAGCCGAGCAACAAGAGAGGGAGGAACGCTCAAGGCCCTGATAGGAGAATCAAAAGCCTCCCCCACACCATGTCAAAAAGACAAGCAAATCAAGTCCACCCTGATGAGCAAATCTTACCTTTCAACCCACATAATTCTGGAAATGCTACATATGGATCTCTATGGTCTTGTAGACCCGGTAAGTTTGGGAGGTAAGAAATACTATCTCGTTATTGTTGATGATTATTCCAGGTATGCTTGGACAATTTTCCTAAGCAAGAAGAAGGAAACAACATCAAAGCTGCCCGAGCTCCTGAGAAAGCTTCAAAATGAAAAAGGGTCGAGTATCGTGTCCATTCGTTCCGACAGAGGTACAGAATTCACTAACCTCTTTATAGAGCAATACTGTTCGGAAAATGGGATACAGCACGAATACTCAGCTTCCCGTACACCTCAACAAAATGGTGTTGCCGAGCGAAAGAACAGGACGCTGAAGGAAGCAACAAGGACAATGATTGCCGCAAACAAGTTGCCACAGCGTTTCTGGGGCGAAGCAACCAATACAGCATGCTACACTCAAAACTGCTGTATCGTCAACAAGCACCACAATAAAACAGCATACGAGGAATGGAACAACAAAACACCGTTAGTTTTGTATTTTCACATTTTTGGATGCAGGTGCTATGTGTTGAACAATGGGAAGGATCAACTTAGAACCTTCGATGAGAAGTCGGATGAAGGAATATTTGTAGGATATTTCTCCGTCAGCAAAGCTTACAGGATCTTTAATAAAAGGAAGCTGACGATCGAGGAATCAGTTCATGTAGTGTTCGACGAACCTCACCATGACCCTACAGGAGTAGAAGCTGTTACTCAGAACATCCAACAACTTTCCATCTTAGATCCACTGACTCCTATAGAACATGTCGTTCACCTAGAAATCAACCCCGCAGCTGTAAGAATCGACGTAGATGAAGCCGATGCTGTACAAGCTGAAGCCAAAACTACAGCAACTCAAGATACAGTACGGGACCCCGAATTAGAACCCGACTGAAGATGGTTGAGAGATCACCTGCAAGAGGTGATCATTGGAAACATTAATGCTGGTGTTTCTACCCATAGGAGAATACAGAGTACACAAGGAAATATACTGTGTGCACAAGAAGAACCAGATACTAAGATATCACCATTTCCTGAATGGAAATCTCAATCCGAGCTTAGAAGACTCAATATGTGCACTATTGCTATATTCTTAGCACAGTCCGAACCTGTTTCTACCATAAAAGCTCTCAACAATTCTCATTGGATAACATCTATGGAAGAAGAGCTTAACGGTTTCGAAAGAAACAACGTATGGTATCTTGTACCCAGACCTACGCATCAATAAGTAATTGGAACCAAATGGGTAATTAGAAACATGAAGGATCGAAATGGACTCATAATAAGGAATAAATCAAGGCTAGTCGCCCAAGGCTATAGACAGGAAGAAGGCATAGACTACGATGAGACATTTGCCCCTGTAGCCAGACTAGAAGCTATTAGGATATTTTCAGCCTTTGCCGCCCATAAGCGCTTCATTGTATACAAAATGGACGTCAAAAGTGCATTCCTTAATGGAGACCTAGCCGAAGAAGTTTATGTTGAACAACCACTAGGTTTTGCCAACACAGACGGCGTAGACCTAGTATACAGGCTAAGGAAAGCACTGTATGGGCTTAAGCAAGCCCCTAGAGCATGGTATGAGACCCTGTCCCAGTATCTAACCAATAATGGATTTGAGAAAGGTGCTGTCGACAAGACCTTGTTCAAAATACAGGAAGGCGATGACCTTCTAATGGTTCAAATTTATGTAGATGACATTATATTTGGTTCAACTAACCTTGCTTTATGTCAAAGGTTCTCTCATCTCATGTAAAGTAAATTTGAAATGAGTATGATGGGAGAACGTAGTTATTTCCTAGGTTTGCAGGTAAAGCAACTGCCTACAGGGATATTCAACCAGGAAAAATACAGCAAGGAGCTTCTCAACAAGTTTGGAATGAATACTTCCAAATCATCGTCAACCCCCATGAGCACTTCCGTGCAAATTAGTGCTGATGAAGCTGGAAAGTCGGTTGACCAATCACTCTACAGGAAGCTTATTGGCTCTCTCCTGCACCTAACGGCTAGCAGGCCCGATATCCAGTTTGCTGTAGGAGTGTGTGCGAGATAACAAGTAGCACCCAAAGAATCACACTTTAATACAGCTAAACGAATCCTGAAGTATATTAAAGGAACAGTCGATGTAGGACTATGGTATCCTAAAGAAGGCCGATTCGATTTAGTTGGCTACAGCAACTTGGATCTCGGAGGCTGCAAGCTAGATAGGAAGTGTACAAGTGGAACTTGTCACTTTCTTGGACCTAGACTTGTGTCTTGGTTCAGCAAGAAGCAATTGACAAACTCACTTTCCACGGCTGAATCAGAGTACTATGCTGGTGGCAGTTGCTGTATGCAGATCCTTTGGATGCAACAACAGTTGTCAGATTATGGTATTGAAGCCAAGGAAACGCCTATTATGTGCGATAGCACAAGTGAAATTGCAATAACGCACAACCCTGTATTGCACTCGCGCACTAATCATATCAACATGAAGCATAATTTCATTAGGAATCATGTTGAGAACAAGGATGTTCGGCTGGAAAAAGTTCATACAGATATCCAGTTGGCCGACATATTCACCAAGCCTCTCGACACAACTAGATTCAACATGCTTCGATAAGAATTGGTATTGCTAGAGCCTGACTCCCTGTAAGTATTTACTATTTATACTCAACAATTGAGGAGGAATGCTGTAAGACCCAAGAATACAGTATCCACCATTAATTATCTGTACACTCAGAGACTTCAATACAACACTGTAGGGAACAAAGTGATATGAATCATCCTACAGCTGACGTGTGCAACAATTAAGGGGGAATACAGTATGACCCATGAATACAGTATTAATCCAAAAGTTGTTGTATGGAATTGAAACCCATACATACCTTTTAAGCGGGGAACGCTGTATCGTCGTGGATACAACATATACTATGGAAAATCAATTCATTATATACTATAATATTTCATTTTAAAACAATTTTTGTCCACGTGCCCTGTTTTCATGTCAAACGTCTTTTACATGAAATGCCTTACACGACATCTGGACAATTGAATCTTAAAAGCCGCGATGTTTCAAATTGTTTAATATATTTTATACCGCCGTTTGAGGCATTAAGGGTAATATGAAATGTCAGAAGTGGGACCCGCTCCTATTTTAAAATTCAATGGATAAGTGTACCAGTTACACTCAGTCTATCATAACCGTTCATTTTAAACACCGGTTCCCATCCCTTAAATCTGACCATTCGTTCTCTAAAAACCCTTCTTCGCCGCCTACTATAAAAGGACTGTAAATGCCATTTGAGACTCTTTACGCCTTCTGCATATATTAAGATTTCTCGAGCATTCAGCCTACAAGATTTCTCTGTGTTTACTGCATTTTTCTTGAATCTTTTTCACCGTTCCTTGAGAAATCATCAATGGCGTCTACCCAGACATCTTCCACCTCTCTCAAGAAATCACTCAACTTTATCGATGGACGGATCTTCTCCAGATCTATTGTGCTGGAATGTATTCACGCCGAAGGCATTGACTTTGATGCCATGGAGTTCGTCATTACAAGAATCCGTCAGCAAGGCCTCTACCGCCACCGCCGAAAAATATGACGTTCATCTAGTTAAGGAATTCTACCTCAACGCCGTAGTTCGTTTTCTGTCACTGGCTCAGGGAGGTTATGTCGCTGACATCACAGCAGTTATCCACGGAGTGGAGATCCGCGTTAACCAAGAGCTTCTCCAGAACATATTCAGGCTACCTGCTGATGGCCTGACCATGGAAGATCTTGAGACCTTTGGGTCCCAAGAACTCTTGACCCAGTATTATGGCTTATTCACCGGTTCAGCAACGGTGGAAATGGTTCATACCACTTGCCATAAGAAAAATTTTTGTTTACCTTTTTTTTACTTGATTTTTGCTGCCGTATTATTGAGAACCGAACAGGTGCTTTTGAGATGTGCACCAATCTCAAGTTTAGGATGATGGTCGCGATAATGACCTGCGAGAAGGTCAATTGGTGTCAAATCATCTTTAAGCGTCTGCAGGAAGAGGTGTCTAAGCCTGCTTCGCAGAAGAAATCGTATAGTTTGTTTTTGAACCATATTTTGACGAAGTGCGGACTTCCGCAAACCGCAGAGGCAAAGAAAATTAGTTCACAGATTCTTAGGAGGCGTCAGGCCTACTGCCTTCAACCAGAGCATCATGATTTCCAACATACCTTTTATCCGAAATTTGCCGCTATCTGTCAAACCGAGGGATGTTTCTTTTATGTCCCAAAGTGTTGAATCATCGAAGAAGCGAAAAAGATCTGTAATATCCTAGAATTTCACTATGATTTTTTCGCATTATTTTATCTGGGATGTACTGTACAGAGTGGGACCGACACGATATGAGTGGATAATTTTAGAAACCATGACAGTCGTGCCAATATGTCATCGAGGTTATTTTGATTCTAGGATATTACATGCTTGGTGTGTTTTTCGATGTAGGATATACCGTATGGGTATTTGTATGATTGCCGTACTTGGTCGACAGTTGTAATTGGGGGTATCGTGCATCAGACGTACCGTACGAAAATATTTTCGGGATTTCGTATATGTGTTCAGTATTATCGTATGTTCGCATTTGTTATGTCGAGATGTTGGACAGGAATTGTTGGAAATGGCTAAGTATGGAAGCCATTACCTACGTTATGTGTTGAATCTTACGTATATTATATTGGTAGAGTTACGTACGTTATGGCCGAGACATTACGTACGTAACATGGGAATCATACGATCAAGTCGTGGTCGGCAGGTGGGACCCTGTGTCGACAACTTTCGGCGGAGGATGTTGACAGGTGAGTCAACGTACGTGTTACGTACGTTATACAAGACGTGTTACGTACGTAACACGACCATTGTACTGTAGCAAGTCAACGTACGTATTACATACGCAACGGAATAAGTGTTACGTACGTTACGGGGCGGCTGGCCGAGTCATGGCCGAGAGGACCTGTAGTGGCCGAGCATGGTCGGCAGTGACTCACAGGGATGGCCGATCACGGTCGTGATGACTGTTGGGATGGCTGGGCGGCGATTACGCACGTAAAGCGGTGGCGATTCTGACCGTAGGGCGATGCGTCGTAAGCCGGCTCTGATTACGTACATAAGGGTGTCGACTAGACTAGACAGAAGGTTAGGCCGCGGCCGGCTACGTACGTAAGCCCCGGTCGGTTACGTACGTAAGGTGCCGGCAGGTCCCGCCTATATAAGGCTTGGACCGAGCCATCTGCTCATTTTCATGTTTTCTCTTCGTCTCTTCGCGATTTCTTCAGCAAAATGGATGGTTTTGAGTAGAATCAACTTATAACAACATGTTTTGGAAGTTGGAATCATGGATTAACATCATATTCCACCCGGATCGAAGGTAAGAACACATGAACTTTTGGTTTTTGGATGTTCTTGAGGTTTCTTGGTGTTTTGGCCGATTTGCTTCGTTTTGATTCAGATTATTGATAGAACTTGATTGTATACTCGTAATCATTCAATACTCTTGAAGTTTTATGGAACAAATTCGAGTAATTCTTCGAATAAACGATTAAATTGGACTATGCCTTCAAAGTGTTCGATGAAATGTCTCAACGAGTAGAACTTGGAAAATTCTACACATTTTCGTATGAATGAAGGTTGAATTGATATTGTTGTGATGATTCTTGGTATTTATGAGAATTTTGTTAAGGGAAGAAAATGAATTGGTGATCAAATGATTCGATTATGTTGTTATGATTATGGAATCATAGTATTCTCGATGTTCTTGGTAGTTTGTTGCGATTCATGATTTTATGAGAAGTATATATGTTGAAGACGTCGTTAGGACCATTGAACAACAAATTTCGGCTTGTGTTCGTGTTGTTAAGAGTTGATACGGTTTGGTTTCGAATGATCGAGATGTCGTTGAACCATCGAGTTTGATTAGTTGGTCATTCCGGTTGTTGATTGTTATTGAACGTATCGTTAATCGATTATTGCATTAGGTTGCGTTTAGTGATTGTTGAAGTTAACTGTTGTGCTGCGGACGAGTCGGGGCTGAGGAGCTTGTAGATGAAGACGACAGGATTGATAGCGGCTTCGTCGAATTGGTATCAAGGCATGTTATGCTTGCTCAGTTCATAATGTTAATAAATGATTTCATTTTCATTTCATTTATGATTCATATAGCAATGGTATTATGGTATATGAATTGACGGAATGGTGGTATGTATGGTATTTTTGGACTAGGATAAATCATAATGCATATGATTTTAAGGATGTCTAGTGGAAATGGGAACGTGAATTATAATTGGTCCATTATATGAGAAGTTAGATATCAAGGCTAGTTATCCTGCCGATGTTGAACTCGGGATGGTGATTTGGTATTAGTAACGGACTGTATTGCATTTTGGATTTTTCGGATAAACCATGTATTCGTTCAGGGCGGTTGGTCGTGCAAAGGTTAGCGTCTCCAGCTTGAGGTAAATTAATAATGTTAGATTATGATAATCACCATGTTGCATTATTGCATGTGTGTGTTGATATTTCATGCGGTGAATGTGCACCATTGTTGTTACGTTTTGTGATGTGCTCTTTCTTTGAGCCGTAATCTATGGGGCCGATGTGTTGGGGATAAAACCTGTATGGTACCCGAATGGAAATGTGTTAGGGGATAACACCTAAATGGCACCTACGTTCCGGAGTATTCCTGTGAGATGCTTCCGTGACCCTTGGCTGCTGCCTAGGGGTTTATGTGTTAATATTATATGCATTGTTGAGCATGATGTGGACTGTTGTCTGATGGAAATACAACATTGTGGCCGTGTCGGTCTTTCATGATCGAGTTACTATTGCTCTTTTGGGAAGTCTTCTAATCCTTGATGGATATGCGTTTCTTCGAGGTTTGTTGTCATGTTGTATCGTGGCATATCAGGAGTCCGATACGTTCTGATCGTTCATGTGTAGGATTTTCGGGACGGGCACGTGTAGCATATGTCGGTTTCGACCTCATATTGAACCGTTCACACGAGACGTACTTCGTGAGGCTGATTAGGTACGAGACCAGACGGGTACCTGATCAATACCGTGGTTGGCTTGTACACGGACACATGTCCGGATCGAGCGTATCGTGACGTCCATCTTGAGTCTTATTGATTGGTCGTTCACAGTCCATGTATAATTGGATCTGTTCGATATTCGGGTTGTCTTTGAAATCCCATATATATGATTTATATATGGTTGACGATTTTATTCTCTCGGGTATCTATCCCCGTTGATCCTTTTCTGATCTTGTTTGGAGTTACCTTATCGATGGTTAACTTGTTTGTTATCGATCCTTTATTAATCTCGTTTGGAGTTTCCCCTATCATTGGTAGTCTCGTTCGTTATTGATCCTTATTGATTCCGTTTGGGAGTTTGCCTTACCGTTGGTATTCTCGGTTGTTGATCCTTTATTATCCCTATTGGAGTTTACCGTGTCGTCGGTATTATCGGTTGTCTATTCCTTATTGCTCTTGTTGGAGTTTACCGTGTCGTCGGTATTCTGGTTGTCGATTCTTTATTGATCTCGTTGGAGTTACCGTATTGTTGGCATTCCCGGTGGTTGATCTTTCATTGATCTTGTTGGAGTTACCACATCATGGTATTCTCAATCGTGGTTGATCCTTTGTCAACCTTGTGTGGAAATATCATGTCATCGATCTTTCCGTTGTGACGCATTAATTGTTTATCATTAGTGATTGTGTAAACATTCATGTTTTTCATTGATATTCGGGACTTGCTATTGTCTCGGAAAAGTTGGATTACAGGTGTGCCATGTGATATCGGTTTTATCAGGATTGGGA
This sequence comes from Orobanche coerulescens, assembly GCA_033398695.1. Classification (NCBI taxonomy): domain Eukaryota; kingdom Viridiplantae; phylum Streptophyta; class Magnoliopsida; order Lamiales; family Orobanchaceae; genus Orobanche; species Orobanche coerulescens. Next base: position 146,674,157 of record CM065803.1, read on the forward strand.
TCCGATTGTGCGACCCAGCCGACAGAGTTAGTCTTGGCCAGATCATTCTATAATTGAGATATGATAGGTTTGGGAATTTTGGTATCGTTTCGGTTACAGTACAGGTGGTTACTTTTGAATTCATTCATCCCTTGAGGACACGAGGCGTGGATTATGGTAAGAATTGATTTGTAATAGATTGTGACAGGTTGGTAAGGTTACTTCGGTAAGATCATGGGGAATGTTCTTACTCTTTAGATTACATTGATATGTAATTGTTTTTGTGATGTGATCGTTATCATTGTTGAGTATTATGGCTGACCCCGTCGTGGGCTTTATCTTTTAGGTACTCGGAGTTCGAGCTAGTAGCAGTTGTGAAGGGATGAGCTTTCCGGTGATACTGGCTATGGCGTGATTGTTGGGATTGTGTATTCTTTTCTGGTTTTCTAATTCCGCTGCAAATGTAATTAATTGTGTTCTTATCCGCTGCGTGTGTATATTTCAAAATGGCTTTCGGTATTCTTTGAATTGTGTTTTTATCCGCTACGTGCGTGTGTGTACTTTCAAAGGGCCTTCTGGCATTTTTAAACGTTTGCGAAAATGATTTTAGCCTTGTGGGTTCCAATGTGGGGCCCACGGCGCTGTAATATTCCCGTTTGGTGTTGGGGGTGTTACAGAAATGGCATCGGAGCTTGGATTTCGTAAACCCGGGCGTGTGTGTTACGTGGCTCTACCAGTGTGGTAGTAGCGTGACTTTTGAAAATGATTTTCTGACTTTTGAGTCAAACCAATTTTGGAGGTTTCAAAATTTTTGAAATATTTTCAAATTGCTGTATTTGCGATGCCGGTGTGTTAGTCTGTTGAGACTTTGTATGGGAGTCGTATGCTGGTATCACGGAAGATCATCGACTTCACGGACCTGTAAGTATGTTCTTTCAGTTATTTCAGTTTTGATGATGATTATTTGAGTATGGTGTTGTTATTTTGAGATATTTCGGGATTGAGATACTGATTATGACAGGTGTTGAGTTTCGAGGACGAAACTTTTTTAAGTGGGTGTATATGTAATATCCTAGAATTTCACTATAAATTTTTCGCATTATTTTATCTGGGATGTACTGTACAGTGTGGGACCGACACGATATGAGTGGATAATTTTGAAAACCGTGACAGTCGTGCCAGTATGTCATCGAGGTTATTTTGATTCTAGGATATTACATGCTTGGTGTGTTTTTCGATGTCGGATATACCGTATGGGTATTTGTGTGATTGCCGTACTTGGTCGACAGTTGTAATTAGGGGTATCGTGCATCGGGCGTAAATGCGAGAATATTTTCGGGATTTCGTATATCCATTGATGTTGTCGTATGTTCACATTTGTTATGTCGAGATGTTGGACAGGAATTGCTGGAAATGGCTAAGTATGGAAGCCATTACGTACGTTATGTGTTGAAGCTTACGTACGTTATATTGGTAGAGTTACGTACGTTATGGCCGAGACATTACGTACGTAACATGGGAATCAGACGATCGAGTCGTGGTCGGCAGGTGGGACCCTGTGTCGACAACTTTCGGTGGAGGATGTTGACAGGTGAGTCAACGTATGTGTTACGTACGTTATACAGGACGTGTTACGTACGTAACACGACCATTGTACTGTAGCAAGTCAACGTACATATTACGTACGCAATGGAATAAGTGTTACGTACGTTACGGGGCGGCTGGCCGAGTCGTGGCCGAGAGGACCTGTAGTGGCCGAGCATGGTCGGCAGTGACTCACAGGGGTGGCCGATCACGGTCGGCAGTGACTCGCTGGGATGGCTAGGACTGGCCGATTACGTACGTAAGGCAGTGGTCGGTTACGACCGTAAAGGCCAGTAACGTATGTAAGCCAGCTGCCGGTTACGTACGTAAGGGTTTCGACCAGACTGGACAGAAGGTTAGGCCGCGGCCGGCTACGTACGTAAGCCCCGGCCGGTTACGTACGTAAGGTGCCGGCAGGTCCCGCCTATATAAGGCCTGGACCGAGCCATCTGCTCATTTTCATGTTTTCTCTTCGTCTCTTCGCGATTTCTTCAGCAAAATGGATGGTTTTGAGTAGAATCAACTTATAACAACATGTTTTGGAAGTTGGAATCATGGATTAACATCATCTTCCACCCGGATCGAAGGTAAGAACACATGAACTTTTGGTTTTTGGATGTTCTTGAGGTTTCTTGGTGTTTTGGCCGATTTGCTTCGTTTTGATTCAGATTATTGATAGAACTTGATTGTATACTCGTAATCATTCAATACTCTTGCAGTTTTATGGAACAAATTCGAGTATTTCTTTGAATAAACGATTAAATTGGACTATGCCTTCAAAGTGTTCGATGAAATGTCTCAATGAGTAGAACTTGGAAAATTCTACACGTTTTCGTATGAATGATGGTTGAATTGATATTGTTGTGATGATTCTTGGTATTTACGAGAATTTTGTTAAGGGAAGATAATGAATTGGTGATCAAATGATTCGATTATGTTGTTATGATTATGGAATCGTAGTATTCTCGATGTTCTTAGTAGTTTGTTGCGATTCATGATGTTATGAGAAGTATATATGTTGAAGACGTCGTTAGGACCATTGAACACCGAATTTTGGCTTGTGTTCGTGTTGTTAAGAGTTGATAGGGTTTGGTTTCGTATGATCGAGATGTCGTTGAACCATCGAGTTTGATTAGTTGGTCATTTTGGTTGTTGATTGTTATTGAACGTATCGTTAATCGATTATTGCATTAGGTTGCGTTTAGTGATTGTTGAAGTTAACTGTTGTGCTGCGGACGAGTCGGGGCTGAGGAGCTTGTAGATGAAGACGACGGGAATGACAGCGGCTTCGTCGAATTGGTATCAAGGCAAGTTATGCTTGCTCAGTTCATAATGTTAATAAATGATTTCGTTTTCATTTCATTTATGATTCATATAGCAATGGTATTATGGTATATGAATTGTCGGAATGGTGGTATGTATGGTATTTTTGGACTAGGATAAATCATAATGTATATGATTTTAAGGATGTCTAGTGGAAATGGGAACGTGAATTATAATTGGTCCATTATATGAGAAGTTAGATATCAAGGCTAGTTATCCTGTCGATGTTGAACTCGGGATGGTGATTTGGTATTAGTAATGGACTGTATTGCATTTTGGATTTTTCGGATAAACAATGTATTCGTTCAGGGCGGTTAGTCGTGCAACGGTTAGCGTCTCCAGCTTGTGGTAAATTAATAATGTTAGATTATGATAATCATCATGTTGCATTATTGCATGTGTGTGTTGATATTTCATGCGGTGAATGTGCACCATTGTTGTTACGTTTTGTGATGTGCTCTTTCTTTGAGCTGTAATCTATGGGGCCGATGTGTTGGGGATAAAACCTGTATGATACCCGAATGGAAATTTGTTAGGGGATAAGACCTAAATGGCACCTACGTTCCGGAGTATTCCTGTGAGATGCTTCCGTGACCCTTGGCTGCTGCCTAGGGGTTTATGTGTTAATATTATATGCATTGTTGAGCATGATGTGGACTGTTGTCTGATGGAAATACGACATTGTGGTCGTATATGTACGAGTTAGGAACACCAGTAACTACCAGTAAATAAAGAAACATTCATTGCCTTATATTAATGATTTACATAATTACAAGTACAATGCCCTCACTCAATATCCTCTGAGTGGCATTCGAGGGCATACTCCCAACAGTCTCCCGAGTGGTAGAAGCCTTCACTGTCTTGCCACACGTCTTCAAGCAGGCCCTGAGGCAACTGCAAGAAAAACAGGAGTAGATCTTGAGAGAAGAGCAATCAAAGTTACGAGTGTCTGAGGCCAAGACAGCATCTGCTCTGATCGAATCCGGTCCCCAACTTCGAGCCCACGACAAAAATATTAGAGATATGTCGCAGGTGCTCTCCTCCCTTGTTGAGAGAATGTCTAATATTGAGACGAAACAAGATGATGCGTTGCAAATCCTGGAACGCCTTGATGAAAATGTGTCATACCTTGATGATGCCAAAAAGGGGGAAGAATCGAGGGAAGCTGCTAGGAGAACGAGGTTGGAGCAAGAGAAAGAAACGATAGATCCATCTGAAGACTCCATCACTGCAGACATAGCCCGTATCTCAACGCCGAACGTTAGGATACAGGGAGACCGACCAGAATTCCAGGATCCTAAGTATCCTTGGAAAAGCCTAGTCCGAAAGCCACAATCTATGAACCTCCCGGCAGACCGACAGCCTACCGCTGCAGAGATCAAGAACTGGAGGAGAAATAAACTGTTAAGATACTTTATTGTACTTATCAGGGATTCCTCAATTTTCAATAGATGCAGAACGGTAGAGGAAGCCGCAGAGGAGTTCAAGACGAAGCTGGAATATGGATCGCTCCTGCTACAGCTGCACGTGAAATCAAAGCACAAGAATGGTGACTTGGTTACCCACCCAGAGGACTGGATCCTAGTCTTCGATAAATCATATGAAGGTCGAGCCTTATATCTTAATCGAGACAGGGAAGCACATCAAAACTGGTGGAAGTGTACCAAGAATGACCCTAAAAGGCCATGGAGGAATTCAGACTACAGGAGTTAAATTTCCTTGTATTATAATTTTGTAATCTTAATTTCAGAACAGCAAAATTTTGTACTCTTCATTTCAATATCAATAAAATTTTTGCCTATCTTGAAAGATTACAACTCGTAATCTACTGTGTTCTTGTAGGTTCGAACCTAATGGTAAAAACATCCTTTCAACCTATTTCAGAAAACCCTCGTTTCGTTTCGTCGAACCTACCTATTTATTATATCTAACCTGAACCCATCAAACCATTAATAAAATTTTTGAGAGTATTTTCAAATTATATACGAAGTCCTATTCCGTATTACTGTGCCACAAATATAAGTAACCATATTCCATACTTAATCAAAGGACACTATTATCCTCACTAACCGAATGTTATGCGATACTTGTGAAATGCGTCTAATTGATAACTTTAACTGTCCAGGAGCTAAGTGCCAGACGAACAAAGTGCCACGGATGGGTTCGCCTCTAACCCTATCGGGGCAAAGTGCCACATCGGCAGACGGGGCCACCTCTTGAGCCCATACGAAATAGAGAGCCGACCTAAAATCCAGGGGCCACCTCTTGAGTTGTAGGGGCCACCTCTAGAGTTCTAAATTTGTGTCAGGGATGGTTAGACCAACTCTTAGATCGAGCAGCATGGTTGCGGTTTAATAACAAGGCTACCGTCGTATCCTATTCCCTTGAAGCCGAAGGACGGAGTGTTCCTGAGGTGACTTGGTCGTAGACTTGGGGTATAATCGCAATTATGGTGTGATCCGGGCATTGACCCACAGCTAAGTACATACCGACCCCAGATAAGAGATAAGGAAGCACGTCACCAAGCGTGAGAGCGATAAGCTCAAAGGTCAATGTTATAGTGATGGCCCGACAAACGTCCAAGGCTACGGTCATTAAATCAGAAGTCGTGGCAATAGTTAAAGGCCAACTACTGATAACGGCCTAAGACGTTATAAGGAGAGCCTAGAATCCAAAGTCCACATCAGCAGGATTCGAAGTTAGATTGACTGATTGACTGATTGATTGACTCAACATCCGTCCACGGGGACAGGATTATAATATTTCAACTATACAATGATTATTCTTTTATAAAATCACGATATATTTTGTAATCAATTCCAATTTCTTATAATTTGGTAAAATCATGAATCCCAAAATATTTTCAAAGGAAAGTAAGCCACACTCGCATACGATCACCCAATCACTGAGACCTTTTATCTCAGCCTACCATTTTCCTTTTTAAAACCAGAGAATGAGCAACCAACCGAAGACGAAGAGGTTTTCGAGGAAGACACTGAATACAAGACCACCATCAAGACATGGAATTTCTGTTGTTATCCCAACTTGTAATAGTTAATTATGTTTCATACTTGGTTCATTTGGTACATGGAAATTTTCCGCTGCAAACTTATGATCATTGTAATTTCATTTGTCAACTTTTATCACAACGAATCTTAATACATCGGGTTAAGATCGTTGTCTTGAAATACTATCTAATCGTTATTTTGCTTCCGCTATTTATTGTTGCGCTTTTGATCGACCCGCACGTCGCGCCCTCGCCCATCCCGTTGTTGGGGGCGTGACAGATACTGATAGTAATATATGTCGATAATATTTCAATTGTATTGCGTTAAATTTTGAAATTCTGTATGTAATGAAACTACGGATCAAAATATGTATAAATACGTAACAAATACCAACGGTATTACTCAATCTATGTGGAAAGGTGTTTACTACCTATTGTATTCATAGATCATAAGATTGTTGTGTAACTTCCTATTTCATCTATGTGGAGGCAAATAGACTTAGAAGGATTACCTCCACTTTAGAACCATCTAAATTTAGTGTTGTTTATTTGTTAACTTTCATGTTTGCACCCCTACAAATTCTTAAAATTTTAGCCTCCAACGATTCCACTATTTCTTCCATTCCTCACTACTCGTCTCAAGCTCTTTGTGATCCTCACTCAAAAACTGCCATGGAAGATGAGCTTTAAGTTCTTCATTCCAATGGTACTTTAGAACTTATACCATGTTCTCACACAGTCGATGTCATTGGATTGAAATTGGTGTTTCATCATAAGTTCCGCTCTGCTAGATCTTTAGAGTGTTATAAGGCTTGCCATGTTTTTCCATCATTCACCTTGCAGCTCGAACTTGACTATGAAAAAACCTCCAGTCAGGTGTCAAACTTGATACTTTCACGTTTTCCAGGATTGCCCTTTCTCGCTCTTGGGCAATCCATCAGGTCGATCTTAAAAATGCTTGTTGGCAAAAATAATACAGCCTTGTTTTGATAATTGCCACCATATAGCATAAGGCCTTCAAAGTCAGCATTTCGCTAATTATGGAAGCTGTTAGGAAACTTCAGGCAACCTGTCCATATAACATGAGATCTTCCTGCATAGTCCGTTCCTATAGTGCCTACATTATTATACAACAGAGATGAAGATAGTTGGATAGAGCAATCTTGATGTAGGTGTTTTATTTTGGAGAAGTAAAATACATATCCAACAGGACCAAAGAAAAGCCTTAAACCATTGTGTAATAAACATTGTGTATTCATAAAGTATTCACGGTTAAAGTCGCATTTAATGCTGAAGGACAGCACTTAATACGGCCAAAAGAGACTACAGTCTGAACGCGCTGAAGATTATTTAATGTTATGTCAAAGAGAATGTATGAAGTATTTAATGCGAATCGCCTTTAATTCAAACATTCTGTAGCCGCCAATTAGAGATGTCTCAATCTCACCAACCGGCCAACGACTACATTTATAACGGATCTATTTCGAAGGTTATAAATAGCCCCAAGCAGACAATCTGAATATCAAGTTAAGAAAGAGCAGTATTTTTCCTGAGCATACAACATTATCAAAGTGAAGAAATATATAGTCCTCAACGAAAACCGCATATTGTAGAGCGAACGATCATCAAAGTATACAGCTACTGTTTGAACTTGTTCTACCCCATATTTACATTGAGATCAACCTTAGCCCTATGTGGACTAAGTCATTGCTAGTTCCGACCTGTGTGGGAAGAATAGCATTAAAGATGAAGCTTCGATCTGTGTGATAAGAAGCAAGTCGAAAAGAGCCAAAGCCAATCTGTGTGAATGGCCCAAGCTGTTGTCACTATATTAATTTGTGTGAACGATATAGGGACAGTTTTAGTAAAACTCACGTAGTTGTGTACATAGTAATTTTAATAAACATTTTACTTCTGTGTGGAGGACCAGTGGACGTAGAAGGGTTCACCTCAAACTACTTATATCTGTGTGCATTTTACATTCTGTCATTACTATTTTCATATCTACATGTGATTTAAAGTATACATATTGTGAAAACCCTGTACGCATCAAGCAAACAGGAGATTACCTAGTTGCTGTATTTACAACAACTCATTATTAGTCTTCTTCTACGCAAATAACTTCGAAAAAGATAAAGTTTATTCAAACCCCCCTTTCTACGCTATTTACTGTATACCCTATGCCCAACAAGTGGTATCGAAGCTGGTTTATAGTGTCACTGATCTGAAAACCCAGGCCGAATCAGTGGAATTCCTTCGGGATATTCACGGTAAGGTCTCAGAACTTGACAATGCCAATAAGGGGGAAGAGTCGAGAGAGGCTGCGAGGAAGTGGAGGCTGGAGAGAGAGGGAAATGAAGGCTACACTGTAGTAAAGTGTTGCTACTGCCATTAGACGACTGACCGGACCCGGGCTAGGTTAAGGAGCGAAAGGCTACAGGGTAACTAGTTCTCGACCTGAGTTCCAGGATCCCAATTTTCCTAGAAATAGAGGATAAAGCATATATGTGATTTATGGCTAAAGAAATAGAGAAAGATGATGACAGCGATGCCGGGGTAAGCTCAACCTCAACTATTCCTACAAACGCATCTCATACGTTTGAAAATATGATTAATAAACTTAAAACCATTCAAAAAGCCCATGAGATGCTCAAACAAGAAAATATACAGCTCGCCATTTTAAATCTGAAGCTGAAAGACGAAACTGACTTGCTCAAAAACAACTATGAAAATATGTCTTTGGATTGCGAAAACAGCAAAGTCATTCAGGAAAAACTCATGGAAAGCAATCATCAACTTGCAAAAGAACTAAATGAGACTAAGTCTCATAGTGAGTGCAAGATAAATGATTATGCTTTACTCGAAGCTAAAGTACAATCTCTCGATAAACAAGAACGAGAACTCGAGACCATCCTGAAATCATTTGAAAAATCTTCATGAAGGATGGAATACATTCTAAGCACTGGGCAGCATGCTCATGATAAACGTGACTTAGGATATAACTCTTTCTCCCACAAGGGAAAGACTAGTACGATGTTTGTCAGGATAGTGGAACCCATTCCTGAGCCAGAAGAGGTTCCTAGTCCCGCAAAGTTTACAGCTGACCCTCCTCATATAGCAAAGGCTGCATTTGTACCCCTAAGTTCCTATCATAAGCATCGGAAACCTCAGCCTCCTAGACTTGTGAGACGTAATCAACAGTATGCAGCTTAGCAACAGAGCCAGCAGCCATCAAGAAAAACGGTTGTATCTAAGTATCAGAGGTACGCACCGCAGTACTACCAACAGTATTGTGCGCCTAGATACTGAATACAATAGCTTCGTTACCCATCTAGGAAATAGACTGCCGCACAGTACCACCAACAGATTTGGAAATCCAACTAGAAGCCTAGAAGGCAAGCTGTAAGACCTAAGAAAATGGTTCCCCCTTCTAGACGGCAACCGTACTGGAACCAAATCCTAGATTTTTCATACATAATAATCAAGATTACAGCGAATACGTGCACTCCACATAAAATATTGCAAGACTGGACCAAAAGTAATCTATAGCAAATCAATTGCTATCAGGAAAAATTGGGTACCAAAAGGCACTAACACCCATGAACCCAGTAATCAAAGGGGACCTAAATCTACATAATTTCTTTGATTACAGGATATCAGGGAAACGAACATCTGCTACTTTGACAGCGGATGTTCTCGACACATGACAAGAGATATTAGGAAGCTGTCAGATTATGTAGAACGACATGGTCCAAAGGTACGATTCGATGACAAATCCAAAGGAAAAACAAGAGAGAAGGGAAACTTGCTTGTAGGAAAGTTTAAAGTCACGGACGTATCCTATGTTGAAGGCTTACAGTATAATCTACTTACTATTATCCCATACTGAGACAAACAATTCTCGATCAAATTCTATATAGATCCTGCCCCACGTAAATATCGCAGGACTAGACCAAAAGTAATCTATTGCAAATCAATTGTTGTCAGGCAAATTTGGGTACCAAAAGGCACTAACACCCATGAACCCAATAATAAAAAAGGACCTAAATCTCCTTAATTTCTTTGATTACAGGATATCAGGGAAAAGGACATCTGGTACTTCGACAGCGGATGTTCTCGGCACATGACAAGATATATTAGCAAGCTGTCAGATTATGTAGAACGACATTGTAACACCCCGAATACGGCGGCCATTACAGTGTCGTGGACCCCACACTGGGACCCACCAGATGATACCAAAACACAAATTAAACATAACATTATCGTGATACCGAATCACAAAACAATAATCACTACTCCGATTAGGATCCTACGAATAGTATGGCTAGTAGCCTCAAAATATAAAAGATCCAAATACTAGTATATACCATATGAAGATGGAATATACTTAAAATAATAGCACAATTGACAATATTTTAAATGAAGCAGAAAGAAACATTATACGGTTTAAGCATAACCAGACAACAAAAGACCTGGCCCCCCCGAACTAGTATCCTTCAAACCCTTCGCCGTTACCGTGCTCTTCCCGTGCCTTGCCTTTGCCTCAACCTAAAATACAACACAAGTATTTCGCCCAAAACCACAGGGTCAGCTATACATGATAATAATTCTCAAGACATTATATAATTCATATATATTTGATATCAAGGAAACAACCCGACTATTGAACATACCCCTTGGGCGTATGAACAACTAGTCTGAAACTGTCGGACATACCCAATCATACATGGAATATGAATGATCAATCAACATGGATAAAGATTGACATCACAGCACGCCCGATCCGAAAATTTGTCCAAGCATGTCCACCCCGTAAACGGAATCCAGGATATACGTGAGACAATGTACCTAATTAGCCTCACGAACTACGTCTCGTGTGCACAGTCTAATACGGAAACATCAATGTATGACCATATGTGCCTGGATAAAAATCCTACACATAACCAATCGGCACGCAGATATGATTTCAGATATGTCACGATACAACATGACAACGAAACTCAATAAATTACACATTCAATCAAGAATCAAGAAACTCACCGAAGTGACAATAATAATCAATGAGACCAACGATACAAAGGTGATGAACTTGGGAATACAATCCCATAATGAAACAGTAATACGATCAAGAACATATCACATTACCAATCATTGATTCATAAATCATTTCATATACACGAAATGTATAACTTTCACAAGAATTCAATCATCATTATAACCAAACAAGATAACTTGCCTCTATTCCGTAGACGAATAGTCCTTCTCGAAATGAACGAACATACAATATCCTCGACTAGTAATAATCACTCGAACAAGCAACCTTGAATGAAACGTAACTCATTCAACAACACATTCATACAATATTGATATCAATTCATAGGAAACGACACCCATAAGTCTTCCCGAATAATTCATCCTATCCCAATGAACATTCTATCGACTATTAATGAATCTCAATACACCTAATTCATCTTTAACAATCGGATTATCATGTTCTTAAGATTCTTCAACATATAGTTAATATACAAGGATTATCATAATTGAATTCAATTACTCAATCTATTATGATAATATCATCCACAATTATCATTATATTCTTAAGAACATTATCCACCTTTAACTATGATGATTTATACTGTAACACCCCCAAATCCTATTGGGTAATTACAGTGCCGTGGACCCCACACCAGGAGATCCACCAGGCGAACATGACTAAAATACATTAAATTAAACAACAAGGGAAATCATAGTCCCTACCATGATATCCGACACAATATTCCGATAAGGAATTTCGACGACAACGATGGGCCTACATGGCCAAAAATAAAGTACAACAATATCCACGAGCATCTTCTCGGGTAATACATAATGATAATGACTGACAGACTGAAGAACACTCCAAATGACTGACCAACATGAACAACTCAGACTAGTATCGCTCGAATCCCTCGTCGCCATCATCATGCCCCTGTGTCTCAAATCTCTCCTCGCAAGAACATAAAACATGAAAACATGTTCCGCCCCCACGGGGTCAGTCATCCAGATAATCAAAATCAAATACATGTATAACATGATATGCATCCAAAGGCAGAATGAAACGGTACAATGATAATAATAATACGAGATGCTCACAAACCAAGGTAAGAACCGAGCATTCGTGAAACATTATGCCCACGGCATACTATTAATACCTGTTCGACAGGTTAGAACATAAGTGCCCAATGGCGAATCATAATTATAGAGTACCACAATGGATTACACGACATGAACCAAACCAGAACTGAATTAAATATGAATCACAATGAATTACATGAAGATGAACCAAACCGGAACTGAATTAATTATGAATCACAATGAATTACATGAAGATGAACCAGACTGGAACTGAATTAATAATGAATCACAATGCCCGAAGGCTCCAATGAAATTACCAAGACAATCACACAGGCCTGAAAGCCACTCAGCCGAAGCTGTCAAATATCACAATCACATGAAACCGGAACAACCCTGTAGTTAATGAGGGCTAATAAAGTCATAACCACGACCGTGACCTACTAAGTTGTAGGTGTTGTGAAGCCAACCGCGAAGGTTCAAGCCCCAAGCTTACCCATAAGATCATAAACACGACCGTGACCTACTGAGTTGTAGGTGTTGGGAAGCCAACCGCGAAGGTTCAAGCCCCAAACTTACCCATAAGATCATAAACACGACCGTGGCCTACTGAGTTGTAGGTGTTAGGAAGCCAACCGCGAAGGTTCAAGCCCCAAACTTACCCATAAGATCATAAACACGACCGTGACCTACTGAGTTGTAGGTGTTGGGAAGATAACCGCGAAGGTTCAAGCCCCAAACTTACCAATAAGATCATAAACACGACCGTGACCTACTGAGTTGTAGTTGTTGGGAAGCTAACCGCGAAGGTTCAAGCCCCAAACTTACCCATAAGCACTAGCCGAGACTAGCCTCCAAAATATAATTAATCACAAACGACAACGATTCGTAGATTACCGATTTCACGAGAATGGTAGTGTGCTACCTTGAATCGTCCAACACGATAATGATGACTCACGGGTGGGCATCGTACTCGATAGTCCCAATTCAATACCTCGATCACCTTAGAATGGCCAACCGATAACAATGATGCAGCGGATGATTCAATATCTTGATTGCCTTATAACGGTCAATCGATAACAATGATACAACGAATGATTGAGCACCTCGATTGCCTTAGAACGGCTAATCGATGACAATGATACAATGAATAACTGAGCACCTCGATTGCCTTAGAACGGTGAATCGATGACAATGATACCATGAATGATTGAGCACCTCGATTGCCTTAGAACGGCTAATCGATGACAATGATATAATGAATGCCTCGGCACCTTTAATCGGCTACCGACGACGAAGATGAGAACGAATACTACAATGACTTCAATCGGCCAATACAACATGAATGACAGGACGCCAACATTAATAACAATGATTACAACAACATCTAGATCGACATCAATATTGACAAAAACAACCGATACATCTATACCGCAAACCGGTGATCGATAATAACATTAACAACGAATATCTCAATGCCTTACCGGCCATTAATGAATCATAACAAACATTTGGCATAATTGCCGGAGAGCATCGTATCGAACGATCCCCTAATATCAATCAACTTATGAATAGACTAAGTCTCGGAATGATACAACACATTCATACATATATATATGATAACATTAATCTCATTCACTAGTACAAGTATAAAACTTGCCTCAACCGAAGGCGATGAATTCCTCCCACGAACAACGAACGGCGTCCTCCGATAAACACAAGTACTCGAACCACCTTGAATGAAATACAATTCATTCAATAACACAATATCAATCGAAAACAACACAACGATCGAAGGAAACTCTTTGAGACATTTAATCGAACACTAAATGTTCAAAGTTCCTCAAGAACTTAAGAATCATCAATCGAGTTGAACGAATCAAAGATATGGGTATACAATCCATAGAACATGATTAATAATGTTTACAAACATCAACCGATTCATCAAATTCGGACGGAAAATGAAATCAAAGCCAAAACTCCCAAAAATCAAATTTTAGGAGATTTCAAGAAATTACCTTGATTAGGATGAAGAATCCACAAACATGTTGTTAATACACACCACAACTTGAAGAAGATGAAATTATCTGAGTTTGATGATGCTAAATCGCCCAAAATATCGCCCACAAATCGCCCAAGGAGGAGAGGAAGAAGGAAAGTGATGAAATGAGCTTGATTCTCATGAAACCTGCTGAAATAGGCAAAACTGTACTGTGTGCCGCGGCCCACGGCCAAAAACTGCCCAGCACACTGCCTTTGTGCCGCGGCCCGGCCAGAATGGTCCGCGGCCCGCGGTACAGCCCGCTCCAGCACAAAAAGGCACATGGTGCAGCCTTAGCTATTTCGACCATAGCTCCTTCGTCCGGACTCCGATTGACTCACCGTTTGAACCATTGGAAAGATAACTTGATTCTTTATAATATTGAAAAGATTAAGAATTTTTGGAGTGTCCGAGAATTAATGGTGATTTTACAAAGTCGAACTCATACGTGGAAAAGTCGCTTAAGAACACGGAATTCAACAGAACGACACCGAGACGAACTCGGATGACAAAAAGTGTAGAATTAATCATTCTCGGAATGAGGAAACGGTCACAATAGAGTTGCTAATATGCAATTACACCAGAAAAAAAAATTATTAGAAATCGAAATCGCGGATATTACATACTACCCCCCTTAAAAGAAGTTTCACCCCGAAACTTAAAACAAGTTAGGAGAAGCAATATCCCGCCAGGAAAACTCAATGAGATACACCAGAACTGAAAGCTCGCTTCTCATCGGCATCGGATGCCCATACAAACACTGATTCACCTCCAAAGAAGAATAGCAATGCACATATAGTCCTCGGAATATCTATCGCACGCCCAAGTCCCCATGACTTGACGTCTCGAATCACAATAAACAATCACCTAGATTATCACGAAATCTCGGTACAACACCAAAAGGAATGCATCAAACGATCTGAAAATATCGAGATTCTCAAATACGATCATTATAAAATAGATCAACAATAAATGATCCACAACCACGATACATTATTACGGATTGAGTTATACAGTCATCTGAAAGACAAGGCTACATTTCAAATGTATCCAACATCGATATCCTCCATATCATCGATCTCCTCGATCCCAACGATTCAACGAAGACTCAAATCTGAACTCACCGCTTAATATGACCCCGAAAGGTTACCAAAAATGAGAGTGACTATGATGAATGATAAATGATTAGAAATCTGACAAGGATCGAGAATGACTCATCGAGGTGAACCAATAACACAATGAGTGATAACTCAAATGAAATGATTGGAACCATTGTTCCCCGTGAAGTGAATGATTAGTTTGATAATTATAAGTCTCAACGTGATTGATATATGATGAATGACTTACGCGAATGATTGAACGGAGATGAAATGAATGATTATCCTATTACCGAGCAAGAATTAACCTGCTCAAAACCGGTGATGAATGTCCTATTGTATCACAGTTAAAGCAAACAACAGTCGAACTCGTCGTCTGAGATGAGGATGGCCAAAATCTCTGATACCATCTTCTGTAACACCCCCAAATCCTATTGGGTTATTACAGTGTCGTGGACCCCACGCCAGGAGATCCACCAGGCGAACATGACTAAAATACATTAAATTAAACAACAAGGGGAAATCAGAGTCCCTACCATGATATCCGACACAATATTCCGATAAGGAATTTCAACGACAACGATGGGCCTACATGGCCAAAAATAAAGTACAACAACATCCACGAGAATCTTCTAGGGTAATACATAATGATAATGACTGACAGACTGAAGAACACTCCAAATGACTGACCAACATGAACAACTCGGACTAGTATCGCTCGAATGCCTCGTCGCCATCATCATTCCCCTGTGTATCAACTGTCTCCTCGCAAGCACCTAAAACATGAAAACATGTTCCGCCCCCACGGGGTCAGTCATCCAGATAATGAACATCAAATACATGTATAACATGATATGCATCCAAAGGCAGAATGAAACGGTACAATGATAATAATAATACGAGATGCTCATAAACCAAGGTAAGAACCGAGCATTCGTGAAACATTATGCCCACGGCATACTATTAATACCTGTTCGACAGGTTAGAACATAAGTGCCCAACTGCGAATCATAATTATATAGTACCACAATGGATTACACGACATGAACCAAACCAGAACTGAATTAAATATGAATCACAATGAATTACATGAAGATGAACCAAACCGGAACTGAATTAATTATGAATCACAATGAATTACATGAAGATGAACCAAACCGGAACTGAATTAATAATGAATCAAAATGCCCGAAGGCTCCAATGAAATTATCAAGACAATCACACAGGCCTGAAAGCCACTCAGCCGAAGCTGTCAAATATCACAATCACATGAAACTGGAACAACCCTGTAGTTAATGAGGGCTAATAAGGTCATAACCACGACCGTGACCTACTAAGCTGTAAGTGTTGGGAAGCCAACCGCGAAAGTTCAAGCCCCAAGCTTACCCATAAGATTATAAACACGACCGTGACCTACTGAGTTGTAGGTGTTGGGAAGCCAAACGCGAAGGTTCAAGCCCCAAACTTACCCATAAGATCATAAACACGACCGTGACCTACTGAGTTGTAGGTGTTGGGAAGCCAACCGCGAAGGTTCAAGCCCCAAACTTACCCATAAGATCATAAAAACGACCGTGACCTACTGAGTTGTAGGTGTTGGGAAGCCAACCGCGAAGGTTCAAGCCCAAAACTTACCCATAAGCACTAGCCGAGACTAGCCTCCAAAATATAATTAATCACAAACGACAACGATTCGTAGATTACCGATTTCACAAGAATGATAGTGTGCTACCTTGAATCGGCCAACACGATAATGATGACTCACGGGTGGGCATCGTACTCGACAGTCCCAATTCAATACCTCGATCACCTTAGAATGGCCAACCGATAACAATGATGCAACGGATGATTCAATATCTTGATTGCCTAATAACGGTCAATCGATAACAATGATACAACGAATGATTGAGCACCTCGATTGCCTTATAACGGCTAATCAATGACAATGATACAATGAATGACTGATCACCTTGATTGCCTTAGAACGGCTAATCGATGACAATGATACCATGAATAATTGAGCAACTCGATTGCCTTAGAACGGCTAATCGATGACAATGATACAATGAATGCCTCGACACCTTTAATCGGCTACCGACGATGAAGATGAGAACGAATACTACAATGCCTTCAATCGGACAATACAACATGAATGACAGGACGCCAACATTAATAACAATGATTACAACAACGTCTAGATCGACATCAATATTAACAACAATAACAACCGATACATCGATACCGCAAACCGGTGATCGATAATAACATTAACAACGAATATCTCAATGCATTACCGGCCATTAATGAATGATAACAAACATTTGGCATAATTGCCGGAGAGTATCTTATCGAACGATCCCGTAATATCAATGAACTTATGAAGAGACTAAGTCTCGGAATGATACAACACATTCATACATATATATGATAACATTAATCTCATTGACTAGTACAAGTATAAAACTTGCCTCAACCGAAGGCGATGAATTCCTCCCACGAACAACGAACGGCGTCCTCCGATAAACACAAGTACTCGAAACACCTTGAATGAAATACAATTCATTCAATAACACAATATCAATCGAAAAAAACACAACGATCGAAGGAAACTCTTTGAGACATTTAATCATACACTAAATGTTCAAAGTTCCTCAAGAACTTAAGAATCATCAATCGGGTTGAACGAATCGAAGATATGGATATACAATCCATAGAACATGATTAATAGTGTTTACAAACATCAACCAATTCATGAAATTCAGACGGAAAATGAAATCAAAGCCAAAACTCCCAAAAATCAA
The DNA here is from genome assembly GCA_033398695.1 of Orobanche coerulescens. NCBI lineage: Eukaryota > Viridiplantae > Streptophyta > Magnoliopsida > Lamiales > Orobanchaceae > Orobanche > Orobanche coerulescens. The sequence continues at coordinate 146,692,100 of CM065803.1, forward strand.
ATTTTAGGAGATTTCAAGAAATTACCTTGATTAGGATGAAGAATCCACAAACATGTTGTTAATCCACACCACAACTTGAAGAAGATGAAATTATCTGAGTTTGATGATGCTAAATCGCCCAAAATATCGCCCACAAATTACCCAAGGAGGAGAGGAAGAAGGAAAGTGATGAAATGAGCTTGATTCTCATGAAACCTGCTGAAATAGGCAAAACTATACTGTGTGCCACGGCACAGGATGAGTGTGCCGCGGACCATGGCCAAAAACTGCCCAGCACACTGCCTTTGTGCCGCGGCCTGGCCAGAATGGGCGCGGCCCATGTCTGACCCGCTCCAGCACAAAAAGGCACATGGTGCAGCCTTAACTATTTCGACCATAACTCCTTCGTCCGGACTCCGATTGACTCACCGTTTGAACCATTGGAAAGTTAACTTGATTCTCTATAATATTGAAAAGATTCAGAATTTTTTGAGTTTCCAAGAATTAATGGTGATTTTACAAAGTCGAACTCATACGTGGAAAAGTCGCTTAAGAACACGGAATTCAACAGAACGACACCGAGACGAACTCGGATGACAAAAAGTGTAGAATTAATCATTCTCGGAATGAGGAAACGGTCACAATATAGTTTCTAAGATTCAATTACACCAGAAAAAAAATTATTGGAAATCGAAATCGCGGATATTACATATACAGTCCTAATTCATTACTTCATTTGGTTTAATCTTGGATATATTAAACTATAGTTGTTTTCTTCATAATTCCTCATTATCTCCCAATGAATTTTGTTAAACCCTCTAAGATGTTTGGTTATAACACCATAGAACTCTTCTAGTATTAAGAACATACTCATAAACTCTAATCATCCAGTTCTTATCATGATTTCCTAAGGATCAATAGCAACCATGTCATTTTACAACCTCTTCAACCATTCAAGAAGTAATACTAACAATATTATCATGTTCTTCACTTTAGTTTGATCATAATTCCAATAACTATCATGTTATACTTGATTAATCAAAAAGTATATGAATTACCCCTTACTAACATCATTAATAGTATGGAATCAACATGAGTTTAGGTGACCAACCTAAAGAAAATGAAGAACAACACCAAAACTTCAAGAACACAATCCAAACTTCCAATCAATAAGCTCCAATCTAAGATGCAAGGCTCAAAGACAAGATGTAGTACCGATCTAGGGAGGCAGAGGAATGATAACTTGAAGAAAATATCCAGCTTGGATCGTGCAAAATGAAAGACAAGACCAGTCTTTTTATAAACTGCATTTCCGTTACGTACATTATCGCAGACAGTTAACGTACGTTAGTCCCTGTATGTATGCTAACACATAAGTTGTTACGTACGCAATAATCCTCCAGAGGTTACTACCTCAAAACACATACATCCTTACATACGTTGCCAGAAAAGGGTACATAATCTCTCCTGCATTACGTACGTTATAACATAAGCATTATGTGCATAATACATGTTGACTTGGATGCCTCGAAAGGCCAAATATCCGGGTCATGCATATCCCTACATGCCGAAAGTTGAGATTGGATCAGATTCCCTTCATTACGTATGTAAGTTTAGGTGCTTTACGTACATAAAAACGAGGAAATAATGTAGATAAAATATAGTAGTAGCGTACGTTAGGCACTAAGGACTTAGCCAAAAATGCAACAATTTACACTACGTCTAACAATCAAACATAGTACGAATGACAATTATAATTTATTCGATCCTGATATATCTCAACATCAATAATCATTATACTAAATACAACATGATTCAACTATACCCAAATTATCCAAACAATACAACAGTAAATAATAAGATTACAGTCGGATATTACATACTTCTCCCTTAAAAGGAGTTTCGTCCTCAAAACTAAGGGGTAAACAATTCGGGATATCTCTCTTGCATGCTATCCTCGGTTTCCCACGTAGCCTCCTCGAATCCATGTCGTGACTACTGAACCTTTAGTAGGGGAATCATCTTGTTCCTTGATACAAACACGGTTGTGCTACCAAGAGAGTTAGGAACGGTTGGAACCGTCATGGAACCCACTGGTCCTATAACACTTGCACGTGCGAGGAAGTTGAGAGAACAAACGAGTGAAATGTTGAGAACGAGTGACACTAGCACCACCTCACGAAATAAACTTAATGCACGTTCCTCACCTGTTACCTTATTATCTGTTATTAACTCTTATGAAGACAACTCAGTTCCTACTCAAGAGGTTTACTGTATGACCTCGATCAAATCCTCTCTTGAAGACCCTCACACTGAGGCTGCTTGGAGTACACTGAATAAAGATCCTAAACCTAGAAGAATTCACGTCCAAATAAAAGAAGAAGACAAGCTCGTCCTTAAGCTGCCCGAATTAAAAGTGGAAATCATGTCTAAGTTTAGTGACTGTGCAACAGTAGATCTACTTGAGATCCAAGAAGGCGAGACAGTTGTTCAAATCCTAAGCCCAGATATAGCTTTGCTTGAGGGCAGCCCAGATATAGCTAAAAACAGAAAGCTTGAGGGCGGACCCCAGATATTGCCTAAATAATGGCATGAGGGCGTCTTTGTCGTATTTCCTGAAAATGAGAGTTAAATCATAAAAACTCGAAAAGAGAAATACTCTATAAAAAAGGATGAACAACCGAAGGTTGACTTGATGATTAAGAAAAATCTATCCTAGCTTGGAAATTAGAATTAGGCATGAGGAAGCTTCAATTATAGTTAAGTTGTTGTTAGTTTATTCCCTTTTAATCCAGTCCCATGTGTAGCCGCCCTGCATTGTCTTAAAAAGTAGGGACACTTGATTTTATTTCCTTAGTTTAATATGTCAGGGATAATATAGTTTGTTTTGTACTCTCCTATAAAAGGAGACCTTTAGGTAACGAGAAGATATATAACTTTTGAAATCAAAAAGATATTTCGGCCTTGTGCTAGAATCAGAGCTGTTGCTCGAATTTTCTTGAGTATTATTCTTATAATTCTCACTTCTACATTCTTACAATTTTAGTTCATAAAATTGTTAAGTCTTAATCACAGAAACTTGAGTTCTTAGAATAATTCCAAACGTTTCTTTAGAACAGGATTCTAAGGGGATTATAGTAATTAATTATAAGGGTTTGAAGTGCCCTCATCAATTCCGTGCCCATTGACACTGTACCGAAATACAGTCTAATTGTTGTACCGAAGTACCATAACAAAGTATTGTCCAAATATTGTTGTACCAACGTGCGATCGACTCTCGCTGAATCAAAGTGTAATCGATTCTGTCTGTATCAAAGTGGTGTCCGAATAGTGCTGTATCAAAGTTCTGTATCGAAGTGCTGTCCGAACATTGCTGTATCGAAGTGCTGTCCAATATTGTTATTTGCTGTTCATTTGCTTCCGCTCGAGAACTTATACTTCCACTTCACACAACCACGCTTCACAACAGTTCCTGTATTGGTAACATTGTTGGGTATCGATCGGTATCATTTGGCATCGGAGAACGGTTTTATCGTTCCTTTCTTATCGTTATTCTCATATATCTATATATATATATATATAAAAATAAATAATTTTGTGATTCGCATTAGAGTTAAGTTGTTGTGTTTTAAGTAAGCTACTCGATACTTATTTACTGTTTCGAATCACTTAGTACCATGATGACAGGATCAAGAAACTCGAAGGATGGAGAAACTCCAGCCCTTAGATGAGCTGGGAATGATCCCGTAGATGAAGAAGAGGTCTTAAGCGACGGCCCAGTTACTAATAAAATCCAAAGCTTCCGTGATGTGCAATTCCAACTCGAAGGCCTGACATCCTACATACGAAGGATGGAAAACATGATGTTGGAAATGAGGGAAGAGCTGAAATCCCATAGAACGTCACCAAATCCAGAACCTACTATTAGAAACAGGGAGGATCGAGAGAGAACCCACGATGGGAGGAAGGGATTCACGGTATAAAGGTAGGGAAAGGGGTAGAGTTAGGGAAGCCCCCCCACCACCCGAATACTATCCGGAAGATGAATATGACGAGTACTTTGAGGATGACAGACAGCCTAGGATCGACCAAGAACCTAGAGAACAACGAGTACGGGTAGATGATAACTTAAGTAGTGTTAAGTTCTCCATACCACCTTTTGAAGGAAAATCTGATCCCGAAACTTATTTTGAATGGGTTAGGAAGGTCGAGGGACAATTTGAGTGTCGAAATTTTTCTGATCTTAAGAAGGTTAAGATAGCTACTGTAGAGTTCACCGGGTATGCTCTTATATGGTGGGATCATGTAGTTCAACTTAAGCATCGACGTGGGGAAAGACCCATAGATACATGGGAAGAACTGAAGCGAGTGATGAAGGAAAGATTTGTTCCTAGCTATTACATGAGAGACCTTAGGTATAGTATCCAAACTTTAAGGCAAGGGACTAAGTCAGTAGACGATTACTATAAGGAAATGGAAATAGGACTTATTAGATGTCGTATAGAGGAGGACCACGATAGTACCATGACAAGGTTCTTAGCCGGACTTAATATTGAGATTAGAGACCAATTAGAGCATATGACTATGCATGACTTAGAAGAAATGGTGCACACGGCTAGGAAAATAGAAACGCAAGTTCGGAGGCATCAAACTAGGAAGAACCCCACTCCTAGTATCCCATGGAAATCGAGACAGCCCACTAACCATAAGGAAGACCCAAAACCATCGGTCACTAGGGTCCAGACAGCCCCTAATCCGCCAACTAAACCCCAACCTTCACCAAGTTCCAAACCTCAACCTAGGACACATGAGATACGATGCTATAAGTGTCAAGGTATAGGTCACATAGCCCCAAACTGCCCAAACAAGCGAGCTGTAGTCATTAAGTCAGGGGAGATAGCGACTGAAAGTGAGGGAGAAGAAGGGATTAAGAATGAGGATAGTGGAGAAGAGATAGAAGAATGTAATGAAGAGATCTTAGAAGGGAAGATTAATGTAGTGCTTAGAATGTCCTTGTCAGCTAAGGTAGTGGAAGATGAGGACAGCCAAAGAGAGAATTTATTTCAGTGTAGGTGCTACATTAAGGGGAACCTCTGTAGTATGATCATAGATGGGGGTAGTTGTGTCAATGTCATTAGTATAGCCTTGGTGCAGAAACTAGAGCTTAAAACCGAAAGACACCCTAAACCATATAAGTTGATGTGGATGAATAATGCTGGGGAACTGAAAGTAGTGAGTAGATGCACCATGCCCTTTAAAATAGGTAGATATGAGGACGAAGTAGTTTGCGACGTTGCCCCTATGCATGCCACCCAGATCTTTTTAGGAAGACCATGGCAGTACGACCGCAAAGTTACTCATGATGGGTTTTCGAACAAGTATTCCTTCATTTTTGGGAAGAAGAAATTCAACCTATCACCTATGACCCCTAAGCAAATCCTTGAAGATCAGAGGATATTAGATCAAGCACTGAGAGAAAGCGAAAAAAAGAAGAAGGAAAAGAAAACAGTCACAGCGGTCCCTAAAGGGATAAAATCTGTCGCCCTTTGTAGGGCTAGTGAAGTTAAACGGGCCCTGCTCGCAAGACGGCCTGTGGTTCTGTTACTATTTCGTGATGTATTGCTTAATATTCCATCTATTCCTGAAACTATTGATCCATTGATTGTCTCATTATTGCAGGAGTTTGAAGACGTGTTTCCTGAGGAGACACCCCCCGGATTGCCACCCGTTCGAGGCATCGAGCACTGTATCGACTTTATTCCAGGATCCTCAATACCAAACCATCCTGCATACCAAAGTAACCCCGAAGAGACTAAAGAGATGCAAAGGCAAGTGGATGAACTACTAGCAAAGGAACATGTGAGAGAGAGTATGAGTCCTTGTGCAGTTCCGATATTGCTAGTACCAAAGAAAGATGGCTCGTGGAGGATGTGCGTAGACTGCCGTGCAATAAACAACATTACGGTGAAATATCGACACCCCATCCCTAGACTTGACGACATGTTAGATGAATTATATGGTTCCACAATGTTTTCAAAAATTGATTTAAGAAGTGGGTACCATCAGATTTGAATGAAAGAGGGAGACGAGTGGAAAACGGCGTTTAAAACTAAACATGGTTTGTATGAGTGGTTAGTTATGCCATTTGGGCTCACTAACGCACCAAGTACATTTATGAGGGTAATGAATCATGTTCTACGTGCTTTTATTGGGAATTTTGTTGTTGTATACTTCGATGATATCCTAATATATAGCAAAAGTTTGAATGAACATATCAAGCATTTGAAGGAGATGTTGCTTGTTCTTAGAAAGGAACACTTGTTTGCTAACATTCAAAAATGCAACTTTGGCACCGAGAAATTGGCTTTCCTTGGTTTCGTTGTTAGTTCCCAGGGGATACAGGTCGATGAAGAGAAAGTGAGGGCAATTAGAGAATGCGACAGCCCCAAAAATATGAGCGAAGTTCGAAGCTTCCACGACCTGGCAATCTTCTATTGCCGGTTTGTACCTAACTTTAATACTATAGCCGCCCCTTTGACCGAGGTAATCAAGAAGAATGTTGGGTTCAAGTGGGAACAGGAACAAGAGAAGGCCTTCAAGGCCTTGAAAGAAAAACTGACAAACGCTCCAGTGCTAGCCCTGCCGAATTTTGCTAAGTCTTTTGAGATCGAGTGTGATGCATCTGGTACAGGTATGGGAGCAGTTTTGATGCAAGAAGGTAGGCCGATTGCCTACTTCAGTGAGAAGTTGGGAGGAGCTTCGCTGAACTATCCAACTTACGACAAGGAACTATATGCCTTGGTCCGAGCACTCGAAACTTGGCAACATTACTTATAACCCAAAGAGTTCGTGATACACACTGATCACGAGTCCTTGAAACATCTTAAGGGACAACAAAAGTTGAATAGAAGGCATGCTCGATGGATGGAATTCATAGAGACGTTCCCATACGTAATCAAGTACGAATAGGGAAAAGAGAACATTGTTGCTGATGCTCTATCTCGCAGGTATACCTTCCTGACTGCTTTAGAATCAAAAATACTTGGTTTTGAATTGATTAAAAATCTGTACGAGAAAAACATTGATTTTGGAGAAATTTTCATTACTTGTGAGAAGTCTGGAGTAGATAAGTACTATAAGAGTAATGGTATTCTGTTTAGAGAAAATAAGTTATGCATACCTACTAGCTCTATACGTGAGCTACTGTTACTCGAATCAGATGGGGGAGGGTTGATGGGTCATTTTGGCATTGATAAAACCTTGTCTGTTTTACAAGAACATTTCTACTGGCCGGGTATGAAACGAGATGTCATTCGTATTTGTGGTCGCTGTATCGATTGTAAAATGGCTAGAAGTCGAGTTCAACCCCACGGTTTGTACACCCCACTCCCCATTCCTAATATTCCTTGGACTGATATATCGATGGATTTCGTGCTGGGATTGCCTAGAACAGGTATGGGAGGGATTCTATATTTGTTGTGGTTTATAGGTTTTCAAAAATGGCACATTTCATAGCTTGCCACAAAACTGATGATGCGTCTCACGTGGCTAATCTTTTCTTTAGAGAGATCGTTTGTTTACATGGAATGCCTAGGACTATAGTTTCTGATCGCGATGCTAAGTTCCTAAGTTATTTTTGGAAAACCTTATGGGCTAAATTAGGCACAAAGCTTCTATTTTCTACCACTTGCCACCCACAAACTGATGGGCAAACCGAAGTAGTAAATAGAACTCTGTCTACTTTATTAAGGGTTATAATAAAAACAAACATTAAAACTTGGGAAGAATGTTTGCCGCATGTTAAGTTTGCTTATAACCGAACAGTGCATTCTGCTTCTCAATTTTCTCCTTTTGAGACTGTTTATAGATTTAATCCTTTGACCCCACTTGATCTTGTGCCTTTGCCTGTGACTGAAAGAATTAGTACAGATGGGAAGAGGAAAGCCAAGCTAGTTAAGGAACTCCATGAGAAAGAAAGAGCTAACATTGAAAGGCGTACTAAGCAGTATGTTGAGTGCGCCAACCGAGGGAGAAAGAAAGTGGTCTTCGAACCTGGAGATTGGGTTTGGTTACATCTGAGGATGGAAAGGTTTCCTATACAAAGGAGATCAAAATTTCTGCCAATAGAAGATGGTCCTTTCATGATCTTGGAGAGGATAAATAATAATGCTTATAAACTAGACTTACCAGGAAAATACAATATATCTGCTACTTTTAATGTTTCTGATTTGTCTTTGTTTGAAGCAGGTGACCTCGCGGATCTGAGGACAGATCCTCCTCAATAGGGAGGGGATGATACAAACACGGTTGTGCCACCAAGAGAGTTAGGAACGGTTGGAACCGTCATGGACCCCACTAGTCCAATCACACGTGCACGTGCGAGGAAGTTGAGAGAACAAACGAGTGAAATGTTGAGAACGAGTGACACTAGCACCACCTCACGAAATAAACTTAATGCACGTTCCTCACCTATTACCGTATTATCTGTTATTAACTCTTATGAAGACAACTCAGTTCCTACTCAAGAGGTTTACTGTATGACCTCGATCAAATCCTCTCTTGAAGACCCTCACACTGAGGCTGCTTGGAGTACACTGAATAAAGACCCTGAACTTAGAAGAATTTACGTCCAAAGAAAAGAAGAAGACAAGCTCGTCCTTGAGCTGCCCGAATTAGAAGTGGAAATCATGTCTAAGTTTAGTGACTGTGCAAAAGTGGATCTACTTGAGATTCAAGAAGGCCAGACAGTTGTTCAAATCCTAAGCCCAGATATAGCTTTGCTTGAGGGCAGCCCAGATATAGCTAAAAACAGAAAGCTTGAGGGCGGACCCCAGATATTGCCTAAATAATGGCATGAGGGCGTCTTTGTCGTATTTCCTGAAAATGAGAGTTAAATCATAAAAACTCGAAAAGAGAAATACTCTATAAAAAAGGATGAACAACCGAATGTCGACTTGATAATTAAGGAAAATCCATCCTAGCTTGGAAATTAGACTTAGGCATGAGGAAGCTTCAAGGAAGGTGTGATGTTGGTGTTGTCTTGGAAAAGGGAACTTCAGCATGTGGAAGTTTCAAAATGAACGTGAGGATTGTGAAGACCAAGACCTTTTTAAGACTTCTTTATTTACTTTATAGTTAGGTTGTTGTTAGTTTATTCCCTTTTAATCCAGTCCTATGTGTAGCCGCCCTGCATTGTCTTAAAACGTAGGGACACTTGATTTTATTTCCTTAGTTTAATATGTCAGGGATAATATAGTTTGTTTTGTACTCTCCTATAAAAGGAGACCTTTAGGTAACGAGAAGATATATAACTTTTGAAATCAAAAAGATATTTCGGCCTTGTGCTAGAATCAGAGCTGTTGCTTGAATTTTGTTGAGTATTATTCTTATAATTCTCACTTCTACATTCTTACAATATTAGTTCATAAAATTGTTAAGTCTTAATCACAGAAACTTGAGTTCTTTGAATAATTCCAAACGTTTCTTTAGAACAAGATTCTAAGGGGATTATAGTAATTAATTCTAAGGGTTTGAAGTGCCCTCATCAATTCCGTGCCCATTGACACTTTACCGAAATACTGATCAATTCTTTGTGCAAGTACCATAACAAAGAAATCTTGTCAAATATTCTTTATGCGATGTGCGATCGACTCTCGCTGAATCGAAGTGCAATCGATTCTGTCTGTATCAAAGTGGTGTCCGAATAGTGATGTTTCAAAGTGCTGTATCGAAGTGCTGTCCGAACATTGCTGTATCGAAGTGCTCTCCGCTATTGTTATTTGCTGTTCGTTTGCTTCCGCTCGAGAACTTATACTTCCTCTTCACACAACCACGATTCACAACAGTTCCTGTATTGGTAACACTGTTGGGTATCGATCGGTATCATTCCTAAATTATTTGATCCTCCTCTTGAGTATCTGCACGGGACGTTCCTCGTATAAATGATCATCGGCTATCTCAATCTCTTCGAACTGAAGTATATGGCTCGGCTCAGCAACATACTTCCTCAACTCGGAAACATGAAACACATTATGAATCCGACTCAAAGATGGTGGTAACACCAGACGATAGGCTAGATCGCCTACACATTCCAAAATCTCAAACGGTCCAATATACCTCGGGCTCAGCCTGCCTCTCTTCCCAAAATGAAAAACACCTCAAGTAGGAGACACTTTCACTAGCACGTGATTGCCAACATCAAACTTGAGCGGTCTTCGACAGTTGTCTGCATAAGATTTCTACCGGCTCTGAGCCATTAACAAACGACTCCTAATTAGAGCTATCTTTTCACGGGCTGCTAACAACATATAAGGTTCCGTACCTAGAGATTCAGACAGTTCATACCAACACAAAGTGGAGCTACAATGACGGCCATAGAGTGCCTCATAAGGTGCCATCTGAATCAATGCATGCCAACTATTATTATAAGTGAATTCCACCAATGGTATTTGGGCTTCCTAATTGTCCTTCTAATCAAGAGCACACACCCTCAACATATCTTCTAGAGTTTGTATAGTCCTCTCAGACTAGCCATTGGTTTGAGGATGAAATGTCGTACTGAAGTTTAACTGCGTACCCATCGCACGATGAACTGCTTTCTAGAAATGTGACAAGAACCGCCCGTCACGATCTGATACGATACTCTTCAGGGTACCATGTAACCGTATAATTTCTTTGAAGAACAACTGGGCCAACCTCTCGGGACCCACATGTATTAAATCTCCAAGAAGTGGGCTGATTGAGTCAAACGATCCACAATCACTCAAATTGTGTTCATACCTCGACGGCTCATCGGCAAGTTGGTGATAAAATCTATCGATATGTCTTCCCATTTCCATTAGGGAATCGGGAGTGGTTTCAACATACCTGCTGGTCGTTGATGCTCAATCTTAACGTACTAACAGGTCAAACATCTCGAAACAAATTCTGCAACTTCTCGTTTCGTATTCCCTCACCAATAACATAGCTTCAAATCTTTAGACATCTTCATAGACCCCGGGTGAATGGATTATGGGGTAGCATGAGCCTCTCTCATGATAGAGTTTATCAACTCTTCATCTGCTGGTACATATACTCGATTCTTGAAACGGATCAGTACATCCTCGTGGATCACAAATCCAGGGGCTTTCCCTCGAGTTACTTCATTCCGAACCCGAGATAAGAATGGGTCCATAACCTTGTTCGATCTGATTATGTCATCAAGGGATGACGAAATCTCAAGTGTCCAAAGTTGTCCCTAAACACGCTGTAACCAGACTTCAATCTTCAGCCTCATAAGATCTAACTGCAATTCTCTTTGAGCTGTCAAGCGGCTAAGCACTTGCTCTTGTACTGTCTTATGACAAAGGGAATCGGCAACCACATTTGCCTTCCTCGGATGGTATAAGATCTCAATGTCATAATCTTTAATCAGCTCTAGCCACCTCCTCTGTCTCATGTTCAGATCCTTCTGAGTAAAACTATATTTCAGGCTCTTATGATCAGAAAAATCTGACAGGTGACTCCACACAAGTAGTGGCGCCAAATCTTCAAAGCAAACACCACGGCTGCTAACTCCAAATCATGGGTTGGGTAGTTGACTTCATAGGGCCGCAATTTTCTCGATGCAATGGCAATCACTTTTTCGTTCTGCATCAACACACATCCAATGCCCTGTCTTGACGCGTCATTATATACCAAGAATCCTTCGGTCCCATGTGGTAGGACAAAGACTGGTGCCGAAATTAATCGACTCTTGAGTTCGTCAAAGCTTTGTTGACATGCCTATGACCATATATACATCTTATCTTTCCTTAACATATTAGCAGCAGTTGATCAATCTTGGAAAATCCTTCCACAAACTGTTTGTAATAACCTGCCAAACCATGGAAACTACGAACTTCTTTCACATTCTTCGGAGGTATCCAATCCCGGATAGCCTAGGTATTTTGTGGGTCCACACTAACCCCATCAACTGATATCACATGCCCAAGAAAAGTAACTTTAGACATACAAAACTCGCATTTGGAAAATTTTCCATAGAGTTGTTCTCGTCTCAGCACACCAAGAATCTGACGGAGATGATACTCGTGTTCTTCACGGTCACGGGAGTAAATCAAAATGTCATCGATGAAAACGACCACCATACGATCCATAAGGTCAATGAAAACTCGATTCATCAATTCCATTAACACCGCCGGTGCGTTAGTCAGTCCAAACGGAATCACTACGAACTTATAATGCCCATAACGAGTACGAAAAGTTGTCTTCAAAATATCGAACTCTCGAATCATCCGCTGATGATAGCCAAATCATAAGTCGATCTTGGAAAATACAGCGGTGCCTTAGAGCTGATCCAACAAATCATCAATACGAGTCAACGGATATTTATTCTTGATTGTTACCCTGTTCAACTCACAGTAATCAATACATAAATATAGGGATCCATATTTCTTTCACACAAATAACATTGTTGCTCCCCAAGGAGACACACTGGGTCAAACATAACCCTTCTCAGTCAAATCCTCGAGCTGACTCTTCAACTCCGGCATCTCGGTTGGAGCCATGCGATACGGTGCTGTAGAAAGCGGGGACATACCTGGCCCTAATTCAATGGAGCCATGTGGAGGCAAGCCTGACAACTCATCTGGAAAAACATCTGGGTAGTCTCGGATCTCGAGTGTACTTGCGATAATGCTGGCTTCAGGATCATCGGCCCTCTTCAACTTGTAAATTCTGGGTTTTGCAGCTCCGGTACCAGCTGCACTAGCTTGACTTCCACGACCCAATCCTCTGTTTGCCCGTGTAGTCTGATGGGAGGCAGACGGAGGTGCCCGGTCCTGAACTGAAGACTGAACTGGAGCATGAGAGGCTACTGGAGTACGCCCCAGTCCATTTCTGCAAAAACAAGCACGATGTCCAGTAATCGCACAAGTATGGCATGCAACGACCGGCTTCAGACATTTGGAGCTGACGTGCCCCTGATCTCCACAGTTAAAACATCTAATAGATGAGCTGGCTGCTCGATAATGTAAACTGCTGGTTTTGGCGCCATAGGTGACCGCTCAGAAAAAGTTGGTACAGATTGGGGTTTCTTGAACGTTCCCCAATTACTATCAGCCTGGGTCTGGTTCCCGGATCTCTTATTGTTGGACTTTGGCTGCTTTCTGGAAATCTCCTTCGCAGTAAGTTCGTACTCCAGAGCTCTCTCGATAAATTACGGTAGAGTCGTACAGTGGTGATTAAGTAACTGCATCCTCATCCGGGGTTTAAGCCTATTGAGAAAACACTTGATCTTATCAGCTTCCGTCCGAACAATCGACGTAGCGAACGGAAGAAGTGTTGTGAGGAAATCCCTCACACTATGCCGCAAGTGCACGGTGTCAACAAGTAATAAAGTGATAAGTAAGATATCGTTCCCTCGAGAACTGATTTCACTAAGTACCAAAATATAGTCAACTCATAATTTTATTTGAAGAACAATTATATAGAATTTATTTCTAAACTAATTGCAGAAAAATAAATAGAAAATAATAATAGTAATAATAAAAATACTAATAATAAGGGCGTAGGATTATGATTTTCACCACAAACAATCAGGAATAATTTTTATTTAATTCAATTCACTTTTATTCAATTGATTGTAAGCCAGGAATTCCTAAATTATTCTAAAGCTTCTCCCAAAGTCGATAGAAAATACTAATAATTATTAACTCGATATATTCCTATTCGAATTAGATACTTAATAGATAAAACAGTTCATGAATCCCTACAATAAATAGGCTTCAAAATTCCCATGAGTATATTGTAACACCCCCAAAACCTTACGGGAATATTACAGCGCCGTGGGCCCCATATTGGAACCCACAAGGCTAAAATCATTTTCGCAAACGTTTAAAAATGTCAAAAAGCCCTTTGAAGGTACACACACACGCAGCGGATAAAAACACAGTTCAAAGAATACTGAAAGCCATTTTAAATATACACACGCAGCGGATAAAAACACAATTAATTACATTTGCAGCGGAATTAGAAAAACTAGAAAAGAATACATAATCCCAACAATCACGCCATATCCAGTATCACCGGAAAGCTCATCCCTTCACGACCGCTACTAGCTCGAACTCCGAGTACCTAAAAGATAAAGCCCACGACGGGGTCAGTCATAATACTCAACAATGATAACGATCACATCACAAAGACAATACATATCAATGTAATTACAAGGTGAGAATAATTCCAATGTAGTCTCACCGTAGTAACCTTACCAACCTGTCACAATCCATAACAAATCAATTCTTACCAACCCACGCCTCGTGTCCTTAAGTGATGAATGAATTCAAAAGTAACCACCTGTACTGTATCCGAAACGATACCAAAATTCCCAAACTTATCATATTTCAATTATAGAATGATCTGGCCATGAATAACTCTATCGGCTGGGTCGCACAATCGGATCCCAATCCTGATAAAACCGATATCACACGATACATCTGCAAATCAATTGTCCCGAAACAATGGCAAGTCCCGGATATCAATACAAAGCATGAATGCTCACACAGTCAATAATGATAAACAATCGATGCATCACAACGGAAATATCAATGACATGATATTTCCACACAAGATCGACAAAGGATCAACATGGACGAGAATACCATGATCTGGTAACTCCAACAAGTTCAACGAATAATCAATAACCGAGAATACCGACGACACGGCAAATCCCAACAAGATCAATAAAAGGTCGACAACCGAGAATACCGACGACACGGTAAGGATCAATGAAGAATCAATAATCGAGAATACCGACGACACGGTAAACTCCAACAAGATCAATAAGAGTCGACAACCAGAAATACCAACGGTACGATAAACTCCAATAAGATCAATAAAGGGTCAACAAACCGAGAATACTGATGACACAGTAAACTCTAACAAGATCAATAAGGACCAACAACTGGGAATACCAACGATACGGTAACTCCAACAAGAGCAATAAGAAATCGACAACTGAAAACACCGACGACACGGTAAACTCCAATAGGAATAATAAGGGATCAACAACCGAGAATACCAACGGTAAGGCAAACTCCCAAACGGAATCAATAAGGATCAATAACGAACGAGACTACCAATGATAGGGGGAACTCCAAACGAGATTAATAAAGGATCGATAACAAATAAGTTTACCATCGATATGGTAACTCCCAACGAGATCAGAAAAGGATCAACGGGAATAGATACATGAGAGAATAAAATCATCAACCATATACAAATCATATATATGGGATTTCAAAGACAACCCGAATATCGAACAGATCCAATTATACATGGACTGTGAACGACCAATCAATAAGACTCAAGATGAACGTCACGATACGCTCGATCCAGACATGTGTCCGTGTACAAGCCAACCACGGGTATTGATCAGGTACCCGTCTGGTCTCGTACCTAATCAGCCTCACGAAGTACGTCTCGTGTGCATGGTTCAATATGAGGTCGAAACCAACACATGCTACACGTACCCGTCCCGAAAATCCTACACATGAACGATCAGAACGTATCTGACTCCGGATATGCCACGATACAACATGACAACAAATCTCGAAGAAACGCATATCCATCAAGGATCAGAAGACTTCCCAAAAGAGCAACAGTAACTCGATCATGAAAGACCGACACGACCACAATGTCGTATTTCCATCAGACAACAGTCCACATCATGCTCAACAATGCATATAATGTTAACACATAAACCCCAAGGCAGCAGCCAACGGTCACGAAAGCATCTCACAGGAATACCCCGGAACATAGGTGCCATATAGGTCTTATCCCCTACCTCAGTTCATGCAATCACAAAATACCCCAAGGTCGCAACCAAGGGTCACGAAAGTATCCACACAGGAATACCCCGGAACATAGGTGCCATATAGGTCTTATCCCCTAACACATCGGCCCAACAGATCACTGCTCACAGGAAGAGCACATTACAAAACGTAACATACAATGGTGCACACTCACCCCATGAAATATCAACACACACGTGCAATAATGCAACATGATGATTATCATAATCTAACAATATTAATTTACCTCAAGCTGAAGACGCCAACCTTTCCACGACCAACTGCCCTGAACGAATACACGGTTTATCCGACAATCCAAAATGAAGTACAATCCATAACTAATACCAAACCACCATCCCGAATTCAACATCGACACGATAACTAACCTTGATATCCAACTTCTCATGCAATAGACCAAATTACAATTCACGTTCCCATTTCCACTAGACATCCTTAAAATCATATACATTATGATTTATCTTACATACCACCATTCCGACAATTCATATATTCCATAATACCATTGCTATATGAATCATAAATGAAATGAAAACGAAATCATTTATTAACATTATGAACTGAGCAAGCATAACTTGCCTGGATACCCATACGATGAAGCCACCATCAATCCCGCCGTCTTCGTCTACAAGCTCCGCAGCACAACGGTTAACTTCAACGATCACTAAATGCAA
Organism: Orobanche coerulescens; assembly: GCA_033398695.1. Lineage (NCBI taxonomy): Eukaryota > Viridiplantae > Streptophyta > Magnoliopsida > Lamiales > Orobanchaceae > Orobanche > Orobanche coerulescens. The sequence goes on from CM065803.1 coordinate 146,708,598, forward strand.
CCTAATGCAATAATCGATTAACGATACGTTCAATAACAATCAACAACCGAAATGACCAACTAATCAAACTCGATGGTTCAATGATATCTCGATCATATGAAACCAACCCATATCAACTCTTAACAATACGAACACAAGTCGAAATTCGGTGTTCAATAATCCAAACAATGTCTTCAACATATAGTTCATATAACCGCAAGAATCGTAACAACAAAACCATAATCATCTTCATACGAATCCTTCTTCAACGATAACATCAAAATCCGAATTCAAGGAGAGGATTATCGAACATACCTCTAGAAGATGAAATACACAAGTAATCACTTGTTTTGAATAGCACGGTGCGAAGAGATCGACAAAAGGGAAGGGTACCGATTCAACTTCCTTCAAAAGTTCATTCCTAAATCACAATAATATCAATTCAATCACCATTCGTACGAAAACGTATAGAATTTCCCAAGTTCGACTCATTGAGGCATTTCATCGAACATTTTGAAGGCATAATCCAATTTAATCATTTTAACGAAGAAATACTCGAATTTGTTCCACAAAACTTCAAGAGTATTGAATGATTACGAGTATACAATCAAGTTCTATCAATAATCTGAATCAAAATGGAGCAAATCGGCTAAAACACCAAGAAACCTCAAGAACATCCAAAAACCAAAAGTTCATGTGTTCATACCTTCGATCCGGGTGGAGGATGATGTTAATCCATGATTCCAACTTCCAAAACATGTTGTTATAAGTTGATTCTACTCAAAACCATCAACTTTGCTGAAGAAATCGCAAAAGGGACGGAGAAAAATGGAAAATGATAAGGGTGACTCGGTCCAGCCTTATATAGCCGAGACTGCCGCCGATTACGTACGTAACCGGGCGGGTCCTTACGCACGAGCCGGCCGCGCCTAACCTTCGTCCGGCTTTGTTCGGCACTTACGTACGAATCCGGCGGCTCCCTTACGACGTAATCGCCATTACGGCCGAATCGCCACCGCCACGACGTAATCGGCCGCCCTAGCCTCCACGAGTCATCGCCGACCATACTCGCCATCCCAACGAGTCACGCTCGCCATGCTCGCCATCCAGTCATCTCGGCCACGACTCGGCGGGCCGCCTGCAACGCACGTAACACTTGTTCCGTTGCGTATGTAATACGACGTTGACTTGCTACAAGTATTACGCATTACGTAATACACCCTGTATAACGTACGTAACTCCATCCGTTGACTCACCTGTCCACATCCGCGCCGAAAGCTGCCGACACCGGGCCCAACTGTCTGATTCCTCTTGTTACGTACGTAATACCTTACGCTTAACGTACATAACACGTACTACTTAGCGTACGTTATCTCAAAGTCATAACGTACGTTAACAGATCCATACTTAGCCGTTTCCAGCAATTCCTGTCCAACGCCTCGACATAACAAATATGAACATACGACATACTGAACACATATACGAAATCCCGAAAGTATTCTCATACGATACGTCTGATGCACGATATCCTCAATTACAACTGTCGACCAAGTACGGAAATCAAACAAATACTCATACGGTATATCCGACATCGAAAACACAACAAGCATGTAATATCCTAGAATCAAAATACCCTCGATAGACATACTGGCACGACTGTCACGGTTTCCAAAATTATCCACTCATATCGTGTCGGTCCCACTCTGTACAGTACATCCCAGATAAAATAATGCGAAAATTTATAGTGAAATTCTAGGATATTACATATATCCCTATCTCACGACAATCATGATTTGTCTCACAAGAACTATGCCTAAATTTCATCTCCCGAATCCATAAAGACATTCAAAACAATTCAACTATTGGCCAGACAATTGAAAGCATTGAGAACAGTGAGAAGAATCCAATTCAATACGAATAACGAGTGAGTTGAAATAAAAATAAGTAATTCAAACCGTCATGTAATCGGCTACAATCACAATCCTACTCAAACAGATCTAGAAAATAAGATGCGGAAAAATTAAGAAAAACCGTAAGGGATCCGTGGTCTTGTCATCGCCCACAAATCTCCTATTCTTGTGTTCTTCTCCCTCCTACGATGTCTTCGATCACCCTATTTTTCTAACCTTCAATGTTTATTTATAGCTCTCCTCAGCCTCCGAAACGCGTCCGTGGATTAGGTCGAGAACAGGCTCCAAAAACGGCCCAGAAACGCGACAATTCCATTAGAACCGCCCTGTAGGCCGCAGCTCACTTAATCTGTGCCGCGGCCCTTACTGCTCAGCGCCCCACACCTGGGCGCATTTTTCTTCATGGGCCGCGGCTCAGCTTCCTTGTGCCGCGACTCACAGTACAGTTCGCTCGGTGCCTTTGTGTGCCGTGCGTGTGCCGCGGCTCACTCTCCTTGTGCCGCGGCCCCAGGCGAAAAATCATTGTTTTCGCCCATTTTTCGTCGTTTAGGCTTCCGGACTCCAATTTCCTACAAAACATATAAAGATAGTGCATTAAAAGCTCACTTATGCAGATTTAGGCTCAAAATGGATATAAAATAATGATAAATAAGCGCATAAAAATACGCCTAACAAATACCCACAAACTTGAGCTTTTGCTTGTCCTGAAGCAGAAATCAATTTTCAAATAATAAAAAAAATATCGTGAATGATCGTGCAAATCCATAGTGCTCAACTTAATCAATACTACCCTGAAAATCTCAAAGAATAATATGAGTATCGTAATAGTGAGTCACATTAAGGACACTGATTCCGCAAAGTACCCATTTTTAGTGCTAAACAATCGTTTATGAAGAAAATCAAGCTCAAAGATTAACAAGCGTGAATTTAACCGACCGCCAATATGAAGGGTTAAAATAAACAAGCCAACTCGCCCAGTCCCACAGTCTAGTGGCAAAATTTAAGAGTTTCATCATCAAAATTAAACCTCGGACAGCATTCCCTTTTGTATGATCATAATAAAGATTCGAGTTAACCACTAGGTTCGGATCTCGGGATGTTCATCGGGATAATCCTAGGGTGGATTTCCATTCTCATGTATTGGGGAACCGTTTGACGTAAAAGACACTCATGGGGCACATGGATGCTTCTAGTTACTATGTCCCCTTATACAGCGGAGAAAAAACTCGAATAGAAATTCCCGCATGTCAAGGTTGCTGTTTTACGCGAGAGTAAACAACGGGTCACGTGAATACCCCCGGTTACTAGGCTTCCCATCATCGGTAATGCGATATTTCTAAATCATTAGTCTATTCAGGGTTGTCGTTTTACGCGAGAGTAAACAACTGGTCACGTGAATACCCCCGGTTACTAGACTTCCCATCATAGAACAAATAATATCTCGACTTTTTGGGAAAAACTGTCCGACTCTAAACTCAATTTAAGTGCCAACAAGACTCATGTTACTGGACGACTAGCTACGCGAAAATTGTAACCAAACGTATAGACGGTGATTTGAAAACCCGTATGTCTCCTTTCTTATCTGCTAAGATTTCTACAAAAACGAAAATATTTCGGACCTAAATGAATACTCAACGAAAACAGATATCGCTGACTGCAACTCGACCAAAAGTCAACCGTTTCTTCAAAAAGAAATCAGTATCGTAATATCAATTTTACACACAAAAGAACGAAAAATTCACGAAAAATTCACGTTTTTGGCAAAAACCATCAACAGCATGCAAGAAAAATATAGCAATGATGAAATCGCAATTTATAACCAAGAAAAATTAAGAAAATATCGCTTGCTTCAATTTATTCCACTACACATAAAATCATCAACAATAAAACTCATGTGAAAATAAAAGAGATAAGGAAAAGTGAATCTTATTCAAATGTCTTCTTGAACGCCAACACATGTCTGAGTGGAATTGTCTGTCAATCCATACTTCAAATAATGCTCAACATCACCAGGGGCCGCCAAACTTAGTCTCTAGTCATGAAATAACTATAGACATTAGGTCGAGAAAGACTAGAATATGAAGGATGATAACTCATTGGGGTTATAAAAAAATATTAGAGAAATAAGGGCCAACAAGAATACACGAATCCAAACGTAAAAAAACAAAACAAAGGCGCCAAACTTATTAACGAAAAATCAATTAAAAACAACTAGAAAGCAAGTAAAAATGATGGGTTGCCTCCCATCAAGCGCTCTATTTTACGTCTTCAGCACGACGTGGCAAAAAAATTTAACGTCGCTTCTTTCTAGGGAGATTTCCAAATACCCCCTTCTTGCAATCTATAAGCCTCTTATTTCACAAGGGAGACTTTGGTTCATGCCTGGTTGCCAAAAATAATGAGTAAGAATAATTATGCGGACAACCAAAAAATAATGGAAGAATATAATAATTATAAGGTATGAAAAAATAAACAGAGTTCGAATGGGTCAATAATAAAGACATATCATGAACATCCTCATTAGAACTCAAAGAATCAGCCTCAACAAAATCAAAAGTAATGGGGTCAATCTCTCCCAATATGGATTTAGGAAAAATTATGTGTGGCACCGTTAATAAAATTTTAGGCACAAAAGTGTTCACCTTATTATTCGAAGTTTGATGACAATTTAATGAAATTTCTTTGGAAACATCATCAATCGTAACTTCTTCTACAAGCTCATCACACTTTGCGTAATTATCAGGTGCTGGGGCATCGACCCTAAAACTCAGCATGTCTTTGTTCTCAACCTCCCCTCAACTTCACTACTAAATCTATGAGCTGAAAAATAACCATAGTGAATCTCAAGACCACGACTTGCACATTCTCGCTCAAGAGGGGTACTATCAGGATTTTTGAGAGCGTCTACACATTGCTCAAGCATGGTCTTTTGTTTCGGGGGAGGGGGCTGACTGACCCTATTAGGCAAATTATTAAGATCATCGAAATTTATGAAATGCCAAGGGTCACGATAATAAAAGAAAACATAATGAAAAAAATAAAAATATAGAGGCTAAAGAAAAGAAACTTCAAATTAAAATTAGAGTCGCTTGGTAATGATATTAGCAAAAAACCAGTCCCCAGCAACGGCGCCAAAAACTTGTTGTGAGGAAATCCCTCACACTATGCCGCAAGTGCACGGTGTCAACAAGTGATAAAGTGATAAGTAAGATATCATTCCCTCGAGGACTGATTTCACTAAGTACCAAAATATAGTCAACTCATAATTTTATTTCAAGAACAATTATATAGAATTTATTTCTAAACTTATTGTAGAAAAATAAATTGAAAATAATAATTGTAATAATAAAAATACTAATAATAAGGGCGTAGGATTATGATTTTCACCTCAAACAATCAGGAATGGTTTTTATTTAATTCAATTCACTTTTATTCAATTGATTGTAAGCCAGGAATTCCTAAGTTATTCTAAAGCTTCTCCCAAAGTCGATAGAAAATACTAATAATTATTAACTCGATATATTCCTATTCGAATTAGATAATTAATAGCTAAAACAGTTCATGAATCCCTACAATAAATAGGCTTCACAATTCCCATGAGTATATCCTATCTCACGACAATCATGATTTGTCTCACAAGAACTATGCCTAAATTTTATCTCCCGAATCTATAAAGACATTCAAAATAATTCAACTATTGGCCAGACAATTGAAAGCATTGAGAACAGTGAGAAGAATCTAATTCAATACGAATAACGAGTGAATCGAAATAAAAATAAGTAATTCAAACCGTCATGTAATAGGCTACAATCACAATCCTACTCAAACAGATCTAGAAAATAAGATGCGGAAAAATTAAGAAAAACCGTAAGGGATCCGTGGTCTTGTCGTCGCCCACAAATCTCCTATTCTTGTGTTCTTCTCCCTCCTATGACGTCTTCGATCCCCCTATTTTTCTGACCTTCAATGTTTATTTATAGCTCTCCTCAGCCTCCGCAACGCGTCCATGGATTAGGTTGAGAACAGGCTCCAAAAACAGCCCAGAAACGCGGCAATTCCATCAGAACCGCCCGGGCCGCGGCTCACTTAATCTGTGCCGTGGCCCTTACTGCTCAGCGCCCCACACCTGGGCGCATTTTTCTTCATGGGCCGTGGCTCAGCTTGCTTGTGCCGCGGCTCACAGTATAGTTCGCTCGGTGCCTTTGTGTGCCGTGCGTGTGCCGCGGCTCACCTTCCTTGTGTCGCGGCCCCAGACCAAGAATCATTATTTTCACCCATTTTTCGTCGTTTAGGCTTCCAGACTCCAATTTCCTACAAAACATATAAAGATAGTGCATTAAAAGCTCATTTATGCAGATTTAGGCTCAAAATGGATATAAAATAATGATAAATAAGCGCATAAAAATACGCCTAACAAGAAGTGCCTGAAATTTTTGAGCAATCGATAACACATCATCCTCCTCAGATGGGTCTGGGTTCAGCAACTCTGACAGCTTGGCCTGATGGAGTGGACCTGGATAATAACTATCCAACATGAGGTTCTTGAATTTCTCCCAAGTGCATACACCATTAGCTGGTCTCACCGAAAGCCACCATGTGTGGGCGCTCTTACCAAGGTAGTAAGCCGCCATGGAGACTCGATTCTCTTCCGGAAATTCAACCATCTCCAACAATTTCTCAAAGTGTTCGATGCACAATATCAGCAAGCTTAGAGGAGCCTTCAAAAGTCGGAGTTCGCTGACGAGAGATGTCACTAATTATCCGACTCATGGGTCCGCCGTGCACAGGAGGTGGTGGATGAGGTCCCTGCTGCTGGCCAGTAGTAGCAGCTCTGGGCATAGCTTCCATCAATGGACCCATCTGGGTCATCTCGGTCATCATGCCCTGCATAACAATATTTGGGTCGACGCGCGCACCCTCATGTCGCTCTATGTTGAGTGACTGGTTCTCAGTAGGCTAATCACTACCTCCTAAGCTTTGCTCCATATTCGAACGTGTATTGGCTCGTGGCCTCGGTATTCAGCCCCTTCCGCGGCCACAACTCCCTCTACCACGGCCCCTCAAATTTGTATACATACTCAAAGAATCAAACAATAATCATAAGCATATTTCGTGACCGCCTCTATGGCCAATCACAATTTCACACTAGGTTAATAGCAACAAAGAAACAACAATTTTAAGAAAATAGTTCATCATGAATTATCGGCACCACGAGTGTTACACAAAATAACATATCGACATCAAGTCGAAACAAATTCAGTCACATAATCAATACAAAATTTCCCTCGGAATATCAATAAGATAAATTCCGCCACCATATTGCCAAAATTTAAATCATGGCACAAAAGTAACACACCGTATTTGGCTCGTAGGGTCATGCGCTTGCACAGGTCACACATGACGCGAAGGTTTCTTGATACTAGTTCAATCTACAACGACTCTTAAAGAGAAATGACTCTCTGATACCATCTTCTGTAACACCCCAAATACGACAGCCATTACAGTGTCGTGGACCCCACAATGGGACCCACCAGGTATTACCAAAACACAAATTAAACATAATATTATCATGATACCGAATCACAAAACGATAATCATTACTCCAATTAGGAGTCTACAAATAGTACGACTATTAGCCTCTGAATACACAGGATCCAAATTCTAGTATAAACTGTATGAAGATGGAATATACTTAAAATAATAGTAAAATCGACAATAGTTTAAATGAAGCGGAAAGAAACATTACACGATTTAAGCATAACCGGACAACAAAAGACTTGGGCCCCCCAAACTAGTATCCTTCAAATATACAACACAAGTATTTTGCCCAAAACCACAGGGTCAGATATACATGATAATAATTCTCAATACATTATACAATTCATATATACTGAATCTCAAGAAAACAACTCGACTATTGAACATACCCCTCGGGCGTATGAACAACTAGTCACAAATAGTCGGACATACCCAATCATACATGGAATATGAATGACCAATAAACACGGCGCGAGATGGACCTCACAGTACGCCCGATCCAAAAATGTGTCCGTGCACATGTCTACCCTGTATACGGAATCCAGGATATACGTGAGATAATGTACCTAATTAGCCTCATGAACTACGTCTCGTTTGCACAATCCAATACGAAACATCAACGTATGACCATATGTACCTGGCTAAAAATCCTACACATAACCAATCGACATAAAAATATGATTCCAGATATGTCATGATACAACATGACAATGAAATCCAATAAATTACACATCCAATCAAGAATCAAGAAACTCACCGAAGTAACAATAATGATCAACGAGACTAACGATACAAAGGTGATGAACTTCGGAATACAATCTCGCAATGAAACTGTAATACGACAAGAATAATATCACGTTACGAATCATAGATTCATAAATCATTCCATATACACGAAGCGTATAACGTTCACAAGAATTCAATCATCATTTTAACCAAGCAAGATAACTTGTCTATTCCGTAGATGAATAATCCTTATACAAATGAACGGACAGACAGTATCCTCGACTAGTAATACTTGTTGGAATATTCATACCAAGTCACATGTCCTCATGACAATAGTCACAGAACCATTCCAAACCACAACCATAAGTTATCCCGGTATCGCGCTAACAAGCCACGAATCTCGGAGTCCCCGTAAGACATACCTGGATGGGATAACCCCACAAGTTATCCTGGCATCGGGCTAGCAAGCCCCGAACCTCGGAGTCCCCGCAAGACATACCCGGATTGGATAACCCTACGGTCACGCCCGACCCATACTAGAAAGTATGGATCCTGGAGATTCATCAATCTTACCCGGAGACACGTCACTTTCAACGATCACGTAACAATAAGCAAAAAATCAAGCCAAGCAACACTAAACATCACGACCTACTTTCAAAGGAGTAACAACCAATATCACTCGTCACATATTTGACGAACAAGCTCACATAACAACACATAATCCTCGATAAATAATTACGGTTTAATATATTCGCTAAATGCAATCATAACATCTTTCAACAAGCAAAACTAACACACATATACCAAAACACACCTAATCAAGAAGCATATGATTTATTGTTGAAAGATAACATTTATCAAGAACATACCGATCCTTTTTAACATTCATTAAACATCCAGATTTTACATAAAATCATTTACCAACAATTATTCTTACGAAACATGAAACGTATGGGCAAGATACTTGTCTCGATACCGCGAGCAATGAAACGACGAACGGACATGGCCTGGTAGCCTATGACCTTCCAAGATCGACCAAAAACCCGACAACTCCACGGAAACTACAAAAACAATATCACTACAAATCAATAACACTAAACGACATCCGAATCAACCCGAAAAATAACAATGATTCGAGGGTTCTTCAAGAATCGAAAATCAATGTTCCGGGTGGTAAAAATAGATAAACGAGTTACAAAATCCAAAGATCATGGCCAAGACAACAAGAATACCATAACCAATTCATTAATCTCGGATAAAATCGATGAATCGTGAAGAAACCCCCAAAAATCATGCAATCAAGGTTCTAAGTAAGGAAATACCTTGATTCGACGAAGAACACGGATTAGATGTTGATATAATCAACAAGAATCTTCCAAAATGCCTTGAAATTGAGCAAAAATGACCAATGGCTCACCTCCTCGTCTCTCCCGTCGCCTGCCGCCGCAAAATATGAAAAAAAAGAAGTGGGTTCAGGTCTGGCCGAACCAGGCCTATAAATAGCCGACAGGGTTACGGCCGTAACCGGCAGTTCCTTATGGCCGTAACTCGGTCAACGCACGTTAGCGTACGTAATGGACGAACACTTAGCATACGCAGCGATCACCCTTACGGCCGTAATCGGTGTAGCCTTAGGGCCGTAACCGAGCATACCAGTCCACTGGTCGAAATCTGCCGAATCCTTATGGCCGTAACTAGCCAGAACCTAGCGGCCATAACAAGCCTTACGGCGGTAACCGGATAGGCCTTACGGCCGTAATTGAGTATCCCAGGAACAGGTGTCCGGAAGCCTTACGGCCGTTATCGGCCAGGCCTTACGGCCGTAACTCGCTCCAGGCCACACCCGACCATCCGGCTTGATACTCGACGACATCTCGATCACGCGAACGCACTGGCTATGATCCAAAACAATAACGAATAGACTACGAAGTATCATAATACAAGCATTCGATTCCAAAGATGCGGACGACAACAGTCCGTTCGACCAAAGAAAATTCAACGAAACTGGAATGAAAATCTCGGGTATTACAGAGCTTTGGTCGGCAGGTGGGGCCCTGTGACGGTAGCTTTTGGCATAGAACATGCATGGGCAAGTCAAATACGTATTACGTACGCTATACAGGGTGTATTAGGTACGTAATATGAGCTTTTACGGTAGCAAGTCAACGTACGTATTACGTACGTTATCGAGAATGTGTTACGTATGTAAGGATGTGAATGAAATGAGTCAGAATCCTCTGGACTATCGTTACGTACGCTATCAAAGTCAGATAGCGTACGTAAATGTTGGTTACGTATGTTAACATTGGCATGTTACGTACGTAACAAGCTAGAAGTTTATAAAAGTGGACGCCTGTCATTTCATTTTTGTTTGGAGTTTCATTTTGTTTTTCGACCTTCAACGCCCAGAGATGGATTCTTGGTCCTTCTAAGTGGATTATGGGCTTAAGGAGCTGGATTTGGAGCTCGAGAAGAAGAGATATTGATGATTCTTGAGGTGGTTACTTGTGTATTCATCTTCAAGAGGTATGTTGGATAGTCCCTCTCTTCTATTTTGGATTTTGTGGTTGTTGTTAAAGTTTTCCTCGTATGATGATGGTTGTGGTATTATGGTTATACTTCTTGATGATATATGAGGTGTATATTGAAGAAGATGATGATTATGATGGGTATATGTTTCAAGTGTTTATGTTCTAGATATGAACATGGAATTTTTATATTTAGAACAAGTGATTATGATTATGGATGTTAAGAGACTAGTTATGTGAATGGTGATTTGATCTTCTGTATGCTCTTGATGATATACAAATCGTGATTATGAATTTGACGAGAACATTATCTTTCTTTGAGGATTGCTTAAATGTAAAACCCATTGGAATACATCATTTTATTGGCTACAAACATGATTATGGATTAATTCATGTTCTTGAAGAACTCTTGAGTTACATGTCGTGATTTTACGGAATTTGGAAAGATTATGGTTAATTTCGGTATATGGTTATTCGTGATGAAAACCGGTAATTGAATTTCTATGAATTTACAAGGAGAAGCCATGATAATCCGTAAGTAAGATTCAAGTTGGGATTTAGGATGTTGAGAAACTTGTTAGGATTGATTGATTATCGAATTGCGGCTTGTATTCTTATTGTTGAGTTGTAATGGGTTGGTTTCGAATGATCGAGATATCGTTAAATGTTGAGTCGATTAGTTGAATATATCGGTTGTTGATTGTTATCGAACATATTGTTAATTGATCATTGCACTAGGTTGCGTTAAGTGATCATTGATGATTTACCGTTGTGATGCGATTGGAATTGGAGAATGGATGGATCACCTTGGTCGGGGCTACGGAGCTTGTAGATGAAGACGACGGGATTGGTAACAACTTCATCGTATCGGTATCAAGGCAAGTTATGCTTGCTCAGTTCATAATGTTTAATAAATGGTTTCGTTTTTATTTCATTTATGATTCATATAGCAATGGTATCACGGAATGTGAATTGTCGGGATGATGGTATGTACGTTATGCTTAGACTGAGATTAATCATAAAGCATATAATTTTAAAGATGTCTAGTGGAGACGTAGACGTGAATTATATTTGGTCTATTGTATGAAAAGTTAAATACCGAGACTAGTTATCATGCGGATATTAAACTCGAGATGGTGGTTTGGTATTAGTAGTGGACTGCACTTCATTTTGGATTATTCGGATAACCGTGTATTCGTTCAGGGATGTTGGTCGTGGAAAGGTTAGCGTCTCCGGCTTGAGGTAAATTAATATTGCTAGATTATGATAATCATCCTATTGCATTATTGCATGTGTATGTTGATACTTCATGTGGTGAGTGTGCACCATTGTTCGTTATGTTTTGTGATATGCTCTTTCTTTGAGCTGTAATCTGTGGGGCCCATGTGTTGTGGATAAAACCTGTATGGTACCCGTATGGAAATGTGTTAGGGGATAAGACCTAAATGACACCTATGTCCGGACTATTCCTGAGTAGATGCTTCCGTGACCCTTGGCTGCTGCCTTGGGAGTTTATGTGATATTGTCCGGAGTATTCCTGAGTAGATGCTTGCGTGACCCTTGGCTGCTGCCCTGGGAGTTTATGTGCTATTATCATATGCATTGTTGATCATGTTGTGAACTGTTGCCTGACGGAATACGACATTGTGGTCGTGTCGGTCTTTCATGATCGAGTTATTGTTGCCCACTTGAAAAGTCTTCTGATCCTTGTTGGATATGCGTTTCTTCGAGATTCATTGTCATGTTGTATCGTGATATATCTGGAGTCAGATACGTTCTGATCGGTCATGTGTAGGATTTTCAGGGCGGGCACGTGTAGCATATGATGGTTTCGACCTCATATTGAACCGTGCGCACGAGACGTACTTCGTGAGGCTAGACGTGTATCTGATCAATACCCGTGGTTGGATTGTATACGGACACATGTCCGGATCGGGCGTATCATGACGTCTATCTCGAGTCTTATTGATTGGTCGTTCACAGTCCATGTATAATCGGATCTGTTCGATAGTCGGGTTATCTTTGAAATCCCTTATATATATGATTTGTATATGGTTGACAATTTTATTCTCTCGTGTATCTGTCACCGTTGACCCCTTTATTAATCTCGTTTGGAGTTCACCCTGTCATTGGTAATCTCGTTCGTTATAGATCCTTATTGATTCTGTTTGGGAGTTTGCCTTACCGTTGGTATTCTCGGTTATTAGTCCTTGATTGATCTTTTTGGAGTTTACCGTGTCGTCGGGATTCTCGGTTGTTGATCCCTCATTGCTCTTGTTGGAGTTTACCACATCGTTGTTATTCCCGGATGTTGGTCCTTGATTGATCCTATTGGAGTTTACTATATCGTCGGTATTCTCGGTTATTGATCCTTTATTGATCTCATTGGAGTTTACCATGCCGTTGGTATTCTCGGTTGTCGATCCTTTCTTGATCTTGTTGGAGTTTATCGTGACGATGGTATTCTCGGTTGTTTACCCTTTTTTAATCTTATTGGAGTTTATCGTACCATTGCTATTCTTGGCTGTCGATCCTTTATTGATCTTGTTGGAGTCACCGTATTGTTGGTATTCCCGGTTGTTGATCCTTCATTGATCTTGTTGGAGTTACCACATCATTGTATTCTCGTTCGTGGTTGATCCTTTGTCAATCTTGTGTGGAGTTATCATGTCATTGATATTTCCGTTTTGATGCATTGGTTGTTTATCATTATTGATTGTGTGAGTATTCATGCTTTGTATTGATATCTGGGACTTGCCATTGTCTCAGGACAGTTGGTTTATAGGTGTGCCGTGTGATATCGGTTTTATCAGGATTGGGATCCAATTGTGCGATCCAGCGAACAAAATCGGACTTGGCCAGATTATTCCATATTGGAGATATGTTTATGTTTGAGAATCTTGGTATCGTTTCGGATACAGTACAGATGGTTACTTTTGAATTCATTCGTCACATAAGGACGCGAGACATGGATTATGGTAAGGACTTATTTGATATGGATTGTGATGGGTCGGTAAGGTTACATCGGTAAGATTACGTGGGGAATGTTCTTACTCTGTAAATTACAGTTATATGTAATTGTTTATGTGATGTGATCGTTACCATTGTTGAGTATTATGGCTGACCCCGTCGTGGGCTTTATCTTTTAGGTACTCGGAGTTCGAGCTAGTAGCGGTCGTGAAGGGATGAGCTTTCCGGTGATACTGGCTATGGCGTGGTTATTGGGATTCGAATGTTCTTTTTGGATTTTATAATTCTGCTGCAAATGCATTTAATTATGTCTTTCGGTATTTTATAATGGCTTTCGGTATTTTACCAACTCGTGTATATTTTCTAAATGCCCTTTTTGGCATCTTTGCCTTGTGTTTCAAATGGTATTTTTCTGACGGTAATTGGGAACTATGTTTTGATAAACATTTGAGTATTTAAAACATTACAGTATTCGCCTCTTTGGCTTATTTGAAATGTTTGCGAAAATGATTTTAGCCTTGTGGGTTCCAATGTGGGGCCCACGGCGCTGTAATATTCCTGGTCGGTTTTGGGGTGTTACAGGCTGATATGTCCTATTTATACTAAAGGCAGCTTAGCATACGCTATTTTATGAGAATAGCGTGTGCTAGCGGGTTCACTGGGTAGTCCAGTGAACTCTGCCTTCCTCGTTACCATGCGCTATGTATGTTTTAGCATGCGATAATGCCTTACTCTTAGCGTACGTTAACCGAGTGTTAACGTGCGCTACCTGATAGTTGGTGTCCAGAAAAAAGGAGTCCAGAACCTACTGTCCACCGCCTGCTCGAGCCTTAGCGCATGCTACTATGGTTGCTTAGCGTACGCTACTAACACAGCTAGCATGCACTATCTCCTACTCATAGCGTGCACTACGAATTCTCCATTTCAGTCCAGTACATACAGGACTGTCTGCCTCAATTACACTAGCGTTCGCTAATGTTGACAGATATAGTGTGCTACCAGTACTCATATAGAGTGCCTATAAAGAGTATCTAGCATGCGCTACACCGCACACAGAGGCTACCAATTACGATGATAATGATAATATTCTCGTCTCGATTCTCAAACAGGGTTGAAAGATGAATGATAACTGATACATGATTCTGAGTACGCCGAACATTGAACACAATGAATGAATATGAATAATGAATGATTATTAAAGAGTGAAAATTACTGAGTGATAATTACTGTATGATAATAAATGAATTCACAATTGGGTATTACATACTCCCCCCTTAAAAGGAGTTTCGTCCTTGAAACTAAGGGTCAAACAATTCAGGATAACTCTCCCGCATACTATCCTCGATTTCCCAAGTAGCCTCTTCGATTTTATGTCTAGACCACTGATTTTTTACCAAAGGAATCGCCTTGTTCCTTATCTGTTTGACTCATCGCTCTAGGACTCGTACAGGACGCTCCTCATACGTTTGATCATCCACGATCTCGATTTCATCGAACTGAAGTATGTGACTTGGCTTGGCAATATACTTCCGCAACTTAGAGATGTGAAATACATTATGAACTCGGCTCAAAGGCAGAGGTAAAGCCAATCGATAAGGCAGACTGCCTACTCGATCCAAAATTTCAAATGGTCCAATGAATCTCGGACTCAACTTTCCTCTCATCCCAAAATGGAAAATACTTCGACTCGGGGATACCTTGACCAAAATATGGTCACCTGCCTTGAACTCTATTGGTCGACGACGATTATCTGCATATGATTTTTGTCGACTCTGAGCGGTCAACAAACGACTCCTGATCAAAGCTACCTTCTCGCGGGCGGCTACTAGCATATCGGGCGTAGTGCTGATTGATTCTTATAAGTTATCCCAACACAAGGGAGATCGACAACGACGACCGTATAAGGCCTCGTAAGGTGCCATCTTAATCGAAGCATGCCATCTGTTATTGTATGTGAACTCAATCAATGGTAGTTGGGCTTCCTAATCATCTTTCTATTCGAGATCACATGCCCTCAACATGTCCTCCAATGTCTGAATAGTTCGCTCTAATTGTCCGTCAGACTGAGGGTGAAAAGCTATGCTGAAATTTAGCTGAGTTCCCATGGCATGATGAACGGATTTCCAAAAATGTGACACGAATCGCCCGTCACGATCAGAAACGCTGCTCTTAGGAGTACCGTGCAATCTCACGATCTCTTTAATGAACAACTGGGCAAGAATCTTGGGACTCCACGTATTCTTGATCTCAAGGAAATGAGCTGACATAGTTAAATGGTCCACAATTACCCAAATCATATTCATGCCACGACGACTCGTTGGCAAACTCATGATGAAGTCCATTGAAATATCCTCCCACCTCCATTCTGGGATAGGAAGCAGTTTCAGCATACCCGCCGGTCGCTGATGTTTTATCTTGACATGCTGACAGGTCAAACATCTCGAAACAAATTCTGCGAATTCTCGCTTCATATTACTCCACCAATAATTTTGTTTTAAGTCTTTTTACATTTTGCTAGACCCCAGATGGATGGAATAAGGGTTAGCATGAGCCTCTCTCAAAATAGAGCTTTTCAACTCGTCATCCTCCAGAACGCATAACCGGTTCTTAAATCACAAAAGTCCATCCTCATGGACCACAAATCCAGGGGCTTTCCCCTAAGCCACATCCTCTCGAATGCGCAACAAAAATGGGTCTGAACCTTGCTTTGTTCTGATCGCCTCTTCCAGTGGCGATGAAATATCTAGCATGCAAAGTTGACCATGCACTTGCTGTAACCATACCTCGATCTCAGGCTTAGGAACTCTTGTTGAAGTTCCTTCTGAGCAGTCAAACGAGCAAGCATTTGTTTCTAAACGGACTTACAACTCAAGGCGTCGACGACGACGTTCGCCTTAACCGGATGATATTGTATCTCAATGTCATAATCTTTAATCAGTTCCAACCACCATATCTGTCGCATGTTTAACTCCTTCTGAGTAAATATATACTTTAAACTCTTATGATCGGTGAAAATCTGACAGGTGATGCCATAAAGATAATGTCGCCAAATCTACAATGCGAATACCACGGCCGCTAGATCCAAGTCCTAGGTCGGATATTTGACCTCATAAGGCCTCAGTTGCCGCGAAGCATAAGCAATCACCTTCCCGTTCTGCATTACTACACATCCAAGAACGTGTCCGGACGTGTTACTATAAACCACAAACCCTTCCGTCCCTTGTGGTAAAGAAAGGACAGGCGCTGAAATTAGACGACTCTTGAGTTCCTCAAAATTGTGCTGACACGCATCAGACCACGTGTATTTCCTATCCTTCCGCAAGAGGTTCGTCATAGGTTGAGCAATTTTAGAAAATCCTTCCACAAATCGCCGGTAATAGCATGCTAATCCGAGAAAACTTCGGGTTCCCTTAACATTCTTCGGAGGTTTCCAATCTCAGATAGCCTCCGTCTTCTGAGGGTCGACACGTACCCCAAATGATGAAATCACATGACCAAGAAACGTCACCTCGGACATCCAGAACTCACATTTGGAAAATTTCCCATAGAGTTGCTCTCGTCTCAACACGTCGAGAACCTGGTGAAGGTGAAGTTCGTGCTCCTCTTGGTCACGAGAATAAATTAAAATGTCATCTATGAAAACAACCATGAACTGATCTAAATAGTCGATGAAAACTCGGTTCATCAGCTCCATGAATACCGCAGGTGCATTATTTAACCCAAACGGCATCACTAGAAACTCGTAGTGCCCATAGCATGTTTGAAACGCCGTTCTTGCGATATCCAACTCTCAAATTCACAACTGATGATACCCAGATCTTAAATCAATCTTGGAAAATATTGAAGCTCTGTGGAGATGATCTAAGAGATCATCGATGCGGGGTAGGGGATATTTCTTTTTGATCGTCACCCTGTTCAGCTCCCGGTAATCAATGCACAAGCGAAATGAACCATCGTTTTTCTTGATAAATAACACTGGTGCTCCCCACGGGGACGAACTCGGTCAGATATAACCACTTGATTCTTCAGTTCCTGTATTTCGGTCAGGTCCATACTATATGGTGCTTTCGATATTGGGGACGTACCAGGCTCCAACTCTATCGTGAATTCCACATCTCTCTGTGGAGGTAAACCAGGTAACTCACCTGGAAACACATCGGTGTAGTATCTCACTACAGGGATATCCGCCAAAGTCACTGATGATTTCTCGGTCTTGGTCATATAGCATCAATAACCGACACATCCTTGATTGAGTAACTTCACTGCTTTCATCATATTAATAACTCTTTCGGAACGGCTGGGGTTACCCCATGAAATACACACTCAACTCCATCGTCTGAAATGATAGTGACCATACGCTTACGGATATTAAGGATGGAATCATGACGATCCATCCAATCAATACCCAAGATTACGTCGTCTTTAGGTAAGTCTATCACGATTAGGTCTGCCAGCAATTCACAGCCCTCAAGCTGAATCGGACAGTTCTTAACTTCACGGTTTCCGATAATTCTTCTACCGTCTGGTAGACCAATGACATAAGGTTCGCAACTAGTAGCGCTGTCCAGGTGTAGTCCACTCAAACATGACTCAGAAATGAATGAATGTGATGCGCCAGTTTCAAAAGGGTACACACACGTTGAGATAGAATTTCGAGTGTACCTGAGATCATTCGGGCCTCCGAATCGTCGGTCCTCTTCATCTCGTAAATTCGGGGCTTGCCAGTCCTTGCACCGGATGCTCTTGTCTGATAAATGTGGGCTCCACCTTTATTTGCTCCCGCCATCTTAAACGACAAGGACTGAGTGGCCTGGTTCTGAACAACCGACTGCTTCGGGGTCTGAGATGCCGTCAGAGCAGGTCTGGAATCTCTTCGGCAGAAACGGGCCTTATGCCCGGCAATCCCACAGATGTTACACGTGATAGTCTGCCCCGAACACTTAGTGCTGTAATGACCTTGTTCTCCATAATTGAAACAGGTGATGGCCGAACTGGCCATTTGGGACTGAGTTTCCGCAGGTTTTGGTGCCATCGGAGGTCACTCATAAAAAGTAGAACCCGTGCGAGGCTTCTTGAAGGTTGCCCAACTACCTTCGGCTAATTATGATTCTTCGATTTCTTGCCAGCAGATGAAGTTTGTTGCTTAGCAATTTCCTTAGCGGTAAGCTCACAAGTAAGAGCTTTCTCGATGAATTAGACCAGGGTGGTGCAATAATGATTAATCAATTTCATCCACATACGAGGTTTCAACCTCTTACTGAAGTACTTGATTTTATCCGCCTCGGAGTGGATAATGGATGAGGCAAAGGGAAGTAGCTCCTGAAACTTCACGGCGATGGCGAGAACATCTTCTTCCGCTGAGGGGTCGTGACTGAGTAATTCCGATAACTTGGCCTCCCTGAGTGGGGCCAGATAGTATCTTTCCAACATGAGGGTCTTAAACTGGTCCCAAGTGCAAGATCCGTCGATGGGTTTCAAATATATCCACGATGAGTGAGCGCTCTTACCCAGATAGTAAGCCGCAACTGAAACTTTATGCCCTTTGGGACACTCTATAGCTTCTCAAAATGTTCAAGCCAGTGAATAATATCCGCCAGCTCAGACAATGTTAGGAATATGCCCTCGAATGCCACTCAGGGGATGAGAGAGTAGGGGCATTGTACTTGTAATTATGGAATAAAATCTATTTATTGTATTTCAAATGCATTCTTGATTTAGTAAACATTGAAGTGAAGTCCATGTAAATCAATCGAACATTTCATTCTCGTTATCAGATAAGAGAAAATGCACTGGAAGTGTTTAAAGTTTATTTACGTAAATCGTTCGCAAGTCAATAAACTTAAATGGGCATTAAGTTATAGTAAAACTTGTATAACTAATGCTAGGACATGTGAATATCTTGATAGCATACTTATAAGTATATTGGTGGGACCAGTATACTCGAACACGACTCATACTTGATTCAATCACACGGTAATCACTCTCTGAGAGTCGATGACGAATCGAAAGGTTGTGATAGTATACGTGGACCTTTGACTTGAGGGTTCAGTAGAAGATGTGCCTGTGATGTTTAGTTTGTCATCAGAGTAGTTTGACTTATTTGTGTAATTGCTGAGTCAACCTCGAAGTACGGACTATACGGGCAGGTAGCAGTCTTTACTATACGCCAAGAAAGGATTCTATCTCCTGTTAGTGTGCATGTGAATGTCCTATACGGTTAATGGCAAATAAGATCATAAGTCTTTGGCAAAAGCATTATGATATAGTCGTATTAGATACACTATTAATCAATCGGTCTTGATTTGCATTAACACATGTATAGTGTCTAGTCAACAGTAGGGTTTGACTTTACTGTGACCCGAAGACTTAACCGGGACATCTGATGAAGGGTCTATATGTATATGGTATTCACGACAGAATGGTTCTGGAATGATCCCTTCATTCGTTCTCAGTCGGGGTTTACAGTGCGGCCCGCTAGGCTGGCTAAGTGCTGCCCGCACTTATTGGTTCCTCCCAATGTCGGCTGAGACGGACCTACGGAGTCGCGCATCAGGAACATTAACGGATAAATGTGAATTTATTATCTCTCTAATTATATTAAATATTGGATATCTAATTATGATTTATTGGATAAATCAAATAGCGGTCTTATGATTTAAAATTAAGTTACCGGGTAATTAATTTAATTCATAAAATTATATTTTTTAGAGAAATATATTTGTATTTGATATAATTAATTAATTAGATTAATTAATTAATATAAATACATTGGTGATTAAATAGAGTGTATCTTACAGAGTCGTTTGACGAACGTCCCGTACACGAGCCGAGTGATTCAGCACGTTTCTAGGAAACTTCCAATGGGCCGCCCCCTCCCTCACAGGGCTTGTTGAGACTTGCATGTTATGTTGGTTGGCATGTCATTATAATGCTGAGATTCCTCTCTAAATATAATGCATTATAATGAGTTGTTATGTGATATATATATTATATCAAACTCATGGATACAACTATCATTACATTTTCAACTCTCCATATTCACTTTTAGAGCAGCCCCCTGCCGAGAGCTTCTTGAGGAGATAGAGGGAATTGTTTTTCTTGTTTTTTTTTTCACTTTGAGTTGAGAAAAATTTAAGAAAAAGTGAGATATAAATTCCTACTACAACTTCCTAGCTGTGTTCTTGGAGAACGAACTTGCGTCGAATTTTTCCATCAAGTTCCGTCGCGTGGCAAAGTAGAGACATCGTATTTTCGGTACTTGGAACGAAGAGAGTTCGTGTTCGTGATGGGGTTCGTGATCATCATCCATTTTACGAAGATTTATTTCAAAGGCTTCAAGGGTATGGTCCTTTATCTTCGTATTTTTTTTGTATATACGTTACTTGATCAATCCTGTTTGGGATTTGTTTTTATTTTCCGCTGTGTATCTTGTTTTATTTTCGGAATCCCAACAGTGGTATCGGGGCGAGGTCAATGATATCGTATATACGATTATTTGTGCATTTTGAATGCTTTTGGATGATGTTTATGATTTAGAATCATTTTTGGTATAATCGTATATTTTTAAATTGTTCGTTGTAGCATCACATTTTTGGAAACGAGCCGAAAAACAAAGAAACGAGTCTGCTGGCAATGGTGCCGGCAGCACTGCCTGGGCTGCCTGCCCAGGCTGCCGGGAGGACTCGGCCAGATTGCTGAGGGTGCCGAGCAGGACTCGGCCAGGCTGCCGAGCATGGCTCGGCCCTGGCACCCCTCGGGTTTTTGGCCCGATTTTGAATCGGGACGCGGGCTGGGCCTAATATCGGATTGTCCGGGACTCCGTTTTAAGTTTATATTTCGTTGTAATTATTTCCCAAAATTTAAATTGGATTTTAATTTGACTAAATTAATATTTGGAATATTTTTTTGAGTTAAGGGAAATAAATTAAACGAGAATATTATTTTTTGCCAGATTACTTCGAATGAATTAAAATGACGATTATTAGTATTAATAGGGTTAATATCATTAAAATTGAATAGATTAATTTTATATTGATTGGATTAATATATTAATTGATTCTTTAATTTTAATGCCACTTTATATTAATTGGATTAATATAGTAGAAATTGAATAGATTAATTTTATAGATTAATTGGAGTAATTTTATGGAATCCTTATGTGATGGTGATATAGCTCGTGGACTTAGTTTTTGATTTGTTCGATTCTATTGGGTTGTAAAGGTCGTTTTGAGCCTATTTATTTTTACTAGAAAATTTGTATACGATGCATTTTTTCTATGATGTAATTATTATTTTGGCTATGACGAAGACCGAAGACAACCGACCGAGAAAACGAAGAATCGAAGACTGTAATTTTTTATTTATTGGGTCATTCGCTTGGCCCAGTAGTTAGGAATAAGGTCCATGGGCTATATGTTGGTAGTAACTAGGTTACTATTTTCTGTTTTTCATTTTGAATGATTGACAAACAAACGCGCTTATAAATGAATTAATGTGCAAAGTGTAATATTAATCGCAATTTTCTCCCGACAATAAACAGACTAAGTTTGAAAAAGATTACGAGGTTTCCTACCCTCCATCAAATTCGTAGCAAATTGATACCCGAGCTGGTGTGCTATGCTTCCGAGTTATTGGGGTAGTACATTTGGTAGAGGTTAAAAAATTCTTGAGTGCATTAGATGCCTTTGGTTGGTGATAAATTTCGCCCCTAGAAACCTGATAGGATGCCGGGTGAGATTGAATAGTCAAACTGATAGACGTTGATGTCAAAAACTTAGATAGTCTGGATTGCCAAGAAACCTGATAGGTTGAGGGCATGAAGACTAGGGGTAAAGGAAGATCAAATCATCTGTTAGAAGGGTTGTTGTTAGACATCAGTTTACAGAAATTAATTGGCAAGAAACCTGATAGGTTGCGTCTGTTAAAATTTGTAAAGAACTTGATCACCACTAAGAAGTCAATTTTACGATGACTTCCAGATTATAATATGGGAGTTTATAATTCTGATAAAATTAGTGGGAGCCAAGACAAGAATTAATGCAAGCCCTTAAATTCTATACTCGGTCATAATAAAATAAGTCACTAATTTAATCTTGTCTAAATCTATGCAGAAAAACAAAACAATACCTCTCTAAAATGGCTAAAAACCAACTTACAATACTACTTGAAAAGAATCTCCTAACTGGCCCCAACTTTGTTGACTGGTTGCGAAATCTCATGATTGTACTCAGTATGGAGTCTCTGGGATACGTCTTGGAGGCAGATATTCCACCGACTCCAATCGGGACTAGGGGTAATCAGGAAGATATTGACGTCCATGAAAAATGGGTCAAGGATGACGTGCTAGTCTGTGGCTTTATGATGGGCTCAATGACAAATGAGCTGCAGAGAGCACACGAGAAAATGACTTCTGCTAAGCAGATTCTCGCACACTTGACCGAACTTTATTGAGAGCACAGTAGGACTGCTAGATGTGAGATATTGAAGCAGTTGTTCAGTGCTAGTATGAAATAAGGGGAGAAAGTGGGAGACCACGTCCTCAAAATGATCTCTATGATTGAGAGGCTCGAGGTGCTCAACTTTAATATGGATTTATCCTTTCAAATTGATCTCATCCTTCAATCTCTCCCTAACTCTTTCATGCAGTTTGTAGTGAATTTCAACTGTAATGAAATTTCATGCACATTAGCTGGGCTAATGAATAAACTGGTGACGAAACAGTCTAACATGAAGACTAAACCGAGAGAGGATGCTCTTGTGATTTCTTCTGGGACTCGGAGGTCCAAGAACAAGAAGAAAAGGACCTACGAGCAGTACAAACCCAAGAAAGAGGTGCAGAAAGAAAAGGGCAAGACCCGAAAGGTTCAAAAGGTAGGCGGTCCAAAACCGACAGACAAATGCCATAAATGCGGTGAGCTGGGCCAGTGGCGAAGGACTTGTCCTAAGATTAATGTCGCATCATGTACGGAATTTTTTGTTTTTGAAACTAATTGTTCCGCTACTGTGTATTCTGCTTCATGGATTCTGGATTCGAGTGCCACTTCTCATATTTGTACTATGAATCAGGATCTGGAACAAAGTAGGAAACTTGAAGCTGGGGAAGTTATGATCACCGTCAAAAATGGACAAAGTGTTGAGGCAACCGATATTGGATCAATCCTACTAGGTTTAGAATCCGGTTTTATTTTGACATTAGATGAAGTACTTGTTTTGCCCACGGGACATAAAAACATTGTATCTATTCTAGTCTTGGACCGGAAAGGATTTTATTTCTTCATTGGCAATGGTAGTTGTAAAATTTATTTTCAAAATAAATTGGTTGGCACAACTACATTGTTGAATGCTTTATATCATCTGAACATGCAAAATAAAACAGCAGGGAACACTATAACTAGAAAACATGGCAGGCAAGATACTAATCAAGCTCTTAAGTGGCACCTTAGACTTGGTCATGTTGGTCAGACCAAGGTTCAGAAAATGGAGAAAGATGGACTTTGAAGTCCATTGGGTGTAGAACCCTATCGAACTTGTGAATCTTGCCTTAGAGGCAAAATGACTAAGTCCCCCTTCACAGGGACTTTTGAAATGGCTGCCGATAAACTTGGATTGGTACATACTGACGTTTGTGGTGGTTTCGAAGTAGCCCGATACGGATATCAATATTTCATAACGTTCACAGATGATCATACTAGGTATGAGATTGTGTACTTAACGAAACATAAATCCGAAGCCTTTACTAAATTCAAAGAATTTAAGGCCCTAGTTGAAAAACAGACTGGATGCCATATCAAAGCACTTCAGTCGGACCGAGGTGGCGAATATATGAGCATGGAGTTTGATGAGTTCCTTAAGGAACATGGAATAGTTTCACAATTCACGCCGCCAGGAACCCCAAAGTTAAATGGTGTATCACATAACAACTCATTATCATGCATTATATTTAGAGAGGAATCTCATCATTATAATGACATGCCAACCAACATAACATGCAAATCTCAACAAGCCATGTGAGGGAGGGGGCGGCCCATTGGAAGTTTCCTAGAAACGTGCCGAATCACTCGGTTCGTGTACCGGACGTTCGTCAAACGACTCCGTGAGATACACTCCATTTAATCACCAATGTATTTATATTAATTAATTAATCTAATTAATTAATTATATCAAATACAAATATATTTCTCTAAAAAATATAATTTTATGAATTAAATTAATTACCCGATAACTTAATTTTAATCATAAGACCGCTATTTGATTTATACAATAAATCATAATTAGATATCCAATATTTAATATAATTAGAGAGATAATAAATTCACATTTATCCGTCAATGTTCCTGATGCGTGACTCCGTAGGTCCGTCTCAGCCGACATTGGGAGGAACCAATCCAAGTTTATCGGCAGCCCTTTCAAAAGTCCCTTTGAGGACTTAGTCATTTTGCCTCTAAGGCAAGATTCACAAGTTGGATAGGGTTCTACACCCAATGGACTTCAAAGTCCTATCTTTCTCCATTTTCTGAACCTTGGTCTGACCAACATGACCAAGTCTAAGGTGCCACTTAAGAGCTTGATTAGTATCTTGCCTGCCACGTTTTCTAGTTATAGTGTTCCCTGCTGTTTTATTTTGCATGTTCAGATGATATAAACCATTACAACTACCATTCTTAAGTATTTGAGAAGAACTAGATATATGGTTCTTACTTACGGTGGTGGAGAACTGAAGGTGATTGGATTCACCGATTCTGAATTTCAAGGAGATAATGACGACTCTAAGTCGACATCTGGGTATTTGTTTACTCTCAATAGAGGAGCCGTATCTTGGAGAAGCCCCAAGCAAACCGCTACTGTAGATTCCACCTGCCATGCAGAGTACCAAGCTGCCTCAGAGGCTAGCAAAGAAGCATTTTGAATGCAAAAGTTTGTGCAAGAACTTCAAGTGGTGCCTAATACGGAACTTCCTATATCACTATTCTATGATAATGATGGAGAAGTCGCCCAAGCCAAGGAGCCTAGGGCTCACCACAACACCAAGCATATAGAGAGAAAGTACCACATCGTTCGAGAGATGGTGGAAAAAGGATATGTTTCGTTGCAAAGAGTAGACTCGGAAGACAATGTCTCTAACCCGCTGACTAAGCCATTATCTCATACCATCTTAGAAAGACATCTGAAGAACATGGGTATTGGATACCATAATATGTGGCATTAAGTGCAAGTGGGAGATTGTTAGGAATATGCCCTTGAATGCCACTCAGGGGATGAGAGAGTAGGGTCATTGTACTTGTAATTATGGAATAAAAAGGGAATACGATTCATTCACTGTTTATTGTATTTCAAATGCATTCTTGATTTGGTAAACATTGAAGTGAAGTCTATGTAAATAAATTGAACATTCCATTCTCGTTATTGGATAAGAGAAATACACTGGAAGTGTTTAAAGTTTATTTACGTAAATCGTTCGCAAGTCAATAAACTTAAATGGGCATTAAGTTTTAGTAAAACTTGTATAACTAATGCTAGGACGTGTGCATGTCTTGATAGCATAGTTATAAGTATATTAGTGGGACCAGTATACTCGAACATGACTCATACTTGATTCAATCACACGGTATTCACTCCCTGAGAGTCAATGACGAATTGAAAGGTTGTGATAGTATAGTTGGACCTTTGACTTGAGGGTCAGTAGAAGATGTGCCTGTGACGTTTAGTTTGTCATTAGAGTAGTTCGACTCATTTGCTTAATAGTTGAGTCAACCTCGAAGTGCGGACTACACGTGCAGGTAGCAGTCTTTACTATACGCCAAGAAAGGATTCTATCTCCTGTTAGTGAGCAGGTGAATGTCCTATATGGTTAATGGCAAATAAGATCATAAGTCTTTAGCCAAACCATTCTGATATAGTCGTATTAGATACACTACTAATCAGTCGGACTTGATTTGCGTTAACACTTGTATAGTATCTAGTCAACAGTAGGGTTTGACTTTACCATGACCCGAAGACTTGACCGGGACATCTAATGAAGGGTCTATACATATATGGTATTCATGACATAATGGTTCTGGAATGATCCCTTCATTCGTTCTCAGTCGGGGTTTACAATGCAGCCCGCTAGGCTGGCTAAGTGCTCCTCGCACTCATTGGTTCCTCCCAATGCCGGTTGAGATAGACCTACGGAGTCGCGCATCAGGAACATTAACGGATAAATGTGAATTTATTATCTCTCTAATTATATTAAATATTAGATATCTAATTATGATTTATTGGATAAATCAAATAGCGGTCTTATGAATTAAAATTAGGCTACCGGATAATTAATTTAATTCATAAAATTATATTTCTTAGAGAAATATATTTGTATTTGATATAATTAATTAATTAGATTTATTAATTAATATAAATACATTGGTGATTAAATGGAGTGTATCTTACGGAGTCGTTTGACGAACGTCCGGTACACGAGCCGAGTGATTCGGCTCGTTTCTAAGAAACTTCCAATGGACCACCCCCCTCCCTCACATGGCTTGTTGAGACTTGCATGTTATGTTGGTTGGCATGTCATTATAATGATGAGATTCCTCTCTAAATATATATATATATATATATATATATATATTACATTAAACTCACGGAGACAACTATCATTACATTTTCAACTCTCCATATTCACTTTGAGAGCAGCCCCCTACCAAGAGCTTCTTGAGGAGGGAGAGGGAATTTTTTTTTATTGTATTTCTTTCACTTTGAGTTGAGAAAAATTTAAGAAAAAGTGAGATATAAATTCCTACTACAACTTCCTAGCCATGTTCTTGGAGAATGAAGTTGCGTCGAATTTTTCCGTCAAGTTCCGTCACGTGGAAAAGTAGAGACATCGTATTTTCGGTGCTTGGAACGAAGGGAGTTCGTGTTCGTGACGGGGTTCGTGATCATCATCCATTTTACGAAGATTTATTTCAAAGGCTTCAAGGGTATGATCCTTTATCTTCATATTTTTTTCGTATATACGTTACTTGATCGATCCTGTTTGGGATTCTTTTTTATTTTCCGCTCCGTATTTCATTTTATTTTCGGAATCCCAACAGATGAGCCCTCAAAAGTAGTTGGCCTCTGGCGAGAGATGTCGCCGATTATACTGCTCACACTCCTCTATTGCCTCTGAGGTGACGGCAGAGGAGCCTGCTGAGTCTGAGTGGTTAAATTCTGCATCGTCTCCATCAGACGTGCCATCTGTGTCATCTGGGCCATCATGCCCTGCATAAATATGAATGGGTCAACCCGAACACCTTCCAATTGAGCTGCATCTCGGGTACGGACCCCAGACAGTGAATGATTCTACTGGTGAATGAGTAGCATCATCAGCTGAGTTGGCAGGATCGCTACCTGTTGAACTAATGACATCCCTCGCGTTTGTGTGGGTATTCACACAAGCTCCTGGGTTTTGGCCTGCACCGCGGCCTCTTCCCCTGCATCCTATGACAGCTCTATCCATACTGTAGTAGAAAAGTCACATGATAATTATAGATCTCGCATGAATATCGCATTATGATTACGTTATGGAATGATAATAATGAGCATACACGCTCTAACACAATGAACGCATTAATAATGCAGTAAATTGATCGTCGACATTACGCCAGAATATGATAAGATCGCATGAAAGATCAACTGAGGTGACATGATTATCTGATGAAATTCCTAATATGATTATCCTGAACAAGTTAACCAGATTAATAATACGATCCACAAGAGATCAAAGAACATGAGTGATTAATGAGTTAACATGATCGATAAGATCCAAGAAAATGATGATTGAGGATTGTTGTCTGATGAATGATGAATAAGTTGATTCTTATTGCCAGAAATTATACCATGGCGTCATAAATCATACCGTTCTTTTGGTCTGAGGGGCTTGGCGCTTGAACAGGTCACACATGACATGAAAGTCCAATGATCCTAGTCTGATGAATGATGATTCTCAATGAGACATGACTCGGATAATTAATATTTAAAACCACGCTCCGATACCAACTATGTAACACCCCAAACTAGGCGGCTATCACAGTGTCGTGGACCCCCAACTAGGACCCACCAGGCGAATGAAATACAAGGATTTAAATAATATAACTATAGTACCGAACCATATCATATTACCAATTTCTCCGATGAGGAGTTTCAAGTACAATACACCAGGATTACAGAATACATATATATTTCATATGAAGATGAAATATACAACACCAAATTAAAAGGAAAGTCCAAACGGAAATGCAGCGGAAAAAACATATGAAGGAAACATGAATAGCTGAAAGGACTGGGGCCCCCTACTAGTATCACTGGGACTCCTCGCCGTCACCGTGCTCTTACCGTGCCTTTGCCTTGCCATGAACTAAAAACAACATCCCCAACTTGGTCAGTTACACAAAACAACAATCCTCAAGAGTTGAACAAATACAATAATCACATGTCTTAGTTATGAAATCAAGTCTGAAAGAGGGGCATCATAGTACGTCCGAGATGGGATGTGCAAGTACACAAGTCGCCGAGTGTTTGGAAAACCCGCAAAAACACACGCACTTGTGCCTAATTAGTCTCACGAGGCACGTTACCGTGTGCACTGTCCAATGTGTCGGATTACCACATAACACATGACTATCATGTGCCCGACTAAAAATTCCACACATATACCATCCGGCAACGCAATACGATCCCGGAAGGTCACAAGAACAAAAGCGACCATGATGAATAATAATGAATAGAAATCCGACAAGAGCCAAGAATGACTCACCGAGATGAAATAATAACACAATGAGTGATAGCTCAAATGAAATGGTTGGAACCGTCGTTCCTTGTGAATTGAATGATTAGTTTGATAATTACAAGTCTCAACATGATTGATGTACTATGAATGAATTATATGTATGAATGAACAACAACGAAAGGAATGATTATCCTTTTAACTGAGCAAGAATTTACTTGCCTGGAATGAGAGGACAGGGTACGAACGACAAGGTACCAAGGTTGAAGGAATCAACAACTCTGAACCTAGACAAGTTCGTAATCAACTATCAATAACCCATCAGTAGGAAAATAAGTTGGAATCCACCCAAAAATACTAGCCACGATACATGTATTCCGGTAAGAAAACCTCTAGATGGTAAATCACACTCAACCATCCCAAAAACTCAACAATTCCAGAAAATACACCAATAAATCCATAGGAACACAAGTATCCAAGGTAGATAATCCATACCCAATATATTCCAACACAACATCAAGCTAACTCGAAGAGTTCGAAAAGAAAGAAATTATAGGGTTATGCAAAGTTTACCTTGATTTGGATCGGTGGAGAGGATCAAAAGTTGAATAATCCGAACTAGAAGCTTTAAGATGTTGATATATGTTAGTAGCTCGAAGGGATCTTTGCAAATTGCCCAGAATCGCCCGAAATCGCCCAAGGAATGAAGAGAAGTGGAAAAATGACGAAATGGGGCTGAAATGTCCTATTTATACTAAAGGTAGCCTACCGTACGCTAATTTCTGAGAATAGCGTGCGCTAGCGGGTTCACCAGATAGTCCAGTGAACTCTGCCTTCCTCGTTAGTGTGCGCTATGTATGTTGTAGCATGCGCTAACGCCTTACTCTTAGCGTACGTTAACCGAGTGTTAACTTGCGCTACCTGATAGTTGGTGTCCAGAAAAAAGGAGTCCAGAACCTACTGTCCACCGCCTGCTCGAGCCTTAGCGAGCGCTACTATGGTTGATTAGCGTATGCTACTAACACAACTAGCGTGCACTATCTTCTACTCATAGCGTGTGCTACGAATTCTCTATTTCAGTCCAGTACCTACTGGACTGTCTCCCTCAATTACACTAGCCTGCGCTAATGTTGACAGATAGCGTGCGCTACCAGTACTTAAATAACATGCGCTATAAAGAGTACGCAGTATGCGCTACAGTCCACACAAAGGCTACCAATTACGATGATAATGATAATATTCTCATCTAGATTCTCAAACAGGGTTGAAAGACGAATGATAACTGATACACGATTCAGAATACGCCGAACGGTGAACACGGTGAATGAATATGAATGATGAATGATTATTAAAGAGTGAAAATTACTTAGTGATAATAACTGTATGATAATACATGAATTCACAACCGGGTATTACAATCTCCTCATCCTTCCATTCTTCCCATTTATACAGGGTGTTGTAGGGCTGACCCTGTAGCTTTTCCATATTTTAAAGCATTCGATTGCTTCAACTATTTAGACTTGGAGGACTGTTTGGTTGATGTTTTCCAATATCTAAGCACTCTGAACATTAGAGTGTTCTAATGCCTGGTTGGGATCCTCTTTAGGTAGAGGCCAGAGGGTGGGGCACCTCACAAGGGTAGAGGGCTTGTAAGTATAAGTGGTTGTCGGCTCCGTAGGGGTGGCCGATTCACCTACTTCTCCAGCTTCTCAAACAACTAGTTATCCATGACAACCACAACTGGCAGGATCTACTGTGGGAGAAGCCAGTGGTTTCTCTATAGGAGTTTCTTCATATAGGGGAACTACTGGTAAAGCAAATGCATTAGGCGTAACTACCTCAGTGACAGCTGTAGTCGGCTGAGGTTCTGTTGGAACAGCTTCCGACTTAGAAGGCTCCTTAGTCTTCTGCCTTTTCTTCTTCTTATCGACTGTCGAGGGAGAGATGATGTTGGTAATTCCCTGTTGTCACCAGCATTGGCCTTGTAGGGGTGACCGCTGACGTCTCTTGGATGACTCAGTGTTGGCTTAAGAAAGGACCAGACCTGTTGGTAATTGTCATGACCTTGTTATACAGGGTAGGTTTGGAACCACCCAAAAACTTTCTAACCAAAATCCTCTTAGTTGCAGGTGATTATTGGATGCCAGATCCAGTCAAGATGTGATTCAGCATCAGGCCGAAGGACTTTCTTGCCGTTTGTGACTTGATAGCCTCCTCCTGTAGGTGCTTCATTATCACCTAGCACTAGTTTACCTTCTGTCTGCTATGATGGCCACCATCATTATGAGCCTTAAATTTGTGCATATTTCAAAAGCTCTAGTTCTATTCTCCACGACCCCGTAATAGTCCTCGTAGAAATAGAAGTAGGGAAGAGTGCAACTATATATTCTTGTGGCATGATGGATGGATGTCTGAAACCTTGGAATTCCCGGTGAAAAGCTTCTAGTATGCTTCAAGCATATTTTCAGACCCTAAGATTTCTAGTTCCTCCAGTGTTAGGCCGTCAGATGGCAATTTATATATTTTTCAAGAAGATCCATATTAATAGAAATCATCTTCTCTTGCACGGTGCTCATGATTTCCAAAATTGGAGCACCCTTCATATGCATATTTAAACACCGCATCCAGGTAGAACTCTTCAACAACTTGTTTGTCATAATTTTCTGGGTGAAGATTACCCAGTTTGTAGAGCCATTGTTGTTTGACACGTAAATCACAAGATTCATCTGTGCCACGTCTTCATTCTCATAATTACGCTCTTGAAGCATAGAGCAAGCAAAATATCCTCCAATCAACGATAGTGTTCTTCTTTTTCAAGGACAAAGACGAAGATTGTAAAGAAGTCATTTATGCAGAGAGGGGGGGAGATGAAAAAGTAAGAAGTAAAAACTTTCCAGAAGAAGTTCCAAGTATTTAAGCTGTATGTTGTAGGTTCGTTTAATTTGCAGAAAGCGTAAAAAGTCTCTTGATCAGCATACTGGCCCTTTTATAGTGCACGAAGAGGTCAGATTTAAGTGATGGGAACCATTTTTCAATAAACATACAGGATGAATTCAGATGTAAATAGTACGTCTAATCCATCAATTTCTGAATTTAATGCCCGGTCCCACCTCTAACACATTAAAGCCTCCACTATTGCACGCTCAGGCGATTTGAATTTTAAAGTCACAGATTTCAAGGTCTTAAAGTCCCAATGTCGTTTCAATATTGAAAGTTAAATCATTTTAAATTCAGACGATGCACGTGAACTAAAACTATTCTAAAAAAGTTGTGTATGGAATTTGATACGATTAAAATATTAATTGACATACTACAATATTTGTGATGTATCCACGAAAGACAACATTCCCCCTTAAATGGTATACACAGGATTCAATTCTTACAACAATAGATGATTAATACTGGATCCTAGAATCTTACTATTTTCCCCCTTAATTAATGCACACTTTAGTTGTAGAAAGGTGACTGTATCCTCTTCTTCCCACAGTAAGAATATAACTTATAGTTATGAGTGTACTATTAATAAGGGTGAACATTGTATTCATGGGTTTACAGTATTCCTCCTCAACTGATGAGTAAAGAAAAGACTTACAGGGATTTTAATCAAGCTGTAACATTTCCAATTCCTGGGAGAGCATACAGAATCTCATTGAGTTGAGAGGTTTTTGAAGATGTCGGCTATCTGAATGTCTTTATGGACTTTCTCGATTCGGACATTCTGATGAAGTATGTTTCCTATCGATGTGCTAGATCCTTGAGTGCAATGTAGGATTGTGCGTGATTGTAATTGCACTCGTGCTGTCGCACATTATTGGAGTTGCTCTTGCCTCGATGCCATAGTCCTGTAGCTATTGCTGCATTCACAGGATCTGCATGCAACATCTTCCAGCAGCATAATATCCTGACTCAGTTGTAGAAAGCGAGTTAGTCAATTGCTTCTGACTGAACCACGACATACATCTAGGTCCAAAAAAGTGACAAGTCCCACTTGTACTCCTACCCAACTTGTAGCCTCCGGGATCTAAATTGTTGTAGCCTAACAAATAAAATCCTTCTTCTTTAGGATACCACAATCCTACATTAATTGTTCCTTTTACGTACTTAAGGACTCATTTGGTTTTGGTCAAGTGTCACTCCTTAGGTGCAACCTGATATCGAGCACACACTCCTATAGTAAACTGGATATTGGGCCTACTGACTGTTAGGTAGAGGAGTGAGCCTATAAACTTCATGTAGACTGATTGGTCCACTAGCTTTTCAGCTTCGTCAGCACTTATCTGTGTGAAAGTGCTCATGGGGGTAGATGATGACTTTAAAGTGTTTATCCCTAATTTGTTGAGCAGCTCCTTGCTGTATTTCTCCTGGTTGATGAATATACATGTAAGTAACTATTTGACCTGTAACTCTAGGAAATAGCTAAGTTCTGCCATCATACTCATTTCAAATTTATTTTTCATGAGAATGAGAGAACTTAGTACACAGATCAACGTTAATTGAACCAAAAATAATGTCATCCATATAAATTTGTACCACGAGAAGGTCATCACCTTCCTGGATTTTGAAGAGTTTTTTGTCGACAACACCTTTCATAAATCCACTGTTGATAAGATACAACGATAGGGTTTCATACCATGTCGTGGGTGCTTGCTTGAGACCATACAACACTTTTCCTAGCCTCTATATAAGACTCATTCCTCCTTGTTGGCAAACCCTGGAGGTTACATACACTTCTTCAGCTAGGTCTCCATTAGGAAATACCCTCTTAACGTCCATTTGATATAAAATGAAGTTCTCGTGACCCGTAAATGCTATGAATCTCCTAATAGCTTCTAGTCTATCTATAGGGGCAAATGTTTCATCGTAGTCTATGCCTTTTTCTTGTCTGTAGCATTGGGCAACTAGTCTGGACTTGTTCCTTATAACAAGGCCATGCTCATCCTTCTTGTTTCGAGATACCCATTTTGTTCCAAATATAG
This sequence comes from Orobanche coerulescens, assembly GCA_033398695.1. Classification (NCBI taxonomy): domain Eukaryota; kingdom Viridiplantae; phylum Streptophyta; class Magnoliopsida; order Lamiales; family Orobanchaceae; genus Orobanche; species Orobanche coerulescens. The sequence continues at coordinate 146,742,973 of CM065803.1, forward strand.
CTTGCTCGGTTGGTTTGGGGACTAGGTACCAAGCATTATTCATTTTGAAACCATTTAGCTCTTCTTCCATATATGAGGTCCAGTGAGAATTATTAAGAGCTTCATTAGTAAAGAAGGGATCATATTGTGCTAACAATACAGCTAGTGCGCACATGGCAAGTCTCCTGAGTTCAACTTTGGACTTCCATACAGGGGTTGTGGATTGTTCAGGTCTAGATTCGGTTTCCTCTTGTGCATAGAGTACATTTTCTTGTGTATTTGTATTCTTCTTCTGGTGGAAGCACCAGCATCAATATCACTAATTATTAACTCCTGAGGGTGATCTTTAACCATCTCTTGTTGGGTTCTAATTCAGCATCCCTTGTTGTGTCCTGTTGGGTTGTAGGTTCGGCTTCAGGATCCATAACATCAGCTTCAACTACAACTTTTGTTCCTACAACGCGGGATTAATTTCTAGATCGAGAACATGGTCTTCCTGAGGCTGTGGGATTTCTTAAAAGGATAAAGTTTGGATGGCTTAGGTTAGGTTATCTATTCCTGTAGGATCGCAGTGGAGTTCACCAAAGACCACATGGGACTCCTCTATAGTCAGTTTCCTTTTGATGAAAATCCTGAATGCCTTGATGAAATAGGAGATCCAACAAATATACCATCATCCGATCTCTCATCAAAGGTTTTGAGTTGATCCATCCCATTATTAAGAACATAAATCCTGCATCCAGAATGTGCAAATATGCAACCATAGTAGTTTTATTATTCCTTACGTCGTATGCGACTTTGTTATGGTGCTTGTTGGTCATACATCGGTTTTGAGTATATCACGCTTTATTTGTTGCTTCTCCCCAGAAACATTGTGGCTGTTGGAAAATTTTGATCCACACATTCATATGAAAGGTTTTGATAATAAAGTTGATGAACAACAAAAAACAACAATCAACAACATTTAATCAACAAGGAGTCGAAGACACACGAGCTAAACAGAAAAAGAAGAAAAGCAAAAATGAAGCTAACGTACGCTACTAGAAATATTAACGTACGCAACATATCAAGACAATGAGTTCTACATTCTACATCAAAGAAGCAGATAATGCACGCTAGTATGAAGACTAGCGCATGCAATGAAAAAGGATTAACGTACGCTAAGAAGTTTGAATATCAATCCGTTGGAGGATTCCAAAAGGTCAACAAGTACAATTGTCACAAAATGATAACGCACGCTAAGTGAATGTTTTAACGTATGCTACATGATATGATTAACGTATACAATGAGTATTCAAATTCAAACAAATCAATCCGTTGGATTGATTCTTGAAGGTCAAAAGTGATACAATGGTCACATGGCATTAACGTACGCTACGTAGAGACATTAACATACTCTACGGAAGAAGCAGATGCTACTGGACTGAATTGATCAACAGATAACGTATGTAACAGGTGAATCTTACATACGCTAAAGAGGTTAACGTATGCTAAGCAGTGTATATAGGGCACGCTAAAGAGGACATGCAGTAACGGCTAGTTCGGCTCTCAAGCCTATAAATACCAATGCATTTGGTATTGATCAGAACAACTTCAAGCAAATTGGTACACATCTGATATACGTTATAAATATTATTTTTCTTGTAATCGAGCTTAATTGATAAAAGTTCGAGTGTTTAATTCACTCAACCATACATGAGAGAAAAGAACGGATTGTAGATTTGATTAGGTGTTATTAAGATCACGGATCTAGCATTGTTAAAATCATAATCTAAATACAAGTGAGGTTTTTCTAGTACCGATAGAAAGCTAGAAATATTGTTTCCTTATCCGATAGAAAAGAAAAAATGGTTTACCTTGGATAAACAAAAAGACAAGATTGTAACGATTTATCTTAGGCCTATGAAAGATAAGATTGTAACGGTTTACCTCGGACCGACCGAAGACAAGGCGGAAAGGTTTATCTTGAACCTATAAAAAAAGATAGTGAAGGAGAGAGGACGTAGGATATTGGCCGAACCTCTATAAATGTCTGTGTTATTTTATTTCTGTGCATATCTACACATCCGCAATCACAAAAGAGTTCAATACTTTAACCGCACTATTCAACCCCCTTCTAGTGGCGGTACCAAAGTCAACAATTGGTATCAAAGCGGTTCTCTTATAATAGTTGGCTTAACATCCGAGGAGAAAAAAATCCGATGGCTCTTACTTTTGCTCATGTCGAAGGCCTTGCCTTAAACAGACCATCATTTTTCGACGGATTGAATTTTATGACATGGAAAAAGAAGATGTCAATATTTATTCGAGTATACATTATCGAGCTTTGGAAGGTAATTTTCCTTGGTCCAAAAGTTCCTATAAAATACGACAGTACTCTAAAAGGCTTCGAAGAATCTGATGATGCGGAATGGTAAAATGACCATTACAATTGTAAAGCAACAAAATTGCTATATGGTACTCTTAGTCTGGAAGAACATAATCGTATTTCCTCGTGTGATAGTGCCAAAGAAATTTGAAAAATGCTAGAAGTAACTCACGAAGAAACAAATCAAGTCAAGAAGATGAAGATCAATATGCTTCTCCATGACTACAAGCTTTTCATGATGAACAATGATGAGTCCATAACAAATATGTTCGACTATTTTCGCGGCCATCACAAATGGACTTGCTTGTTTTGGGAAACCATTATCGAGTAGTGAAAAAGTTAAGAAAATATTACGATCACTACCTCGTAAATGGGACGGGACGGTCACGGCTATCATGGAGTCAAAATATCTCAACACACTTGACTTTAGCATACTTTTCGGTTCACTAATAAACTATGAGATCATGCTTAAATCACGAAATGGCAAGCCGAAACCCAAGGAGAAATCCATAGATTTAAAAGCAAAAAGGATGTCGGATAATGATGAAGCTATCCCGATTGATGATAATGGTGAAGAATCAGCATTTTATGCTAAAAACATCAATAAGCATAAGAACTTATTAAACCGGAGAAGAAAAAGACATCGACTCACAATCCCGGATCGAGTCAAAAAGATTCGATAATAACTATCAAAATTGTGGAAAACCCGACCACTTTGCGAAGTATTGTCGTGGAACGACTTCTAAAAAGAAAGTATTAGTTGTAATATCCGTACCTTTCCATTTTTAGCAGTTTCTATTTTTGGTGTATGCCTATTTTATCGACGCGCTTGTAACCGTTTAGACGTTATAAATCTATTTTTTTCTTGGTGTTTTTCCATTTCGTGGAGTTTCGGATGCGTTTTTATGTGATTTTGCCTTATGTTATGATTTTATCGTGTGTACGTTCGATTCTCGTAAAACTCATTCGTTTTCATTGTTTGTTTGTTTACATGAGTTCGTACGGTTGAGTTGTTCGCGTTGTGAGTTGGTCGTATCGTGATTTTCGGATGTTTGGGCCATTTTATAGTTTCCTATAAGTTTAGGGAATTCCACATTCTTTGTCGTATTTCGAATCTTTGGCTAGTCAGAATGGTGTTTCCTTTTAGCGCTTGAACTTGTAGTCGCGAATACTTCGTTTATGTGCTTTTAAGATCCCATCTTTCGTGGCGTTTCGTTTTTGTACTTTCTAGAACAGCGGGCTGCATTATGCTGTACTGAACTGTTCTATGAGTAACGTACATTATGCATATCCTGTTACGCACGCTACTCACATTGTTAACATACGTAATCCGCCAGCCATAACGTATGTAATCGACTTCAGATTTACGGGCAGATTGTTCTGCCAAACCCTTATGTACGCTAACACCTGAGTGTTATGTACGTAAGGGGGCATAACATACGTTAACCTCAGTATGTTAACGTATGTAACAGGCAATCAGGTTTTACAAACCTGAACAGACCCTTCATCGCGTCATTCTTTCTTTTCCTTCCTTTCGTCCGCGGTGAGAGTTCCCCAGGCCATTTCAAGCGGCTTTCGAGATTTTGTCCATAGAGTTCCTTGAGAGATCGATTATTATGCTTCTGGTGAAGTTTATCTTCAACGTAATCATCTTTCTCCATCTGAATCCGAGGTAAATGGCTAAGAACCCTAACTTTGACAATTTTGGCGGGTTTTCCGGGTTTTGCTTGTTGGACTCGAATTGTTCGGTTATGTTGTATTATCCCTTATCGATTATTGTTATTGGGTGATTCCCAATCCTATTCCGTTGTGTTTACTCCGTATATTGTTGATTCGGGGAGGTTTTGTGAAAACCCTCGCCCATATCAATTATACGTACGTTGTCATAGCTTGTAATCAGGGTTGTGGGCGTATTCCATTCGATTATTGTTATCGTATAGGACTGAGTTGTGTTAATCCATCATTTAGGAACGGTCGTGTTCCCTCCGGGTCAATCGTAGTCATTGTTTGTTCCCGTTTCATCGAAGATGTCTCAAAGGCAAGTACTTTACATTTGTTTGCATATTCTAGTATTTGGATTATGGCTTCCCGTGCAAGTTGTTGCAGAAGTCGGAGAAGTTTGTGTGGACCGAAGAGAGGCAGAAGAGTTTCTAGGAGTTGAACAAGTGGTTGACGACCGCTCCCGTATTGGCCTTACCGAGTGGTAATGAGTGTTTCTCAGTTTATAGCGATGCTTCAGGCCAAGGGCTTGGATGTGTACTCATGCAGCACGGGAGTACGATTGCCTATGCTTCCCGTCAGTTGAAATCGTACGAGTTGAATTACCCTACCCACGATCTTAAGTTGGCCGCAGTTGTGTTTGCTTTGTAGATTTGGCGTCATTACTTGTATGGCTCGTCGTGCCAAATTTTCACCGATCACATAAGCCTAAAGTATATTTTCACGCAGAAGGAACTGAATATGAGACAGAGAAGGTGGTTGGAGTTGATTAAGGATTACGATCTCGAGATCATTTATCATCCGGGCAAGGCAAATGTAGTGGCAGATGCCTTGAGTTGAAAATCGGTATCACTTCGGGCACTTGAGTTACTCATGGCCCAGTCAGGGCTCCAGCGAGAGTTGATAGGTTGGTGTGGAGGTTGTGCTACCAGGGTTGGAAGATCCGAGGTTTATTCAGCTCCGCGATAATGTGGTGAAGGGGAAAGCCCCAAGATTCGTGGTTCATGAGGATGGTGTATTGAGATTCCAAGGTCGGTTGTGTGTTCCGAATGACTTGGAATTGAGACAGGGTATTATGCCAGAGGCTCATGCGTCACCTTACTCAGTCCATCCGGGCTCGAGTAAAATGTATAAGGATTTTTGGAAGAATTTCTGGTGGAATGACATGAAAAATGAGGTAGTTCAGTTTCTGGCTAAGTGTTTGACTTGTCAGGAAGTCAAAATCGAGCATCAGCGGCCAGCCGTGATGTTAAAACCATTTCTCGTCCCGGAATGGAAGTGGGAAAATATCTCTATGGATTTTGTCACGAATTTGCTAAGGATGAAGACCGGAATGAATATGGTGTGGGTGATCGTGGACCGACTGACTAAGTCGGCACATTTTCTGGGCATCAAGGACACTTAGGGTCCATAAAAAATGGCTCGTATTTTTATCGCACAGATCGTGAGACTTCATAGTACGCAGACTATTATTTCGGACAGGGATGGCCGGTTTGTATCGCATTTTTGGCAGGCGATGCATAAGGCATTGGGGACACATTTGCATTTGAGCACATCTTTCCATCCTCAGACCGACGGGCAGTCCGAGCGTACCATTCAGACGTTCGAGGATATGTTATGCGCGTGTGCGTTAGACTAGAGTAGTGACTGGGAGGAACATCTGGCCCTGATAGAGTTTACTTATAATAATAGCTGGCACGCGTCGATTAAGATGGCACCGTACGAGGCGCTTTATGGCCGACGATGTCGATCACCAATATGTTGGGATGAGCCGTCAGATTTAGTTGGCACCGAGATGGATCTTGTGTTGGAGACGAGGAAGAAAGTGGAGTTGATTAGAGAGAGGATGTTGGCAGCTCAGAGTCGACAAAAGTCTTATGCGGATGTGAGGCGTCGACCCTTGGAGTTTGAGGTGGGGGATCATGTATTGTTGAGAGTGTCTCCGTCGAAGGGAGTTTTTCGTTTTGGGAAAAAGGGGATGCTTTGGACCTTTCGATATATTAGTGGGAGTTGGCGAGTTAGCGTACTGTTTGGCATTGCCTCCGTCGTTGAGTCATGTGCATAGTGTATTTTACGTCTCTCAGTTGAGGAAGTATGTTCAGAACCAGACTCATGTTATTGACTTCGGGGACGTAGAGATCGAGAAGAACGTTAGGCTTGAGGAGAGGCCGGTGAAGATTTTGGAATGTCGGGACAAACAGTTTAGGCACAAAATCATCCCCTTGGTTAAAGTGCAATGGTCGAGGCACGGAGTGGAAGAAGCAATGTGGGAATTGGAGGAGGATATGCGTGCGAGACACCCTGATCTTTTTTATTCTTAAGTTTTGGGACGAAACTTCTTTTTAGAGGGGGAGAATGTAATATCCGTACCTTTCCATTTTTAGCAGTTTCCATTTTTGGTGTATGTCTATTTTATCGACTCGCTTGTTACCGTTTCGTCATTTTGAATCTATTTTGTTCTTGGTGTTTTTCCATTTAGTGGAGTTTCGGATGCGTTTTTACGTGATTTTTGTCTTATGTTATGACTTTGTTGTATGTACTTTCGATTCTCGTAAAACTCGTTTGTTTTCATTGTTTCTTTGTTTACATGAGTTCGTACGGTTGAGTTGTTCGTGTTGTGAGTTTCCATTTGTTAATTCGATGTCGTATCGTGATTTTCGGACGTTTGGGCCGTTTTGTAATTTCTTATAAATTTAGGGAATTCCACTTTCTTTGTCGTATTTCGAATCTTTGGCTAGTTAGAATGGTGTTTCCTTTCAGTGCTTGAACTCGTCGTCGCGAATACTTCATTTATGTGCTTTTGAAATCACATATTTCATGGCGTTTTGTTTTTGTACTTTCTAGAACATCGGGCTGCATTATGCAGTACTGAACTGTTCTGTGAGTAACGTATGTTATGCATGTCCTCTTACGTACGCTACTCACATTGTTAACGTATGTAATATGCCGGCCATAACGACGTAATCGACTTCAGATTTTCGGGCAGATTGTTCTGCCAAACCCTTACGTACACTAATGCCTGAGTGTTACATACGTAAGGGGGCATAACGTACGTTAACCTCAGTATGCTAATGTACGTAACGATCAATTAGTTTTTAAAAACGTGAACAGACCCTTCATCGCGTCATTCTTTCTTTTCCTTCCTTTCGCCCGTGGTGAGAGTTCCCAGACGATTTCAAGTGGATTTCGAGATTTTGTCCATAGAGTTCCTTGAGAGATCGATTATTGTGCTTCCGGTGAAGTTTATCTTTAACGTAATCATCTTCCTCTGTTCGAATCCGAGGTAAATGGCTTAGAACCCTAACTTTGAAAATTTTAGGGGGTTTTCTTTATTTTGCTTGTTAGACTCGAATTGTTCCGTTATGTTGTATTATCCCTTATCGATTATTGTTATTGGGTGATTCCCAATCCTACTCCGTTGTGTTCAATCCGTAGATTGTTGATACAGGGAGGTTTTGTGAAAATCCTCGACCGTATCCATTGTACGTACGTTGTCATAGCTTGTAATCGGGGTTGTGGGCATATTCCATTCAATCATTGTTATCGTATAGGACTGAGTTGTGTTAATCCTTCGTTTAGAAATGGTCGTGTTCCATCCAGGTCAATCGTAGTCGTTGTTCGTTCCCGTTTCATCGAAGATGTCTCAAAGGCATGTAGTTTACATTTGTTTGCGTGTTCTAGTATTTGGATTATGGCTTCCCGGGGTACGGTGGCTGTGAGTCTCGTACCAACGGTTAACTTTGAAATGTTTTGTCGGAGAAATATGTTTTGTGCTTGTGCACCGTAATATTCCGGAATATAAATGTTTTCTAAAATGATTTTTGGCGCATATTTCTGATTAGAATGGTAGTTCAAATGGATTGTACTTGCACTAGCAGTTGTCGCTAACCCCTTAAAGGGTGGAAATACTTTTGAATTTCAGGTACAGGTCATGGAGGCGAACGAGCATGCGGGCCGTACGAGGATGATGGGTAAGAGTGATTTTGTTCAGTAGTCGCCCATTTGGTGTCATGTCTTTTAAATTTATTTATTGTGTCATTTGCTCAAGTACTCGAGTACTTCCTTCTTGAATTCATTATCATTCTGTACCCGTTTTACGGAAGATTTGATATTGAATGGTATTGTTGAGTTCAGTCTTTTGTTTTGAATGTCTTGAATTATGGAATCGTGTGTATGTTGATGATGTTTGTCTTTTGTCGAATGTCGGTTTGGTACGTTAGCCTGGTGGATTCCAAAGTGTGGGGTCGACGGCACTGTAATATGCCCTAAACGTCTTGGGGGTGTTAGATTAGTAGCCACCTAGAGTGACGAAGACGAAGAAGAATAATATATTCAAAATAATTTTCGCACTCATGGCAAGGAGTTCGTATGACGACAGCGACGACGAAAGCATTGGTAAGTACCTCGTCTCATGACAAATTTTTAATGCTTTCGAACAATTACATACGAATTTTCAAAATTCGTTAAGAGATAATAAATCCCTCAAAATAAAAATAAATTACTGAAGAAGAAATCTCCAAATTTCGAGAAAAGCGGAATTTTATTGAAAACAATCATTCTCTTTATGTAGAAAGAGAGAATAAATTAAAAAAAATCTATTAAAAGTCAAAATGAACTCAAGGATTTAATGAATAAATTTTCTTGTGAAAATAATAAATTTGAAAAATTACTGTCGATTCGAAAATTTTCGTTAAATAAACAAGGACTAGGTTCAAACCAAGTGATAATAATGAATCAAATAAATACTTAAATTTGAAAATACCCAATTGTGGTAGATATTTAAAAATCGGGCATCATATTACTAATTGCAAAAGCCCAAGACGAATTAAGATAAAGGAAATATGAATTCCAAAAAGAACTATAATACCGAATATCTTTTAATTACCAAATTAAAAATGACCAGAGCCGGTTGGATCCCAAAAAATAAACATTAATTACTCAAACAAAATAATAATTATTTTCAGGGGGGTTATTATTTTCATGGAGAGATTAAATTCAGGAGGAGTTTTTACCCATTAATTGTCAAAATGTTTTATTGCTTTAGTGATCTTATATTCTTTTTGCTAATGACAAAAGGGAGAGTAAAGGCGTGATGGGAGAAATCATGGGGAAAAAAGAAAGCATGTTGGGAGAAGAAACCTAATAAAAACATACAAAGCCGAAAACTTTAATCTGTATATTTGTTTTGTCATCATAAAAAATATACAGATCAAAGTTTTCTGTATTAATGGTTTTCATGAAAAGTTGATGAACAACGAAAAACAACATTAACAGCATTTAATCAACAAGAAGTCGAAGACGCACGAACTAGACAGAAAAACAAGAAAAGCAAAAACGAAGCTAATGTAATACCCCGATTTTTTGGATATATTATTGTCGTTTATATATTCGATATCGTTGATGGATAATTATGCTCGAGGATGTTGTGAGTCGTATGGTATTGTTACTGAATTGAGTATATGTATTGATTTTGCTGTATGTTCGTATTTGGTATGTCGAGATGTTGGACGACGATAGCTGTTTATGGCTAAGTACAGCCACGTTAGCGCACGCTGAGATATGCTTAGCGCATGCTACGAGGTATTAGTAGCGCATGCCACGTGGTGAAGTTAGCGTACGATAATAGGTTCGCATTACGTACGCTAAAGAGGATCCTTAACGTACGTAAGGCATTCTAGGAAAGGTTCAGAAGGCGGCCGATAGGTAGGCCCGGGTTGATGTTTATCGGCACTTAGCGCATGCTACCAAGGATGGTTAGCGTACGCTAATATCAGATCGTCCGACAGAGAATGTTGGCTTTTGGCGAGTGGACCCGGCCATTTGTGACGCGTGTCCAGATAAGGTCAGCGGGTGTTTGCCATGTAGGGCTAGCGCACACTAGACCATATGGTTAGCGCACGCTAATTCCAGATCGGTCATAGGAATCCCAAAAATTGCGGATGCTTTCGGCATGTGGGGGCACGAGTGGTAGGTGAATACTGTAGTAAGTCAACTTCGGATAGCGCACGCCAAGGGCAAGGGCTTGCATACGCTAGACATGATGTTTTACGTACGTTAATGCATGGGCATTACGTATGTAAGCTAGTTTAAGAAGCGAGGCAGTAGCCTCTGGGCTGCGATAGCGGACGCTATAACAAAGTCAGTTAGCACATGCTAAGGCTGTAGCGCACGCTAAACATGAGATGTTTGCGCACGCTAATATTGTATATCATAAAGGGGACAGACGGGTGCTGAGCGGCGTTTTGTCCATTCTCCTTCCTTCAGTCGAGAGAGAGAGAGAGAGAGTCTTGGGATGTATTTGAGGTTCCCAAACACTGTATATTGATGATCTTTAACAAGATTAAGATGGAGAGCATGGATTCAAGCCTTGTTCTTCAAGTTATTCATGATTATTGGAATGGAGTCAAGTGTTCTTATTCTTGGTTCATCTAATCTAGGTAATTTTCGTATCCCTTTGATTGTGGTTCGTTTTTCTTAGATGATTACATGTGAGGAGCATGTTGGATAATCAGATGATGATGGTATATGAGAATCAATGGAATTTTGATAAGAGTTTCGGATATTAGTTAAGATTCTTCATATTATAAGGATGTTGATTCATTTAACCCGATCTAAGATGGATTTCTGAATCTTGGTAATTATATTGGTCGATTTAAATGAGATGAATCTTGATACTAGGTTGAATTCCAGATTAAGTATGTTATGATCTTTGTTACCGAGATGGTTCGATTATTAATCAATAGGTATAACCGATGTGCTGCGTTGAAGGACCGTAGACTCAGTCCAGTCATGGCTGAAGAGCTCGTAGACGAGGGCGATGGGTTCGGTGATGGTTTTGTCATATTGTTATTCAGGCAAGTTTTTACTTGTTCGGATGTAGTGTTTCGATAAGTAATTTCAATTGCATTTCATAAGTATTTTGTGTTGTATTGCATATTGACGAATGTTCAGTGATGTTCTATAAGGATTAGAATACACAGTCGATGATTGTTGAGATACTTGGACATTCTTGGGAAGATTGTAGTATTCAGATGTTGTTGATGACATTTGGATATTCTTGGTCTGTGTTATGCATTTCCGAAGGAAGTTCGAATAGAGGTATGTTTTATGGTAATCATACATAGAGGATTGTGTACGGGAAAGTATTCGGTATTGAGTTATTATGTGGTATTATCGTGATATTGGGATTCTGACGAGAATCGTTGGATTTCTGGAAGTGGTAAGGTTATCGTTGTGGTTATTATTCTCATGATGCATGGCATGTGAATATTTATGATTATGTACTTGCGGTTATTTGTCGGGAATTATAGCTGACCCCGTTGTGGGACTTGTTTTTCAGATAGTGCTGATTTTTGATAGACAATGGTCGTGAAGAGTCGAGGGTCCCAGACGATACTGGCTGTGGCTTATTGTGGGGAATCGTGTATTGTCTGTATATTTATTCTTGATGTATATGTATTTTGGACTGTACTTTTATCCGTTGCGTGAGTTCTTTCAAATGGCTTTTGGTATTTTTACCAACTGAGTTTTATCTCGTAAAACCGACTCCCTTAACTGAGATTTTGGCCTTGATCGTTTTATGATGGTAGTTGGTGTTTTCAAATGATTTTGTGAGTTTTTGGAAAATACTGCCATCATTGGTGCATTTTGGGCGTCTTCGAACATTTTTGTATTTGTTTTTTAGCCCGGTGGGTTCCGTCGTGGGGCCCACGGCGTGTAATACTCCCGGATGGTTTTGGGGGTGTTACAAATATGGTATCAGAGCCCAAGGTTTTGTGATAACCGGGCATGTGTGTTATGTGGCTCTACCAGTGTGGTAGTAGCGTGGTTTTTGTGTAACTGGATTTCTGGCTATTTTGAATTGTATTGTTTTGGTTCTGTGTGATTTTTTAGTACTGTCGTAGTAATGTGTGGGTTTGGGGAGTCTTGGTGTTTTCGAGACTGACGAGGCAGGGAGTGTCTCCGGTGCCGTGGTCATGAGCAATGTGCGGCTCCAATCGGGAAGTGAATGCCGGTGGGAGGCATGTGCAATGTGCGGCTTTCGATGTGGAGTGGAACGCCGGTGATACGGGCATGTGACAAGGAGCGGCTCATTCGCTTTAGGTGAGGAGACACAGCGTCACAGATCCCACAAAACTCGACAGTGCTCTAAACTTAATTGTGGTCTTGGCGGAGACCAATCGTTTTCAAATTGTGATTGATTCTGTTTTGCATTCTTTTTGTGTCGAGATTTTTGAAATGGAGGCATATGCTAGTATCACGGGAGATCATCGACTTCACAGACCTGTAAGTATGTTGTTCGGATTATTCGATAATTAATGATGTTGGATTTTCTGTTGAATTGTTGTTTGTGCGAGTGATTGCAAGTTTCGAGGATGAAACTTATTTTAAGGGGGGTAGAGTGTAATACCCCGATTTTTCGGATATATTCTTTTCGTTTATATATTGGATATCGTTGATGGATAATTATGCTCGGGGATGTTGTGAGTCGTATGGTATTGTTACTAAATTGAGTATATGTATTGATTTTGCCGTATGTTCGTATTTGGTATGTCGAGATGTTGGACGAGGATAGCTGTTTATGGCTAAGTACAGCCACGTTAGCGCACACTATGAGATATGCTTAGCGCACGCTACGAGGTATGAGTAGCGCACGCTACGTGGTGAAGTTAGCATACGCTAATAGGTTCGCATTACGTACGCTAAGGACCTCCTTAGCGTACGTAAGGCATTCTGGGAATGGTTCGGAAGGCGGCCGACAGGTAGGCCCGGGTTGATGTTTATCGGCATTTAGCGCACGCTACCAAGGATAGTTAACGTACACTAATATCAGGTCGTACGACAGGGAATCTTGGCTTTCGGGGAGTGGACCCGGCCACTTGTGACGCGTGTCCAGATAAGGTCAGCGGGTGTTTGTGATGTAGGGCTAGCGCACGCTAGACCGTATGGTTAGCGCACGCTAATTCCAGATCGGTCAGAGGAATCCAGGAAATTGCGGATGCTTTCGGCATGTGGGGGCACGAGTGGTAGGTGAATACTGTAGTAAGTCAACTTCGGATAGCGCACGCTAAGGGCAAGGACTTGTGTATGGTAGACATGATGTTTTCCGTACGTTAATGCATGGGCATTACGTATGTAAGCTAGTTTACAAAGCGAGGCAGTAGCCTATGGGCTGCGATAGCGCACGCTAACAAAGTCATTTAGAGCACGCTAAGGCTATAGCGCACGCTAAACATGAGATGTTAGCGCACGCTAATATTGTATATTATAAAGGGGACAGGCGGGTGCTGAGAGGCATTTTGTCCATTCTCCTTCCTTCAGTCGAGAGAGAGAGAGAGAGAGAGAGAGAGAGAGAGAGAGAGAGAGAGAGAGAGAGAGAGAGAGAGAGAGAGAGAGAGTCTTGGGATGTATTTGATGTTCCCAAACACTGTATAATGATGATCTTTAACAAGATTAAGATGGAGAGCATGGATTCAAGCCTTGTTCTTCGAGTTATTCATGATTCTTGGAATGGAGTCAAGTGTTCTTATTCTTGGTTTATCCAATCCAGGTAATTTTCATATCCCTTTGATGGTGGTTCGTTTTTCTTGGATGATTACATGTGAGGAGCATGTTGGATAATCAGATGATGATGTTATATGAGATTCAATGGAATCTTGATAAGAGTTTCGGATGTTAGTTAAGATTCTTCATATTATAAGGATGTTAATTCATTTAACCCGATCTAAGATGGATTTCTGAATCTTGGTAATTATATTGGTCGATTTAGATGAAATGAATCTTGATACTAGGTTGAATTCCAGATTGAGTAAGTTATGATCCTTGTTACCGAGATGGTTCGATTATTAATATGATTATTGTTCTAGCATGATTAATCAATAGGTATAACCGATGTGCTGCGTTGAAGGACCGTAGACTTAGTCCAGTCAGGGCTGAAGAGATCGTAGACGAGGGCGATAGGTTCGGTGATGGTTTTGTCATATTGTTATTCAGGCAAGTGTTTACTTGTTCGGATGTAGTGTTTCGATAAGTAATTTAAATTGCATTTCATAAGTATTTTCTGTTGTATTGCATATTGACGAATGTTCAGTGATATTCTATAAGGATTAGAATACACAGTCGATGATTGTTGAGATACTTGGACATTCTTGGGAAGATTGTAGTATTCAGATGTTGTTGATGACATTTGGATATTCTTGGTCTGTGGTATGCATTTCGGAAGGAAGTCCGGATAGAGGTATGTTTTATGGTAGTCGTACATAGAGGATTGTGTACGGGAAAGTATTCGGTATTGAGGTATTATGTGGTATTGGGATTCTGATGAGAATCATTGGATTTCCGGAAGTGGTAATGTTATCGTTGTGGTTATTATTCTCATGATGCATGGCATGTGAATATTTATGATTATGTACTTGCGGTTATTTGTCGGGCATTATAGCTGACCCCATTGTGGGATTTGTTTTTCAGGTAGTGCTGATTTCTGGTGGACAGCAGTCGTGAAGAGTCGAGGGTCCCAGACGATACTGGCTATGGCTTATTGTGGGGAATCGTGTATTGTCTGTGTATTTATTCTTGTTGTATATGTATTTTGGACTGTACTTTTCTCCGCTGCGTGAGTTCTTTCAAATGGCTTTTTGTATTTTTACCAACTGAGTTTTATCTCGTAAAATCTATTCTCTTAACTGAGTTTTTGCCCTTGATCGTTTTATGACGGTAGTTGGTGTTTTCAAATGATTTTGTGAGTTTTTGGAAAATACTGCCGTCATTGGTGCATTTTGGGTGTCTTCGAACGTTTTTGTATTTGTTTTTTTATCATGGTGGGTTCCGTCGTGGGGCCCACGGCCTGTAATACTCCCGAATGGTTTTGGGGGTGCTACAGCTAACGTACGCTACCAACAATATTAATGTACGCAACATATCAAGAAAGTGAGTTCTACATTCTCCATCGAAGCAGATACCGCACGCTAGTATGAAGACTAGCGCACGCAATAAAGACGGATTAACATATGCCATACTATGAAAGTAACGACGCTAAGAAGTTTGAATATTAGCCCGTTGGAGGATTCTAGAAGGTCAACAAGTACAACAGTCACAAAATGATAACGCACGCTAAGTGAAAGTTTTAACGTACGCTACATGATATGATTAATGTACGTAATGAGTATTCAAATTCAAACAAATCAATCCGTTGGATTGATTCTCGCAGGTCAACACTGACACAACAGCCACATGACATTAATGTACACTACATAGAGACATTAACTTATGCTACGGAAGAAGCAGAAGCTACTGGACTGAATTGATCAATAGATAACGTACATAACAGGTGAATCTTACATACACTAAAGAGTTTAACGTACGCTAAGCAGTGTATATATCGCATGCTAAAAAGGACATGCAGTAACAGCTAGTAAGGCTTTCAAGCCTATAAGTACCAATACATTCGGTATTGATTAGAACAACAACTTCAAGCAAATTGCTATACCTCTGATATACGTTATAAATATTATTGTTGTTGTAATCGAGCTTAATTAATAAGAGTTTGAGTGTTTAATTCCCTCAACCATACACGAGAGAAAAGAAAGGATTTTATATTTGATTCTGTGTTATTAGGATCGTGGATTCGGCATTGTTAGAATCGTAATCTAAATCCAAGTGTGGTTCTTCTTGTACCGATAGAAATCTAGAAAGGTTGTTTCCTTATCCAGTAGAAAAGGAAAAATGGTTTATCTTGGGCCCACAAAAAGATAATATTGTAACGACCGAACACAAGGCGGAAAGGTTTACTTGAACCTATAGAAAAAGATAGCGAAGGAGAGAGGATGTAGGTATATTGGTCGAACCTCTATAAATCTCTGTATTATTTTATTTCAACATATATCTATGCTTCTGCAATCGCAAAACAGTTCAATACTTTAACCACACTATTCAACCCCCCTTCTAGTGGCGGTACAAAACTCAACAATGGCAACTTGCTTGCATCTATTATTGTTCTTGTCGCCTTTTTCAGCGTCCAATTCTGGTAACATCATTTTGTTGAGGAGTTTGGGTTGCTGAGTATTCGTGATGTATGTCACTGTCCACATAGTACTGCCCTATGAAGCTGTTGGTGAATTTTGGGCCTCTGTTAGACCAAATGGATGCTATGTTTAGCCCTTTATTGTTCTGTAGCTTTTTCAGGTGTTCTGGTAGCTTCAGGGTTGTCTCTTTCTTCTTTCTCAGGCATATGGTCCATGAATACCTGGAGAAATAATTAACAATGACAAGATAATATTTCGTACCTCCCAGGCCAATAGGCTCTACAGGGCCATAAAGATCTATATGGAGTAAATCCAGGACCCTGTGGGTTGAGAGATATGATTTGCTCTTCAGAGAGGTCTTGAATTGCTTGTATTTCTGATAGGATCCGTAGATGTTGCTTTTATAAAATGAAAAAATCGGGCAAGCCTCCGACCATCCCCTAGCACGCCAATTTGTTGATGGTGTTTAAGTTGATGTAAGACATCCTTTTGTGCCATAGCCAGCTTTGATCTGCACTGCCTTTGGAAACAAATTAAGGAATTACAGCACTAGTAGGCTTCTTGTCGGCACTATACATGTTACCTAACTGGTTTCCTGCGAGGACTATCTGTTTTATCTTTATGTCATTCACCCTACATTTTCCTTCATAGAATTTAACTAAGAACTGCTTCTCACAGAACTGACTAACACTTAGAAGGTTGTATTGTAGTCCTTCAACATAGGCTACGTTGGTGACTGAATTTTCCTACAATTTGGGTTCATTTCCCTCTTGTTTTTTTTTTGGATTTATCACTTAGTCACACATTTGGACCCCGACATTATAAATAATCTTTTAGCTTAGTGATATATCTTATCATGGGGCGAGAACATCCGCCGTCGAAGTAGCAGACGTCCTTCTCCATGATATCATGCAATCAAGAATTAAGTAGATTTAGGTCGCCTTTGATCTTTGGGTCCTTGGTTATTAGTGACTTTATTACCCAAATTTGCCTTGCAGCAGTAGATTTGTTGTAGGTTCTATTAGATCCTCTTTCATGAGACTTACATGTGGCAGGCACGTAATGGCTGTAAGCATTGTTATTATGCATGCAAAGTTGAGAACGTTGGTTCCAATAAGGTTGTTGTCTGAGAGGAGGAACGTTGTTTCTCTGCCTTCCAGATTACATTCTGGGTTTCCAGTTGGATTGCTAGAACCGCTGTTGGTAGAACTGCACGGCAGCTTGCTTACGAGAAAGATATATGGGTTCATGTACCCGGTATTCAGGAGCAGTGTACTGCTGATAGTACTGAGGAGTATGCTTTTGATGGTACTTAGGTATAACCTTTCTTTTTCTCTATTGGCGTTGCTGTTAGTATGCTTGGGGAGCATAATGTTGATGTTGTGCATTCATCTTACAGGCTTATGAGGCTATGTGGTCCGCTATTTGCTATAAGATCTTGGTGGCAGAATGGCAGCCTTTGATTTCTGAGAAGGTACAACAATGGCATTTTCTCTAGCTAAAGGTGAAACTTTTGGAACTTCCTCGGTCATAGGGACAGGTTCCACCCCTTTGACAAATATCATACTGGTTTTGCTGTTGGAGAACGAGTTGTATCTGAAGCCACATTTATTATGGACATGTTGTCCAGTGCTCAGGATGTTTTCCATCCTCCTAGATGATTTCTCAAATGACTTGAAGATGGTCTCGAGTTCTCTTTCACTTTTCTCGAGAAGCTGTATCTTAGCTTCTAGTAGATGATAATAATTTATCTTGCATTGATTATGAGATTTTACCTTATTTAGTTCAATTGCAATTTGATAATTGCTCTCCATAAGTGTTTCGTGGGTGACCTTGCTACTTTCGCAATCTAAAGACATGTTTTCAAAATTGATTTTTATTAAGTCATTTTCATCCTTCAGCTCTAGATTTGAAAGAGAGAGCTTTAAGTTTTCTTGTTTAAGCATCTCATGGGATTTTTGAATGTTCTGAAACTCATTCATCATGTTTTCAAAGGTATGTGATGCATTTATTGGGTTAACTAAGGTGAGATTACCTCATCATCACTGTCATCATCATCATCCTCTTCCTTTACCATAAAGCACATGTAGTCTTAATCTTTGATTTCATCATCACAAGAGTTACTGTTGGTGACATCCGTAGGCATTTCTTTATTTTGATAGTTGTGGGTGTGACTTCTGATTCCCTGATCAGTGCCGTAATCTTATTACTCCCGACACGCCTTTTCTCATCCTTCTCCTGTTGCTCAGGCTCTGGTAGCTTCTGTACCTTAGGATGAGAACATCTATTTGAATAATGTCCTGGCTTCATCCAATTATAGCATAGATTAGAGTCTCCAGAAGATGGTGACTCAACGCTCACCTTGTTGATGGGTTTAGGCTTGTAAGGAGCCTTTCCGAATTCCTAATGAATTTACGAAACTTGTGCATGAACAAATCCATTTCGTCTTGTGACAGGATGTCATCATCGCTGTAGGCGACTTTGGATGTGCTGGGGGCAGAGCTGTGTATCCTGTCGGATACAGCGGCCAGTGGTGTAGTCTTGACAGGAGACTCTTCAGCCTTTTCTCTCCTGTCATTAAGATATTGCAAGACACACGCATAACTGTGGTCTTAATATCCCAACGGGTAGGAAGTGATCCAAAAATTATGAGATTTTTCTCCTTTTAGGTGTACACTTTGCCCAAAGCATCAATATCACCAATGAGATCAAGTTCCTCAAGCGTTTCAGTAGATTTCATTTCAAAATATTCTAACTGCTGAGTGAGTTTTGAAATGTTCTATTCCTTTGAGATCTCAGTTCCATCACAAATTAACTTAACTTTTTCCCAGATTTATTTAAATGTCTTACAACTTTTTACCTTTAGAATGTGCCTTTGTTGAGAGTGACAAATAGCGCATTCTTAATGACGTTGTCCAGATTTGCACGCTTGTGATCATCGATTATCTAATGTTCTCGAATTTCTAAATAAGGTTGGCCTTCTATCCTGGCAGCTGGGTTGACCTTCACAATTTTGATAGGCCCTTCCTGTATCATGAAGATTATTTTTTCCTACATGGCAGCAAGATGGCCTTCCATCCTGATTCTCCAGTCATCAAACTCTTAACAGAAAACATGGGAACTTTGTTGATCATTGATCTATCCATGGGAATAATATAGGATGAATGATAAAGATATGAAAATGTAGTTTTTGAAAGCTAGTAATTTAGATCTGATTCAGGTTAAAAATCGACTAATTCTTTATAAAGTCAACCGCTACGATACCACTTGTTGGTCACGATATACTTAACTTAGAACTTAGAAGTGGGGTTTGGATAAGTTGTACTATTTTTCAAAGTTTTTTATGAGTAGCGGAAGTCCTAAACAAAGTTGTAAATTACAACAACTCAGCAGTCTCCTGTAGCTTAGTGCATACAGGATTTTTCAGAGTAAGTATACAGTAGGTAGTAAGAAAACAATAAATACAGGAAGTAACAACACACAACTTTAATGTGGTTCTAGGTAAAACTCTCTATGTCTACAAGTCCTCCACACAGGAGTATGTAGTTTATTAAAATCAAGGCGTACACAACTATACGATTTATCTAAACCGATCCATGTATTGTCCACACAAATTGATACAGCTGACTGTAGCTTGAGTCATTCAGAAAGACTACTTTTAGGCTTCTTTAACTTGCTTCTTCTCACACGGATTGAAGCTTCATCTTTGAACTCTCTTCTTCCCAGACAGGTAGGAAATGTTCAACTTAGTCCACACACGGATAGATATCTCAACAGTAATGTTTTGAATCACTAGAATCAGAACAACAACTGTAGGCTATGAAAAACTTGGCTGTAGTGTGTTGTTCTCAATTGAGGACTTAGTATTTATTCACTCAAGGATATGCATTGTAGGCTTGAAGAAATAAATTGCTCTTATATAATGAATGGTTTGGATTCTTGATCAATCAGTAAGTGAGCAATATCCACTTGCTTGGGCTATTTATAACCTTGGAAATAGATCCATTGTAAATATCATCGTCGGCCAGTTGGTGAGATTTAGATGGATCATATTGGAAGCTTATCGAATGTTTGAATTAATGATGTTTCACATTTAATGCGTCAGACATTATATTTTATCAACATTTAATGCTCTTCAGTCCACAATCTTTTTAGCCACATTAAATGCTGGATTGTGTTTTACTTTTCCTAATTAAAATTAATACAACTCCTTTGCTGTATCCAGCAGTCTTCTTGCTGTATGCTGGAACTTCCATTTAGCTGTAGGAGATATCTTTTGGCGCTATATGAAGTTCGCTGTAGGGACAGGATGTACGGTGTATTTATCAAAACACTAAGGGTATTTATTTTTCCTAACATGGGTTTTCACTTTCATTTCTTCTCTCTTCCCATGGCGGTTGGGTTGTTTCGGTGAAGGTTTGAGCCACTAGGCATATTTTACTCCATTCAAGTGTGTTGCGAATGTTTCTTGACGTATATATCAATAATCCTTCCCTCTTCGTCGGATCGAAGGTATTTTTCTTAAATCATTAAGTTGAGTTTTTGGGATTTATCATCTTGATTCTGATTTTAATGTAATTTTGATGAATCAGTTTGTGTTGCCTGATGTTATTTATCTTATTCTATTGATCATATATCCATATCTTAAATTGTTTTAACCACCTTGGTGGTTTTGGTGTTCTTGAGAAATCTTGAAAGTTTAATGTTTGATTAAATATCTCAATGAGTTTTTTCAGGTGTTGGACGTGTTTTCAGCTAGCTTTTGTTGTGATTCTCATAGTAATTGTGTTTTGTTGTTCTCATAGAGGTTGTAGGTTTAGGGTCTTTCCTATCAAGCTATGTTCTTAGGAGTGTCCGTGTGTCGGATATCAAGGCAAGTACTTTGTCTATATAAATTGTATCTTATGTATTAAGGTTGTGAATTGGATTTGTGATGGTTCGTTCATTCTCACTGATTGAAAATTTGTTCATTATTGTTGCCTCATTGTATTGATGTTCTTCTTGAATACTTGATGTTATGGAAATATATTAGTTGTGATTATTGTATTTGTATCTTGTACACTCCGATGTGTATTATGTTGTGTTGTTGATCATTGGATTTGTTGTGTTGATTATGTACTATTCATGATGATTGGGTGCTCGGATATATAGTATAATGTGTTATTGATCATTGGATTTGTTGTGTTGATTATGTATTGTTCTGGATGATTGGGTGAAGATGATAGTGTGTAACGCGGTGATTGATTGTGTATTGCTTCAGATAACTGTAGTGCTATCATAACTTTGTATTGCATGATGTATAGACACTATGTTCAACCAACTAAGATTTGACGGGCACTATGGAGTTTATTACTTAGGAGTATGAACAATGTTTTGTATGATGTTAGGTAGGGTCCGACGAGGCCTCTAGAGTTTGTTACTGGAGGAGTTGTTGGGATAATTCCTATTATGTTTCGATAAATGCAGGAAACTACAACGCTTATCCTACATCTGACTTGATACATCATTGATTCATGAATGGTCATCCAACTTCATATTGACGTTCAAGATATCTACAACAAAAGCGCTTGGTTGGCTACAATAGTAATGTTATATGCACTCTACTTTAGAGAAAGTAAAGTGTAAAACCCAATAGGAAAACACTTGGACTTCAAACCATTGTGAGATAAGTCATATTATATTCACAAAGTATATATCCAAGGGTTTGAAGAGCATTTAATGCTGATTGAGATAACATTTAATGCGACTGAAGACTGTGGCTAACCGGCATTTAATGAAGGCCAAAATAACGTATGAAGCATTTAACGCTGACAATATAGATTACTTTAATTCAAACATTCACCACGCCGTTAATCTGAAGTATCCACATCTCACCAAATAGCCAATGACTACATTTATAATGGAGCTATTTCTAAGATTATAAATATCCCAACCAGAGGACTTGCTCAAATGACTAAAACTACTGATCTTACAATACAAGCAATAAAAAGAGCAAACTCTCTGCTCAAGCCTACAATGATAATCTTACTGAAGAGATTGAAGGTCCTTGATAAGAAAATATCACACTAAAGCAAGTGACTTAAATTTTATAGTTGGTGTTCAAAGACTTGATCTACCTATATTTGATGTTGACAGATAGCCATGTGTGGACTAAGAAAGCCAGCTCACTCCAACTTGTGCAGGGCGAAGAAAGTTAAGTAGAATGCAACTTCAGTATATGTGAGAAGAAGACAATGTTCAAGAAGCCTACAGCAAATCTAGGTGAATGACTCAATCTACAGCCAAGTGTATCGATCTATATGAAAGATACAACTTGGAGAGTAGTTAAAATCATACCGCTGTGTACGCCTTGATTTTAATAAAGAAGAACATGTGGAATTTGGAAGTTTGGACACAATACAAGTAGATATCCGTATCCCCAGGTTCAAAGGCTACTAGAAGATGAATAACAAGAAAGGAATGAGAACCGAAGAATATGGAGAAGTAACCTTAAGGCACTGATTGGGGAATCAGAACCAATGCCTGTAGAAAGTAAGACGGAGGCATGAATGTCTGCAGACTGTCACCGACAGCGATTCCTCCAATGATGAAATTGAAGACAATGCCTTTGCTTGTATGATGTCCAAATATGAAAAATATGACAACGGTGATGATGAGGTAAACCCAATCTCGTTTAATGTTAATAATCATGCAAGGTGATATCATAACATTGAGAAAATTATGAAATAAGTTTAAAGTCATTCAAAAATACCATGAGAACTTAAAATAAGAAAATATGCAGCTCTCACTTTTCAACTTAGAGCTGGAGGATGAAAGTAATTTGCCAAAAATAAATTTCGAAAATACGTCATGAGATTGTGAAACATCAAGGTCGACAGGTAAAACTTATGGAAGCAATCGGCAACTTACTATTGAAATGAATGAGGTAAAAATTGATGATTAGAGTAAGACAAATGATATGCCCTATTATAAGCAAAAATGTGGCTTCTTGTGCAGCGGGAGGGAGAACTCCAAATTATTCTCAAGTCATTTGAAACATCCTGCAGGATGATGGATGACATTCTTAGTACAGGCCAACATGTTCACTATAAACATGGCCTAGGATATATCTCGTTCTAGAACTTTAATAGAATATCTAATAATGTATTTGTCAAAGAAAACCTACTCATAGACCCAAGACCGAAAAGATCCCAAGACCCGTTCCTATAGAAAAGGGTAAATCTACAGTTGCGTCCTCAATACAGCAAATAAAGGTTGTTATTCCGCCACCCAGCTTTTATCGTATGCAACAGACAACACAACTTTATAGACATGTGAACAAAAGAAGGGGCGCCCAATATCAGCACTATGCTCCTCCTACATACCACCATCATTGCAAACAACAACATAGGAATTTTGTACCTCGACAACAGATGAATAATCAGTCAAGGCATAAAATACCTCAATATTGGGTACAGGAACCCCGATGCCTCTCCCCAAGCAAGCTGCCGCTCAATTTTATCAACAAAACCTATGGGGATCCAACTGGAGACCCATGAGACAATCTAGAAGGCAACAAGAAATAGTTCCATCCCCTAGACAACAACATTATAGGAACCATAACTCTCAATTTTACATACATAATTATTATCCATACAGCGAATATGTGCCTGCCCCATGTAAAGCTCCCTACAAAAGTTCCAAGAAGTCATAAAGTAACCCAATTACTATTATGTAAGTTTGGGTACCCAAGGGCACCACTAACAAAGGACCCACCAAACAATGGGTACCTAAATCTACTTAATCTTTCTACACGATGTCAGGGAGGAGGACAACTGATATTTTGACACTGGATGTTATCGGCACATGATAGGAGATATAAATAAATTATCCAATTATGTAAAAAGAGCATGGTCCAAAGGTTCGATTCGATGATAAATCCAAAGGACGTACAAGAGGGAAATGAACCCTACTTGTCGTAACATTCAAAGTCACTGATGTGGCATTTGTTCAAAGACTAAAGGATCCCTATCAGGTAACATGTATGCCGCTAATTGGATTCATATAAGTGCCATAATCCCCTATTTTATTGCAAATGCACTTCAGATTAAAACTGGATATGGCATAAAAGGATGTCTCACATCAACTTAAAGACCATCAACAAGTTGGCAAGACAAGGACTGGTCAGAGGTTTGGCAGATGTCTCATATCATAAAAACATCATTTGTGGACCATGTCAGAAAGGCAAACAAGTTAAATCATCCCTAAACAGCAAATTATTTCTCTCAATCACACAAAGTTCTAGATTTATTGCATATGGACCTATATAGCCCTGTGGACCCTGTCAGTCTGTGAGGTAAGAAATATAGTCCAGTTATTACTTATGACTTTTCCAGGTACACCTGTAAAATCTTCTTGAATAAGAAGAAAGGGATAACCAACAAGCTCTTGGAGCACCTAAACAAGCTACATAATGAGAAAGGACTGAGCATCGTATCAATTTGGTACAAAGAGGCACAAAATTCATAATTCATTTTATAGAGCAATACAGTTCGGGCAATGACATACAACATGAATATTCAGCATCCCAAACCCCAGAGCATAATGGTGTTGCATAGAGGAAGAACAGGACGCTGAAGGAAGCTACCAGAACAATGATTGCTGAAAGCATGTTACTCTGGGGTGAAGAAACAAATGCATAATGGTATACACAGAACCTATGTATCATCAACTAACACCACAACACCAGTTACGAGGAATCAAATGATAAAACTCCAATGGTTGCATGTTTTAATATTTTTGGTTAAGGTGTTATGTGCTCAATAATGGGAAGGATCAGCTCAAGACTCTCGATGGGAAGTATGATAAAAGAATATTAAGTGGGTATTCTAACATTAGCAAAGCCTTTAAAATCTTAAATAAAAGGAAACTGACTATTGTGGAGTCAGTCCATGTAGTGTTTGATGAAACTCATTAAGATCCTATAGTCATAGATGCATTAACTCAGGCAGTTCAAACTTTAAGCATTAAAGAAATCCCACAAACCCAGGGATAACCTTCCACCTCTCTAGAAATCAATCTCGCAGCTCTAAGAATAGAAGAACAGACTGTACAAGTTGAGGCTGAGCCTAGAGTCTAAGAGGACACATAAAGGAATGCAAAATTGGAACCTGGAAGGAGATGGTTAAGAGGTCACCCACAAGAACTGGTGATTGGTAATATTCATGACCACCATAAGGAGATTACAGAGAACAAGAGGAAATATAATATGTGCATAGGAGGAAACAGAGTCAGAACCTAACATGTCCCAGTTTCCTATATGAAAGTCTACAACTGAACTATATAGACTTGCCATGTGTATAGTAGTTATATTCCTAGCTCAATATGGACCACATCTCTACCAGTGAAGCCCTTAAAAATTCTCATGGATTATCTCTATGGAGGAAGAGAATGGTTTAGAAAGGAACAAGTTTGGTACTTAATTCCTAGACCATCAAGCTGTCATTGGGACAAAATGGGTATTTTGAAACAAGAAGGATGAGAATAGACTAGTTATAAGAAATAACTCCAAACTAGTTGCTCATGGCAACAGACAGGATGAAGAGATTGTTTATGATGAAGCATTTACCCCTGTAGCCAGACTAGAAGCAATTAGGATATTTCTAGCGTTCGCAGCTCACAAGAACTTTACTGTATATCGAATAGATGTTAAGAGTGCATTCCTGAATAGAGACCTAGCTGAAAAGGTATATGTCGAGCAACTAGGGATGGCAATTTTGGCCCGACCCGTACTGCCCCGGCCTGACCCGTTGTAATATCCGTAATTTCGATTTCTTGTATTTTTTTTTTCAGCGAGAGTCCTTTTTGATGACTCGCTTGTGACGGTTTCGACATTCTGAGAATGATTAATTCTGCACTTTTTGGCATCCGAGTTCGTTTCGGTGCCGTTTTGTAGAGTTTCATGCTTCTTAGCAACTTTTTCGCACTTGAGTTCGATTCTTGCGAATCTCGTTCGAAACTGCTGTTTCGAGTTTCCCATGAGTCCGTTTAACTTTGTTAGACATGTTGTGAACTTCGGTTTGGTTATTCGATCACATATCATGATTTTCGGGCATTTTGGGCCATTTTCTAATTTACCCAAAGTTGTGGGTATCCGCATTCGTATTTGTTGTCTTGATCGATTTTTTGTGTTTATTTGGTCGCGTGTGATTAATTATTGCATGGTATTTTATTTCGGATCGATAATGTTGTCCGCAAGCATTTCGTCGTGTTCGTTTCGTGCGTTTTCGGAAATTGAATCGTCGGGTCATGACGGCTGGGCATCGGACGGACAAAGCGGCAGCACTTTCGGAGGTGAGCAATCGCCGGACAATTGCGGCGGTAATCGCCGGAAATCTTGGGCAATGGCCGTGCAGACGCAACAGTACCGGGCCAGCGCACGCCATCGCCGGAAGGTCGCCACGCTAGCTCGGCAGGAATAGCGCACGTTATTCGGCCGACCGACATACGCTATCGGGTTGGGCAGAGAGGTTCCTGGAGTTCTGGACTCGGGGAGGATCGGCAGGTAGCGCACGCTACTGTCGGTCGTGGCTCGCACTAACCGGCATGTGTAGCGCAAGCTGTCGGCCGACTAGCGCACGTTACCTGGCCGGGCAGTTAAGTCCATAGGGTTCTGGATAGGTCAGCTAGCACACGCTAGCGTCCGTGCAGCGCATGCTATCGAGGTCAGGCAAGCATGTCCTGGTCGGCAGGTTGGGTCATCAGTGCTGGGCCGTGCGGGCCCCGGCCGAGAGTTCTGAGCCGATACTGGCCGATAGTGCACACTAGTCCGGAAGGCTAGCGCACGCTAGGCCGCGCCAGTATAAATATGACTGAGCAGTCATATTTTCACCCGTTCTTCATTTTCATCTTCTCATTTCCGCGGCTGGAGGCTTGGTGATCAAGGAGACATGTTGTCAAGCAATTAATCCACGAAGTGTGGGATTTCATGTCATTGATTAATCATCCTATAACATCCTATAACATCATTTGATCCAGCGAATCAAGGTTAGATTTCCTAGAACCCTATCTTTGGGAAATTTTGGGGTTTTTGGGTTTTTGTCCGACTCGTTCCGAATTGTTGATTAACCCATGATGGGTATGATTAATCTTAGTATTATTCATGTATTTAACATCATTTAATGTATTGTTCTTCGCCAAATCAAGGTATATTTCTTGATTTTCCTTCGAGTTGACTTTTTGGGGGATTTGTTCTTGATTTCGTTTTCCATCCGTTTTTGATGAATCGATTGTTGTTAAATTATGTTGTATATCCTATGGACTGAACATCCATATTTCGGTTGGGAGTTCCATTTTTATGTTTTGACGGGTCGATTCGTGTTCTTGGCCATTTTAGGGGAAACCCTCGAATTTTCGTCGTCTGTTCCTTGAATCCAGCGACTTTAGGTCGTGCTTTGGAATTCATTTTCATTGTGATTATTGTCTTTTGTAGTGTATTATCGCGAGTGGGCATTCGGTAGAGTCGGCGGGTTTTGTAGTCGGTTCGTGCCAACCTATTTCGGTCGATTCTACGCGTTCGTGGTTATTCGAGGCATGTACCTTGTCCATATATCTCTTGTTTTGTGGATATGATTATTGGTGATTGTCTTGGTATGTTTGTTTGATTGTTTGAGCTGAACTTTCAAAAGATTCGGTTGGCCTCGTTAAAGGCTCTCTTTTAAAACCGTGTGTATTTTGTGATTGATGTGTTTCATTAAAGATTATGTGAATCCTATGGATATAGTTGGTGTTGATATTGCGCTTGATAATGCGTGTGTACGTATATTGCCTCATTTCGGTGCGTTGTGGTTTGACGTTGTGTTTTGCTTTGTGTTTGTTGCCTTTGGGTGAATTGCTTTAATATCCTTGGTGTGACATGTTTATTTGTGAATTTGCTTCGCTGGTCCGACGGGGCCTCGAGTGGGATTTGTGGCTTCGTCCCGGTCCTAGGCGATACCTGTGTATGATTTGTTTCACTAGCCATCTCGGGAGGGTCCTTGGAGGCCTGGAGTGGGATTTGTGGCTTCGTCCAAGTCCTAGGTGATGCCTGTGCGTGGTTTGTATTATGATGTGTCCAGCTCAGGAGGGTCCTTAGAGGCCTCAAGTGGGATTTGTGGCTTCGTCCCGATCCTAGGCAAATTGGATTGATGACACGTGACATGGGTTTTGACCCTGCAAATTGTTGTTGGTTTTATTTATGAAAACAAAAACCTTTGGTCTGTGACCCCTGTTGATTTTGGAAAGAGAAGGATTCGATATTCCTATATTGTTTTCTATTAAAAATCCCGAGGGCATTTTAAACTATTTTACAAACCGTCCTCGTTATTTGCGATCTTTCGGATTTGGAAAGTTTTACTCAAACTCTTGCCTCGGGAAGTATTTTGTTTCGTTGTATTTGAATCTTGGAGGATTTCCTGATTATTATTATTCTTGGAACTTGAATTGTATGGCTCGTATTTGCACTTTGTACTTGCACTAGCAAGATAGTGTAATTTTTCTAACCCCCGAGTAATCGGGGGGTGGATGTCTGTATTTGTATTCAGGTTTTGGGAGCGTAACACAAGGTCGGCATGAAGGATGATGAAAGATGATCGATACTAATCACATGAGGACCCGTTTATTTTTGTATTGGTTTAGTTGTATTTTATTTCCGCTGCAGTATTCATTCCCCGTTGTACGGGAGTGTGTTGTATTCGACCCCTGCATGGGCATGTTTTGGGATTGAGTTGTACATATTTTATTGAAATACAAATTGGTCTATTGAGTCATTTTAGCCTTAAAGGCATTGTTGAGATGTTAAATGTTGTTACCAGCCTGGTAGATCCTTGAGGAGATATTCTACGGCGTGTAATATCCCTGAGCGGATTGGGAGTGTTACACCCGTCATATATGGGTCCCCCCCTCCCCACCCACAGTGGGACGAGAAGGGTTTGGGTATCACTCTTGCCTTGTGGGTACCTGCCCCGCCCCGCACATTTTTTTATTTTAAAATATTTAATATGTTGGGATAAACAATCCTGTACCTTATTTTGATAAGTGCCAACATACAGCAAGATGACAAATGCCGAACATATAGCAAAAGGATAAATTGCCCAACATACATCAAGAAGTTCATGAGTCGATGACACCAAGTATGTAAGCTATCCGGAAACATTCATACACACCTTCCATATAGCAGCACTAAGAGATAGCCTACAACGTTGAAGCCTACAGCTAACAGCAATAAGAAACGTGTATGCTGGATACAACATACAGGCTGAAAGTTTTAGTATAATAAACACTTATCCAACAGGATTGAAGACCGTTGAGAAGGAATCTACTTTATACGCTAAAGTCAGAACACCGTTTGAAAGAAGTATTTAAATACTGATTGGATAAAGTATTTAAATACCAACCGCCAAAGATCTTCAGACAAGGAGCAAAAACAAGATCCTGTTCTTGAAAGTCAATCAAGCAATTAGAATAGATCTCAGCTTACCAACCTAGCCAACGAACATATTTATAATTGATCTATTCCTATGTTATAAATAGTCCATGCAATAGACATTGCAAACAAGGGATCACATACTGAAGATACGCGAACTTATACTGATCAGTCTCGACGAACAAATTCAAACGAACGACTGAATATTCATCATCGTCGAATCAAAGCTTACAAGAGCAAAGTATATTTCTTCAAGCATCTATCTATATCTGAAGAGAAGAAATATACTCAGTTATCAAGAACAACACATCATCAGCCAAAGATCATGGTGTTCAAGCTGCTGTTCAAAACCAGTTATTTTACCACTTACCTTTGTGTAAAACCTAGTTCTGTGTGAACTAAGAAAGCTATTCTGACCTGTGTGGGACGAATAGGACGAAGATTCAATCTGTGTGAGAAGAAGCAAGTCAAGAGACGTCATCAACTAATCTATGTGTCTATCTAATAATTATATAGGTTGTGAAGTATTGTATTATTTTATAAGGCACCAATAATGTGATCTTCCGTGTGACACCACACACCATATTATCTACAATATAAAATAATTAGACATTTCATTTGCATAACCATAATGTGAATAAATATGCAAGACATGTGATTAAATGTAATTAATATTCTCATATGTAGTCAGGTAAATAAGGTAATACAAGCATAAGGTATGCTTTATAGTATACAACCCTAACAATCTCCCACTTTTACTCAAAGCATGCTTTTAAGTATACTACTGTATTACATAGTCTCTCGTTTCTCCAACTTATACTCAAAGCAATGCTGCCATACACCGTAATCCCATTCCTTCCACATGCCTTTCAAAAACTTTTGAGGGTAGGCCTTTCGTGAAAGGGCCAGCAAGATTATCTTCCGATGCAACCCTGGCTACAACTACGTCTAATTCCTTTACGAAGTGTCGTATGATGTGGTACTTGCGGTTGATATGTTTACTTGCCTTATGGGCTCGTGGTTCCCTGGAATTTGCGACTGCACCGGTATTATCACAATAAAGTGTAATTGTAGAACCCCCTAAAAATTCGATAGATCACTAGATGTACGGTTTATTATATCATGATGTATTTTAATAACATTTTCTATAATATAACATAATCTACATCTAGTTTCATTTTATTTTACTTGATTGTTTCGTAAATAATAAATTAATTGAAAGTTAAATTAGAATATTGATTCACCTATTGGGCTATGTGTACCAATATTTACTAATATAAACTCACTAATGGACTCAAACCCAACTTAATGAAATTCCTAAGTCTTGAATTTATAGTTGAAGGCCCAACCCAACTATTTTACCCATTCACAATTAAACAAATACCCAACTAATTATATTAACATCCTACACACTTAAAATACACACATACACACACACACACACATATATATATATATATATAAATATATATATATATATATACAACACACACACACACACAAAATGGGCGGTCAAGTGGAGAGGGGGAGGACATCTAGAGTTTTCATATCCTCCTCATGCAAGACATAACCTTGTGTCTTGTGCTCCCTTTCCCCATGACCACCTCTTTTAAAATACTTAAAATATACACCACTATCACCTTATTTCACATGCAAAGCAAAATCTGAAAATTAAAGAGAGAGAGAGAGAGAGAGAGAGGGAGAGGGGGCCGAGCCAAGGGAGAAGAAGGAGGAAGGGAAAAATTCAACAAGAGAATAGGTAATCTCATTTTTTATACTTCAATATATTTGTTATCATCCAAATCCTTCTAATGTAACTCAAATATCTAAACATGCAAACAACATATACACCATGGAATGCATGTTTTGGCCGAACCTAGTAGTGGTGAAGGGGAGGATCATCTTCAACTTCCGAGACCTAGAACCGTTTACTTCCGGCAAGAAATCGAGGTGGGTAAAAATTGTTTATTTCTTTTCTCTTAATCAAAATTATTAAAAGATAAATATATTTGATGCATGCAAGTATTATGACTTTAGTTAGCTATACTTGATTAAAATGACATTCATTACCATGCATGTATTGATCTTTGTAATTGTAGAATTTTAGTTTGTCAAGTTTTGCTTATATGTGTAAATTAATTCATTGGTGGAAACTTTAGTTGAATATGGCGAATCTGACCTTTGGTTATTAAAACTCCAAAAGTATATAAATATATGCTGGACTATGGTAAGAGGATAATTAGTCACCGGAGGATTTGAGAATTCGAACCTAAATTCGAAGGATAACTAAAACAATTTAATTAAGATGAATTTTGGGGTAAAATTGCTCAAATCCATAATTCTAGCCTTATATCCCGAAAGTAAGTCTTAATATATCAAAAATAAGTTCTCTATAAAATTTCACCTCAATCGGGATTTACTAAAATAGAAAATCGAGGCAAAAATGTATATTTCAAGAATTCGGGGCCAAAACTGTAATTTACAGAAACTTACTATTTCGAAAATAAAATTTCCAGAAAGGTTGAGCTCTCTAGATATGAAGTTTATACTTAAAAATAATTACAGATATTAAAATAGTAAATGCAGAATGTAACTGACACGGTAATTAAAGTGGTTCGAGGTAAACCCCTCTACGTCCACTAGTCCTCCACAGAGGAGTGAAAATGTTTATTATAAATACTACGTACACAACTACGTATTTATAATCAAACCTAATAAATATATCGTTCACATAGATTGATATAATGATCTTAGCCTTCAACCGTTCACACAGATTGGTTTAAGCTTTCACTTGATTGGCTTCTTCACACACAGTTCCGAGCTTCGTCTCTTCAATGCAAGTCCGTCACATACAGTTCAGGAATAGAAAGGTTTCTCAGTCCACACAGGGTTGATGGTGTTTTGTTCAGTGATAGAACAATGTTTGAACAACAACTTTGACTTTCTGAGCTTTTAGCTGATGATTTGTTGTTCACGGTTTGAGCACTTGTATATCTCTTCTTTCAGAATAGCAGTATGTTTTGGGAGATATGTTTGCTCAGATGTATATGATGATAACTTCATTTGATTTCGTGCATTTTTTCGTGCTTGATCTTCAAAGACTCGCTATATATATATATATATATATATATATATATATATATATATATATATATATATATATATAGCCTTCTGAAATATATCCGTTGAGATAGATCCATTGAGCAAAAGTCCATTCCAACGGGATGATGTGTTTGAATAAAACACGATCTATATTTTGCGCTTGATTGAAGATCTCTGACGGCTTAATATATAAATACTTTATCCTTTAGTATTTAAATATATCTTCTTAAACGGGACTTTGACTTTAGCGAATAACAAATATTCCTTCTTGTCCTGTTTGGATACTGTATGGAATGATAGCTGTATTGTCGATTTGAGACAGCTTCCACACTTAGTCTTATGAGACTTCTTTGCTGTATGATTGATTCACTGTATTCTGGGACTACGAGAAGTCTTCGATACAGGTTGACACCTTTGATCAGTTTTTCGATACAGCTGTTTGCTGTATGCTGGATTGGCATATTATCAAAATATTCTGTCAAAACATTCGATACAGGGATTGTTATCCTAACAATTTCACCCTTTTTGATAATTTGCCAAGTCTTTCCATGTCTTCCTTTTAAAACCTTTTTATCCAAACATCTTTGATGATGCCAAAACTTTGACACTTAGCATCTTGAAGGAGGGCAGACTTCTTGGTCTTCTGTTCGAATGTTCTGGCCTTCAAGAATTAGCCTAATACTAAGAACTGCTCGCAGGCAAGTTCAGCTTTTATCAAAAGAGTATTACATCTTTAAACTTATGATTGGCGCACAGGCACAATCTTACATTGTATTCTAGATACATACAATTTAACTATGAACTGTTCGAAGACAAGTTCTTACATTTTATGTATTAAACAAGTTTCATACTTGTATACAACAAGAATAAATTAAGTGTTTGTAAACATACAAGAACACAGTAGATTACGAGTTGTAATCTTTCAAGACAGGCAAATATTTTATTGATATTGAAACAAATAGTACAATATTTTGCAATTTTGAAAATAAAATTACAAAAAATTATACAACAAGGAATTCAACTCCTATAATCTGAGTGTCTCCATGGCCTTTTGGGGTCATTCTTGGTATTTTTCCACCAGTTCTCATGAGCGTCCCTATCTCAATTCTGATATAAGGCTCGTCCTTCATACGACTTATCAAAGACTAGGATCCAATCTTCTGGATGGGTAACCAAGTCACCTTGTCTATGCTTAGACTTCATTTGCTGCTGTAGCGGGAGCTTTACATCTTCCAACCTTTTCTTATATTCTTCAACGACTTCCTGTACCGTCCTACATCTGTTGAATAATGAGGATTCCCTGATAAGAACTACAAAGTATCTTAGCAGTTCATTCTTCCTCCAGTTTTTGATTTCTTCTGCAGTAGGCTGTCGATTGGCCGGAAGGTTCATAGCTTGCGGTTTTCAAACGAGGTTATTCCAAGAAAACTTAGGGTCCCGGAATTCTGGGCGATCTCCCTGTATTCTAACATTCAGAGATGAAATACGGACAATATCAGCAGTGATGCTGTCTTCAAAAGGAGCTAGCATTTCCTTCTCTTGCTCAAGCCTTGTTCTCCTGGCAGCTTCCCTTGCTTCTTCCCTCTTTTTGGCGTCATCAAGGTATGACACCTTCTCATCAAGGCATTATAGGATTTGCGTAGCAGCATCCTGTTTCGTCTCAAAACTTGTCATTTTCTCAACGAGGGAGGTGAGCACCTGCGACATATCTTGAATTTTCTTGTTGTGGCCTCGAAGCTGGGAATCGGATTCAATCATAGCGGATGCTGTCTTGGCCTCGTACACGCGTAGCTCAGATTATTCTTCTCTTAGGATCTGCTCCTGTCGTTCTTGCAATTGGCTTAGGCCTGCTTGAAGACGGATGGCAAGATTCTGAAGGCTTCTTCCACTTGGGAAACTTCGTGCCTTAGACCTGTCATCTATTTAATGGCTGATTTTTGCATCCAATCAAGTGCTTTCTCGACAAAATACAGGGCGTTGACGGCATCCTGGATGAAAACTGTTTGAAGGCCAAGAGCATGTAATCGCTCTATCCTTGTGACAGTCCTTGGAGAATCTGGTTGTGCGAAATCTTCAACTCCATTAAACCGTCTAAAGTTCACATTGGGACGTGAATTGAGTTGGACATCTTCAGGTATTATACCGTCGTCGGATTCCAAAAACATTTGAGGTTTCAGGAGCATCAGAGGGTGGCTCGGCAACAGGGGTTGATGATTTCTCTTGTTCGGCAGTGTGTTCTGAAGACAAAGATACAAAAGGGGCTGATTCCTCCTGCTGTCTCTCAGCTTCCACCTGCTCCGGAAGAGGGACTAATTCCTCGTGGGGGATGGTGTTGGGTTCTTCTTCGGATTGGGCGGTGATAGACTCGAGTGCCGGTTGGGTAGCCGGTTGTTCCTCTGCTACAGGCTCAGGTGCCTGTTGCGAAACAGATTGTTCCTCCACGGCATGAGGGACTAAATCCTCATTGTCTGGAACAGTGTCTTGTTGATGGGGAGGAGATTGGTGTTAGCTAGAAGTTCCTGCGCCCGTCTGAGATTCAGATTCCTCGCGACTCATTCTTAGACTAGCCTGAAGGGCGTCGTCATCATCGTCCGAGTCGGGATCTGATTTTGCACTATCGGGAGCTTGATCGCCGGATTTAGATTTTCCTTTCTCACGGGTATCTGCTTTGTCCATCAGGTGGCTCGTGATCAATTCTTTGCAGATTAGGTTGTCCCATTGGATCAGGACTTCAACATCTGGTGAGTCCGTCACTTCCAACATAAATTGTTCTTCTTCGCACCAATCGCTCCAACTGTATAGGGTGTTGTATGGAGTGAGCCTGTAGGCTTTCCATTGTACGAAGCGATCATAACCTTGCTCTATCTTCACAGAGAGCAAAGTCTTATTGATAATGGTGTTTGGGGTGGGACTGCGTACAGCGCTTGGGTCCGCTGTATGCATGGGTTCCTCGATAGGTATGGGTTCTTGTGTCGGAGCTGGATCCCGAACAGGGGTTGGTACCCTGATGGGAGACGGATTCTTAACGAGTGTGGAATCCCGAATAAGAGAAGTAGCTCTTGTCTCCAAAGTGGCAGCCGACTCGCCAGAGTCTTTAGAGTTGGCAGATGTCTAAGCATCCGTCATAGCAGCCAAAGGCTCGGGATCTACTGTCGCGGCAGCAGCAGTCATCTCTTCCACAGGGGTTGTGCCCTGGGGTGTCGATACAGTGGGCTGGGCCATGGAAGGATCATCCTTGGAGGTTTCTGTAGTTTTAACTTTTGAAAGCCTCCTTAGCTTCTTTTTCGGCTTCTCAACAGCAACGGGTGTTTTGCTGTGAGATCTTTTTCTCTTTCTTGATGTCTCCTCGCTCTGGGAATTCGAAGACACGTCTCTCAGATCGATAGATTGGGGCAATTTTCGGACGAAAGGTCTGTTTGCGATCACAGGTCCTTTCTTGAAAACGGTGGGTCTGATGCTTCCCATATAAATCCGAGAAGTGATCTTTTTTGCTTTTTCGTCTTGCAGAACACCGCATTTCGTCAGAATGTAATTCAAGAGCAAGCCAAAGGATTTCTTTTGTGAGGCAGGCTTAGAAACTTCTTCCTGCAACCGTTTGAGGATTATTTGACACCAGTTGACCTTTTCACAGGTCATGATTGCAACCATCATCCGGAACTTTAGACTGATGCACATCTCGAACGCACCTGTTCTATTCTCAATAACACGGAAATAGAAATCGTGTAAATAGACAAAAGGTAAACAAAAGTGTTTCTTGTGGCAAGAGGGGTGAACCATTTCCACCGACGCTGAACCGGTGAACAACCCAAAGTATTCGGTCAAGATTTCTTGGGACCCAAAGGTCTCAAGATCTTCCATTTTCAGGCCATCAGCAGGTAGCCTGTAGAGATTCTGAAGCAGCTCCTGGTCAACACGGATTTCGACTCCGCGAATGACAGTACTGATGTCAGCAACATGTCCTCCCTGAGCCAGCGAAAGAAAACGAACAATAGCATTGAGGTAGAATTCCACAACCAGGTGAACATCAAAACGTTCAGCAGTGTGACTTCTAAGGGGATAAAGGCCTTGCTGACGTATCCTCGTAATGACGTATTCCATCGATTCGACGTCATCCCCTTCGGAATGAACACGTCTGTTCGTCGATGATGTTGGAGGACTTCTTGAGAGAGATGGAAGAGGTCTGAGAAGATGCCATTGACGATTCTCGAAGAAAAGAAAGGGGATTCAAAGAGAAAAGTAGTGAAAACACAAAAGCACTTGTAGGCTGTATGCTCAAGAACTCGTTTAATGTGCAGAAAGCGTAAAGAGTCTCAAATGGCATTTACTGTCCTTTTATAGTGGGCGGCGAAGAAGGGTTTACAGATAATGAACGGTCAGATTTAAGGGATGGGAACCGGTGTTTAAAATGGACGATCACGATGGACTGAGTGTAACCGGTACAACTTATCCATCTAATTTTGAAATAAGAGCGGGTCCCACTTCTGACTTATCAAATTACCCTTATTGCCCGAAACGGCGGTGAAAAATTAATAAAATAATATGAAACATCACGGCTTTGAAGATACCAATGTCCAGATGTCGTGTAAAGCATTTAATGCAAAAAATTTATGATTATGACAGGGCACGTGGACATAAAGATCGTTTTAAAATAAATAACATGATAATTGATTTCCCATAGTATGTGCTGTATCCGTGAAAATACAGCGTTCCCCCTTAAACGGTACATACGGGTTTCAATTCGATATAATAGCTTTCGGATTAATGCTGTATTCTTGGGTCATACTGTATTCCCCCTTAATTATTGCACACGTCAGCTGTAGGATAAATCATGTCTCTTTGTTCCTACAGTGTTGTTCTGAAAGACTGAGTGTACAGATAACTAACGGTGGATACTGTATTCTTAGGTCTTACAGCATTCCCCCTCAATTTGCTGAGTAAAAGCATTTAAAACTTACAGGGAGTTAGGCTGTAGCAATCCCAATTCATGTCGGAGCATGCAGAATCTTGCTGTGTCGAGAGGTTTGGTAAAGATGTCAGCTAACTGGATATCTGTATGAACTTTTTCCAGCCGAACATCCTTGTTGTCAACATGATTCCTAATGAAGTGATGCTTCATGTGAATATGCTTAGTGCGCGAGTGTAATACAGGGTTGTGCGTGATAGCAATTGCACTCGTGCTATCGCATATTATCGGCATTTCTTTACCTTCAATTCCATAGTCTGACAGCTGTTGTTGCATCCAAAGGATCTGCATACATCAACTACCAGCAACATAGTATTCTGATTCGGCTGTTGAAAGTGAGTTTGCCAATTGTTTCTTGCTAAACCAAGACACAAGTCTATGTCCAAGAAAGTGACAAGTTCCACTTGTACTCTTCCTATCTAGCTTGCAACCTCCGAGATCCGAGTCGCTGTAGCCAACTAAATCAAATCCGCCTTCTTTAGGATACCACAGTCCTACATCGATTGTTCCTTTGACGTATTTCAGGATTCGTTTGGCTGTTGCGAAGTGTGATTCTTTGGGTGATACTTGATATCGTGCACACATTCCTATAGCAAACTGGATATCGGGCCTGCTAGCCGTTAGGTACAGGAGCGAGCCAATAAGCTTCCTCTAGAGTGATTGATCAACCGGCTTTCCAGCTTCATCAGCACTAATTTGCACGGAAGTGCTCATGGGGGTTGACGATGATTTGGAAGTATTCATTCCAAACTTGTTGAGAACCTCCTTGCTGTATTTTTCCTGGTTGATAAAAATCCCTATAGGCAACTGCTTTACCTGCAAACCTAGGAAATAACTAAGTTCTCCCATCATACTCATTTCAAATTTACTTTTCATGAGATGAGAGAATCTTTGACACAAAGCAAGGTTAGTTGAACCAAATATTATATCATCTACATATATTTGAACCATCAGAAGGTCATCACCTTCTTGTATTTTGAATAAGGTCTTGTCTACATCACCTTTCTCGAATCCATTATCGGTTGGATACTGGGACAGGGTCTCATACCATGCTCTAGGTGCTTGCTTAAGTCCATACATCGCTTTCCTTAGCCTGTATACTAGGTCTTCGCTTTCTGGATTGACAAAACCAGGTGGTTGTTCAACATATACTTCTTCAGCAAGGTCTCCATTTAGGAATGCACTTTTGACGTCCATTTGGTATACAATGAAGCTCTTATGGGCGGCAAAGGCTAAAAATATCCTAATGGCTTCTAGTCTGGCTACAGAAGTAAATGTCTCATCGTAGTCTATGCCTTCTTCCTGTCTATAGCCTTGGGCGACTAGTCGGGATTTATTCCTGATAATGAGTCCATTTCTATCCTTCTTGTTTCTAAATACCCATTTGGTTCTAATTACTAATTGATGCGTAGGTCTGGGTACAAGATACCATACGTTGTTTCTTTCGAAACCGTTAAGCTCTTCTTCCATAGATGTTATCCAATGAGAATTGTTGAGAGTTTCTTTGGTAGAAACAGGTTCGGATTGGGCTATGAATACAACAATAGTGCACATATTCAGGAAATGGAGATATCTCTGACTCGGGGTCTTCTTGTGCACATAGTACATTTCCTTGTGTACTCTGTATTCTCCTATGGGTAGAAACACCAGCATCAATGTTTCCTATGATCAACTCTTGTGCGTGATCTCTCAACCATCTTCTGTCAGGTTCTAATTCGGGGTCCCGTACTGTATCTTGAGTTGCTGTAGTTTCGGCTTCATATTGTACAACATCGGCTTCATCTACGTCAGTTCTTACAGCTGCAGGGTTGATTTCTAGGTCAAAGATAGGTTCTATAGGATATGGTGGATCGTCGATGGAAAGTTGTTGGATGTTCTGAGAAAGGTCTTCTACTCCTGCAGGATCATGGTTAAAAATGATTAAAAATGATCCGGGAAGAGAATAAAAGCAATAGGAGTCAACATTTGGAAAACAATAACACGAAATGGAAGTGCGGAAACCCCAAAACGGTGGTTCCAAACAATGATTACAAGGGTTCGCCCAACAAAACACAATTTGAACAATGAGATTTGAAATGACATGAACTCCAACGACAACATCGACTAATGAATCAATTACAACAATCAAGATAATACTCTTGTTTCGTTTCCCGAATATGGTTGAAACAATGAACAATATCGATACACAACTCGAAGTTATTCCGAACGGTCAACATAGATGAATGATTATTAACAAGTGAAAAATTACATAGTGACAATTACCGAATGAAATTACTGAATGATAATGACTGAATTACAACCGGGTATTACATACATCCCCCCTTAAAAGAGTTTTGTCCCCGAAACTAAGGGTCAAACAACTCGGGATAACTCTCCCGCATACTATCCTCGGTTTCCCAAGTAGCCTCTTCGACTCCGTGTCTAGACCACTGAATTTTAACCAAAGGAATCGTCTTATTCCTCAACTGTTTGATTCGTCGTTCTAAAACTCGTATGGGACGCTCCTCATATGAATGATCATCCGCGATCTCGATTTCGTCGAACTGAAGTATGTGACTCGGGTCGGCAACATATTTCCGCAACTGAGAGACGTGAAACACATTATGAATTCGACTCAACGCCGGAGGTAAGGCCAAAAGATAAGCTAGATCGCCTACTCGTTCGAAAATCTCAAACGGTCCAATAAATCTTGGACTCAACTTTCCCCGCTTCCCGAAACGGAAGATACCTCGACTCGGGGATACCTTGACCAACACGTGGTCACCTGTCTCGAACTCTAATGGTCGGCGACGATTGTATGCATAAGATTCTGTCAACTCTGAGCGGTCAACAAACGACTCCTGATCAAAGCTACCTTCTCACGAGCGGCTATAAGCATATCAGGCTCGGTGCCGATTGATTCGGATAGGTCATCCCAACACAAAGGAGATCGACAACGACGACCGTACAAGGCCTCGTAAGGTGCCATCTTAATCGAAGCATGCCAACTATTATTATACGTGAACTCGATCAATGGTAGTTGGGCTTCCTAATCGTCTTTCCAATCGAGGACGCATGCCCTCAACATGTCCTCTAATGTCTGAATAGTTCTCTCTGATTGTCCGTCGGACTGAGGGTGAAATGAGGTGCTGAAATTAAGCTGAGTTCCCATGGCACGATGAACTGATTTCCAAAAATGAGACACGAATTGCCCGTCACGATCAGAAACGATACTCTTAGGAGTACCGTGCAGTCTCACTATCTCTTTGATGAACAGATGGGCAAGTCTCTCGGGACCCCACGTATCCTTAATCTCAAGGAAATGAGCTGATTTAGTTAAGCAGTCCACAATCACCCAGATCGTATTCATGCCACGACGACTCGTCGGCAAACTCGTGATGAAATCCATAGAAATGTCTTCCCACTTCCACTCTGGAATAGGGAGAGGTTTCTGCATACCCGCCGGTCGCTGATGTTCAATCTTGACTTGTTGACAGGTTAAGCATCTCGAAACAAATTCTGCGACTTCTCGCTTCATATTACTCCACCAGTAATTTTGTTTCAAGTCCTTGTACATCTTACTAGACCCCGGATGAACAGAATAAGGGGTAGCATGAGCTTCTCTCAAAATCGAGTTTTTCAACTCGTCATTCGCCGGTACGCATAACCGATTCTTAAAACGCAAAATTCCATCCTCGTGGATCACAAAGCCAGGGGCTTTCCCCTGAGCCACATCCTCACGGATGCACAACAGTTATGGGTCTGAACCCTGATTCTCTCTGATTGCCTCCTCAAGTGACGATGAAATCTCTAACATGCAAAGTTGCCCTTGTACACACCAAGGCTGCACTCGATCTCGAGTCTAAGGAATTCCTTTGAAGTTCCTTCGAATCTAAACGAGCAAGCATCTGCTCCTGAACGGACTTACGACTCAAGGCATCGGCGACAACGTTCGCCTTGCCCGGGTGGTAAAGGATCTCGATATCGTAATCTTTGATTAGTTCCAACCACCGTCTCTGTCTCATATTTAACTCCTTCTGAGTAAATATATACTTTAAACTCTTATGATCGGTGAATATCTGACAAGTAACGCCATAAAGGTAATGACGCCAGATTTTCAAAGCGAACACCACGGCTGCCAGCTCTAGGTCGTGGGTCGGATAATTAACCTCTTAAGGTCTCAATTGCCGTGAAGCATAGGCAATAACCTTCCCATTCTGCATGAGAACACATCCGAGACCCTGTCCGGATGCATCACTATAAACCACAAATCCTTCCGTCCCTTGCGGCAAGGAAAGTACAGGTGCTGACATTAACCGGCTCTTGAGTTCCTCAAAACTCCATTGACACGCGTCGGACCACGTGTATTTCTTATCCTTTCGCAAAAGGTTCATCAAGGGTTGAGCGATTTTAGAAAATCCTTCCACAAACCGCCGATAACAACCGGCTAATCCGAGAAAGCTTCGGATTTCCTTAACATTCTTCGGAGGTAACCAATCTTGGATAGACTCCATCTTCTGAGGATCAACACGCACTCCATCTGATGAAATTACATGCCCGAGAAAAGTCACTTCGGATATCCAGAACTCACATTTGGAAAACTTTCCATAAAGTTGCTCTCGTCTTAACACGTCGAGAACCTGATGAAGATGAACCTCATGTTCCACTCGGTTACGAGAATAAATCAAAATGTCATCAATGAAGACAACAACAAACTGATCCAAAAATTCGATGAAAACCCGATTCATTAACTCCATGAATACCGCAGGTGCATTAGTCAATCCAAACGGCATAACCACAAACTCATAATGACCATAGCGTGTTCGAAACGCCGTCCTCGCGATATCCGACTCTCGAATCCGCAACTGATGATATCCAGATCTTAAGTCGATCTTGGAAAATACTGAAGCTCCCTGAAGTTGATCCAAAAGATCATCGATACGGGGTAAATGATACTTATTCTTGATCGTCACCTGGTTCAATTCCCGGTAATCAATACACAAGCGGAACGAACCATCCTTCTTCTTGACAAACAACACTGGTGCTCCCCACGGGGACGCACTCGGATGGATATAACCTTTCTCGAACAACTCCTCAAGTTGGTTCTTTAATTCCTGCATTTCGGTCGGGGCCATCCGGTACGGTGCCTTCGATATCGGGGACGTATCGGGCTCCAACTCAATCGTGAATTCCACATCTCTATGTAGAGACAAACCAGGTAACTCGTCTGGAAAAACATCGGCACATTCCCTCACTACCGGAATATCCGTCAACATTATTGATGATTTCTCGATTTTGGTCATATAGCACCAATAACCAACACACCCCTGACTGATTAATTTCACTGCTTTCATCAAGTTAATGACCTTACCAGAACAGCCGGGATTACCAACCTGAAAAACACATTCAACCCCATCGTCTGAAATGATAGTGACCATACGCTTACGGACACTAATGATGGCATCGTGACGATCCATCCAATCAATACCCAAAATAACGTCGTCTCTCGGTAAATCTACCACGATTAGGTCTGCTAGCCATACACGGCCCTGGAGCTGAATCGGACAATTCTGAATCTCACGATTTCCGATAATTCGTCTACCATCAGGTAGACCAATGACATAAGGCTCACAACTAGTAGCACTACCCAGACGTAGTCTACTCAAACATGACTCAGATTTGAATGAATGCGATGCACCAGTATCATAAAGGGTACATACAGGTTGAGATATAATATCGAGTGTACCTGAGATCATTCGGGCCTCTGGATCGTCGGTCTTATTCATCTCGTAAATTCGGGGCTTGCCGGCCCCCAAACCAGATGCTCCCGTCTGATAGCTCTTGGCTCCGCCTTTGTTAGCTCCTGTAGTCTTGAACGACGCTGACTGAGTGGCCTGATTCTGCACCGCTGAATGTCCTAGGGCTTGAGATGATGCCGGAGTGGGTTTAGAGTCCCTTCAGCAAAAACGGGCCCTATGCCCAGCAATTCCACAGTTATGGCACGTGACAGTCTGTT
Organism: Orobanche coerulescens; assembly: GCA_033398695.1. NCBI lineage: Eukaryota > Viridiplantae > Streptophyta > Magnoliopsida > Lamiales > Orobanchaceae > Orobanche > Orobanche coerulescens. The sequence goes on from CM065803.1 coordinate 146,786,560, forward strand.
TCGGACATTTGGTGCTGAAATGACCTTGTTCTTCACAGTTGAAACAGGTGATGGCCGAACTGGCCGCTTGTGACTGAGATTTCGTGGGTTTAGGCGCCATAGGAGGTCGCTCAGAAAAGGTAGAGCTCGCACGTGGTTTCTTGAAAGTGGCCTGACTGCTGTCAGACTGATTACGGTTCTTAGACTTCTTTCCAGCAGGTGAAGGTTGTTGCTTACCAATCTCCTTAGCAGTAAGCTCATAAGTAAGAGCTTTTTCGATGAATTCGGCCAGAGTGGTTCAATTATGATTAAGCAACTGTAGCCGCATATGAGGTTTCAGCCTCTTGCTGAAATACTTGATCTTGTCCGCCTCAGAGTGAATGATAGATGAGGCGAATGGAAGAAGTTTCTGAAATTTTTCGGCGATGGCAAGAACATCGTCGTCCGCTGAGAGGTCGGGAGTGAGTAATTCCGACAATTTAGCCTCCTTGAGTGGGGCTAGATAATACCTCTCCATCGTGAGAGTTTTGAATTGATCCCAAGTACATGATCCTTCGGTGGGTTTCAACGACAACCACCAAGAATGTGCGCTTTTACCCAGGTAGTAAGCCACAACTGAGACTTTGTGTCCTTCGGGACACTCTACCATAGCAAATAACTTCTCGAAATGTTCGAGCCAATGAACAATATCCGCCGGCTCAGATGAGCCTTCAAAAGTAGGTGGCCTTTGGAGAGAGATGTCGCCGATGATACTGCTCACATTCTTCTCTTGCCTCAGAGGTGGCGGCGGAGGAGCCTGTTGATTTTGATTAGCTGAATTATGCATCGTCTCCATTAGTTGTGCCATCTGAGTCATTTCGGCCATCATGCCCTGCATAAAAGTGAGTGGGTCAACCCGAACACCTTCTGACTGATCTGTGCCCCGGGTACGGCTCCCCTATAGTGAATGATCACATCCAGGTGAATGAGTGGAAGCGTCGCTGCTCGATGAATTAGCATTATTTCTCGCGTTCGCACGTGTATTCACACGAGCTCTCGGGATTCGGCCAGCACCGCGGCCTCGTCCTCGTCCTCTTCTTGCTCTCTCCATACTGAAGTAGGAAAGTCATATGATGATTATATCTCTCGCATGAATATCACATTATGATTATGCCATGAAATGATGAAAATGAGCACACGCGCTCTAGCATAGTGATTACATGAATGATTGACTGAGGTGACATGATTATCTGGTGAAATTCTTGAAATGATTATCTTGAACAAGTTAACAAGATTAATGATATGATCTTCCAGATCAACAACTGAGTAATGAAATGAATTGAGTGATAAATGAGTTAACATGACCGTCCTAGTCAAAATGAAAATGATGATTGAGGATTGTTAACTGATGAATTATGAATGAATGATTATTGCCAGAAATTATACCATGGCGTTAGAAATCTTACAGTTCTTGGTCTGATTGGCTCGGCATTTGCACAGGTCACACGTGATGCAAAAGCCCAATGATACTAGTCCGATGACAATGATTTCAAATGAGACATGACTCGGAAGGTAGTATTCAAAACTACGCTCCGATACCAACGCTGTAACACCCTAAACTAGGTGGATATTACAGTGCCATGGACCCCCGACTGGGACCCACTAGGCGAATGAAAATAAATGAATTACGCAGGGTAAATGTAGTACCGAACCACATTACAACAATAATTACTCCAATGAGGAGTTTCATACAACACACCCAAGATAATACAGAATACATGTATATTTTATATGGAGATAAAATATACAACACTGAGTGAAATGAGCATTCAAACGGAATGTCTGCAGCGGAATAAATGAAGGAAGCATAAATGACTGAAAAGACTGGGGCCCCCTTCTAGTATCATTGGGACTCCTCGCCGTCAACGTGCTCTCCCCGTGCTTTCGCCTTGCCATGACCTGAAAAACAATATCCCCCAACGGGTCGCCATACGTAACAACAATCCTCAAGAGTTGAATACACATAATCCTGTCGAAACATACGCAATCAAACATGCTATATGAATCAACTAACAGTACGGCTCAAAGGAATGGCGCCACACTACGTCCGGGATGGAAATGTGTCCGTGCACAAGCCACCAACGAGTATCGAGCGAATACACGTGTGGTCTTGTACCTAATCAATCTCACGAAGCAATCGACTCGTGTGCACAGTCCAATGTGAGGCCAACAACCAACACACGACTTAAATGTGCCCGACATGAAAATCCGACACATACCAACCGGCACGCCAGTATGACCCGGAATGCCACGATATAACAAAAGTGACATCGAAAATGAATAATGACTCACCAAGATGAAATGATGGTGAAATGAATGACAGCTCAATGAAATGATTGAAACCGTCGTTCCTCGTGAATGAAGTAATTAGGTGACAATTACAAGTTTTAAAACGGTTAGTACCTTACGAATGAATTACGATTATGAATGAACAATAACAAAAGGAATGAATATCCTTTTAACTGAGTAAGAATTAACTTACACAACACCGGTGAAAATTATCCTTCCACGAACAACGTCCTAATTGAGATATCGGTCGCTCGGACAACCTTGAATAATACAATTACCAACAATCCGTTCAATATACGAATCAAGCATGAATATAACGAACTCAAAACGTCGATACGATTAAACCAAGTTCATTAGGGCACTATATCGAACACTTTGTGGCCAAACTTCGATTGTTTATAACCAAACCTCAATAATACCAACATCAAATCCCCAAGAAGTGTTTCAAACCAACAAAACATCTTCAATACGATCAATAATCCATTATGAATATCCAAAATCGTCATTTCAACAACAATTAATCGAAAACCCCCAAATCCAACACAATATTCAAAGTGTTCTTGAATATTCTTTCAATAATCCAATGAATAATCAAACATGTCCATAATCATGCGTATATCACTTCATACAACATGATCTTAACATCCAAAACATCATATCTCAATACAAAATCGAAATCCAAGAGGTTTGATGAATATTACCTTTGAAGATCCAAGTACATTAATCCGATGAAATCGCGTTAGATCCACAATCCGAGCTTCACAACCGAATGAAAATGATGAAAAACGAATACTCAAGTGATTGATGATGAAGATTCTCTCCCACAAACCCTCTCTCTCGGACAAAGGTGAAGAAGTGTTGAAAAATGAGTTGAATCTCACTAAAAAACGCAATTATAGTGCAGACTGCACTGTGTGCCGCGGCCCGGCCGAAGTGTGCCGCGGCACAGGGCCAAAACTGACGCCTAACCCTTGGAGAATAAGAAGAAGAAAAGATGAAAAATGATGCTGAAAAATGCGATTGTCCCCTTAAATACCTCAGAGACGCACGACCAAGCGCCAGCGTCCGGCCATGCGCTGTGCCACCGCCTAATCACGACCTTACGCACGAGCGCAGCGCATGAGCACTAGCTCGTGCTTCCTGCTCGTGCGTCCCTGGGAGTTACTTGCGAGCATTGGTTGCGCACGAGCAGAGGGCACGACCAATGGTTCGGGTGCTTGGTCGTGTGCTAGGCCACTGCCCAGTTTCTGACCAACGCGCACGAGCAACGCGCAGGCACTGTCGGAGGTGCTGAGCACTGGCCGGACAGTTGCGGCAGACACTTTCGGAAGTGCTGGGCAATGACCGAGTAGACGCGGCAGGTACCGGCGTAGCGCACGCTACTGCCGGAAGGCTACGCACGCTAGCTCGGCAGGAATAGCGCACGTTATTCTGCCGGCCGACGCATGCTATTGGGCTGGGCAGAGAGGTTCCTGGAGTTCTGGACTCGGGGAGGATCGGCAGGTAGCGCACGCTACTGTCGGTCGTGGCGCGCGCTAACCGGAATGTGTAGCACACGCTGTCAGCCGATTAGCGCACGTTACCTGGCCGAGTAGTTTAGTCCAGAGGGTTCTGGAAAGGTCGGCTAGCACGCGCTAGCGTCCGCGCAGCGCACGCTATCGTGGTCGGGCAGGCATGTTCTGGTCGGCAGGTTAGGTCATCAGTTCCGGGCCGTGTGGGCCCCGACCGAGAGTTCTGGGCCGATACTGGCCGATATCCGACGCTAGTCCGGAGGGCTAGCGCACGCTAGGCCGCGCCAGTATAAATATGACTGAGCAGTCATATTTTCACCCGTTATTTATTTCCATCTTCTCATTTCCGCGGCTGAAGGCTTGATGATCAAGGAGACATGTGGTCAAGCAATTAATCCACGAAGTTTGGGAGTTAATATCATTGATTAATCATCGTATAACATCCTTTGATCCAGCGAATCAAGGTCAGAGTTCCTAGAACCCTATCTTTGGAAAATTTTGGGGTTTTCAGGTTTTTGTCTGATTCGTTCCGAATTGTTGATTAATCCATAATGGGTATGATTAATCTTAGTATTATTCATGTGTTTAACATCATTTAATCCATTGTTCTTCACCGAATCAATGTATATTTCTTGATTTTCCTTCGAGTTGACTTTTTGGGGGATTTGTTCTTGATTTCATTTTCCATCCGTTTTTGATGAATGGATTGTTGTTAAATGATGTTGTTAAACATATCCTATGGATTGAACATCCATATTTCGGTTGGGAGTTACATTTTCTTGTTTTGACGGGTCAATTCGTGTTCTTGGCCATTTTAGGGGAAACCCTCGAATTTTCGTCGTCTGTTCCTTGAATCCAGCAACTTTAGGTCGTGCTTTGGAATTCATTTTCATTGTTGTTATTGTCCTTCGTAGTGTATTATCGCGAGTTGGCATTCGGTAGAGTCGGCGGGTTTGTAGTTGGTTCGTGCCAACTTATTTCGGTCGATTCTCCGTGTTCGTGGTTATTTGAGGCAAGTACCTTGTCCATACATCTCTTGTTTTGTGGATATGATTATTGGTGATTGTCTTGGTATGTTTGTTTGATTGTTTGAGCTGAACTTTCAAAAGATTTGGTTGGCCTTGTTAAAGGCTCTCTTTTAAAACCGTGTGTATTTTTTGATTGATGTGTTTCATTAATGATTATGTGAATCCTATGGATATGGTTGGTGTTGATGTTGCGCTTGATAATGCGTGTGTACGTATATTGCCTCATTTCGGTGCGTTGTGGTTTGACGTTGTGTTTTGCTTTGTGTTTGTTGCCTTTGGGTGAATTGCTTGAATATCCTTGGTGTGACATGTTGATTTGTGAATGTGCTTCACTAGCTAGCTCGGGAGGGTCCGGCGGGGCCTCGAGTGGGATTTCTGGCTTCGTCCCGGTCCTAGGCGATGCCTATGTATGATTTGTTTCGCTAGCCAGCTCGGGAGGGTCCGACGGGGCCTCGAGTGGGATTTGTGGCTTCGTCCCAGTCCTAGGCGATGCCTGTGTTTGATTTGTTTCGCTAGCCAGCTCGGGAGGGTCTTTAGAGGCCTCGAGTGGGATTTGTGGCTTCGTCCCAGTCCTAGGTGATGCCTGTGCGTGGTTGGTATTATGATATGGCCAGTTCGGGAGGGTCCTTAGAGGCCTCGAGTGGGATTTGTGGCTTCGTCCTGGTCCTAGGTGATGCCTGTGCGTGGTTTGTTTTATGATATGGATAGCTCGGGAGGGTCCTTAGAGGCCTCGAGTGGGATTTGTGGCTTCATCCCGGTCCTAGGCAAATTGGATTGATGACACGTGACGTGGCTTTTGACCCTGCGAATTGTTGTTGGTTTTATTTGTGAAAACAAAAACCTTTGAGCTGTGACCCCTGTTGATTTTGGAAAGAGAAGGATTCGATATTCCTATATTGTTTTCTATTAAAACTCCCGAGTGCATTTTAAACTATTTTACAAACCGTCCTCGTTATTTGCGATCTTTCGGATTTGGAAAGTTTTACTCAAACTCTTGCCTCGGGAAGTATTTTATTCCGTTGTATTTGAATCTTGGAGGATTTCCTGATTATTATTATTCTTGGAACATGAATTGTATGGCTCATAATTGCACTTTGTACTTGCACTAGCAAAATAGTGGAATTTTGCTAACCCCCGAGTAATCGGGGGGTGGATGTGTATTTGCATTCAGGTTTTGGGAGCGTAACACAGGGTCGGAATGAAGGATGATGAAAGATGATCGATACTAATCACATGAGGACCCGTTTATTTTTGTATTGATTTGGTTGTATTTTATTTCCGCTGTAGTATTCTTTCTCCGTTGTACGGGAGTGTGTTGTATTCGACACCTGCGTGGGCATGTTTTCGGATTGAGTTGTACATATTTTATTGAAAGACCAAATTGGTCTACTGAGTCATTTTAGCCTTAAAGGCATTGTTGAGATGTTAAATGTTGTTACCAGCCTGGTAGATCCTTGAGGAGAGGTTCTACGGCGTGTAATATCCCTGAGCGGATTGGGGGTGTTACATAAATGGTATCAGAGATTAGGTTGTGGAAACCTAGGCTGTCGGGTTTAGTGGTGTTTGTTGAGTTTTTGTCTCGTCAGATTGTGTCTGACTGAGTCATGTCGCGACGCGTCGTCTGAGTTGTTTGGTCGTGATTAGTATCGTGGGGCGATCATGACCTTCGTGCGACCTGTGGACGCAAGTCTCCCTTCTTTGTGTTTGTGCCTCGTCTGACGCGAGCTACTGGTATGGTTATGTATTAAGTGATGGAATCTATATGCAGATTCTTCGTTTCGTGATGGGTTCATATGACTCTCATGTTTCGTTTATATGGCGAGTATTGTCGTTATTTATGTCCTTCCGACTGTGATATTTGACTGTTCGTTTCCGGTCAAAGATAGGTGTTGTCTTGATTTTGAACGAGTTGATGCGCGTATTATGATGTATGTAAGTGAATATCGATACGTGTGAGGTTTGGGCACTCTGGCCTATTGGATATTTGAAAACCTTGAGTATCTTAGAAAATAAAATTCGAGACGTACTTTTAAATGGATTGTATTTTCCAGGCGCCTAATAGCGCAACTGTCTATTTCAAAATTCTTCTACTTTGAGGACCAAAATATTTTTTTTATGATATTCCAGTAATTTTGGAAATGCATTTGCTTAGACTCAAGGGTCGAATATTTCTGAAAGTTTTTCGCTAAAAGGAAAGTGTCCTCGTTTTATTAAACGCAAGATGGTTTTCAAAGTCTCGATAATGGTGTTTGCACTACTTTTTGAAAGGTGATACTCAAGATCAACTAGTATTTCCAAAATCATTTTTTTAAAGGTGGTTTTCGTTTTTAAAACTCGTTCCTGTTTGCGGTCCGGGAATATATGTATAATGTCCGCACTTTCGTTAGGGTGTTAACCCCCGAGTTGTGATTGACTTGGTGGTGTGAGCGTGGAGTCGTTCGCCACGCAATTGTTGTATTAGCCCTCGGTGAGAGGTGTGATGTTGATCTTTAATGTTGTCATTTCGTGGTGATTTGCGTGCTATCGCACATGTGCGAGCTGTTAAAGCTTGGGTTTGTACGTTTGTGTACATGTATGATTGTTTCATGATGTTTTGTGACTATGTGTTGGTTATCATTTGGGCCGTTGTGATCGCCAAATGTATGCCGTCGTTGCTATGATTCTGTGTTTGTGGCTACCTTACGTCGATGTGTTGTGTGGAATTGGCATCTATGGTATGTTGTTTTGCGATGTTATATTCCATTGTACCTAGCAGTTGTATTTTTGGTATGCCGAGGCGCTTCGACTGTATTGTGCTGGGGCATGTACTTGCAAATTGTCCTTCTTGTCAGTAACGCATTTCAAGTGTGGACTCGAGGCACACAGAATTCAATTTGCGAATTAGTTACCGAGACTTCCGGAGTCCGCGCTTCAGCACATATATTAGGATCGGCTCTGAGAGGCCCATGGGAGATGTTTGTCTGTTGCTTTTTATGTTGTTACCTTGCTTCTGTTATTGTGAGTTGCAGGGACGACATTTCTTTTATAAGAGGTCGAATGTAATACCCGTATTATTTTTGACTTCTGTATTTTCTCCTTCTAAATTCTATCGACTTGCTCGTGCTCGTTGATACTTTTTGAACTTGTTTGGTATCTCGGTTGTCATCGTTCGAATGGGTCGTGACCTTGTTTCGGATAAATCTGTTTATCGTCGTGACTTTTCCGAGTTCGGTTCGATTGTTGTGAACCTTGTTCGAAAGTAACATCTTTTAATTTCTACCAGCTCTTTTAATGTCTTGAGTTGAAATGTGAACTTCGAAGTTATTTTTTTACCGTTGTTGTTCGATCACTGTTATTTGATCGTTGTTGTTCGGCGTTGTGGTCCGATCGTTGTTGTTTGATCTGGGTTGTCGGACTGTTGTTGCCTGATCTCGTACCACGAAGAATTGTTGTTCACCGTTAGTCTGTTGTTTCGACTGTGGCCAGGTGGGTCACCGAGCCGTGAATTGCGAGATAATAACTGAGAGATTTGGGATCGAGGTTGCGTCTCTGCTCCGAAAGGACATAGAGATGCCTAGTGTGGTTTTTACGGATTTCGGCGTAGTCCGAATTGTTTGTGATTGCCCTTGTGAATCGTTTGTGTTTACTTTCCATTTTCTCGACTATGCGTGTTTCCTTGTAATAGGTACTTTGTGTTTTGTGATTGTTTGGGTAATTGACATGATTGTATTATCTGTTTGATGACGCTTGTCACTTGTTGGTTTTATTATTTCTCTACCGATGGCGTTGTGTTGGTCGTCGGGGAGCGTGTTTTCACGTCGTATATTCCTTTGTGTTGCTTGTAAAGGTTCGCCGTTGGGCATAAGTTACGCATTTCTTGTGTATCTCGGTGAGTTTTCCTGGCGGGATATTGCTTCTCCCTACTTGTTTTAAGTTTCGGGACGAAACTTCTTTTAAAGAGGGTAGTATGTAATATCCGGAATTTCGATTTCCGGTAATTTTCTTTTTTCTTAGCGAGAGTCCGTTTTGACGACTCGCTTGTGACCGTTTCGACATTCTGAGAATGATTAATTCTGCACTTTTTGGCATCCGAGTTTGTTTCAGTGCCGTTTTGTTGATTTCCGTGCTTCTTAGCGACTTTTCCGCACTTGAGTTTGATTCTTGCGAATTTCATTCGAAACTACTATTTCGAGTTTTCCGTAAGTCCGTTTAACTTTGTTAGACATGTTGTGAACTTCGGTTTGGTTATTCGATCACATAACGTGATTTTCGGGCGTTTTGGGCCATTTTGTAATTTACCCAAAGTTGTGGGTATCCGCATTAGTATTTGTTGTCCTGATCGATTTTTGTGTTTATTTGGTCGTGTGTGATTAATTATTGCATGGTATTTTATTTCGGATCGATGATGTTGTCCGCGAGCATTTTGTCGTGTTCGTTCCGTGCGTTTTCGGAAATCGAATTGTTGGGTCATGATACTGGCACCGCCGCATAAAGCGCCAGATCGCCGAGGTGCTGAGCAATCGCCGGACAGCTTGCGCAGAATCGCTGGCGGCCGGGCAATGACCGAGCAGACGCGGCAGGTATCGGCGTAGTGCACGCTACTGCCGGAAGGCTGCGCACGCTAGCTCGGCAGAAATAGCGCACGTTATTCGGCCGGCCGACGCACGCTATCGGGATGGGCAGAGAGGTTCCTAGAGTTCTGGACTCGGGGAGGATCGGCAGGTAGCGCACGCTATTGTCGGTCGTGGCGCGCATTAACCGGCATGTGTAGCGCACGCTGTCGGCCAATTAGCGCACGTTACCTGGCCGAGCAGTTTAGTCCAGAGGGTTCTGGACAGGTCGGCTAGCGCACGCTAGCGTCCGCGCAGCGCACGCTATCGGGGTCGGGCAGGCATGTCCTGGTCGGCAGGTTAGGTCATCAGTGTCGGGCCGTGCTGTCCCCGACCGAGAGTTCTGGGCCGATACTGGCCGATAGCCCACGCTAGTCCGTAGGGCTAGCGCATGCTAGGCCGCGCCAGTATAAATATGACTGAGCAGTCATATTTTCACCCGTTCTTCATTTCCATCTTCTCATTTCCGCGTCTGGAGGCTTGATGATCAAGGAGACATGTTGTCAAGCAATTAATCCACGAAGTTTGGGAGTTAATATCATTGATTAATCATCGTATAACATCCTTTGATCCAGCGAATCAAGGTTATATTTCCTAGAACCCTATCTTTGGGAAATTTTGGGGTTTTCGGGTTTTTGTCTGATTCGTTCCGAATTGTTGATTAATCCATAATGGGTATGATTAATCTTAGTATTATTCATGTGTTTAACATCATTTAATCCATTGTTCTTCGCCGAATCAAGGTATATTTCTTGATTTTCCTTCGAGTTGACTTTTTGGGGGATTTGTTCTTGATTTCGTTTTCCATCCACTTTTAATGAATGGATTGTTGTTAAATTATGTTGTTAAACATATCCTATGGATTGAACATCCATATTTCGGTTGGGAGTTCCATTTTCATGTTTTGACGGGTCAATTCGTGTTATTGGCCATTTTAGGGGAAACCCTCGAATTTCGTCGTCTGTTCCTTGAATCCAGCGACTTTAGGTCGTGCTTTGGAATTCATTTTCATTGTTTTTATTGTCCTTCGTAGTGTATTATCGCGAGTTGGCATTCGGTAGAGTCGGCGGGTTTGTAGTCGGTTCGTGCCAACTTATTTCGGTCGATTCTCCGCGTTCGTGGTTATTCGAGGCAAGTATCTTCTCCATACATCTCTTGTTTTGTGGATATGATTATTGGTGATTGTCTTGGTATGTTTGTTTGATTGTTTGAGCTGAACTTTCAAAAGATTTTGTTGGCCTCGTTAAAAGCTCTCTTTTAAAACCGTGTGTATTTTGTTATTGATGTGTTTCATTAACGATTATGTAAATCCTATGGATATGGTTGGTGTTGATGTTGCGCTTGATAATGTGTGTGTACGTATATTGCCTCATTTCGGTGCGTTGTGGTTTGACGTTGTGTTTTGCTTTGTGTTTGTTGCCTTTGTGTGAATTGCCTGAATATCCTTGGTGTGACATGTTGATTTGTGAATGTGCTTCACTAGCTAGCTCGGGAGGGTCCGACGGGGCCTCGAGTGGGATTTATAGCTTCATCCCGGTCCTAGGCGATGCCTATGTATGATTTGTTTTGCTAGCCAGCTCGAGAGGGTCCGATGGGGCCTCAAGTGGGATTTGTGGCTTCGTCCCAGTCCTAGGCGATGCCTGTGTATGATTTGTTTCGCTAGCCAGCTCGGGAGGGTCTTTAGAGGCCTCGAGTGGGATTTGTGGCTTCGTCCCAGTCCTAGGTGATGCCTGTGCGTGGTTGGTATTATGATATGGCCAGTTCGGGAGGGTCCTTAGAGGCCTCGAGTGGGATTTGTGGCCTCGTCCCGGTCCTAGGCAAATTGGATTGATGACAGTGACGTGAGTTTTGACCCTGCGAATTGTTGTTGGTTTTATTTATGAAAACAAAAACCTTTGGGTTGTGACCCCTATTGATTTTGGAAAGAGAAGGATTCGATATTCCTATATTGTTTTCTATTAAAAATCCCGAGGACATTTTAAACTATTTTACAAACCGTCCTCGTTATTTGCGATCTTTCGGATTTGGAAAGTTTTACTCAAACTCTTGCCTCGGGAAGTATTTTGTTTCGTTGTATTTGAATCTTGGAGGATTTCCTGATTATTATTCTTGGAACTTGAATTGTATGGCTCGTATTTGCACTTTGTACTTGCACTAGCAAAATAGTGGAATTTTGCTAACCCCCAGGTAATCGGGGGTGGATGTCTGTATTTGCATTCAGGTTTTTGGAGAGTAACACAGGGTGGCATGAAGGATGATGAAAGATGATCGATACTAACCACATGAGGACCTGTTTAGTTTTGTATTGGTTTGGTTGTATTTTATTTCCGCGGCAGTATTCTTTCCCCGTTGTATGGGAGTGTGTTGTATTCGACCCTTGTGTGGGCATGTTTTGGGATTGAGTTGTATATATTTTATTGAAAGACCAAATTGGTCTACTGAGTCATTTTAGCCTTAAAGGCATTGTTGAGATGTTAAATGTTGTTACCAGCCTGGTAGATCCTTGAGGAGAGGTTCTACGGTGTGTAATATCCCTGAGCGGATTGGGGGTGTTACACCCGTCATGTATGGGTCCCACCCTCCCCACCCACAGTGGGACGGGAAGGGTTTGGGTATCACTCTTGCCTTGTGGGTACCTGCCCCGCCCCGCACATTTTTTTGTTTTAAAATATTTAATATGTTGGGATAAACAATCTTGTACCTTGTTTTGATAAGTACCAACATACAACAAGATGACAAATGCCGAACATATAGCAAAAGGATAAATTGCCCAACATACAGCAAGAAGTTCATGAGTCGATGACACCAAGTATGTAAGCTGTCCGGAAACATTCATACACACCTTCCATACAGCAGCACTAAGAGATAGCCTATAGCGTTGAAGCCTACAGCTAACAGCAATAAGAAACGTGTATGCTGGATATAGCATACATGCTGAAAGTTTTAGGATAATAAACACTTATCCAACAGGACTAAAGACCGTTGAGAAGGAATCTACTTTACACGCTAAAGTAAGAACACCATTTGAATGAAGTATTTAAATACTGATTGGATAATGTATTTAAATACCAACCGACAAAGATCTTCAGACAAGGAGCAAAAACAGGATCCTGTTCTTGAAAGTCAATCAACCAATCAGAATGGATCTCAGCTCACTAACCCAGCCAATGGACATATTTATAATGGATCTATTCCTATGTTATAAATAGTCCATGCAATAGACATTGCAAACAAGGGTCACATACTGAAGATACGCAAACTTATACTGATCAGTCTCGATCAACAAATTCAAACGAACGACTGAATATTCATCATCGTCGAATCAAAGCTTACAAGAGCAAAGTATATTTCTTCAAGCATCTATATATATCTGAAGAGAAGATATATACTCAGTCATCAAGAACAGCACATCATCAGCCAAAGATCATCGTGTTCAAGCTGCTGTTCAAAACCAGTTATTTTACCACTTACCTTTGTGTAAAACCTAGTTCTGTGTGAACTAATAAAGCTATTCTGACCTGTGTGGGACGAATAGGACGAAGATTCAATCTGTGTGAGAAGAAGCAAGTCAAGAGACGCCATCAACTAATCTGTGTGTCTGTCTAATAATTATATAGGTTGTGAACTATTGTATTATTTTATAAGGCACCAATAATGTGATCTTCCGTGTGAAAACACACACCATATTATCTACAATATAAAATAATTAGACATTTCATTTGCATAACCATAACGTGAATAAATATGCAAAATATGTGATTAATATTCTCATATGTAGTTAGGTAAATAAGGTAATAAAAGCATAAGGTATGCTTTATAGTATACAACCCTAACAATCTCCCACTTTTACTCAAAGCATGCTTTTAAGTATACTACTCTATTACATAGTCTCTCGTTTCTCCCACTTATACTCAAAGCAATGCTGCCATACACCGTAATCTCATTCCTTCCACATGCCTTTCAAAAACTTTTGAGGTTGGGCCTTTCGTGAAAGGGCCAGCAAGATTATGTTCCGATGCAACCCTGGCTACAACTACGTCTCCTTCCTTTACGAAGTGTCGTATGATGTGGTACTTGCGGTTGATATGTTTACTTGCCTTATGGGCTCGTGGTTCCCTGGAATTTACGACTGCACCGGTATTATCACAATAAAGTGTAATTGTAGAACCCCCTAAAAATTCAATAGCTCACTACATGTACGGTTTATTATATCATGATGTTTTTTTAATAACATTTGTTATAATATAAACATAATCTACATCTAGTTTCATTTTATTTTACTTGATTGTTTCGTAAATAATAAATTAATTGAAAGTTAAAGTAGAATATTGATTCACCTAATGGGCTATGTGTACCAATATTTACTAATATAAACTCACTAATGGACTCAAACCCAACTTAATAAAATTCCTAAGTCTTGATTTTATAGTTGAAGGCCCAACCCAACTATTTAACCCATTTACAATTAAACAAATACCCAACTAATTATATTAACATCCTACACACTTAAAATACAAATATATATATATATATATATATATATATATATACAACACACACACACACACACACAAAATGGGCGGCCAAGTGGAGAGGGGGAGGACATCTAGAGTCTTCATGTCCTCCTCATGCAAGACATAACCTTGTGTCTTGTGCTCCCTTTCCCCATGACCGCCTCTTTTAAAACACTTAAAATATACACCACTATCACCTTATTTCACATGCAAAGCAAAATCTGAAAATTAGAGACAGAGAGGGAGAGAGGGCCGAGCCAAGGGAGAAGAAGGAGGAAGGGAAAAATTCAACATGAGAATAGGTAATCTCATTTTTTATACTTCAATATATTAGTTATCATCCAAATCCTTCTAATCTAACTCAAATATCTAAACATGCAAACAACATATACACCATGAAATGCATGTTTCGGCTGAACCTAGTAGTGGTGTCATCTTCAACTTCCGAGACCTAGAACCGTTTACTTCCGGCAAGAAATCGAGGTGGGTAAAAATTGTTTATTTCTTTTCTCTTAATCAAAATTATTACAAGATAAATATATATGGTGCATGCAAGTATTATGACTTTAGTTAGCTATACTTGATTAAAATGACATTCACTACCATGCATATATTGATCTTTGTAATTATAGAATTTTAGTTTGTCATGTTTTCATTATATGTGTAAATTAATTCATTGGTGGAAACTTTGGTTGAATATGGCAAATCTGACATTTGGTTATTAAAACTCCAAAAATATATGAATATAAGCTGGACTATGGTAAAAGGATAATTAGTCACCGGAGGATTTGATAATTCGAACCTAAATTCGAAGGATAACTAAAACAATTTACTTAAGATGAATTTTGGGGTAAAATTGCTAAAATCCATAATTCTAGCCTTATATCCCGAAATTAAGTCTTAATATATAAAAAATAAGTTCTCTATGAAATTTCACATAAACCGGAATTTACTAAAATACAAAATCGGGGCAAAAATATATATTTCAAGAATTCGGGACCAAAACTGTAATTTACAGAAACATACTGTTTCAAAAATAAAAATATCCAGAACGGTTGAGCTCGCTGGACTTGTAATAACATAAGGAGCTTACCCCTAAAATTTGAGGCCAATCCAACAAGAAATGAAAAAGATATGTCAAAAATACTAAAATACCGATTAAGGCAAAATGAAGGGGTGAAATTATAATTTCTAAAAGAATAGAAATTAAAACTGAATGTAATCTAAAAGTACAAGTCATAAGGTTCAAATCGCAACTAGATTCATAATTTTCGGAGTTTAAATGAATCCAAACGAATTAATCAAAATTATAAGACAAAACTAAATAAAAATAATAATAATATTAATTTAATTTCGAAAGGGCAGAAATGTAATTTATGGAAGGAAAAACCTCCATGCAACTTCTGATCTCAGAACCTTATATTATAAAGAACTTTTTGCCACAAAGTTCATAATTTTTGGACGTACAATCAAACTGTTCTGACTTAATCAAATTTATAATATTTTAGTAAAAATAATGATAGTACCTAAAAGGCGGAAGGGCAGAATTGTTATTTCTGAAAGATAAAACATTCATGCGACTTCTGACCTTAAATCCCCATATCATAACGGACTTTTCGCAATAAAGTTCGCAATTTTCGGACGTATAATCAATCCGTACCGAATTATCCAAATTCATACAATTATAATAAAAATAATAATGATAGTACTTAAAAGACGGAAGGGCAGAATTATAATTTCTGAAAGGTAAACATTCATTTTACTTCTGACCTTCAATCCTCATATCATAACGGACTTTTCGTAATAAAGTTCGTAATTTTCGGACATATAATCAATCCGTACCGAACTATTCAAGTTTATGAGTTTATTATAAGATTATGCTAAGACTCGCACAATAGCAATCTAATCATCAACCGGTTGAATTAATTCCTATAGTTTATCCAAGTCCATTTACTATCAAATAATCATATTGATATCTTACAATATGCATAATCGTTGTTAATCACGACAATAATTGTTATTCAATAGAAATCGGGAGTAAGTGCTGTGCTGAGCTAAGTGCTACGACCTTCGGGCGGGAGCCACCGCTAGAGTCCATACGAGTACCTCTAGAGTCCCTTTTTCTATTTATATGTATGAGAGGCAGTTATTCTAAGTCCTGAATCGAGCAGCGTGGCTGCGGTTCTAGGCGATATATCCTTGGCTGATTTGCAGCTCTTTACCTTAGAGAACGTGGCTTTATCAAGAGTCACAAATAGCGCATTCTTCATGACATTGTCGAGGTTGGTGTGCTTTATTTCGTCAGAAGTCCTGTTGGTCCCCTTTCTAAAAATTAAACTCGATACAGCCTGGGAAATGTTTAAGCAACAGGCTGTATGGTTTTCGAGTCTGAGTGCGTAGCGGAAGTCTCTAATACGATGAAGTTGCGATCGTCTGAATCCTCGGTTTGATCTCCTGTTAGCTTGGTGCGTACAGGGTTTTGTTGTGTATACTTGAATAAATCACAGTTATGAAAACAGTAAAAGCTAAAGGTAAATAACACAGTAATTAAGTGGTTCGAGGTAAACCCCTCTACGTCCACTGGTCCTCCACACAGGAGTAAAACGTTTGTTATAAATACTGCGTACACAACTATGTATCTATAATCAAACCTATCCTTGTATCGTTCACACAGATTGATACAAAGAATGTCGCTTTCAACCGTTCACACAGATTGGTTAAAGCTTCCTTCTTGACTAGCTTCTTCACACACAGTTCCAAAGCTTCGTCCTTATTCGTCCCACAGTCGAGAATAACTTGTTGAGTTCACACGAGCTCGGTTTTTACACAAGGTAAAGGTAGGTAACCGAGTAAGAGCAATGACTTTGAATATGAAGTTCTTGGTGATGATGGTCATTCTTGATGTTGAGCCTTGTATATCTCTTTAGATCTGATTTGCGAAAGCTTACGGAGATATGTTTTGCTCCGATGTATATGATAATAGCTTCTTCACTTGGTGATTTTCGTATATTGATTGCTTCTCTTGAATGCTTCTTCTACATGTTGATCTTCAAATGCAGGGATATATATAGCATTCTTGGATATATCCGTTGAGATAGATCCGTTGGGCAAGATTCGATAGTTGACTTGAATAGACAAGGATCCGGATATTGCGGGATTTGAAGATCTCTGACAGCTTGAGATTTAAATACTTTATCCTTTCGGTATTTAAATACTTCTTTATCGAACAGTACTTGACTTTAGTAAATACTAGAGATTCCTTTTCAAATGGTCTTCAGTCCTGTTTCGATGTGAATGCGGTATCCACTAGAGCTGTAGCTATATTGGAATAGTCAGGCGCTGTATGGAAGGGCGCTGTATTGAGATTCGAGGCAGCTTCCATACTTGGCTTTTTGTTGCTGTATCTTGGTGGCGCGAGAACTTGCTGTATGCTGGCGCTATCCGAAGGTCTTCGATACAGGATTGACAACTTCAACTGGCTTTCGATACAGGGCTTGTTGTATCAAGCTTTGTTGTTTTTGGCAATTATCAAAACATCATTTATCCCAACAATTTCCCCCTTTTTGATAATTTCCAAACCTTCTTTCCAAAATTCCTTGATCATGCCAAAGCTTCTAAAAACAATTTCCCCTTCTTTTTCGATAACCACTTGATGGTACAATGAGAAGACTTCGATACAGGAAATATTTAATCCCGTCAGTTTCTCTCTCTTTGATAGTTTCTTGAGCAGGCTTCTTGATCTTCTGTCAAATGATCTGGTCTTCAGCACTTAATCTAAAAGAAATGTGAGCGCTCATGAGCAAGTTCTAAAATGATAGCATCTAATAGGGAAGTGTATTACATTTTAAGTTTATGATTGGCGCGCAGGCACAATCTTACATTTGATCTAGTTGAGTACAACTGAACCTATGAACTGTTCACAGACGAGTTCTTACAGCAATACACAATAAAATAAATTTATCAATCATAATTGATGTCCTGTTGTGAAAATAGTATAGTGTTCTTCCTTAAGAGGTACATACAGGTTCCAATTTATGTTCGGATTAACGCTGTATTCATGGGTCGTACTGTATTCCCCCTTAATTATTGCACACGTCAGCTGTAGGATACATAGTTCTTTGTTCACTACAGTGCTGTATTGACGGTTCTGAGTGTACAAATATTTAACGTTGGATACTGTATTCTTGGGTCTTACAGCATTCCCCCTCACTTAATGAGTAAAAGTATGGAAAACTTACAGGGATTTCTGGCTGTGGTGTTTCCCGATGGTGCCTTTTGGTACCCAAATTTGCCGGGCAACAATTTGTTTGTTGTAGGCTACTTTTGGTCCATTATATCGATATCTACGTGGGGCAGGCACGTAGTCGTTGTAATCATTGTAATGCATGAAAAATCGAGAATTATAGTTGTTATTCCAGTACGATTGTCGTCTCGGAGCTGGAGCCATTTTCTTTGGCCTACCATCTTGCCTTCTGGGTCTCCAGTTGGATTCCCAACGATGTTGTTGATACTGAACGGGCACTTGCTGTCTCGAGGGATAACGGGGCTCTTGTATCCAATGTCTAGGCACGCTGTGCCGAGAGTGCCGCTGTACGGGTTTTTGGTGGTTGGATACAGCCTTCCTCCTGAATGACTGCTGGCGCTTATAATATGCTTGTGGAGCATGCTGTTGAGTACGCCTTACAGGTCTGAGTGGCTGTTGGTTCCACTGTTTCGAATAGTAGAGTTGCGGGGGTGGAATGGCAGCTTTTCATGTTCGCGGTGCAACGGGTTCCTTCACAGGGCTCGGAACTTCTTTCGATACAGGGATGGATTCCTCACTCCTGACGAATACCGTACTAGATTTTTCTTTGTTGGAGAACGAGTTGTACCCTAAGCCACGTTTATCATGAGCATGTTTCCCAGTGCTTAGGATCTCTTCCATTCTTTTAGAGGATTTCTCGAAAGATTTCAAGATTGTCTCTAATTCTCCTTCACGTTTCTCGAGTGATTTTACTTTGGCTTCGAGTAGGGCCAAATCATTTGTCTTGCTTTCAAGATGAGACTTAGTCTCATTTAGATTTTGAGCAAGTTGATGATTGCTCTCCATGAGTTTTTCTAAATTGACTTTGCTGTTTTCGCAATCAACTGACATATTTTCGTAATTTTCCTTCAGCAAGTCGTTTTCTTCCTTCAGCTCTAAGTTGGAAATTTCAAGCTGGGTGTTTTCTCTTTTCAATATCTCATGGGCCTTTTGAATGTTATTAAATTCATTCAACATATTTTCAAAAGTATGAGATGCATTTATAGGAATAGTTGAGGTGGAGCTTACCTCATCATCATCGCCGTCTTCATTTTCTTCTTTAACTTCGGCCATAGAGCACACATAGGCTCTATCTTCTAGCTCATCATCTGACGAGTCACTATCAGTGACCACCTGAAGATATTCTTCGGTCTTTGTTGATGCGGGCGGAGCTTTTGATTCTCCAATGAAGGCTTTGAGTTTGTTCTTCATCCTGTTTCTCCAGTCATCAAACTCGTTAATGTGAAACATAGATATCTTATTAGAGATAAAGGTATCCATATTAGAGGATGGGAATTACAAATACTATTTTCGAAAATAAGTATTTTTAAGGATCTGATTCAGTTAAAAATTGCGACTGATTCTTTTTAGAATCAACCGCTCCGATACCAATTGTTGGTCCCCTTTCTAAAAATTAAACTCGATACAGCCTGGGAAATGTTTAAGCAACAGGCTGTATGGTTTTCGAGTCTGAGTGCGTAGCGGAAGTCTCTAATACAGTAAGTTGCAGTCGATACAGCAACTCGGTTTGATCTCCTGTTAGCTTGGTGCGTACAGGGTTTTGTTGTGTATACTTGAATAAATCACAGTTATGAAAACAGTAAAAGCTAAAGGTAAATAACACAGTAATTAAGTGGTTCGAGGTAAACCCCTCTACGTCCACTGGTCCTCCACACAGGAGTAAAACGTTTGTTATAAATACTGCGTACACAACTATGTATCTATAATCAAACCTATCCTTGTATCGTTCACACAGATTGATACAAAGAATGTCGCTTTCAACCGTTCACACAGATTGGTTAAAGCTTCCTTCTTGACTAGCTTCTTCACACGCCTTCAAAGCTTCGTCCTTATTCGTCCCACACAGTCGAATAACTTGTTGAGTTCACACAGAGCTCGCTTTTACACAAGGTAAAAGGTAGGTAACTGTAAGAACAATGACTTTGAATATGAAGTTCTTGAGCTGATGATGGCTGTTCTTGATGTTGAGCACTGTATATCTCTTTAGATCTGATTTGCAGAAAGCTTCTGGAGATATGTTTTGCTCTGATGTATATGATAATAGCTTCTTCACTTGGTGACTGATTTTCGTATATTGATTGCTTCTCTTGAATGCTTCTTCTACATGTTGATCTTCAAATTCTGGGGATATATATAGCATTCTTGGATATATCCGTTGAGATAGATCCGTTGGGCAAGATTCGATAGTTGACTTGAATAGACAAGGATCCGGATATTGCGGGATTTGAAGATCTCTGACAGCTTCAGTATTTAAATACTTTATCCTTTCAGTATTTAAATACTTCTTTATCGAACGGTACTTGACTTTAGTAAATACTAGAGATTCCTTTTCAAATGGTCTTCAGTCCTGTTTCGATGTGAATGCGGTATCCACTAGAGCTGTAGCTATATTGGAATAGTCAGGCGCTGTATGGAAGGGCGCTGTATTGAGATTCGAGGCAGCTTCCATACTTGGCTTTTGTTCTTTGTATCTTGGTGGCGCGAGAACTTGTCAGAGGCTTGGCGCTATCCGAAGGTCTTCGATACAGGATTGACAACTTCAACTGGCTTTCGATACAGGGCTTGTTGTATCAAGCTTTGTTGTTTTTGGCAATTATCAAAACATCATTTATCCCAACAAGTCCATTGTTCGCGCTCTTTTTCAAGCATCTCTGCATGAGCCTGGCCTTCAATTCTTGGGGCCAGATTTACCTTCATGATCTTTATGGGGCCATCCTGTATGACAAAAATCATCTCTTCCTGCATTGCTGCAAGATGAGTGTCCATCCTAATTCTCCAATCATCAAATTCGTTAATAGAATACATAGGAACTTTATTGATCATTGATGTATCCATGTGAGAGTAAGGAAAAAAAGATTGTTTTACAAAAATAAGTGATTTAAGGATCTGATTCAATTAAAAATACGACTGATTCTTTTTAGAATCAACTGCTCCGATACCACTTGTTGGCCACTAAGTATACAGGATACAGCTTGGAAAGTGTTTTAAACAACAAGCTGTATGATTTTCAAATCTGAGAGCGTAGCGGAAGTCTTGTTAAAGTAAGTTCAAATAGATTGTACTTGCACTAGCAGTTGTCGCTAACCCCTTAAATGGGGGAAATACTTTTGTATTTCAAGTACATGTCATGGAGGCGAACGAGCATGCAGGCCGTACGAGGATGATGGGCAAGAGTGATTCTGTTCAGTAGTCGCCCGTTTGGTGTCATGTCTTTTAAATTTATTTATTGTGTCGTTTGCTCAAGTACTCGAGGACGTCCTTCTTGAATTTATTATCGTTGTGTACCCGTTTTAGGGAAGATTTGATATTGAATGGTATTGTTGAGTTCAGTCTTTTGTTTTGAATGTCTTGAATTATGGAATCGTGTGTATGTTGATGATGTTTGTCTTTTGTCGAATGTCGGTTTGGGACGTTAGCGTGGTGGATTCCAAAGTGTGGGGTCCACGGTGCTGTAATATGCCCTAAACGTCTTGGGAGTGTTACAAAATATGGTATCAGAGCTTAGGTTTATGGATACCTAAGCTGCAGGTTATTTGGGTCTAGTTGAGTGTCGTTTTTTAACAGTATTACTACTACGCCATCATCTTAGTACGCTGGTTCTCGTAACTTTTTCCTAACTCGACTCGTTATGTTATCATGTTCTGTTCCTTTCTTAGTGTCATGTTGTGTTTTGCATTTGAATTGTACTTACCCATTACTTCTTCAGAGTGCCTGCTGGTAGAGGACGCGGACGCAGTCACGGACGCGGTAGGGGACGTGGCGCATCCGGTGGGGCGTCCATGTCCGAAAGCTTAGAGTCCAGTTCGGCAACACCTTCTTTTTCGAACAGTGTCTCGCTTAACGCCGAGGGCCAGCAGGATCAGTCTGCTAGTTTCGGCAATGCTCATGAGAATATCGGAGTAGCGAATATTTTACAACAAGTAGCGAACCAGATGACGCTACTAACTCAGGCAGTCTTGGTCTGCCAAGCTAATGCTAACCCTGTTCCGCCTACTGGTTCCGACACCGATAAGTTACTTCAGGACGTGATTCGTATGCGTCCTCCGTAGTTTGATGGTACTTCCGACTCTTCTGGTTGGGAGAGTTGGTTATTCGAGATGGAGAAGGTGTTCGAGGCGGCTAACTGCTCCGAAGAGAGGAAGGTACCCATCGCTCAGTACTTCCTCGGCAAGGAGGCGGCAACGTGGTGGCAAGCAGTGAAACCACGTGACCGGGCAGCCACGTGGGAAGAGTTCCGAGAGTTGATGGAGGACGAATATTATCTGTGGCCAGTAAAAGAGGGGAGGATTCGTACCTTCTTTGAGGCAAAACCCCAGGATATTCACATTTCATAGGCCATCAAGGACTATAATCAGCAGCTTCGTTATGTGAGAAATCAGGGCCGGGATGAGTTAGATAAGATCCACCACTTTGATATGCAGATGAAGTCGAGGATTCGTCACTACATGTTTGGTCTCAGGTGCACAACTTTGAAGAATTATCAGAACAAAGCTATGGCTTATGAGATGTCATTTTCTGCGACAGAGACGGCAACCGAGGGTAAGAAACAAAAGACCTCCGGTCAATTTTCAGGAGGTAAGTCTAGCCGGTATCAGAAGGATCAGTCTGGTTCGCGAGTCTTCGGAAATCAGTCCCCGTCATTCGGGCGAGAAAATGGTTCTAAGTCTGCTCCGACTGTTTCCGTTCATGGTCCTAACTGCTTTAACTGTGGTCGCCTCGGACATATGATGAGTGAGTGTGACAAGCCTCTGATTCAGTGTCTTACATGCGATCAGATGGGGAATCGTGCTAAGTTTTGTGGAGATGCGGGTCGGGTACCAGTTACTCAGGTGTTAGCCCTAGCTACGAGAGAATCGAGTGTGAATGAGACGCTGGCAGTTAATCAACCTCAGCAGAGTTTTGGCAGAGTTCAAGGACGTGGGCAGCCTTCTAGAGGGGGAGCTTCTAGTGCGGGGTATGTTCCGCCCCGTGTAAATGAGATGAGACAAGCAGGAGATCCTGACGCGATGGTGGCTACAGGTACCGTTCACATCCTTGACCATCCTGTTTCCATATTATTCGATTCTAGCACTACGCATTATTTTGTATCTTTGGATTGTGTGCATCGTTTGCATGTTGATTGTCTTGTTGCATGCAAACTGTTTGTTGATAAACTGCCCAGTGAAGATAGTATCGTGGGGGATCTTGAGATTAGAGATTTTCCGGTGAGTATCGCGGGGAGGGATTTGTCTTCTAATTTGATTGTGGTAGACATTAGGGATGAGGACTTGATTCTTAGTGAGGATTGGTTAGACCGACATGGGGCGATCATGAATTATAGAGCGAGAATCATTTTGATGTTAGCCTCTGACGGTACCTAGCATTCTTTTGTGGGACGCAAGCGGAGTAGTCAGAGATTCCTGATCAGTTCCATGAAAGCAGTGAAACTTCTTCGAGGGGGTTGCACTGGTTACTAGTGTTATGCTTTGAGATCGGAAGAAGGGGGAGTTGAGATCTCGTCTATTCCAGTAATGAGTGAGTATCCTGACGTCTTTCCAGACGAGTTACCGGGTTTGCCACAGACCATGAGGTTGAGTTCACTGTTGATTTCGAGCCGGGTGCGGCTCTGAATTCTAAGACGCCATACCGCATGGCACCTGCCGAGATGCTTGAGTTGAAGAAACAGTTGGGAGAGTTGCTAGACATGGGTTATATCCGACCGAGCGCTTCACCTTGGGGCGCACCGGTCTTGTTTATAAAGAAGAAGGATAGGTCACTTCGTCTATGTATCGACTATCGAGAGTTGAACAAAGTGACGATAAAAAACAAGTATCCGTTCCCGAAGATTGATGACCTGTTTGACCAATTACAAGGGGCAAACGTGTTTTCAAAGATTTATTTGAGAATAAGTTATTACCAGCTCCGAGTGAAGGATTCCGATATTCCGAAAACGGCCTTTCGGATGAGATACGGTCACTATGAGTTTGTGGTTATGCCATTTGGGCTAACCAACGCCCCAACCTTTTTCATGCAGTTAATGAACAAAGTCTTTATCGAATATCTCGATAAATTTGTAGTCATATTTATCGAAGATATTCTGATTTACTCGAGGAGCGTGGAGGAGCATGCACGTCATTATGCGAAGTTCTCAAAGTGTGAGTTTTGGTTGCGGGAGGTTATGTTTCTCGGCCACGTGATCTCGGCCGAGGGTGTTCGTGTGGACCCGCATAAGATAGAGGAAGTGTTGGATTGGGCGCCACCCAAAAACGTAAAAGAAGTCTGTAGTTTTTGGGGTTTGGCCGGGTATTATCGTAGGTATGTCGAGGGGTTTTCTAAGCTCACTCGACCGCTTACCCAGTGGTTGCAGAAGTCGGAGAAGTTTGTATGGACCGACGAGAGGCAGAAGAGTTTCGAGGAGTTGAAGATGTGGTTGACGACCGCTCCCATATTGGCCTTACCGAGTGGTAATGAGGGTTTCTCAGTTTATAGCGATGCTTCAGGCCAAGGGCTTGGATGTGTACTCATGTAGCATGGGAGGACGATTGCCTATGCTTCCCCTTAGTTGAAACTGTACGAGTTGAATTACCTTACCCACGATCTTGAGTTGGCTGTAGTTGTGTTTGCTTTGAAGATTTGGCGTCATTACTTATATGGCTCGTTGTGCCAAATTTTCACCGATCACAAGAGCCTGAAGTATATTTTCAGGCAGAAGGAACTGAATATGAGACAGAGAAGGTGGTTAGAGTTGATTAAGGATTACGATCTCGAGATCCTTTATCATCCGGGAAAGGCAAATGTAGTGGCAGATGCCTTGAGTCGAAAATCAGTATCACTTCGGGCACTTGAGTTACTCACGGCCCATTCAGGGCTCCAACGAGAGTTGATAGGATTGGGTGTGGAGGTTGTGCTACCAGGGTTAGAAGATCCGATGTTTATTCAGCTCTGCGAGAATGTGGTGAAGGGGAAAGCCCCAAGATTCGTGGTTCATGAGGATGGTGTATTGAGATTCCAAGGTCGACTGTGTATTCCGAATGACTTGGAATGGAGACAGGGTATTATGCGAGAGGCTCATGCGTCAACTTACTAAGTCCATCCGGGCTCGAGTAAAATGTATAAGGTTTTGAGGAAGAATTTCTGGTGGAATGACATGAAAAATGAGGTAGTTCAGTTTGTGGCTAAGTGTTTGACTTGTCAGCAAGTCAAACTCGAGCATCAGCGGCCAACCGGGTTGTTAAAACCACTTCTCGTCCCGGAATGGAA
This sequence comes from Orobanche coerulescens, assembly GCA_033398695.1. Lineage (NCBI taxonomy): Eukaryota > Viridiplantae > Streptophyta > Magnoliopsida > Lamiales > Orobanchaceae > Orobanche > Orobanche coerulescens. Next base: position 146,812,051 of record CM065803.1, read on the forward strand.
GTTGGAAGATATCTCTATGGATTTTATCACGAATTTGTTAAGGACGAAGACCGGAATGAATATGGTGTGGGTGATCGTGGACCGACTGACTAAGTCGGCACATTTTCTGGGCATCAAGGACACTTAGGGTCAAGAAAAATTGGCTCGTAATTTTATCGCACAGATCGTGAGACTTCATGGTGCACCGAAGACTATTATTTCTGACAGGGATGGCCGGTTTGTATCGCATTTTTGGCAGGCGGTACATAAGGCATTGGGGACACGTTTGCATTTGAGCACGTCTTTACATCCTCAGACCGATGGGCAGTCCGAGCGTACCATTCAGACGTTCGAGGATATATTACGCGCGTGTGCGTTAGACTGGAGTAGTGACTGGGAGGAACATCTGGCCCTGATAGAGTTTACTTATAATAATAGCTGGCACACGTCGATTAAGATGGCACCGTACGAGGCGCTTTATGGCCGACGATGTCGATCACCGATTTGTTGGGATTAGCCATCCGATTTAGTTGGCACCGATCCGGGTCTTGTGTTGGAGACGAGGAAGAAAGTGGAGTTGATTAGAGAGAGGATGTTGGCGGCTCAGAGTCGATAAAAGTCTTATGCGGATGTGAGGCGTCGACCTTGGAGTTTGAGGTGGATCATGTATTGTTGAGAGTGTCTCCGTCTAAGGGAGTTTTCCGTTTTGGGAAAAAGCAGAATCTCAGTCCAAGGTATATTGGACCTTTCGATATATTGAAGAGAGTTGGTGAGTTAGCGTACTGTTTGGCATTGCCTCCGTCGTTGAGTCATGTGCATAGTGTATTTCACGTCTCTCAGTCGAGGAAGTATGTTCAGGACCCGACTCATGTTATTGACTTCGAGGACGTAGAGATCCAGAAGAACGTTACATTTGAGGAGAGGCCAGTGAAGATTTTGGAATGTCGGGACAAACAGTTTAGGCACAAAACCATCCTCATGGTTAAAGTGCGATGGTCGAGGCACGTAGTGTAAGACGCAATGTGGGAATTGGAGGAGTATATGCGTGCGAGACACGCTGAGATTTTTGATTCTTAAGTTTCGGGACGAAACTTCTTTTTAGAGGGGGAAATGTAATATCCGTACCTTTTCATTTTTAGCACTTTCCCTTTTTGTTGTATGTCTATTTTATCTACTCGCTTGTAACCGTTTCGACATTTTGAATCTATTTTGTTCTTGGTGTTTTTCCATTTAGTGGAGTTTCGGATGCGTTTTTACGTGATTTTTCCCCTATGTTATGATTTTGTCGTATGTACTTTCGATTCTCGTAAAACTCGTTCGTTTTCATTGTTTCTTTGTTTACATGAGTTCGTACGGTTGAGTTGTTCGTGTTGTGAGTTTCCGTTTGTTAATCCGACGTCGTATCATGATTTTTGGATGTTTGGGCCATTTTGTAATTTCCTATAAATTTAGGGAATTCTAGTTTCTTTGTCGTATTTCGAATATTTGGCTAGTCGGAATGGTGTTTCCTTTTAGTGCTTGAACTCATCGTCGCAAATACTTCATTTATGTGCTTTTGAAATCCCATATTTCATGGCGTTTTGTTTTTGTAATTTCTAGAACAGCGGGCTGCATTATGCAGTACTGAACTGTTCTGTGAGTAACATACGTTATACATGTCCTATTACGTACGCTACTCACATTATTAACGTATGTAATCTGCCGGCCATAATGACGTAATTGACTTCAGATTTTCGGGCAGATTGTTCTACCAAACCCTTACGTACGCTAACACCAGAGTGCTACGTTCGTAAGGGGGCATAACGTACGTTAACCTCAGTATGTTAACGTACGTAACGAGCAATCAGGTTTTAAAAACCTGAACAGACCCTTCATCGCGTCATTCTTTCTTTTCCTTCCTTTCGTCCGCGGTGAGAGTTCCCCAGGCGATTTCAAGCGGCTTTCGATATTTTGTCCATAGAGTTCCTTGAGAGATCGATTATTGTTCTTCCGGTGAAGTTTATCTTTAACGTAATCATCTTCCTCTGTCCGAATCCGAGGTAAATGGCTTAGAACCCTAACTTTGAAAATTTTGGGGGTTTTTTTGGGTTTTTTGCTTGTTAGACTCGAATTGTTCCGTCATGTTGTATTATCCCTTATCGATTATTGTTACTGGGTGATTCCCAATCCTATTCCGTTGTGTTTAATCCGTATATTGTTGATTCGGGGAGGTTTTGTGAAAACCCTCGCCCATATCCATTGTACATACGTTGTCATAGCTTGTAATCGGGGTTGTGGACGTATTCCATTTGATTATTGTTATCGTATAGGACTAAGTTGTGTTAATCCTTCGTTTAGGAATGATCGTGTTCCCTCAGGGTCAATCGTAGTCGTTGTTCGTTCTCGTTTCATCGAAGATGTCTCAAAGGCAAGTACTTTACATTTGTTTGCATATTCTAGTATTTGGATTATGGCTTCCCGTGTATGTTGTGGATGTATATGTGTATGTTCACCTAGAAATGGTCTGACGGGGCCTCTGGTGATACGTATTGCTCTGTGTGTGTGTCGCGAACTAGGGTTAACCACCCAGGGATGGTCAGACGGGGCCTCTGCGGGGTACGGTGGTCGTGAGTCTCGTACCAACTGTTAACTTTGAAATGTTTTGTCGGAGAAATGTGTTTTGTGCTTGTGCACCGTAATATTCCGGAATATAAATGTTTTCTAAAATGATTTTTGGCGTATATTTCATCTGATTAGAATGGTAGTTCAAATGAATTGTCCTTGCACTAGCAGTTGTCGCTAACCCCTTAAATAGTGGAAATACTTTTGTATTTCAGGTACAGGTCATGGAGGCGAACGAGCATGCGGGCTGTACGAGGATGATGGTCAAGAGTGATTTTGTTCAGTAGTCGCCCGTTTGGTGTCATGTCTTTTAAATTTATTTATTGTGTCATTTGCTCAAGTACTCGAGTACTTCCTTCTTGAATTTATTATCATTGTGTACCCGTTTTACGGAAGATTTGATATTGAATGGTATTGTTGAGTTCAGTCTTTTGTTTTGAATGTCTTGAATTATGGAATCGTGTGTATGTTGATGATGTTTGTCTTTTTTCGAATGTCGGTTTGGTACGTTAGCCTGGTGGATTCCAAAGTGTGGGATCCACGGCGCTGTAATATGCCCTAAACGTCTTGGGGGTGTTACATTAGTAACCACATGGAGTGACGAAGACGAAGAAGAATAATATATTCAAAATAATTTTCGCACTCATGGCAAAGAGTTCGTATGACGACAGCGACGACGAAAGCATAGGTAAGTACCTCGTCTCATGACAAATTTTTTAATGCTTTCGAACAATTACATACGAATTTTCAAAATTCGTTAAGAGATAATAAATCCCTCAAAATAAAAATAAATTACTGAAGATGAAATCTCCAAATTTCGAGAAAAGGGGAATTTTATTGAAAACAATCATTCTCTTTATGTAGAAAGAGAGAATAAATTAAAAAAAAAATCTATTAAAAGTTCAAAATAAACTCAAGGATTTAACGAACAAATTTTCTTGTGGAAATAATAGATTTAAAAAATTACTGTCGATTCGAAAATTTTCGTTAAATAGACAAGGACTAGGTTAAAACCAAGTGATAATAATCAATCAAATAAATGCTTAAATTTGAAAATACCCAATTGTGGTAAATATTTAAAAATTGGGAATCATATTACTAATTGCAAAAGCCCAAGACGAACGATTAAGATAAAGAAAATATGGATTCCAAAAAGAACTATAATACTGAATATCTTTTATTTACCAAATTGAAAATGACCAGAGCCGGTTGGATCCCAGAAAATACACATTAATTACTCAAACAAATTGATAATTATTTTTAGGGGGGTTATTATTTTCATGGGGAGATTAAATTCAGGAGGAGTTTTTACCCATTAATTGTCAAAATGTTTTATTGCTTTCGTGATCTTATATGCTTTTTGCTAATAACAAAAGGGGGAGTAAAGGCGTGATGGGAGAAATCATGGGGAAAAAAGAAAGCATGTTGGGAGAAGAAACCTAATAAAAACGTACAAAGCCGAAAACTTTGATCTGTATATTTGTTTTGTCATCATAAAAAATATACAGATCAAAGTTTTCTGTATTAAAGGTTTTCATGATAAGTTGATGAACAACAAAAAACAACAATTAACAACATTTAATCAACAAGAAGTCAAAGACGCACGAACTGGACAGAAAAAGAAGAAAAGCAAAAATGAAGCTAACGTACGCTACCAGCAATATTAACGTACGCAACATATCAAGACAGTGAGTTCTACATTCTGCATCGATGCAGATACCGCACACAGGTATGAATCCTAGTGCACGCAATGAAGACGGATTAACATACGCCATACTATGAAAGTAACGACGCTAAGAAGTTTGAATATTAGCCCATTGGAGGATTCCAGAAGGTCAACAAGTACAACGGTCACAAAATGATAGCACACGCTAAGTGTAAGTTTTAATGTACGCTACATGATATGATTAACATACGTAATGAGTATTCAAATTCAAACAAATCAACAGTTGGATTGATTCTCGTAGGTCAAAATTGATACAACGGTCACATGGCATTAATGTACACTACATAGAGACATTAACTTATGCTACGGAAGAAGCAGAAGCTACTGGACTGAATTGAACAATAGATAACGTACATAACAGGTGAATCTTCCATACACTAAAGAGTTTAACGTACGCTAGGCAATGTATATATCACATGCTAAAAAGGACATGCAGTAACAGCTAGTAAGGCTCTCAAGCCTATAAGTACCAATACATTCGGTATTGATTAGAACAACAACCTCAAGCAAATTGCGATACCTCAGATATACGTTATAAATATTATTGTTGTTGTAATCGAGCTTAATTAATAAGAGTTCGAGTGTTTAATTCACTCAACCATACACGAGAGAAAAGAAAGGATTTTATATTTGATTATGTGTTATTAGGATCGTGGATCCGGCATTGTTAGAATCATAATCTAAATCCAAGTGTGGTTCTTCTTGTACCGATAGAAAGCTAGAAAGGTTGTTTCCTTATCCAATAGAAAAGGAAAAATGGTTTATCTTGGGCCCACAAAAAGATAATATTGTAACGACGGAACACAAGGCGAAAAGGTTTACTTGAACCTATAGAAAAAGATAGTGAAGGAGAGATGATGTAGGTATATTGGTCGAACCTCTATAAATCTCTGTATTATTTTATTTCAACATATATCTACGCTTCTGCAATTGCAAAACAGTTCAATACTTTAACCGCACTATCCAACCCTCCTTCTAGTGGCGGTACCAAACTCAATAATGGCAAATTGCTTGCAGCTATCATTGTTCTTGTTGCCTTTTTCAGCGTCCTGTTCTGGTAACATCATTTTGTTGAGGAGTTTGGGTTGCTGAGTATTCGTGATGTATGTCACTGTCCACATAGTACTGCCCTATGAAGCTGTTGGTGAATTTTGGGCCTCTGTTAGACCAAATGGATGCAATGTTCAGTCCCTTCCTTGGCGCGCCAATTTGTTGATGGTCTTTAAGTTGATGTAAGACATCCTTTTGTGCCATAGACAGCTTTGATCTGCACTGCCTTTGGAAACAAAATAAGGAATTACAGCACTAGTAGGCTTCTTGTCGGCACTATACATGTTACCTAACTGGTTTCCTGCGAGGACTATCTGTTTGGTCTTTATGTTGTTCACCCTACATTGTCCTTCATAGAATTTAACTAAGAACTGCTTGTCACAGAACTGACTAACACTTAGATGGTTGTATTGTAGTTCTTCAACATAGGCTACGTTGGTGACTCTGAATTTTCCTACAAGCAGGGTTCATTTCCCTCTTGTTTTTCTTTGGATTTATCACTTAGTCACACCTTTGGACCCCGACATTATAAATAATCTTTTAGCTTAGTGATATATCTTATCATGTGGCGAGAACATCCGCCGTCGAAGTAGCAGATGTCCTTCTACATGATATCATGCAATCAAGAATTAAGTAGATTTAGGTCGCCTTTGATCTTTGGGTCCTTGGTTATTAGTGACTTTAGTACTCAAATTTGCCTTGCAGCAGTGGATTTGTTGTAGGTTCTATTAGATCCTCTTTCATGAGACTTACATGTGGCAGGCACGTAATGGCTGTAAGCATTGTTATTATGAATACAAAGTTGAGAACGTTTGTTCCAATAAGGTTGTTGTCTAAGAGGAGGAATGTTGTTTCTCTACCTTCCGGATTGCCTTCTGGGTTTCCAGTTGGATTGCTAGACCCGTTGTTGGTAGAACTGCACGGCAGCTTACTTACAAGAAAGATATATGGGTTCCTGTACCCGGTATTCAGGAGCAGTGTACTATTGATAGTACTCAGGCGTATGCTTTTGATGGTACTTAGGTATAACCTTCCTTTTTCTCTATTGGTGATGCTTTTAGTATGCTTGGGGAGCATAATGTTGATGTTGTGCGTTCATCTTACAGGCTTATGAGGCTATGCAGTCCGCTATTTGCTATAAGAGCTTGGTGGCAGAATGGCAGCCTTTGATTTCTGAGAAGGTACAACTGTGGCCTTTCTGAGAAGGCAGAGTTGGTTATCAATATTTTGAGGAACAGATTGTAAGTATTTTTACTTTCAGATGTTCTCCCGTATCTTGTATTGGTTTTATGTTCCTCTGTTTTATGAATAAAACCTTCATCCCCTGGTGCCAAACTGTCTCCAGTTGAACATAAGGCATCATAAATCTCCTTAGAAGTGACAAGTTTCACCAAGTCAGTCCTTTCGGGTTCTGCCAGGACAGCACCCTCTCTGACTAGAACTGCAATCACTGCCAGAGTAGTGTTAGCAGCTGTTCCCAGTAAGCTTTTATACAACTATTCCACTTCAGCCTGTATTAAATAAAAAACAAAAGGCTAAAAAACTATTCTAGAAAAGTCTGTTATATTCTTCAAATAATAGCAAAAATTAGCAAATCAGACACGCGTTGGTCTATTACGGTCGAGAGAGGAACTGAATAAAACAGCTAAACAATATATGTTTTTGTGTGTCGGACACGCATATCGGCATATTGTGTCTGTATCCATGTCAGGTACTTTGTAAAAATATATTAAAGTGTCCGACAACATGTATAGGTTACGAGATAAGTTTTCAGATGTTGGTTTAGATACGTTGATTGTTTGGTTTGTTTAGTATATATATATATATATGTCTATATGTATGTATATAATTTGTGGTGATGAAAGTTCCAACCTAATATAATCTAATAATAGTATTCTAAGTTAATTTTCTATAATCTTAGGAAAAAGATCTTGAAAAGCAGGGGGTCCATGTGTCATACGTGCCTCGACATTTGACTTGGATTAAAGCTCATTCTCATGTCAAAGATGGAGTTGTAACTTTTGAAAATCCGGTTGATAAGGAAATCTATGAAGCAATAGTAAGATCTCTACATTACATTTCCTTTCAAGCTTATTATTTTTTATTCATTTCATGTCAATTAGTGCTGCATAAAACTTATCACATTTAATACACACTATTGTACCTTTTAATTTCAAATTTGCAGATTGCATTAGAGGCTCAAGCACAAAGAGGTGAAATCATTGCTAGTGGCCGGGATGATATCTTAGCAAGAGCATTAAATAAGCGTGAACATGGTGGTTTAGTGAGGGCTGTTGGATCAGGAATCACAAACAAGGAGTACTTTGGGTTTAACAAACCAACTGCACCTAGCCAATTGCATGCTGAAATGAACATGATGAGATTAGAGATGGGAACTATGAAACATAATCAAAATCTGTTCATGTCTGCCATGATGTCATGCTTAAACCAGGAGCAATTGAGATCATTCATGACCATTTGTGGTCAATTTGGTGGTTTTGGTGGGCAGGTTGGTCAATCAATTGGTTTTGGAGGGCAGGCTGGTCAATTTGGTGGGCAGGCTGGTTCAGATGGTCAGGTTATCTCTGGTGGTCAAGCTGGTCAGGCTGGTTTTGGTGGTCTTGATGTCAATGGGTTAAGGATTGCCCAATTAGATAACTCGGCTAATCATGGATTGGCAGGATTTCCTAATTTTACATTTACACAACTACTAAATGGAGGCTTTGGAAGACAAGGGAGCAAAGGCCATCATTTTACCCATAATTCTTCAGAGGCTGGATCGCAGGATGATGCTTATATTGCACGGGGTTTTGAGACACAAGCTCAGGAAACGGCAAGTCTTCCCGTGCATCAGGTTCGTCTCCAAAGCCCAGAGGCCGAGGTATACCATGTCCAATTGCCTGAGACACATCATACTAATCCAATTGAGCATTCGACAAATATTGCGCATCAGAATAATCATTTGGATATCACAAACAAACACACTTTTCCTGAGGTATAGCACTTTATATTTTTTGCCTCAAAGTAAGTTATATACTTGAATCTTCGAATAATATATATATGAAATTTGATTATGTATCATGGTTTGTATTGATAGGGATGGAGTGATTGTTGCTTGGCTATTGAGGGTGATGACAAAGGCCTTGTAATTGTTGTTAATGGGTAGGTCTATATACAGAAGACAACAGAACTGATCAGTAATCATGGAGCAACGGTGCCCCCCGGTCATCGTCGAGTCACTATCACATAAGATATTGTGCCGAATGCTCACTTGCCATGTCCAAACGATGAATTAGTCTTTGTTTGTCAAGCTAAGGGGAGTTATACTGCTGGGCTAATTCACTAGATTCTTCAAAAAAAGGTATTAGCCACACTTACTTTGTTGTATGGTAGATATTTTCTTGTCTGGTAGATATTTTATTATTTTTGTCACTCATTCCTGAATATGCATTCTCATAATTTGAAAAAAATATTTTTTCAATGAACATACCCCTGCTCCGAATCTATTTTTATAGTATAAACACCTAAGCAAGAAAAAAATGAGATTTTTTACCTAATTCCTGAAAATAAATAAATAATAAGTTGTGACTAGTTATAAAAATAAAGCCAAAATAAAATAATATTTCTTATGTGGGTCTAAATCGTTATTTCTCTTTTTTGTTACCTTGATATATTTTGTACATATAAAAAGGCCACTGTGCAGCTAGAGAAAGAGGTGACCACTCCATCCCCACGATCAGCGTCATCCCAAGCATCAACCAATCGTAAGTATGTCATAACTACCGAGGATCGTGAAAAGGTGACTACTAGTTGGTTACAAGTTTTGAAAACTCAAGCTATGGGAATGAGAAAGAGGGGTGAAACCATTTCCTTAAGTATCCCGAGAAGCGTATTTCTTAACGAACATGCTATTGATGTTACACTTGACTATGAAGACATGCTTGATTGGTGTTTCCTAAAAGAGATTGGAGCAGCTCATTTAAATATTTTCATGAAGTAAGTGTAGTTCCTTTTCGAAGTCTGGTTTTATTTTATTCATTCATTTACTTGTTTCATGTTCAAATTTTGATGGGTAAGGCACTTGAAAGAACGATGTCAAGAAGAAGGAATTTCGGGTATGTATGGATTTTGTGATAGTAGTGTTCTATCTCCGTTGACTCCAATAGTTGAAGTGGAAGACCGATCTATATATTTAGCTCGTGTCTTTGGGTGCAATGAGGGAAAGAATCTTAATCAATTATTCTTTGCACCTTACAATGAGAAGTAAGTGCAATCAACGATACCTAAAACTTTTGATATTCACTTATTTTTGTAACAATATTTTGTGACAAGTTAAGATTACCGATTAAATTCTTGAACAGATTCTTAAGTTTGACAAAGCAAGATTCTTCTTAAACAATTTTACAGATTTGTCAACTTGTCTAACTCTTTGCAATGATCAGTTATATAAAAGCTATTTCCACGTGTATTAAATAAGTTTGGTACTCAATTTAGTGTCCATGTGCTGATTTTTGTTAATTGTTGGTCATGATGGAGTTTTGTTAATTGATAGGTTATTATCATCTCTCTTTTTGTGTGTATAGTCGGCATTGGATGTTAGAAATTATTAGTCCTTGGAATGGATTAGTGTATTGGTTGGATCCAGCTGGAGTAGGAAAGGAGATCCCTGAGTTTGCTAAAACAGTCATCAATGAGTATATACTGGATTACATTAATAAATTTCTTTTTGGTTGTTTTCCTAACAAGTAGTATTTTCATTCCTATTAACCGTATTAAAATTTATGCAGGGGAATTATAAAATTTAGCATTACCAATCGAAAAGATGTCAGGAAAATATAAAAGAATCCAAGAATTGGGTGGAAGCAACCACAGGTATATTTGGATTTTAAAACTCGTTCATATCTATATATACAATCATGGTTGTTATGTCGGTAAGTCAAGTCGGACGGAGTCTCCGGCAAGTCGAGTCGTGACTAGTCGAGACTAGTCGACGACTAGTCGACAAGCTATAATATATATATATATATATATATATATATATTGTGTGTGTGTTTTTTTTTAATTTCTGTGTGGTTTTTTTTTTTAATTTCTGCACTAGTCCGGCGACTGGGTTGCCTAGTCGACCCAGTCCAGTCGAGCCCCAGTCGCTCGAAAGATTCCCAAAAGCAAGTCAGGGTTCCACGTCGGCCTCTCCAACTCGATTGCTCGACTAGTTGCGACTAGTCAAGCGACGTGACAACCATGTATACAATGCTTATGTACTTCATTAATGCAATAACATAAGTGTTGAATGGTTTGTATTTTCTTAATTCTGTATGTTTTAGTGTCCTTGTCAACCTCAAAACAACAAGTTCTATGGATACTATGTGTGCCGTTATATGCTCGAGATTTTAGAAAAAAGAGTATTATGGATCTCCGACCAGGTATCATTTTTATACCGCACACCGTGTAAATTTCTTGATTGATGTGAATGAGTGATTATTGGAAATGGGATTCTGAGTAAATTTCATGATTGGTGTGAATGAGTTTTGTGTAAATTATGTGTAAAGTCTGTGTAAATTTCATGATTCTGCATAACAGACCTGATTCTGTGTAAACTTCATTTAAGCTTAGTCTTAGTTATTTCTATTTTTACTTCATTAGTTGCTTCACCTTATTGTTGTTAAATACAATTACTTATGGTGTAGATTGTAATATCTTACGGATGTTATTGCTAAGGGCCTGTATGAAGTATGCCTGGATAATTTTAAAAACTACTGTAGAAGTTCAACCTAATTACGGTTTTGTTTTTAGATTTTTGGTCCCGAGTGTTCCTGAATGGATGATACTAGTTATCAAAAAGTGTGATTTTCTTCTAATAATTTCTGCCACTTCGTGAAGCTATTTTGACAAAACTGACAAGCTGTTCTGATAGGCCTTATACTAGAATATGTAATATGTAAAATTTCACAAACGGGAGTTCAATTCCATATTTGGATACATTTATTTTTTGGTTAAATTGTTATCAGGTTGCAATTAATCACTTGGTAGCTTGAAGTTGATTTATTCAGAGATTTGGGTTAGAATCATCCATGTTTAGTAAAAATGTATGGCGAAAATTTGTCTAAAAACTGGATTTGGAGAGAATTTTAGTTTAACTCCATGTAATCAACCAAGTACCAAACCAGATCTTGTGGTGTTGAGTAGGTATTATTTTGCATCGTTAGTTATTTTAGCGATATTATTTCGTTAACATGATTATTAATTATTATCTTACAGTTTTTTGCTGAAGAAACTTACTCGACGGAAAAAGTTGATGAGGTTAGAGATATTTGGGCTGAATATTTGCTCAAGCAAGAGAATGAAGCGGACGAAGAAAACAAAGATGATGGTATGCAAGTTACTCAATGAATTTTAGTCCCAATTATTCTGATTGATTAGACTTCGGGGTATTATTTTTTTGTTTTTCCATTTGGATATTGCAATAGATGTAATGGTATTACGTTTTTGGAGATTGCAATAGATTTAAATATATCATTATAGTGTTGTTTTGTGTTGTTTTATGTTTTCAGGAATGAGTAGGTTTATGATGTTTTTATGTAATGGTGAGTGTTGTTCTGTTTTTTATTTTTTTGGTACGAGCAGGATTATTATGTTTTTTTTTAAAAAAAATATGATAAAGAGACCTGTTAAACTTGAAATCGGGTCTCTCAGAATATTAAAAAAATCAAAGAGACCCGTTAGATATGAAATCGGCTCTCTCAGTTTCACGATTGGAAATATTAAAAATAAATAAAGAGACCCGGTGAGTATGAAATCAGATCTCTTAGGTTATGCAAAAAAAATATTTAAACAATCAAAGAGACCCGTTATGTATAAAAACCGGCCTCTCAGGTTTTAAAATAAAAATATTAAAAAAATCAAAGAGATCTGTTAGGTGTAAAATGGGCTCTCTTAGGTTAGACAAAAAAAATATTAAAAAAATCAAAGAGACCCGTTAGGTGTAAAATGGGCTCTCTTAGGCTAGACAAAAAAATATTAAAAAAATCAAAGAGACCCGGTAGGTGTAAAATGAGCTCTCTTAGGCTAGACAAAAAGAAATTAAAAAAAATCAAAGAGACCTCATATCTCAGATAACAGGTCTCTTACCCGTTTAAATTAGTTTCCTCACACTTGCATAACAGACCTGATTTCTTAGCTATCAGGTCTCTTATATCTCAAAAACAGACCCCCCCATGAGGCGGTCTCTTTAACAAAGAGACCGCTGAGATAGAGATCCGTCCAGAGGCGGTCTCTTAGGGTTATTTGGACAGGTCTCTTTGCCTATTTTTGTAGTAGTGTTTTCTCTATCTAAAGGTGCAACTTTTGGAACTTCCTCGGTCGTAGGGACAGGTTCCACCCCTTTGACAAATATCATACTGGTTTTGCTGTTGGAGAATGAGTTGTATCTGAAGCCACATTTATCATGGACATGTTGTCCAGTGCTCAGGATGGTTTCCATCCTCCTAGATGATTTCTCATATGACTTGAATATGGTCTCGAGTTCTCTTTCTCTTTGCTGTATCTTAGATTCTAGTAGACGATAATCATTTATCTTGCATTGATTATGAGATCTTACCTTATTTAGTTCAATTGCAAGTTGATGATTGCTCTCCATGAGTGTTTCGTGGGTGACCTTGCTACTTTCGCAATCTAAAGACATGTTTTCAAAATTGATTTTTAGTAAGTCATTTTCATCCTTCAGCTCTAGATTCGAAAGAGAGAGCTTTAAGTTTTCTTGTTTAAGCATCTCATGGGATTTTTGAATGGTCTGAAACTCATTCATCATGTTTTCAAAGGTATATGATGCATTTATTGGGTTAACTAAGGTGAGCTTACCTCATCATCACTGTCATCATCATCATCCTCTTCCTTTACCATAAAGGACATGTAGTCTTAATCTTTGATTTCATCATCACAAGAGTTACTGTTGGTGACATTCGTGGGTATTTCTTTATTTTGATAGGTGTGGGCGTGACTTCTGATTCCCTGATCAGTGCCGTAATCTTATTTCTCCAGACATGGCTTTTCTCATCCTTCTCCTGTTGCTCAGCCTCTGGTTGCTTCTGTACCTTAGGATGAGCACATCTATTTGAATAATGTCCTGGCTTCATGCAATTATAGCATATATTAGAGTCTCCAGAAGATGGTGACTCAACGCTCACCTTGTTGATGGGTTAAGGCTTGTAGGGAGCCTTTCCAAATTCCCTAATGAATTTCCGAAACTTGTGCATGAACAAAGCCAATTCGTCTTGTGGCAGGATGTCATCATCGCTGTAGGCGACTTTGAATGTGTTGGGGGCAGAGCTGTGTATCCTGTCGGATACAACGGCCTGTGCTGTAGTCTTGACAGGAGACTCTTCAGCCTTTTCTCTCCTGACATTAATATATTGCAAGACATACGCATAATTGTGGTCTTAATATCCCAACGGTCAGGGAGTGATCTAAAAATTATGAGATTTTTCTCCTTTTAGGTGTACACTTTGCCCAAAGCATCAATATCACCAATGAGATCAAGTTCCTCAAGCATTTCAGTAGATTTCATTTCAAAATATTCAAACTGCTGAGTGAGTTTTGAAATGTTCTTTTCCTTTGAGAGCTCAGTTCCATCACAAATTAACTTAAGTTTTTCCCAGATTCTTTAAATGTCTTACAACTTTTTACCTTTAAGAATGTGCCTTTGTCGAGAGTGACAAATAGCGCATTCTTAACGACGTTATCTAGATTTGCACGCTTGTGATCATCGATTATCTAATGTTCTAGCATTTCTAAATAAGGTTGGCCTTCTATCCTGGCAGCCGGGCTGACCTTCACAATTTTGATAGGTCCTTCTTGTATCATGAAGATTATTTTTTCGTACATGGCAGAAAGATGGGCTTCTATCCTGATTTTCCAGTCATCAAACTCATTAAAAGAAAATATGGGAACTTTGTTGATCATTGATGTATCCATGGGAATAATATAGGATGAATGATAAAGATATGAAAATGTAGTTTTTAAAAGCTAGTTATTTAGATTTGATTCAGGTTAAAAATCGACTGATTCTTTATAAAGTCAACTGCTACGATACCACTTGTGGTCACGATATACTTAACTTACAACTTAGAAGCGGTGTTTGGATAAGTTGTACTCTTTTTCGAAGTTTGTTATGAGTAGCGGAAGTCCTAAACTAAGTTGTAAATTACAACAACTCGGCAGTCTCGTGTAGCTTAGTGCTTACATGATTTTTCAGAGACAGTAAATCAAAGGCAGTAAGAAAATAATAAATACAGGAAGTAAAAACACACAACTTTAATGTGGTTCTAGGTAAACCTCTTTACGTCCACAGGTCCTCCACACAGGAGTATGTAGTTTATTAAAATCAAGGCGTACACAACTATATGATTTTATCTAAACCGATCCATATATTGTCCACACAAATTGATACAGCTGACTGTTGCTTGAGTCATTCAGAAAGACTAGTTGTAGGCTTCTTTAACTTGCTTCTTCTCACACGGATTGACACTACCAAAAATCAGACTTTAGCCGACGACTTAAAGTGGTCGGCTAAACCCCAAAGTCGTCGGCTAATCATGCCAGCCGTCGGCTAAAAAACCGTCGGCCGATATTCGTCGGCCAAGGTTTAGCCGACGACTTTTTTGCAGTCGTCGGCTAAAGTTCAACGATTAGCCGACCACTACTACACGGTCGTCGGCTAAACCTGTTTGGAAAAAAAAATTAGCCGACGACCTTAACAAGCCGGTCGGCTAAAACCGGTTTTTTTAAAAAAAATAGAGTTTAGCCGACGACCGTCTTATATGTCGTTGGCTAAAACCATCTTTTAAAAAAAAATTAAATTATTTTAGCCGACGACCGTCTTATAGGTCGTCGGATAAAACCCCTTTTTTAAAAAAAAAACTAAACTACATTAGCCGACGACCCACTTATATGTCGTGGGCTAAAATCCTTTTTAAAAAAAAAAATAAATTACTTTAGCCGACGACCGTATTATATGTCGTCGGCTAAAACCCTTTTTTAAAAAAAAATATTTAATTCAGATTTTGGGATCCCAAAACCTGTATTTTTTGCACCTGTAATTTTTATATACCAGCTCTCATTATCAACAACAATCAACGCGCAACACATTCAACTAATACCATTAATAATATGCCCAACATTATATGCATCACAACGCACAACACATTCAAGAACATTAATCTCATCAACATACTAGTAGCGTCAATAAAATCACTTACACAATTATAACACAAATATAAATATACAAGAGTACTACAACAACACAACTACAATCCACTGCCAAAATCATCTAAATGTCGAAATGTAGTAGTAGAAGGATTACCACCATCCCCTAGATCCTCGTCACGAGGCTGTGAAGATGGGGTCTGTCCGAAGAGAGAAGGCGGTGGAGCAGGTGCCTGCAGTCCAGCCTGAGTAATGGTCTGAGTCAGCGTCATCATATAGTCCATCATGGCCTGCTGCTGTCTCTAGAAACTCTCTAACCGCGACTCAGTCCTCTCCTCGCTCTCATGTAACCGCGTCTGAGTCCTCCTTTCATTCTCAGCTCGGAGCTCCCTCTCCGCCCTCAACTGCTCCTCGAGATAGGCAGTCCGTGCAACCCGTCCGCGAGGGCGCTGTAAGCCGGGGGTATCTTTCAATACATGGTGACCCTCGGCTCCCATCATCTTAGTGCGGTACCGACTACCTCTAGGAGGGTAGACGGTACCCCACACCCTAGCGCGAACATAAGGATCGGCCTGATCGATCTGTCCAATGGCAGAATCGAGGTCAGTCTCCGCTAAGTCCGGATACTGCTCCCGAGCAATCTCAGCAAGCATCCTCTGAGACTCCTCCCGCACACGCTCCTAAGTTAATATGAAAATACATATTTGAATATCAATAAAAGTATGATACAAAGGCATTTATTTTATTACTAAAATAAAATAAAAAAAAGACTTACATGCTCCTCGGGACGGTTCGGAAATACTTTCTGAGTCACGTAGGCAAATGCGTCCAACGAATCAGAAGAAATGGCCTCGTGCGCAACTCTGGCTAACGATCGGAACCTGCATCGTGATGGTCGGTGACTCAAAGACGATTGGTCGTGTTGGTCAAGCTAGTCGCCTTCAAGAAAATATTATTTAGAATCGAGTTTATATTTAAAATTAAAAAAAAATAAAAAATTACACAATATTATTATTTTTTATTAAATACTAGCATTTTTTTTAATAAATAAAATACAATATTCAGATTTTTATTTTTTTTATGGAAAATAATATTCTAGTTTTTATTTTTATTAAAACAATTTTTTACCACTTTTGAATAAAAAAAATCCGATTTTTTAATATTAATAATATTCCAGAATTTTAAAAAAATACATGAAGTTCCGATTTTTTCTAATTTAAAAAAACCGGAACATCAAGTATTTTTTATATTCTGAAACATTAATTTAAAAAAATGGAGTTTATATTTAGAATTCAAAAAAATAAAATCTGAAAGAGGAAGAATGAAATGAGGGTATTTTAGTCATACCATGAACTCCGGGTCGCGAAAATGGGCGCGTAGCCACTTCCACTCGTACTCCCGGAACTTGAATTCTTCAGGGGTAGCCTCTCGGGTATCACCCAGGCTGTCCAGAACATGTGCATCTCATTTTTCCAAGATTTGTATCTACAACACACGTTGCACAACATATAATATTCGTAAGAAAAAAAATTACGCAAACAATGTAGATACAAAATAAATTAAAATGACTTACTTGGTAGACTGCACCTCGTCACACCAAGTACGTAGTAGAGAGTCGGGAATGACAAACCACACCTATGAACAGCATAAATACGCAATAATTTAAAAACATCACATATTGCATTTTCAAGAACTACGTGTTGATTCAAAAACACTTATTAAATATTTATTAACTTACCGACATAGCATTATTCAAAGCATCCTTCACGCACTGCGGCACGTCCCCCCAACCGGGCCACAAAATGGGGACTCTGTCCCGAATGACAAAGCCAACATTACGGCTATATGACACCGCAGCGTCAGAAGACATCACCGGCCGGCCGTGTCTGTCTAGAGGAATCTCATAACGGCCATGCTTACTTACATATAAGTCGAGCGCCAGACTCTTTGCTGGGCCACGAGTCTTCTTCTTTTTCTTCTCCTCCTCGACTACATTTTTCCCCTTCTCCTTCTCCCTCTCTATCTCCTCGTACAGTTTCGTCTTCGAAACCCGACAACTCTGCCAAAACATGTTGTCTGGCCAAGACTCGTAGACGTACGCCTCGTCAGGGCTAATCAATCGAACGGGAACTCGGGCTCCCGTCTCATCGACCTCTGGAATAGTCGGAACCATCGGAGGCATGAATAGAGTCGGCGGCGGACCGTGGGGCACCGCGGACGAGGAACTCCGTACATCTCCTGATGTGTGAGGGCTAGACGTGGGTCGGTGGATGGGAGGCATACGAGTCTCCGGCTGCGAGGGGGTCGGCCGTGGTGTCTGAAAGGATAAATGCCGCGCTAGTGCAGCGGGTTCATCTGTCGCCCTATAAAAATCGTCAGCGTTCATGCCGGTAGCTTCTAGTATCTGGCGGGCACGAACGCTGCTCTGAGATATGTATAGTGTACCGGGATCCGCCTTACTAGAGGCTGCGGAACTTCCCCCCGAATCGGGAGTTGTCGACTTTGCCGACTTCTTCCCCAGTGCTTTCTTTATTCTATCCATAATCTAAACAAATAAATCAAATTCACAACTCAACACAACAGTAATTATCAATGCCATACCACGTTAATCTTTCGATTAACGCCGGCTATAAAATTCCTTCCTCCTAAAACAAATTCATCAAATATTTCTAAACAAATTCATGAAATAATCTAAACAAATTCATCAAATTCACAATTCAACACAACAGTAATTATCAATGCCATACCACGTTAATCTTTCGATTAACGCCGGCTATAAAATTCCTTTCCCCTAAAACAAATTCATCAAATAATCTAAACAAATTCATCAAATTTACAATTCAACACAACAGTAATTATCAATGCCATACCACGGTAATCTTTTGATTAACGCCGGCTATACAATCCCTTCCTCCTCAAACAAATTCATCAAATTCACAACTCATTAAACACAAAAATATTGAAAATACTAAATTCATCAAATATTACATCACAACTCATTAAACAATTTATCTAATTATCACATAATCTAAACAAATTCATCAAACAAATACAATAAATTCCTCAAAAAAAAAAAAAATAAGGACAAGGGTTACCGCGGCCGGGCTGGCGGGCGACGGGCGGAGTGCGTCGGGCGGGCGGGCGGGCAATGGGACCGTGGCTGCTGGGCTTGCGGGCGGAGGGCTGGCGGGCTGGCGGGCGGACGAGCGGCAAAACCAGAAGAGGGGGCGACGGGACGATCGACTGGGTCACGATCGGCGGGACGGGGGCTAGGTGACGGGCGGTTGGGGCTGGGTGACGATCGGCGGGCGATGGGCGACGGGGGACGACTAAACCAGAAAGAGAAAATAACAAAAGGGAGGTACGAGAAACGTATAAAAGGTGGGAGTTTAGCTGACGACAAGATATACGTCGTCGGCTAAAGTTTTTTTAAAAATAAAAAGTATAGTTTAGCCGACGACATTTAAGAAGGTCGTCGGCTAAACCCCAGTAATGACCCGACCGTGTTAGACAACACGGTCGGGCAGGCAAACAGTGTGTTTTCAATTTGTGGGAGGGTGCGACACGGGCCGTGTCGATGGACACGGTCGGGTGTTTAGCCGACGACCTTCTTATAAGTCGTCGGCTAAAGTTTAATTTTTTTTTTTTTAAAAACATTAGTCGATCGTGTCAGGGGACACGGGCAGTGTCGCACCTGCCCAGAATGGGAAAACACACTGTATGACTGACCCGACCGTGTTGTCTAACACGGTCGGGTCAAAACTGGGGTTTAGCCGACGACCGTCTTATCTGTCGTCGGCTAAACTATATTTTTTTTTAAAAAAAACTTTAGCCGACGACATAGATCTTGTCGTCGGCTAAACCCCCCATTTTTTTTATAATATTATTGATATTATATTAATGTTATGATTATGATTATTATTTTTACTATTTTTTTAATTATATTTAACAAATGAAAATATACATCTACTAAATTTATGGCTCATAGTTTGAGTCATCACTAGAGTCTGTCTCACTATCTGAGTTGATATCCGGCAACATATGCCTCAAGTCGTCGACATTATCGTCATCAGAATTTTCAAGTAATTCGTTTGTATCAACGTCAACGTTCCCGCGAGTATCACCACGGAGTCAGACGACTCGTCCTTCAGAAACATTATTCATTGTAATTGTCGTTGATGGTGGAATATTTGCTGTATTTGGCTCTTGATAAGCATCATCGTCATCAGTACCTATTGTTTCTCCCAGTGTAGCAGCACTAAAAATATTCCTCGTTGTCACAACGTTCACTACCTTCCATGTGCCTTTCTTCACCAAGTCGTCCAAATAATACACCGACTTTGCTGATGTAGCAAATACAAAAGGATCACTTTCATACCATGAAGTGGAAGTGTCAACAGATAACAGCCCGTAGTCGTCTTACATATCGGTTCCAAGACTGGTGTCGTACCATCGACACTTAAACAAGTAAATTGTCATGCCTTCCCCATAAATTAGTTCTACCACTTCCAAAAGAACACCGTAATATCCACCATCTATCATAACCCCAGAATTTTGACATCTTCTTTTTTGGTCTCTCTCAAGGCATACGAATGTGACACCGTTGACTTTGGCCATCGCATAAATTCTTGACATAACCGGCTTCATAGAAAGAAGCATAAGTTCACGCGACCAGTTAGGGTGTCCGTCATCTTGTATGTGTGTCATCTGTCGTAAATAAACTTTTTATGTAAAAAAATATCTTAAGTCCAAAATGCAATAGAAACTGAATGTATACGTACCCATTCTCCAAAATAGTCGGCAAAAGTGTCATTATGGAATCTAGTGCCACCTCGCACCATATCGCATGACAAGTGGATGTCTTTCCAGTACTGAACTTCTGGACAATTGAGCAATATCCACCAATGTGCAATTCGTGACTCGTACGGGTCTAATTGTCTTCCTGACAACCTCCCATAGACGTCAACCACAGTGGATATGATAGAAAGATTGAATTGTATTTTATCTGCTGGAATAGAGTGGGAAGGGGGCTCGAAGGTGCCCAAATACAACTTGATATGCGTAATACACTCCGACGCAAGGTAAGATTCTGCAATGCATCCTTCTGGTGCAGACTTATTGGCCACGGAGTCTTTGTAATCACCGAGTTGCCTGTAATATTGTCATTGTGTTAAAAATCATACTTAATTTGACAATATATATATATATATATATATATATATATATATCATACAAAATTATGTTACCTTTCAACCGGGTACATCCACGTGTAGTGCACTGGACCAGTGACCAATAACCGCACGGGAAGGTGGATCATGAGGTGAGGCATGAGGTCAAAAAGTTTGGAGGAAATATACGCTCAAACTAGCACAAGATAAAGAAGATCTCATCTTGCATTTTACGCAAATCAGATCTCTTGACTTCTCTCGTACATAATTTCTGGAAAAATCTTGACAATGCAACACACGGCTCGACCACCTGTTTTGGTAAGTACGGTCGAATAAATACCGGAAATAGGCGTTGGAGTAGGATATGACAATCATGACTCTTCAAACCAGCTTAACTTGTTCTCCCGAAAATAACACATCTTCCTATATTTCCAAAGATACCGGTAGGATACCTAGTTGTCTTTATCCAAAGAAAATATCTCGATTCTCTGCAGCGGTGATGGTGTAAGCTGCCTTAGGCATTTTTTGTTTTCCCTTGACAGTTTTCAACCACAAATGCTTTCTTATGCTCATTTCTTCCAAACCTTTGCGTGCTTTTGGCCCGTCTTTGGTCTTTCCATCCCAACCTAAGGTTATCCCAACCACACTTTCGCAAACATTCTTTTCAATATGCATGACATCCAAGAGGTTCCTTATCAGTAACTTAGACAAGTAAGGCAATTCCCAGAATATACTTTTGTGCGACCAATATTTATACCTGTCGGGCCTTTCAGGGGTTGCTGCAATCACATCAGGATGGTTGCTAAGCTGACCAAAATCGTACTCATTAAGAAATGATAGTATTTCATCACCTGTCCACTGTCGTGGTGGCTCGCCCATTTCTACAGTGCCATCAAATGCTGCAGCATCCATACGCCACTCATGTTCCCTCTCAAGCCATATCCGATGACGCATTCGGATAACTTTCCTACAGTGGTACCTAGCACAATCTGCATTCAAACACACTGGACAACCTCTGTATCCGCTAATAACAGATCCAGACAGCATTCCATATGCAGTAAAATCACTAATAGTGCCGATACACGTGGCGTGCAAGTAGAACGTCTCGGACGAATAACTGTCATACGTGGGATGACCTTGCTCCCACAACAATTTCAGCTCCTCTATCAAAGGTCTCATATACACATCGATACACTTTCCCGGATATCCCGGCCCTGGGACTAACAAGGTCAACATATTATACTCCTTTCGCATACACATCCACGGAGGAAGATTGTAAGGAATCACTACAACAGGCCATATGGTATATGAAAGACTCATGTTACCAAAAGGGTTGAAACCATCAGATGCAATCCCGAGCCTCACATTTCGGATATCTGAAGAAAAATTCGGATACTCCCTATATATATGCTTCCAAGCTTCTCCATGTGAAGGGTGTATCATAGTATCCCTGTCATTAGTGCGCGGCTCGACATGCCATCTCATTGCTTTTGCCGTGTGAGGAGACATAAAAAGCCGTTCCAACCTGTCCTTCAGTGGAAAATACCAAAGTACCTTCACCGGTTTCTCTTTTCCAGAAGGAGTGATCTTATATCTCTCTGTATCACATACAGGACATCTCGTGAGGTCTTCATTAGGATGCCCCCAGAATAGAACACAATCATACATGCAGACGTGGATCTTAATGTAGGAAAGACCAAGATCTTTCAAAATTCGTCTCATTTTTGAATATGTATTAGGAAGATGATGACCCTGTGGAAGCATATTACTCGTAAGCTCCAAGTAATCATCTACAGACTTGATGGATGATTTGTTTTCCACCTTTAATCTCATCATTTCCATGACACAATCAAGAACAGTCATGTTACACCCTGGGTATAGAGGGGTCTGTTGGAGTTGAATTAGCTTGTTGTACCTGTCAAGCCCAGCAATATTGCAAGGCAACGGTCTACGGGGTCGTGGGATTTGCTCAATTGGTACAAACGTCTCGGAAAAACCAAACACATCATCAATCAACCTCCTCTTCGGATCGGTGAACCCGTCGTTACCACTAAATTGTCCGTGATCATACGGAATAACAGAATTCGGTGCTTCACCGTGGTATATCCAACATGTATATTTACTCCAAAAACCATTCTTCTTTAGGTGTTCCCAGACCTTATCAAATGGAAAACGAAACATATCACTGCGACATCTACATTTATTACATGGACAGTAGTGCAACGTATTACTACTGTCTTGCTCTTTTACAAATCTCATAAACTGCTTCATCCCATCCATTACACTTGGATACCATTTTCGTAACCCAATCCAACTCTTGTCCATCCTGAAAATGTATACATTTTCCAATATTAATCCAACTAACTAATATTGTTCAAATTATAAATGAAATCAAAACAAACAATTAATCATAATGATTATCATCATAAAACTTAATCATTTTACATAAAAGCTATCGAATGTAACATGAATAATACAAAATTTTGAAATCACAATAAAAAATACAATAAAATACGTACCTTAATCGAAAAGGTGATTATAACAACCGGTAAAACCTTCGTCACTCCAGCTAGCACAACTCAAAGTAGCAACTCACAAGCTTTTTTCGGGAATAACTGACACGATCGGGAATAAAAATGTGCTCTTTAGTGGGGAGAGAGGCAAGATTGGGTTGGTGTTCCCTGAACTATAAATAATTTTCACTTGGAGGTTTAGCCGGCGACCTAGATCTAGGTCGTCGGCTAAACTATTACAATATTATTTTTTTTTCGGAAGGAGTTTAGCCGACGACCTCGATCTAGGTCGTCGGCTAAAGTATATTATTATTTTTTTCGAAAAAGTGTTTAGCCGCCGACCTCGATCTAGGTCGTCGGCTAAACTATTACAATATTATTTTTTTCGGAAGTAGTTTAGCCGACGACCTAGATCGAGGTCGTCGACTAAAGTATATTATTTTTTCGAAAAAGTGTTTAGCCGCCGACCTCGATCTAGGTCGTCGGCTAAACTATTACAATATTATTTTTTCGAGTAGTTTAGCCGACGACCTAGATCGAGGTCGTCGGCTAAAGTATATTATTTTTTTCTTCGAAAAGTGTTTAGCCGACCTAGATGGAGGTCATACCTAAACACTTATAATATTATTTTTTCGGAAGGAGTTTAGTGACGACCTAGATCTAGGTCGTCGGCTAAAGTATATTATTTTTTTAAAAGTGTTTAGCCGATGACCTAGATCTAGGTCGTCGGCTAAACTGTTGCAATATAATTTTTTTTTCGAAAGGGATTTAGCAGACGACCGAGATCAAGTCGTCGGCTAATTTTTTTTTTTCGGTCGGCTAAACGTCATCTCGGTCGTCGGCTAAACCTCTTTAATATAGCGGACGACTATTTCGAACTTTAGCCGACGACATCGGCCAAGTCTTCGGCTAAAACCCTTTAGCCGACGGTAGAACAAGTCGTCGGCTAAAGTGCGAAGTTTAGCCGACGACACTATAGAGTCGTCGGCCGTTTTTTTCCGGGACGTCGGCTAAAGTAGTTTTTTTGGTAGTGTGAAGCTTCGTCTTTGAACTCTCTTCTTCCCAGACAGGTAGGAAGTGTTCAACTTAGTCCACATAGGGATAGATATCTCGACAGTAATGTTTTGAGTCACTAGAATCAGAACAACAGCTGTAGGCTATGAAAATCTTAGCTGTAGTGTGTTGTTCTCAATTGAGGACTTGGTATTTCTTCACTCAAGGATATGCGTTCTAGGCTTGAAGAAATAAATTGCTCTTATATAATGAATGGTTTGGATTCTTGATCAATCAGTAGGTGAGCAATATCCTCTTGCTTGGGCTATTTATAACCTTGGAAATGGACCCATTGTAAATGTCGTCGTTGGCCGGTTGGTGAGATTTAGATGGATCATATTGGAGGCTTATCGAATGTTTGAATTAAAGATGTTTCAGATTTAATGCGTCAGACATTATTTTTTATCAACATTTAATGCTCTTCAGTCCACAATCTTTTTAGCCGCATTAAATGCTACATTGAAACCATTAGCACTTTGGATAAAGAAAGTTTTATCTCACAATGGTTTAAAGCTCTAAGTCAAATCCTGTTGAATTGTGTTTTGCTTTTCCTAATTAAAACTAATACAGCTCCTTTGCTGTATCCAGCAGTCTTCTTGGTGTATGCTGGAACTTCCATTTGGCTGTATGAGATATCTTTTGGCGCTATATGAAGTTCGCTGTAGGGACAGGATGTAGGGTGCATTTATCAAAACACTAAGGGTATTTATTTTTCCTAACATGGGTTTTCACTTTCATTTCTTCTCTCTTCCCATTGCGGTTGGGTTGTTTCGGTGAACGTTTGAGCCACTAGGCATATTTTACTCCATTCAAGTGTGTTGCGAATGGTTCTTGACGTATACATCAATAATTCTTCCTTCTTCGTCGGATCGAAGGTATTTTTCTTAAATCCTTAAGTTGACTTTTTGGGATTTATCATCTTGATTCTGATTTTAGTGTAAATTTGATGAATCAGTTTGTGTTGCCTGATGTTATTTATCTTATTCTATTGATCATATATACATATCTCAAATTCTTTTAACCACCTTGGTGGTTTTGGTGTTCTTGAGAAATCGTGAATGTTTAATGTTTGATGAAATATCTCAATGAGTTTTTAGGTGTTGGACGTGTTTTCAGCTAGATTTTGTTGTGATTCTCATAGTAATTGGGTTTTGTTGTTTTCTCGTGGAGATTGTAGGTTCCGGGTCTTTCCTATCAAGCTATGTTCTAAGGAGTGTTCGTATGTCGGTTATCAAGGCAAGTACTTTGTCTATATATATTGTATCTTGTGTATTAAGGTTGTGAATTGGATTTTTGATGGTTCGTTCATTCTCACTGATTGAAAATTTGTTCATTATTGTTGCCTCATTGTATTGATGTTGTTCTTGAATACTTGATGTTATGGAAATATATTAGTTGTGATTATTATATTTGTATCATGTACACTCCGATGTGTATTGTGTTGTGTTGTTGATCATTGGATTTGTTGTGTTGATTATGTACTATTCATGATGATTGGGTGCTCGGATGTATAGTATAATGTGTTATTGATCATTGGATTTGTTGTGTTGATTATGTATTGTTAGGGATGATTGGGTGAAGATGATAGCGCGTAACGCGGTGATTGATTGTGTATTGCTTCAGATAACTGTAGTGCTATCATAACTTTGTATTGCGTGATGTATAGACAGTATGTTCAACCAACTAAGATTTGATGGGCACTATGGAGTTTATTACTTAGGAGTATGAACAATGTTTTGTATGCTGTTAGGTAGGGTCCGAAGAGGCATCTAGAGTTTGTTACTAGAGGAGTTGTTGGGATAATTCCTATTAAGTTTCGCTAAATGCAGGAAACTACAACGCTTATCCTACAGCTGACTTCATACATCATTGATCCATGAATGGTCATCCAACTGAATATTGAAGTTCAAGATATCTACAACAAAAGCGCTTGGTTGCCTACAACAGTAATGTTAAATGCACTCTACTTTAGAGAAAGTAAAGTGTAAAACCCAATAGGAAAACACTTGGACTTCAAACCATTGTGAGATAAGTCATATTATATTCACAAAGTATATATCCAAGGGTTTGAAGAGCATTTAATTCTGATTGAGATAACATTTAATGCGACTGAAGACTGTGGCTAACAGGCATTTAATGAAGGCCAAAATAATGTATGAAGCATTTAACCCTGAAAAGATAGATTACTTTAATTCAAACATTCAACAAGCCGTTAATCTGAAGTATCCACATCTCACCAAATAGCCAACGACTACATTTATAATGGATCTATTTCCAAGATTATAAATATCCCAACCAGAGGACTTGGTCAAGCGACTAAAACTACTGATCTTACAATACAAGAAATAAAAAGAGCAAACTCTCTGTTCAAGCGTACAATGATAATCTTACTGAAGAGATTGAAGGTCCTTGATAAGAAAATAGCACATTAAAGCAAGTGACTTAAAAGTCTATAGTTGGTGTTCAAAGACTTGATCTATCTATATTTGACGTTGACAGTTAGCCATGTGTGGACTAAGAAAGCAAGTTCACTCCAACTTGTGCAGGGCGAAGAAAGTTAAGTAGAATGCAACTTCAATATATGTGAGAAGAAGACAATGTTCAAGAAGCCTACAACAAATCTGGGTGAATGGCTCAAGCTACAGCCAAGTGTATCGATCTATATGAAAGATACTGCTTGGAGAGTAGTTAAAATCATACCGCTGTGTACGCCTTCATTTTAATAAAGAAGAACACGTGGAATTTGGAAGGTTGGACACAATACAAGTAGATATCCGTATCCCAAGGTTCAAAGGCTACTAGAAGATGAATAACAAGAAAGGAATGAGAACCGAAGAATATGGAGAAGTAACCTTAAGGCACTGATTGGGGAATCAGAACCAATGCCTGTAGAAAGTAAGACGGAGGCATGAATGTCTGCAGACTGTCACCGACAGTGATTCCTCCAATGATGAAATTGAAGACAATGCCTTTGCTTGTATGATGGCCAAAGAGGAAAAATATGACAATAGTGATGATGAGGTAAACCCAATCTCGTCTAATGTTAGTAATCATGCAAGTAGATCTCATACCTTTGAGAAAATTATGAATAAGTTTAAAGTCATTCAAAAATACCATGAGAACTTAAAATAAGAAAATATGCAGCTCTCACTTTTCAACTTATAGCTGAAGGATGAAAGTAATTTGCCAAAAATAAATTTCGAAAATACGTCATGAGATTGTGAAACATCAAGGTCGAACAGGTAAAACTTATGGAAGCAATCGGCAACTTACTATTGAAATGAATGAGGTAAAAATTGATGATCAGAGTAAGACAAATGATATGCCATATTAGAAGCAAAAATGCGGCTTCTTGTGCAGCGGGAGGGAGAACTCCAAATTATTCTCAAGTCATTTGATACATCCTACAGGATGATGGATGACATTCTTAGTACAGGCCAACATGTTCATTATAAGCATGGCCTAGGATAGGGGTGTTCAAAATCGGATATCCGAAAATTCGGATAGTAGATTTTGATATCCGATATCCGGAAAAAATATGAATTATGTTCGGATATCCATATATTCGAAAAAAATATTCGGATTTGGATATCGGATATACGAATATCCGAAAAAAACTTCGGATATGGATATCGGATATCCGAATATCCGAATACCTTATATTATTTAAAATATAAAAAAATAAAAAATTATAAGATTTTTCGGATATTTCGGATATCCGAATATCCGATTTTTGTGAAAAGTACTATCGGATATCCGAATCCAAAGTTCCGGATATCTGAATATTCGGATATCCATAACTTTGGATTTTCGGATATTTCGGATCGGATATCGGATATCGAATATTTTTGAACACCCCTAGCCTAGGATATATCTCGTTCTACAACTTTAATAGAATAGCCAATAATGTATTTGTCAAAGAGAACCTACTCATAGCCCCAAGACCGAAAAGATCCCAAGACCTCTTCCTAAAGAAAAGGGTAAAGCTACAGTTGCGTCCTCAATACAGCAAACAAAGGCTGTTATTCCGCTGCTCAGCTTTTATCATATGCAACGGACAACACAACTTTATAGACATGTGAACAAAATAAGGGGCGCCCAATATCAGCACTATGCTCCTCGTACATACCACCATCATTGCAAACAACATAGGAATGTTGTACCTCGACAACAGATGAACAATTAGTCAAGGCATACAGTACCTCAATATTGGGTACACGAACCCCGATGCCTCTCCCCCAAGCAAGCTGCCGCTCAATTCTGTCAACAAAAACTTTGGTGATCCAACTGGAGACCCATGAGGCAATCTAGAAGGCAACAAGAAATAGTTCCTTCCCCTAGACAACAACATTATAGGAACCATAACTCTCAATTTTACATACATAATTATTATCCATAGAGCGAATATATGCCTGCCCCATGTAAAGCTCCCTAGAAAAGATCCAAGAAGTCCTAAAGTAACCCAATTACTATTAGGTAAGTTTGGGTACCCAAGGGCACCACTAACAAAGGACCCACCAAACAATGGGTACCTAAATCTACTTAATCTTTCTACAAGATGTCATGGAGGAGGACATATGATATTTTGACACTGGATGTTCTCGGCACATGATAGGAGATATAAACAAATTATCCAATTATGTAAAAAGAGCATGGTCCAAAGGTTCGATTCGATGATAAATCCAAAGGACGTACAAGAGGGAAATGAACCCTACTTGTCGTAAATTCAAAGTCACCGATGTGGCATTCATTAACAGACTAAAGGATCCCTATCAGTTAACATGTATACCGCTAATTGGATTCATACAAGTGCCATAATCCCCTATTTTATTGCAAATGCACTGCAGATTAAAACTGGCTATGGCATAAAAGGATGTCTCACATCAACTTAAAGACCATCAACAAGTTGGCAAGACATGGACTGGTCAGAGGTTTGGCAGATGTCTCATATCATAAAAACGTCATTTGTGGACCATGTCAGAAAGGCAAACAAGTTAAATCATCCCTAAACAGCAAATTATTTCTCTCAATCACACAAAGTTCTAGATTTATTGCATATAGACCTATATAGCCCTGTGGACCCTGTCAGTCTGTGAGGTAAGAAATATAGTCCAGTTATTACTGATGACTTTTCCAGGTACACCTGGAAAATCTTCTTGAATAAGAAGAAAGGGCTAATCAACAAGCTCTTGGAGCACCTAAACAAGCTACATAATGAGAAAGGACTGAGCATCGTATCAATTTGGTACAAAGAGGCATAAAATTCATATATCATTTTATAGAGCAATACAGTGCGGACAATGACATACAACATGAATATTCAGCATCCCAAACCCCAGAGCAAAATGGTGTTGCATAGAGAAAGAACAGGACGCTAAAGGAAGCCACCAGAATGATGATTGCTGAAAGCATGTTACTCTAGGGTGAAGAAACAAATGCATAATGGTATACACAAAACCGATGTATCAACAACTAACACAACAACACCGGTTACGAGGAATCAAATGATAAAACTCCAATGGTTGCATATTTTAATATTTTTGGTTAAGGTGTTATGTGCTCAATAATGGGAAGGATCAGCTCAAGAATCTCTATGGGAAGTATGATAAAAGAATATTAAGTGGGTATTCTAACATCAGCAAAGCCTTTAAAATCTTCAATAAAAGGAAACTGACTATTGAGGAGTCAGTCCATGTAGTGTTTGCTGAAACTCATTAAGATCCTACAGTCATAAATGCCTTAACTCAGGCAGTTCAAACCTTAAGCATTAAAGAAATCCCACAAACCCAGGGATAACCTGCCACCTCTTTAGAAATCAATCTCGCAGCTCTAAGAATAGAAGAACAGACTGTACAAGTTGAGGCTGAGCCTACAGTCTAAGAGGACACATAAAGGAATGCAAAATTGGAACCTGAAAGGAGATGGTTAAGAGGTCACCCACAAGAACTGGTGATTGGTGATATTGATGACCACCATAAGGAGATTACAGAGAACACAAGGAAATATAATATGTGCATAGGAGGAAACAGAGTCAGAACCTAACATGTCTCAGTTTCCTATATGAAAGTCTACAACTGAACTATATAGACTTGCCATGTGTATAGTAGTTGTATTCCTAGCTCAATATGGACCACATCTCTACCAGTGAAGCCCTTAAAAATTCCCATTGGATTATCTCTATGGAGGAAGAGAATGGTTTAGAAAGGAACAAGTTTGGTACTTAATTCCTAGACTGACCCATCAAGCTGTCATTGGGACAAAATGGGTATTTTGAAACAAGAAGGATGAGAATAAACTAGTTATAAGAAACAAGTCCAGACTAGTTGATCATGGCAACAGACAGGATTAAGAGATTGTTTATGATGGAACATTTACCCCTGTAGCCAGACTAGAAGCAATTAGGATATTTCTAGCGTTCGCAGCTCACAAGAACTTTACTGTATATCGAATAGATGTTAAGAGTGCATTCCTGAATGGAGACCTAGCTGAAAAGGTATATGTCGAGCAACTAGGGATGGCAATTTTGGCCCGACCTGTACTACCCTGGCCTGACCCGTAGTAATATCCGCAATTTCGATTTCCGATAATTTTCTTTTTTAGCGAGAGTTCAGCTTGATGACTCTCTGGTGACCGTTTCGACATTTTGAGAATGATTAATTCTGCACTTTTTGGCATCTGAGTTCGTTTCGGTGTTGTTTTGTTGAGTTCCGTACTTCTTAGCGACTTTTCCGCACTTGAGTTCGATTCTTGCGAATCTTGTTCGAAACTATTGTTTCGAGTTTCCCGTAAGTCCGCATTCGTATTTGTTGTCTTGATCGATTTTTGTGTTTATTTGGTCGCATATGATTAATTATTGCATGGTATTTTATTTCAGATCGATGATGTTGTCCTCGAGCATTTCGTCGTGTTCATTTCGTGCGTTTTCGGAAATCGAATCATCGGGTCATGATGGTTGGCCACTGACCGGACAATTGTGGCAGGCACTGTCAGAAGTGCTGGGCAATGGCTGGGTAGACGCGACAGGTACCAGCATAGCGCACGCTACTGCCGGAAGGCTGCGCACGCTAGCTCGGCAGGAATAGCGCACGTTATTCAGCCGGCCGACGCATGCTATCGGGCTGGGCAGAGAGGTTCCTGGAGTTCTGGACTCGGGGAGGATCAGTTGGTAGTGCACGCCACTATGGGTCGTGGCGCACGCTAACCGGAATGTGTAACGCACGCTGTCGGCCGACTAGCGCATGTTACCTGGCCGGGCAGTTTAGTCCAGAGGGTTCTGGATAGGTCGGCTAGCGCGCGCTAGCGTCCACGCAGCGCACGCTATCGGGGTCGGGCAGGCATGTCCTGGTCGGCAGGTTGGGTCATCAGTACCGGTCCGTGTAGGCCCCGGCCGAGAGTTCTGGGCCGATACTAGCCGATAGCGCATGCTAGTCCGGAAAGCTAGCACACACTAGGCCGCGCCAGTATAAATATGACTGAGCAGTCATATTTTCACCCGTTCTTCATTTCCATCTTCTCATTTCCGCGGCTGGAGGCTTGGTGATCAATGAGACATGTTGTCAAGCAATTAATCCATGAAGTTTGGGAGTTCATATCATTGATTAATCATCCTATAACATCCTTTGATCCAGGGAATCAAGGTTAGATTTCCTTGAACCCTATCTTTGGGAAATTTTGAGGTTTTTGGGTTTTTATCCGATTCGTTCCGAATTCGTTAATTAATCCATGATGGGTATGATTAATCTTAGTATTATTCATGTGTTTAACATCATTTAATCCATTGTTCTTCGCCGAATTAAGGTATATTTCTTGATTTTCCTCCGAGTTATCTTTTTGGCGGATTTGTTCTTGATTTCGTTTTCCATCCGTTTTTCATGAATCGATTGTTGTTAAATGATGTTGTTAAACATATCCTATGGACTGAACATCCATATTTTGGTTGGGAGTTCCATTGTCATGTTTTGACGGGTCAATTCGTGTTCTTGGCCATTTTAGGGGAAACCCTCGAATTTTCGTCGTTTGTTCCTTGAATCCAGCGACTTTAGATCGTGCTTTTGAATTCATTTTCATTATTTTTATTGTCCTTCGTAGTGTATTGTCGCGAGTGGGCGTTCGGCGTAGTCGGCGGGTTTGTAGTCGGTTCGTGCCAACCTATTTCGGTCGATTCCCCGCGTTCGTGGTTATTCGAGGCAAGTACCTTGTCCATACATCTCTTGTTTTGTGGATATGATTATTGGTGATTGTCTTGGTATGTTTGTTTGATTATTTGATGTGAACTTTCAAAAGATTCGATTGGCCTCGTTAAAGGCTCTCTTTTAAAACCGTGTGTATTTTGTGATTGATGTGTTTCATTAACGAGTATGTGAATCCTATGGATATGGTTGGTGTTGATGTTGCGCTTGATAATGTAATATCCGTACACTTTCCATTTTTAGCAGTTTCCATTTTTGGTGTATGCCTATTTTTATCGACTCGCTTGTAACCGTTTCGACATTTTGAATCTACTTTATTCTTGGAGTTTTTCCATTTGGACGAGTGTTGGTGATGTTTTCACGTAAATTCATTTTATATTATGTTTTGTCGTATGAACGTTCGATTCTCGTAAAACTCCTTCGTTTTCATTGTTTCTTGGTTTGTGCAAGTTCGTATGGTTGAGTTGGTCGTGTTGAGACTTTAGGTTTGTAAATCCGACGTCGTATCGTGATTTCGGGCACTTGTGCCATTTTTGTAATTTCCTATAAGTTTAGGGAATTTCATTTTTCTTTGTCGCATTACGGACTCTCCGGTGGTCGGAATTGTATTTTCTTTCAATGCTTAGCTCCGTCGTCTGGAATTTTATGTTTTTGGATTCTGGCCTTGCATTGCATTTCGATTTTCGTACTGTCTGCAGCAGTGTACTAATCTCAGCAGTACTGAACTGTTGCGTGAGTAGCGCACGCTACTCCTTGATTCCTTGCGTGCGCTATCGTTGTGTGGTTAGCGTGCGCTAACTCAAAGTTTGTAGCGTGCGCTAACGATTTCAGCGTACTGGGCAGTGGGGTTTCTGAATTCATATCTTGTGCACTGATCATTAGGTAGCGTGCGCTAAGGCTTCCGTAGCGTACGCTATCGGGTAGTATTTAGCACGCGCTAAACATGTCTACTGCACACTAGCAACGCCAGGCAGCAGCTTCTGGACTGTTTGCAATCCCCGTTAGCGCACGCTACCTTTTGATAGTTAGCATGCGCTAACTATGCATTTTAAATAGAACAGCAGGCAGGTCAGAAGAGCACTCTTTTTCATTCTTTCTCTCGTTTTCTTCTTCGGGCGACGCAGAGGGCGATTCCCTTCAACTTCTATCCAAAAATTATTCGTATTCCACCACTGTAGAGTCGAGCTAACATATCATCATCAGCGTAATCAGCCTTCATCGTCCGAATCTGAGGTATTTCTTCAGGAACCCTAAACTTGTCCTATTTGGGGGTTTTTAGGGTTTTTCTTGATTAATTCCGAATTTTCCATATATGTTGTATATTTACTCATCGATTGTTGTTATAGGATGTATCCCAATCCATTTCACCTAGTTAAATTCGTGAATTATCGATTCCAGGAGGTTTTGCGTAAACCCTCGCCCGTATCGATTGATCGTTCATTGTCGCGGTTTGCAATTGGGGTTATGGGTGTATTTCATTCGATTATTGTTGTCCGTTGGGACTGAGTTATGTTGATCCTTCATTTAGGAACCGTCGTTTTCCATCCGGACCGTTCGTAGTCGTATTTCATTTCCGATTCTCCAAAGATGTCTCAAAGGCAAGTACTTAACATTTGTTTATGCATTCTAGTATTTGAATTATGGCCTTTCGTGGTTGTGTGGATGTATATATGTGTGTTCACCTAGGGCTTAGTCCGACGGGGCCTCTAGGGATACGTTGCCGTGAGTTTCGTATCACGAACTATGGTTAACCACCCAGGGATGTCCGACGGGGCTCTGCGGGGTAGGTGGTCGTGAGTCTCGTACCAAGGTTAACTTTGAATTGTTTTGTTGGAGAAATGTGTTTTGTGCTTGTGCACCGTAAAATATTCCGGAATATAAATGATTTCTAAAATGATTTTTGGCGCGTATTTTCATCTGATTAGAATGGTAGTTAAAATGGATTGTACTTGCACTAGCAGTTGTCGCTAACCCCTTAAATGGTGGAATTATTTTTTGTATTTCAGGTACAGGACTTGGAGACAAGTGAGCACACGAGCCGTATGAGAATGATGGAAAAGCATGATACTGTTCAGTAGTCATTTGTTGGTGTTCTGTTCTGTCGTTTATTATTGATGTCTTGTTTTGGGATTTTTGTATTATGAAATTGATTTAAGTACTCGAGTACTTCCTTTTTGAATGTGTTAATGTTGTGTTCCCATTTTAGGAAATGGATTTGATGTCAGGTTGTATTTGTCGGATTTTAGTCTTTTATTTGAATGTCGTGGTTTGAGAAATTGTTCGATTATTAGTGATGTATGTCCTTGTTGCTTGTCGGGTCGGTGTGTTAGCCTGGTGTATTTCAAAGTGTGGGTCCACGGCGCTGTAATACGCCCTGAACGTCTTGGGGGTGTTACAGATAATGCATGTGTACGTATATTGCCTCATTTCGGTGCATTGTGGTTTGACGTTGTGTTTTGCTTTGTGTTTGTTGCCTTTGGGTGAATTGCTTGAATATCCTTGGTGTGACATGTTGATATGTGAATGTGCTTTGCTAGCCAGCTCGGGAGGGTCCGATGGGGCCTCTAAGGGGATTTGTGGCTTCGTCCCGGTCCTAGGGGATGCCTGTGTATGATTTGTTTCGCTAGCCAGCTTGGGAGGGTCCGACGGGGCCTCGAGTGGGATTTGTGGCTTCGTCCCGGTCCTAGGCGATGCCTGTGTATGATTTGTTTCGCTAGCCAGCTCGGGAGGGTCCTTAGAGGCCTCGAGTGGGATTTGTGGCTTCATCCCGGTCCTAGGTGATGCCTGTGCGTGGTTTGTTTTATGATATGGCTAGCTCGAGAGGGTCCTTAGAGGCCTCGAGTGGGATTTGCGGCTTCGTCCCGGTCCTAGGCAAATTGGATTGATGACACGTGACGTGGGTTTTGACCCTGCGAATTGTTGTTGGTTTTATTTGTGAAAAAAAAAACCTTTGGACTGTGACCCCTGTTGATTTTAGAAAGAGAAGGATTCGATATTCCTATATTGTTTTCCATTAAAACTCTCGAGTGCATTTTAAACTATTTTACAAACCGTCCTCGTTATTTGCGATCTTTCGGATTTGGAAAGTTTTACTCAAACTCTTGCCTCGGGAAGTATTTTGGTTCATTGTATTTGAATCTTGGAGGATTTCCTGATTATTATTATACTTGGAACTTGAATTGTATGGCTCGTATTTTCACTTTGTACTTGCACTAGCAAAATAGTGGAATTTTGCTAACCCCCGAGTAATCGGGGGGTGGATGTGTATTTGCATTCAGGTTTTGGGAGCGTAACACAGTGTCGGCATGAAGGATGATGAAAGATGATCGATATTAATCACATTAGGACCCGTTTATTTTTGTGTTGGTTTAGTTGTATTTTATTTCCGCTGCAGTATTCTTTCCCCGTTGTACGGGAGTGTGTTATATTCGACCCCTGCGTGGGCATGTTTTGGGATTGAGTTGCACATATTTTATTGAAAGACCAAATTGGTCTACTGAGTCATTTTAGCCTTAAAGGCATTGTTGAGATGTTAAATGTTGTTACCATCCTAGTAGATCCTTGAGGAGAGTTTCTACGGTGTGTATGTAACACCCCCAAGTTATTCAGGGAATATTACAGTGCCGTAAGCCCCGCCGGGGGATTCACAAGGCTAAACATACACGGAACTATAAATTTTGACCGATAAGGTCTACGCACAATGGAATGAAAAACCATACAAAGGTATTCAGAACATAACCAATGTATCCATAGACATCATAGCACGAATCAAAAACCTCGGCAAACACAGGCCGAAACATCAAGGGAAATGGAAAACAATACTCGAGTATTCAATAGCCAATCCAGTACAACAACACTGAATGGAAAACTCAAAACATAACTGGAAGAAAGACACAGTATCACACTTGCCCACCATCTTCATGCCGACCCGATACCTGCCTGTCCGACCTCCTGGAACCTGAAATACATGAAACGTATTTCCCCCATACAGGGATTAGCCGTCGAATAGCTAGTGCAAGTATATCAATATGAAACACAATACTCCTCGACAATAAAGTAAATGTAACCGTCAATTCATCAATTCAAGACTAGTATTCCGGAATAACTAAAATCTCATAAGACGTATGTGAATGCCGTAGAAACGGTTCGTTCATATCATACGCCGATACGTATGTGAATGCCGTAAAAACGGTTCGTTCGTATCATACGCCGATACATATAGGAATGCCGTAAAAACGGTTCGTTCATTACATGCCAACAATACATACATGAATGCCATAAAAACGGTTCGTTCATAATATGCCATCAATATATCTATGAATGCCATAAAAACGGTTCGTTCATAATATGCCATCAATATATCTTACTTTCAAAGTTGAGAACGTACAATCATAAATGTATACTTGCCTTTGAGACATCGAGAAATCGAACGGAGGAAAAGTATGAGTTCGGTAGGTCCAAGAACGCGCTTCCGGCACCTAAACGATTCGCAAGGAATATGACAATTAATTATCCATACTCAAATTACACGAAGAGATTCCCGAAACTCGTCTACGATTCAAGAAAATACACGGGTGAACAACTCAAGGTTGGAAAAATAGTTCAAACTCCCAAAAGTCCGAAAAATCGTAGGAAAGGCATGAATACGGTATAGATACATCATAATCTCAAGGTTCTCAAGCTTCAACCGGATAAATCGGACGAATCTACGAAAACCCCCAAAATCCAACACAAAATTCAAAGTGTTCTTGAATAATCTTTCAATAATCCGATGAATATTCAAACATGTCCATAATCATGCATATATCACTTCATACACCATGATTTTATCATCCAAAACATCAATACCCACACAAAATCTAGAAGTCAAGATGTCGAAGAAATTACCTCTTGAATATCCAAGATCTATGATCCAAGGAATACGCGTTAGATCGACTATCCGGGCTTCCCAACCGAATGAAAGTGGTAAAAATCCAACACACAAGTGATAGATGTGAGAAAACTCCTCCCCTCAAACACTCTCTCTCGCAGGTGGAAGAAGGAAATGGAGAAATGAGCTGCATCTCGCTCAAAAGGCACAAATAATGCAGTTGACCGCATTGTGTGCCGCGGCTCAGCCCAGGTGTGCCGCGGCACAGGCCTAAAAATTGTTCCCAGGTTTCGGCTGTGTGCCGCGGCTCAGCCCAGGTGTGCTGCGGCACCGGGTACAGTCGGTTTTTGGCTGAGGATGCAACACAAGTGTGCCACGGCTCAGCCTAGGTGTGCCGCGGCAGTGACTCGGCAGTGTGCCGCGGCATTGCCGGCGTGTGCCGCGGCACCTGGTACATTCCGCTCGGCCAGCTTTAGGAAATGTGTGTGCCGCGGCGCACACTCCTTGTGCCGCGGCTCACACCCCCCCTTCGGGTCCTAAAATGATGAAAAATGACCCGGGAAGAGAATAAAAGCAATAGGATTAAATGTCTGGGCAACAATAACACGAAATAGAAGTACGGAAACTCCGAAACGGTGGTTCCAAGCAATGATTACAAGGGTTCGCCCAACAAATCACGATTCGAAGAACATGAAGAGGTTTGAAATTACATGACTTTCGACCGAGTATTACATTCTCCCCCTCTAAAAAGAAGTTTCGTCCCGAAACTTAAGAAATAAATAGTTCGGGGTATTCCACCCGCATCTTCTCTTCCGTCTCCCAAGTCGCCTCTTCGACTCCATGCCTCGACCATTGCACTTTAACCAGTGGAATGGTCTTATGCTGAAGTTGTTTCTCACGGCGCTCAAGAATCTTCACGGGTTTCTCCGGAAAGGGAATATTCTCGGCAATATCAATCTCACTGTAGTCGATAATGTGGCTCGGATCCGGTACGTACTTCCTCAACTAGGACACATGAAAAACACTATGGACGTGACTCAAAGCTGGAGGCAACGCCAAGCGATAAGCTAAATCTCCAACTCTGTCCAAAATCTCGAAAGGTCCGATATACCTTGGACTGAGTTTCCCCTTTTTCCCGAAGCGGAAAACTCCTCTGGTCGGCGATACTTTGAGCAAGACGTGATCCCCCACTTCAAACTCCAAGGGTCAACGACGAGTATCAGCGTAAGATTTCGACGACTGCGGGCGATCGAATCGATCTCGGATAATAGAAATCTTTTCCTTGGTCTCCAATAACATATCCGGTTCCGTCCCAACTAGCTCAGAAGCCTCGTCCCAACATAATGGCGACCTACATCGCCTACCATAGAGTGCCTCGAAGGGTGCCATTTTTATCGACGCATGCCAACTATTATTGTAAGCAAACTCGATCAACGACAAGTGAAGCTCCCAATCATTACTCCAGTCTAAGGCACAAGCCCGCAACATATCTTCCAAAGTCTGAATCATCCTCTCTGTCTGACCGTCCGACTGAGGATGAAAGGAAGTGCTCCATCCTGGTGAACGGCCTGCCAAAAGTGTGATACAAAACGGCCGTCTCGATCAGAAACAATGGTCTTGGGGGCACCGTGTAACCTCACGATCTCAGCAATAAAGGTTCGAGCCAGTCTATCCGTTCCCCAAGTATCCTTAATACCCAAGAAGTGTGCAGACTTGGTCAACCGATCGACAATTACCCAAATCATATTCATTCCAGTCCGAGTTCTCGGCATGCCAGTGATGAAATCCATCGAGATGTCTTCCCACTTCCACTCGGGAATGGGGAGTGGTTTCAACAACCCCGCTGGTCGTTGATGTTCGATCTTGACTTGTTGACACGTCAAGCACCGTAGTACAAACTCCGTAACGTCCTTCTTCATGTTATTCCACCAAAAATTGCGCTTCAAATCTTTGTACATCTTACTCGTCCCGGGGTGGATTGAGTAAGGCGTAGCATGAGCTTCTCGGAGAATTCTCTGTCTCAACTCTAAATCGTTCGGAACACAAAGCCTGCCCTGAAATCTCAGAATACTATCCTCGTGTACCATAAAGCCAGGAGCTTTTCCTTTAATTACATCTTCCTTCAGTTGAGAAATCATCGGGTCACTCCACTGCTTCCCTTTGATGTCATCAACTAAGGACGAAGTAATTTCGAGAGTACACAACTGTCCCTGTACTCGTTGAAGCCAAACTTCTATCCCTTGCTCAATTAAATCCCGACGAATTTTCGTCTGGGACGTAAGAACCTCGAGCATTTGAAGAGATGCCGATTTGCGGCTCAAAGCATCCGCAACGACATTGGCTTTCCCGGGGTGGTAAAGAATTTCCAAATCATAATCCTTTATCAACTCTAACCAACGCCGCTGTCTCATATTCAGCTCCTTCTGACTGAAAATATACTTCAGACTCTTGTGATCGGTATAAATCCGGCACGGTGACCCATACAAATAATGTCGCCAAATCTTGAGTGCGAAGACAATTGCGGCCAATTCCAAATCGTGAGTAGGATAATTCATCTCATAAGGCTTTAATTGTCGTGACGCAAAAGCTATTGTCTTATCATGCTGCATAAGAACACAGTCCAGGCCTTGACCCGAAGCGTCACTGTAGACTGCAAAGCCCTCGCTACCATGTGGTAAAGTTAAAATTGGCGCTGAAGTCAAACGTCTCTTTAGTTCATCGAAGCTCTGTTGTCTCTCATCCGTCCGAACAAACTTTTCGGTCTTCTGGAGTAATTTCGTAAGCGGTCGAGCGAGTTTCGAGAAACCCTCGACAAACCGACGGTAATACCCAGCAAGGCCCAAAAAGCTATGAACCTCCTTAACATTTTTAGGCGGTGCCCAGCCTAGCACTGCCTCGATCTTATGCGGGTCTACACGAACCCCTTCGGCCGAAATCACATGGCCGAGAAACATAACTTCTTCCAACCAAAACTCACATTTCTAGAATTTTGCATAGAGGTGCTTGGTTCTCAAAATGTCTAAAACCAAACGCAAGTGTCGGGCATGTTCCTCCTTATCTCGAGAATAGATTAAGATATCGTCAATAAAGACGACTACACACCTGTCGAGGTACTCGATGAATATCTTATTCATTAACTACATGAATACTGCTGGTGCATTAGTCAACCCAAAAGGCATAACTACAAATTCATAATCCCCATATCTCATCCGAAATGCCGTCTTCGGAACGTCGGACTCCCTCACCCTGAGTTGATAATACCCAGATCTTAAATCAATTTTCGAGAAAACTGCAGCCCCTTGCAATTGATCAAATAAATCGTCTATACGAGGTAGAGGGTACTTGTTCTTGATGGTTACTTTGTTCAGCTCGCGGTAGTTGATGCACAAACGTAGTGAACCATCCTTCTTCCTCACGAAAAGAACAGGCGCGCCCCAAGGCGAAGCGCTCGGTCTGATGTACCCTTTTTTTAGAAGTTCTCCCAACTGATTCTTCAATTCTTGCATTTCGGAAGGTGCCATCCGGTAAGGTGCTTTAGAAATCGGAGCCGTATCTGGCTCTAAGTCCACGGTAAATTCTATCTCTCGATCTGGTGGTAATCTCGGGAGGTCATCCGGAAAAACATCAGGATACTCATTAACAACCGGAATCGAAGAGAGATCGACTTCGTTTCCTTCCATTTTCAAGGCATAACACCAATAGCCCGCTCAACCTTTATTCAAAAGTTTTACGGCCTTCATGGCACTGATAAGTAACTTGGGTAGTCCCGACTTACGTCCCAAAAACGAGTACTCAGATCCGTCTTTAGCCATCATGGTAATAACCTTGGTACGGTAATTCATAATCGCTTGGTGATTATGAAGCCAATCCTCGCCGAGGATTACGTCCTCGCCTTCCATATCAACTACAATTAGATTCGATAACCATTCCCTACCGGATATAACCACCGGAAAATCTCTATCCCCGCTAGGCAGTTTCACGATAAAGGGATCGCAAGTAGTCAAACAGGTTATATTCAAATGGTGTACACACTCCAAAGAAATAAAAGAATGTGTAGCACCCGTATCAAATAGTACACGGACTGGATAAGATAAAATATGGATGGTACCTGAAGCCACCGCCGCGTCGGGTTCGTCTGTTCAACGCATCTCATAAACTCGTGGTTGTACCGAACCGACGCTAGAGTTCCCCCCTCCAGCATTCTGACCCCGACCCCGGCCCCTGCCAAAAATCTACTGAGGTTGACCAAAAGATTGTCGCTGATTAATACCTTGATCAAGAGGTGTTGGGCCAGAAGCCCGAGTGTCCAAAGTCTGGTTTGGCTCGGAACAATAAACCGCTCTATGCCCCATCTGACCACACGTGTGACACTTTAATGGTGGAAAGTAGCATTCCGAACTAAAGTGGCCTGGACGACCACAATTATAGCAAGTCACTGTGCGATTTGAGGTACCCGGAGTGGGACGGTAACCCCTCTTCCCTTTATTAGAACGTGACGACTGTCCGGCAAAACAGTTAGTCGTCTGTGACTTCTGAAAGTTGCCACCCTTAGAGCCGGAAAAATTTCCCCCGAATTTCTGCTTCTTCGGTTCTTCAACGGTATCATTGTCGGGGCTCAACATATCATGGGCTAAAGCTCTGTCCTGATACTCTTTCAGTGTGGTACAAGCAAATCCGGCCATGTACCGCCGTAAGTCCAAATTCATCCGCATATCAAAATAACGGATCTTATCACGCTCGTTACGCACTTGATCCTTCACATGGATCAATTGTTGGTTATACTCCACGATCGCCTGCGAAACGGGAATATATTGTGGTTTAGCCTCGAAGAAGGCTCGAATTCGGCTCTCTCGTACCGGCCAAGGACAAAACTCGGCCTCCAAGAGCTCCTTAAATTCATCCCACGAGGCAATACGATCCTGTGGCTTGATGACCTTCCACCAAGTAGCGGCCTCCTTAGTGAGGAAATACTGAGCAATTGGTACTTTCCTCACCTCGGGGCAATCAACCGCCTCGAAAATCTTCTCTAATTCCGCTAGCCAGTCTTCCCAACCTAACAGTGCAGCCTTTGCCAAACTGTGGAGGGTGCATACGGATTACATTCTGAAGCAAGGCATCCGTGTTTGGGTTAGGGTTATTCAGTTGAACAGTTTGGGCTAAAATGGTCATCTGAGTAGCCAATTGTTGAAGTGCATTCGTCACTCCAACGTCTGCGTTGTTCCCCTGACCGTCTGACTGGTCGTGCTGACTCTCGGTGTCGGGATGCACCGAGTTCGACAAACTGGGGTTGGTCGACCCCGCAACTGAACTGATGGAAACGGTCGCGCCATGACCCCTTCCTCGTCCACGGCCACGGCCACGGCCCCTACCAGCTGACATACTGAAGAACACACAAGGTACGTAAGCACAATTCAAACGCACGTCATTAAGGTGATCGATTCTCAAGAATATCCATTGAAGAAGCATAATGAATAAGGAAACATCAGAAGAGTAAGAGGTCTTACAAGTACCGGTCGCACTGTGATGATGGCAGAGTAGTGATACTGTGGACAATTGACGACTCATTCGACCCAAAAGACCGACAGTCTAGGTATCCATAGACCTAAGCTCTTATACCATATTCTGTAACACCCCCAAGTTATTCAGGGAATATTACAGCGCCGTAAGCCCCGCCGGGGGACTCACAAGGCTAAACATATGCGGAACTATAAATTTTGACCGATAAGGTCTACGCACAATGGAATGAAAAACCATACAAAGGTATTCAGAACATAACCAATGTATCCACAGACATCATAGCACGAATCAAAAACCTCGGCAAACACAGGCCGGAACATCAAGGGAAATGGAAAACAATATTCGAGTATTCAATAGCCAAACCAGTACAACAACACTGAATGGAAAACTCAAAACATAACTGGAAGAAAGACACAGTATCACACTTGCCCACCATCTTCATGCCGACCCGATACCTGCCTGTCCGACCTCCTGGAACCTGAAATACATGAAACGTATTTCCCCCATAAAGGGGTTAGCCGTCAAA
The DNA here is from genome assembly GCA_033398695.1 of Orobanche coerulescens. NCBI lineage: Eukaryota > Viridiplantae > Streptophyta > Magnoliopsida > Lamiales > Orobanchaceae > Orobanche > Orobanche coerulescens. The sequence continues at coordinate 146,855,443 of CM065803.1, forward strand.
TAGCTAGTGCAAGTATATCAATATGAAACACAATACTCCTCGACAATAAAGTAAATGTAACCGTCAATTCATCAATTCAAGACTAGTATTCCGGAATAACTAAAATCTCATAAGACGTAGGTGAATGCCGTAGAAACGGTTCGTTCATATCATACGCCGATACGTATGTGAATGCCGTAAAAACGGTTCGTTCATATCATACGCCGATACATATAGGAATGCCGTAAAAACGGTTCGTTCATTACATGCCAACAATACATACATGAATGCTGTAAAAACGGTTCGTTCATAATATGCCATCAATATATCTATGAATGCTGTAAAAACAGTTCGTTCATAATATGCCATCAATATATCTTACTTTCAAAGTCGAGAACGTACAATCATAAATGTATACTTGCCTTTGAGACATCGAGAAATCGAACGGAGGAAAAGTATGAGTTCGGTAGGTCCAAGAACGCGCTTCCGGCACCTAAACGATTCGCAAGGAATATGACAATTAATTATCCATACTCAAATTACACGAAGAGATTCCCGAAACTCGTCTACGATTCGAGAAAATACACGGGTGAACAACTCAAGGTTGGAAAAATAGTTCAAACTCCCAAAAGTCCGAAAAATCGTAGGAAAGGCATGAATACGGTATAGATACATCATAATCTCATGGTTCTCAAGCTTCAACCGGATAAATCGGACGAATCTACGAAAACCCCCAAAATCCAACACAAAATTCAAAGTGTTCTTGAATAATCTTTCAATAATCCGATGAATATTCAAACATGTCCATAATCATGCATATATCACTTCATACACCATGATTTTATCATCCAAAACGTCAATACCCACACAAAATCGAGAAGTCAAGATGTCGAAGAAATTACCTCTTGAATATCCAAGCTCTATGATCCAAGGAATACGCGTTAGATCGACTATCCGGGCTTCCCAACCGAATGAAAGTGGTAAAAATCCAACACACAAGTGATAGATGTGAGAAAACTCCTCCCCTCAAACTCTCTCTCTCGCAGGTGGAAGAAGGAAATGGAGAAATGAGCTGCATCTCGCTCAAAAAGCACAAATAATGCAGTTGACCGCATTGTGTGCCGCGGCTCAGCCCAGGTGTGCCGCGGCACAGAGCCTAAAATTGTTCCTGTGTTTCGGCGGTGTCTGCGGCTCGGCCAGTGTGCCGCGGCACCGGTCTGACCGGTTTTAGGCCGAGGATGCAACACAAGTGTGCCGCAGATGACTCAGCGGTGTGCGCGGCCTTTGCCGGCGTGTTCCGCGGCACCCGGTACAGTCCGCTCGGCCAGGTTTAGGAAATGTGTGTGCCGCGGCGCACACTCCTTGTGCCGCGGCTCACACCCCCCCTTCGGGTCCTAAAATGATGAAAAATGACCCGGGAAGAGAATAAAAGCAATAGGATTAAATGTCTGGGCAACAATAACACGAAATAGAAGTACGGAAACCCCGAAACAGTGGTTCCAAGCAATGATTACAAGGGTTCGCCCAACAAATCACGATTCGAAGAACATGAAGAGGTTTGAAATGACATGACTTTCGACTGGGTATTACATAATATCCCTGAGCGGATTGGGGGTGTTACATAAATGGTATCACAGATTAGGTTGTGGAAACCTAGGCTGTCGGGTTTAGTGGTGTCTGTTGAGTTTTTGTCTCGTCGGATTTTGTCTGACTGACTCGTGTCGCGACGCATCGTCTGAGTTGGTTGGTCGTGATTAGTATCTTGGGGCGATCATGCCTTCGTGCGACCTGTGAACATAAGTCTCCCTTCTTTGTGTTTGTGCCTCGTCTGACGCGAGCTACTGGTATGGTTATGTATTAAGTGATGGAATCTTTATGCAGATTCTTGGTTTCATGATGCGTTTATGTGACTCTCATGTTTCGTTTATATGGGGAGTGTTGTCGTTATTTATGTCCTTTCGACTGTGATATTTGACTGTTCGTTTTCGATAAAAGACAGATGTTGTCTCGATTTTGAACGAGTTGATGCGCGTATTATGATGTATGTAAGTGAATGTCGATACGTGTGAGTTTTGGGCACTCTGGCCTATTGGATTTTTGAAAACCTTGAGTATCTTAGAAAATAAAATTCGAGACGTACTTTTAAATGGAATTTATTTTCGAGGCGCCTACTAGCGTAACTGTCTATTTCAAAATTCTTCTACTTTGAGGACCAAAATATTTTTTTTATTATATTCCAGTAATTTTGGAAATGCATTTGCTTAGACTCAAGGGTCGAATATTTCTGAAAGTTTTTCGCTAAAAGGAAAGTGTCCTCGTTTTATCAAACACTAGATGGTTTTCAAAGTCTCGATAATGGTGTTTGCACTACTTTTTGAAAGGTGATACTCAAGATCAACTACTATTTCCAAAATCATTTTTTTTAAAGGTGTTTTTCATTTTTAAAACTCGTTCCTGTTTGCGGTACGGGAATGTATGTATAATGTTCGCACTTTCGTTAGGGTGTTAACCCCGAGTTGTGATTGACTTGGTGGTGTTAGCGCAGAGTCGTTCGCCACACAATTGTTGTATTAGCCCTCGGTGAGAGGTGTGATGTTGATCTTTAATGTTGTCATTTCGTGGTGATTTGCGTGCTATCGTACATGTGCGAGCTGTTAAAGCTTGGGTTTGTACGTTTGTGTACATGTATGATTGTTTCATGATGTTTTGTCACTATGTGTTGGTTATTATTTGGGCCGTTGTAATCGCCTAATGTATACCGTCGTTGCTATGATTCTGTGTTTGTGGCTACCTTACGTCGATATGTTGTGTGGAATTGGCATCTCTGGTATGTTGTTTTGCGATGATATATTCTATTGTACCTAGCAGTTGTATTTTCGGTATGCCGAGGCGCTTCTACTGTATTATGCTGGGGCATGTACGTGTAAATTGTCCTTCTCGTCAGTAACGCATTTCAAGTGTGGACTCGAGGGACACAGAATTCAGTTTGCGAATTGGTTACCGAGACTTTCGGAGTCCGCGCTTCAGTACAGATATCAGGATCGGCTCTGAGAGGCCCATGGGTGATGTTTCTGTCTGTTGCTTTTTGTGTTGTTACCTTGATTCCGTTGTTGTGAGTTGCGGGGACGACATTTCTTTTATAAGAGGTCGAATGTAATACCCGTATTATTTTTGACTTCTGCATTTTCTCCTTCTAAATTCTATTGACTTGCTCGTGCTCGTTGATACTTTTTTAACTTGTTTGGTATCTTCATCGTTCAAATGGGTCGTGACCTTGTTTCGTATAAATCTATTTATCATCGTGACTTTTCCGAGTTCAGTTCGATTCTTGTGAACCTTGTTCGAAAGTAACATCTTTTAATTTCTACCAGCTCTTTTAATGTCTTGAGTTGAAGTGTGAACTTCGGAGTTATTTTTCAACCGTTGTTGTTCGATCACTGTTATTTGATCGTTGTTGTTGGGGCGTTGTGGTCCGATCATTGTTGTTCGATCGGGGTTGTCGGACTGTAGTTGCCTGATCTCGTACCGCGAAGAATTGTTGATCACCTTTAGTCTGTTGTTCCGAGTGTGGACAGGTGGCTCACCGAGCCGTGCATTGCGAGATGATAACTGAGAGATTTGGGGATCGAGGTTGTGTCTCTACTCCGAAACGACATAGAGATGCCTAGTGTGGTTTTTGAGGATTTCGGCGTAGTCCGAATTGTTTGTGATTGCCTCTGTGAATTGTTTGTGTTTACTTTCTGTTTTCTCAACTGTGCGAGTTTCCTTCTATTAGGTACTTTGTGTTTTGTGATTGTTTGGGTAATTGACGTGATTGTATTATCTGTTTGATGACGCTTGTCACTTGTTGGGTTTATTATTTCTCTACCGGTGGCGTTGTGTTGGTCGTTGGGAGCGTGTTTTCACGTCATATATTCCTTTGTGTTGCTTGTAACGTTTCGCCGTTGGGCATAAGTTACGCGTTTCTTGTGTATCTCGTTGAGTTTTTCTATCGGGATATTGCTTCTCCCTACTTGTTTTAAGTTTCGGGACGAAACTTTTTTTAAGGAGGGTAGTATGTAATATCCGGAATTTTGATTTCCGGTAATTTTCTTTTTTTAGAGAGAGTCCGTTTTGACGACTCGCTTGTGACCGTTTCGACATTCTGAGAATGATTAATTCTGCACGTTTTAGCATCCGAGTTCGTTTTGGTGCCGTTTTGTTGAGTTCCGTGCTTCTTAGCGACTTTTCCGCACTTGAGTTTGATTCTTGCGAATCTCGTTTGAAACTGCTGTTTCCAGTTTCCCGTAAGTCCATTTAACTTTGTTAGACGTGTTGTGAACTTCAGTTTGGTTATTCGATCACATATCGTGATTTTCAGGCGTTTTGGGCCATTTTGTAATTTACCCAAAGTTGTGGGTATCCGCATTCGTATTTGTTGTCTTGATCGATTTTTATGTTTATTTGGTCGCGTGTGATTAATTATTGCATGGTATTTTATTTCGGATCGATGATGTTGTCCGCGAGTATTTCGTTGTGTTCGTTCCGTGCGTTTTCGGAAATCGAATCGTCGGGTCATGACGGCTGGGCACTGGCCAGACAGGTGCGGCAGGCACTGTCGGAGGTGCTGGGCACTGGCCGGACAGTTGTTGTAGGCACTGTCGGAAGTGCTGGGCAATGGCCGAGCAGACGCGGTAGGTACCGGCGTAGCGCATGCTACTGCCGGAAGGCTGCGCACGCTAGCTCGGCAGGAATAGCGCACGTTATTCGGCCGGCCGACGCACGCTATCGGGCTGGGCAGAGAGGTTCCTGGAGTTCTGGAATCGGGGAGGATCGGCAGGTATCACACGCTACTTTCGGTCGTGGTGCGCGCTAACCGGCATGCGTAGCGCACGCTATCGGCCGATTAGCGCACGTTACCTGGCCGAGCAGTTTAGTCCAGGGGGTTCTGGACAGGTTGGCTAGCGCGCGCTAGCGTTCGCGCAGCGCATGCTATCGGGGTCGGCAGGCATGTCCTGGTCGGCAGGTTGGGTCATCAGTGCCGGGCCGTACGGGCCCCGGCCGAGAGTTCTGGGCCAATACTGGCCGATAGCGCACGCTAGTCCGTAAGACTAGCGCACGCTAGGCCGCGCCTGTATAAATATGACTGAGCAGTCATATTTTCACCCGTTCTTCAGTTCCATCTTGTCATTTCCGTGGCTGGAGGCTTGGTGATCAAGGAGACATGTTGTCAAGCAATTAATCCACGAAGTTTGGGAGTTCATATCATTGATTAATCATCCTATAACATCCTTTGATCCAGCGAATCAAGGTTAGATTTCCTAGAACCTTATCTTTGCGAAATTTTGGGGTTTTCGGGTTTTTGTCCGAGTCGTTCCTATTTGTTGATTAATCCATAATGGGTATGATTAATCTTAGTATTATTCATGTGTTTAACATCACTTAATCCATTGTTCTTTGCCGAATCAAGGTATATTTCTTGATTTTCCTTCGAGTTGACTTTTTGGGGGATTTGTTCTTGATTTCATTTTCCATGCGTTTTTTATGAATCGATTGTTGTTAAATGATGTTGTTAAACATATCCAACGGATTGAACATCCATATTTCGGTTGGGAGTTCCATTTTCATGTTTTGACGGGTCGATTCGTGTTCTTGGCCATTTTAGGGGAAACTCTCGAATTTTCGTCGTCTGTTCCTTGAATCCAGCGACTTTAGGTCGTGCTTTGGAATTCATTTTCATTGTTGTTATTGTCCTTCGTAGTGTATTATCATGAGTTGGCGTTCGGCAGAGTCGGCGGGTTTGTAGTCGGTGCGTGCCAACCTATTTCGGTCGATTCTCCGCGTTCGTGGTTTTTCGAGGCAAGTACCCTGTCTATACATCTCTTGTTTTGTGGATATGATTATTGGTGATTGTCTTGGTTTGTTTGTTTGATTGTTTGAGCTGAAATTTCAAAAGATTCGGTTGGTCTCGTTAAAGGCTCTCTTTTAAAACCGTGTGTATTTTGTGATTGATGTGTTTCATTAACGATTATGTGAATCCTATGGATATGGTTGGTGTTGATGTTATGCTTGATAATGCTTGTGTACATATATTGCCTCATTTTGGTGCGTTGTGGTTTGACGTTGTGTTTTGCTTTGTGTTTGTTTCCTTTGGGTGAATTGCTTGAATATCCTTGGTGTGACATGTTGATTTGTGAATGTGTTTCACTAGATAGCTCGGGAGGGTCCGACGGGGCCTCGAGTGGGATTTGTGGCTTCGTCCCGGTCCTAGGCGATGCCTATGTATGATTTGTTTCGCTAGCCATCTCGGGAGGGTCCGACGGGGCCTTGAGTGGGATTTGTGGCTTCGTCCCGGTCCTAGGCGATGCCTGTGTATGATTTGTTTCGCTAGCCAGCTCGGGAGGGTCCTTAGAGGCCTCGAGTGGGATTTGTGGCTTCGTCCCAGTCCTAGGTCATGCCTGTGCGTGGTTTGTATTATGATATGGCCAGTTCGGGAGGGTCCTTAGAGGCCTCGAGTTGGATTTGTGGCTTCGTCCCGGTCCTAGGCAAATTGGATTGATGACACGTGACGTGAGTTTTGACCCTGCGAATTGTTGTTGGTTTTATTTATGAAAACAAAAACCTTTGGGCTGTGACCCCTGTTGATTTTGGAAAGAGAAGGATTCGATATTCCTATATTGTTTTCTATTAAAAATTCTGAGGGCATTTTAAACTATTTTACAAACCATCCTCGTTATTTGCGATCTTTCGGATTTGGAAAGTTTTACTCAAACTCTTGCCTCGGGAAGTATTTTGTTTCGTTGTATTTGAATCTTGGAGGATTTCCTGATTATTATTATTCTTGGAACTTGAATTGTATGGCTCGTATTTGCACTTTGTACTTGCACTAGCAAAATAGTGGAATTTTGCTAACCCCCGAGTAATCGGGGGGTGGTTGTCTGTATTTGCATTCAGGTTTTGGGAGCGTAACACAGGGTCGGCATGAAGGATGATTAAAGATGATCGATACTAATCACCCGAGGACCCATTTATTTTTATATTGGTTTAGTTGTATTTTATTTTCGCTCCAGTATTCTTTCCCCGTTGTACGGGAGTGCGTTGTATTCGACCCCTGCATGGGCAAGTTTTGGGATTGAGTTGTACATATTTTATTGAAAGACCAAATTGGTCTACTGAGTCATTTTAGCCTTAAAGGCATTGTTGAGATGTTAAATGTTGTTACCAGCCTGGTAGATCCTTGAGGAGAGGTTCTACGGCATGTAATATCCCTTAACGGATTGGGGGTGTTACACCCACCATGTATGGGTCCCCCCCTCCCCACCCACAGTGGGACGGGAAGGGTTTGGGTATCACTCTTGCCTTGTGGGTACCTGCCCCGCCCCGCATATTTTTTTATTTTAAAATATCTAATATGTTGGGATAAACAATCTTGTACCTTGTTTTGATAAGTGCCAACATACAGCAAGATGACAAATGCCGAACATATAGCAAAAGGATAAATTGCCCAACATACAGCAAGAAGTTCATGAGTCGATGACACCAAGTATGTAAGCTGTCCGGAAACATTCATACACACCTTCCATACAGCAGCACTAAGAGATAGCCTACATCGTTGAAGCCTACAGCTAACAGCAATAAGAAACGTGTATGCTGGATACAGCATACAGGCTGAAAGTTTTAAGATAATAAACACTTATCCAACAGGACTGAAGACCGTTGAGAAGGAATCTACTTTATACGCTAAAGTCAGAACGCCGTTTGAAAGAAGTATTTAGATACTGATTGGATAAAGTATTTAAATACCAACCGACAAAGATCTTCAGACAAGGAGCAAAAACATGATCCTGTTCTTGAAAGTCAATCAACCAATCAGAATGGATCTCAGCTCACCAACCCAGCCAACGGACATATTTATAGTGGATCTATTCCTATGTTATAAATAGTCCATGCAATAGACATTGCAAACAAGGGATCACATACCGAAGATACGTGAATTTATACTGATCAGTCTCGACTAACAAATTCAAACGAATGACTGAATATTCATCATCGTCGAATCAAAGCTTACAAAAGCAAAGTATATTTCTTCAAGCATCTATCTATATCTGAAGAGAAGAAATATACTCTGTCATCAAGAACAGCACATCATCAGCCAAAGATCATCGTGTTCAAGCTGCTGTTCAAAATCAGTTACTTTACCACTTCCTTTGTGTAAAATCTAGTTTTGTGTTAACTAAGAAATCTATTCTGACCTGTGTGGGACGAATAGGATGAAGATTCAAACTGTGTGAGAAGAAGCAATTCAAGAGACGCCATCAACTAATTTGTGTGTCTGTCTAATATTTGTATAGGTTGTGAACTATTGTATTATTTTATAAGGCACCAATAATGTGATCTTCCGTGTGACACCACACACCATATTATCTACAAAATAAAATAATTAGACATTTCATTTGCATAACCATAACGTGAATAAATATGCAAAACATGTGATTAAATGTAATTAATATTCTCATATGTAGTCAGGTAAATAAGACAATACAAGCATAAGGTATGCTTTATAGTATACAACCATAACAATCTCCCACTTTTACTCAAAGCATGCTTTTGAGTATACTACTCTATTACATAGTCTCTCGTTTCTCCCACTTATACTCAAAGCAATGCTGCCATACACCGTAATCCCATTCCTTCCACATGCCTTTCAAAAAATTTTGAGGGTAGGCCTTTCGTGAAAGGTCCAGCAAGATTATCTTCAGATGCAACCCTGGCTACAACTACGTCTCCTTCCTTTACGAAGTGTCATATGATGTGGTACTTGCGGTTGATATGTTTACTTGCCTTATGGGCTCGTGGTTCCCTGGAATTGGCGACTGCACCGGTATTATCACAATAAAGTGTAATTGTAGAACCCCCTAAAAATTCGATAGCTCACTACATGTATGGTTTATTATATCATGATGTATTTTAATAACATTTGTTATAATATAACATAATCTACATCTAGTTTCATTTTATTTTACTTGATTGTTTCGTAAATAATAAATTAATTGAATGTTAAAGTAGAATATTGATTCACCTAATGGGCTATGTGTACCAACATTTACTAATATAAACTCTCTAATGGACTCAAACCCAACTTAATAAAATTTCTATGTCTTGAATTTATAGTTGAAGGCCCAACCCAACTATTTAACCCATTTACAATTAAACAAACACACAACTAATTATATTAACATCCTACACACTTAAAATACAATATATATATATATATATATATATGTATACACAACACACACACACACACACAAAAAAATGGGCGGCCAAGTGAATAGGGGGAGGACATCTAGAGTCTTCATGTCCTCCTCATGCAAGACATAACCTTGTGTCTTGTGCTCCCTTTCCCCATGACCACCTCTTTTAAAACACTTAAAATATACACCACTATCACCTTGTTTCACATGCAAAGCAAAATCTGAAAATTAGAGAGAGAGGGAGAGAGGGCCGAGCCAAGGGAGAAGAAGGAGGAAGGGAATGTTCAACAAGAGAATAGGTAATCTCATTTTTTATACTTCAATATATTAGTTATCATCCAAATCCTTCTAATCTAACTCAAATATCTAAACATGCAAACAACATATACACAATGGAATGCATGTTTCGGCCAAACCTATTAGTGGTGAAGGTTAGGATCGTCTTCAACTTCCGAGACCTAGAACTGTTTACTTCCGGCAAGAAATCGAGGTGGGTAAAAAAATTTTATTTCTTTTCTCTTAATCAAAATTATTACAAGATAAATATATATGGTGCATGCAAGCATTATGACGTTAGTTAGCTATACTTGATTAAAATAACATTCATTACCATGCATGTATTGATCTTTGTAATTGTAGAATTTTAGTTTGTCATGTTTTGATCATGTGTAAATTAATTCATTGGTGGAAACTTTGGTTGAATATGGCAAATCTGACCTTTGGTTATTAAAACTCCAAAAATATATGAATATATGCTGGACTATGGTAAGAGGATAATTAGTCACCGGAGGATTTGATAATTCAAATCTAAATTCGAAGGATAACTAAAACAATTTCACCTAAACCGGAATTTACTAAAATAGAAAATCGTGGCAAAAATGTATATTTCAAGAATTCGGAGCCAAAACTGTAATTTACAGAAACTTACTGTTTCGAAAATAAAATTTCTAGAAAGGTTGAGCTTGCTGGACTCGTACTAATATAAGTAGCTTACCCCTAAAATTTGAGGCCAATCCGACAAGAAATGAAAAAGATATCTCAAGAATACTAAAATACCGATTAAGGCAAAATAAAGGGGTAAAATTATAATTTCTAAAAGAATAGAAATTAAAAATGAATGTAATCTAAAAGTACAAGTCATAAGGTTCAAATCACAACTGGATTCATAATTTTCGGAGTTTAAATGAATCCAAACGAATTAATCAAAATTATAAGACAAAACTAAGTAAAAATAATAATAATAGTACTTTAATTTCGAAAGGGCAGAATTGTAATTTATGGAAGGAAAAACCTTCATGCAACTTCTGATCTCAGAACCTTATATTATAACGTACTTTTCGCCACAAAGTTCATAATTTTCGGATGTACAATCAAAATGTTCCGACTTAATCAAATTTATAATATTTTAGTAAAAATAATGATAGTACTTAAAAGACGGAAGGGCAGAATTGTAATTTCTGAAAGATAAAACTTTCATGCGACTTCTGACCTTCAGTCCTCATATCATAACGAACTTTTTGCAATAAAGTTCTTAATTTTCGGACGTATAATCAATCCGTACCGAATTATCCAAATTCATACAATTATAGTAAAAATAATAATGATAGTACTTAAAAGACGGAAGGACAGAATTGTAATTTCCAAAAGGTAAACTTTCATGCGACTTCTGACCTTCAATCCTCATATAATAACAGACTTTTCGCAATAAAGTTCGTAATTTTCGGACATATAATCAATTCGTACCGAACTATTCAAGTTTATGAGTTTATTATAAGATTATGCTAAGACTCGCACAATAGCAATCTAATCATCAACCGGTTGAACTAATTCCTCTAGTTTATCAAAGTCCATTTACTATCAAATAATCATATTGATATCTTACAATATGCATAATCATTGTTAATCACGATAATAATTGTTATTCAATAGAAATCGGGAGTAAGTGATGTGCGGAGCTAAGTGCTACGACCTTCGGGCGGGAGCCACCGCTAGAGTCCGTACGAGTACCTCTAGAATCCCTTTTTCTATTTATATGTATGAGGGGCAGTTATTCTAAGTCATGAATCGAGCAGCGTGGCTGCAGTTCTAGGCGAAGCTACCGTCGTATCATATTCCCTTGAAGCCGAAGGACGGAGTGATCCTAAGGTGACTGGGTCGTGGAATTCGGGTATAGTCGTGATTATAATATGATCCGGGCATAGACCCAAGCTAAGGACATATCGAGCCCAGATAAGAGATAAGGCAGTACGTCACCAAGCGTGAGAGCGATAAAGCTCAAAGGCCAATGTTATAGTGACGGTCCGACAAACGCCCAAGGCTACGGTTATCAAACCAAAGGTCGTGGTGATAGTCAAAGGTCAAACACTGATAACGGTCTAAGATGTTATAAGGAGGCTAAGGGATTAGTCATGTAGATGACCTCCCAAAGCTAAATACTCATTGGACGCTCGACGCCATACATTCTTCATACTCAACCGCAATCTACGTAGATTGACTGTATATTCATGTCATAATTCATAATATTCTTCTTTAAAACTTGCACCAAATTTTAAACAACACTATTTTTCAAAAATGGGAGAAATATAATGTTTATTAACTAATAAACTCATTAAATATCGAACCCCAACTCACTGAGAATCCATTATTCTCACCCCATTTTGAATTTTTTTTTTAAAACCCCACTAGATGAAGAGAACCAAGAAGAAGAAGAAGAAGAGACAGATGCTGACGACCGCTGAAGACCGTCCTCAAAGTATTGCCAAGACGTAGGAATTAGGATGCTGCTTTAACCCTTCTTTTTATTCTTGTGTCAAAATGTATTTTGGTTTCCGATGTACTCTTTTGCGCTTGATGTAATTGTTGGCCACTAAGTATAAAGGATACAACTTGGAAAGTGTTTTAAACAACAAGCTGTACGGTTTTCAAATCTAAGTGCGTAGCGGATGTCTTGTTAATGTAAGTTGCTGTAAATACAGCAACTAGATATAAACTGTGTATTTAAAAATAATGACAGATATTAAAACAGTAAATGCAGAATGTAACTGACACAGTAATTAAAGTGGTTCGAGGTAAACCCCTCTACGTCCACTGGTCCTCCACACAGGAGTGAAAATGTTTATTATAAATACTACGTACACAACTACGTATTTATAATCAAACCTAATCAATATATCCTTCACACAGATTGATATAATGATCTTAGTCTTCAACCGTTCACACAGATTGGTTTAAGCTTTCACTTGACTGGCTTCTTCGCACACAGTTCCGAAGCTTCATCTCTTCAATGCAAGTTCGTCACACACAGTTCAGGAATAGCAAGGTGTTTCAGTCCGCATAGGGCTGATGGTGTTTTGTTCACTGATAGAGCAATGTTTGAACAACAACTTTGACTTTCTGAGCTTTTAGCTGATGATGTGTTGTTCACGGTTTGAGCACTTGTATATCCCTTCTTCCAGAGTAGCAGTATGCTTTGGGAGATATGTTTGCATAGATGTATATGATGATAACTTCATTTGATTTCGTGCGTCTGTTCGTGCTTGATCTTCAAAGACTCGGGATATATATATATATATATATATATATATATAGCCTTCTGAAATATATCCATTGAGATAGACCCGTTGAGCAAAAGTCCATTCCAACGGGATGATGTGTTTGAATAAAACACGATCTAGATTTTGCGCTTGATTGAAGATCTCTGACGGCTTAATATTTAAATACTTTATCCTTTAGTATTTAAATGTATCTTCTTAAACGGGACTTTGACTTTAGCGAATAACAAAGATTCCTTATTGTCTTGTTTGGATACTGTATGGAATGATAGCTGTATTGTCGATTCGAGACAGCTTCCATACTTAGTCTTATGAGACTTCTTTGTTGTATGATTGATTCAATGTATTATGGGACTACGAGAAGTCTTCGATACAGGTTGACACCTTTGATCAGTTTTTCGATACAGCTGTTTGTTGTATGCTGGATTGGCATATTATCAAAATATTCTGTCAAAAAAATCGATACAGGGCTTGTTATCCCAATAATTTCCCCCTTTTTGATAATTTGCCAAGTCTTTCCAAGTCTTCCTTTTAAAACCTTTTTATCCAAACATCCTTGATGATGCCAAAACTTTGACACTTAGCATCTTGAAGGAGGGCAGACTTCTTGGTCTTCTGTTCGAATGTTCTGGCCTTCAGCAATTATCCTAATACTAAGAACTGCTCGCAGGCAAGTTCAGCTTTTATCAAAAGAGTATTACATCATTAAACTTATGATTGGCGCGCAGGCACAATCTTACATTGTATTCTAGATACATACAACTTAAACTATGAACTGTTCACAGACAAGTTCTTACAGTTTACGTATTAAACAAGTTTCATACTTGTATACAGCAAGAAAAATTAAGTGTTTGTAAACATACAAGAACATAGTAGATTACGAGTTGTAATCTTTCAAGACAGGCAAATATTTTATTGATATTGAAACAATTAGTACAATATTTTGCTATTTTGAAAATAAAATTACAAAAAATTATACAACAAGGAATTCAACTCCTGTAATCTGAGTGTCTCCATGGATATTTGGGGTCTTTCTTGGTATTTTTCCACCAGTTCTCATGAGCGTCCCTGTCTCATTTCAGATATAAGGCTCGTCCTTCATACGACTTATCGACGACTAGGATCCAATCTTCTGGATGGGTAACCAAGTCACCTTGTCTATGCTTAGACTTCATCTACTGTTGTAGCGGGAGCGTTCCATCTTCCAACCTTTTCTTATATTTCTCAACGGCTTCCTGTACCATCCTGCATCTGTTGAATAATGAGGATTCCCTGATAAGAACTACAAAGTATCTTAGAAGTTCATTCTTTCTCCAGTTTTTGATTTCTTCTGCAGTAGGCTGTCGGATGGCTGGGAGGTTCATATCTTGCGGTTTTCGAACGAGGTTCTTCCAAGGAAACATAGGGTCCTGGAATTCTGGGCGATCTCCCTATATTCTAACATTTGGAGATGAAATACGGGCAATATCAGCAGTGATGCTGTCTTCAAAAGGAGCTAGCATTTCCTTCTCTTGCTCAAGCCTTGTTCTCCCAGCAGCTTCCCTTGCTTCTTCCCCCCTTTGGCTTCATCAATGTATGACACCTTCTCATCAAGGCGTTCCAGGATTTGCATAGCAGCATCCTGTTTCGTCTCAAAACTTGTCATTTTCTCAACAAGGGAGGTGACCACCTGCGACATATCTTGAATTTTCTTGTTGTGGGCTCGAAGCTGGGAACCGGATTCAATCATAGCGGATGCTGTCTTGGCCTCGGACATGTGTAGCTTAGATTATTCTTCTCTCAGGATCTGCTCCTGTCATTCTTGGAATTAGCTTAGGGCCTGCTTGAAGACTGATGGCAAGATTCTGAAGGCTTCTTCCACTCGGGAAACTTCGTGCCTTAGACATGTCATCTCTTCAATGGCTGTATGGTGCATCCAATCAAGTGCTTTATCTACAGAATACAGGGCGTTGACGGCGTCCTGGATGAAAACTGTTTGAAGGCCAAGAGCATGTAATCGCTCTTTCCTTGTGGCAGTCCTTGGAGAATCTGGTTGGGCGAAATCTTCAACTCCATTCAACCGTCTCAAGTTCACATTGGGACGTGAATTGAGTTGGACATCCTCAGGTATTATACCATCGTCGGATTCCAAAAAATTTGAGGTTTCGGGAGCATGAGAGGGTGGCTCGGCAATAGGGGTTGATGATTTCTCTTGTTCAGCAGTGTGTTTTGAAGACAAAGGTACAGAAGGGGCTGATTCCTCCTGCTATCTCTCAGCTTCCGCCTGATCCGGCAGAGGGACTGATTCCTCGTGCGGGATGGTGTTGGGTTCTTCTTCGGCTTGGGAGGCGACAGGCTCGGGTGCCTGTTGGGTAGCCGGTTGTTCCTCTGCGACAGGCTCGGGTGCCTGTTGCAGAACATATTTTTCCTCCGCGACATGAGGGACTGAATCCTCATTGTCGGGAACAGTGTCTTGTTGATGGGGAGGATATTGGTGTTGACTAGAAGTTCCTGCGCCCATCTGAGATTCATATTCCTCGCGACTCATTCTTAGACTAGCCTGAAGGGCGTCGTCATCATCGTCCGAGTCGGGATCTGATTTTGGACTATCGGGAGCTTGATCGCCGAATTTAGATTTTCCTTTCTGACGGGCATCTGCTTTGTCCATCATGTGGCTCGTGATCAACTATTTGCAGATTAGGGTGTCCCATTAGATCCGGACTTCAACATATGGTGAGTCCGTCACTTCAAACACTTCGTTCTTCTTCGCACCAAACGCTCCAGTTGTACAGGGTGTTGTATGGAGTGAGCCTGTAGGCTTTCCATTATACGAAGCGATCATAAGCTTGCTCTATCTGCACAGAGAGAAAAGTCTTATTGATAATGGTGTCTGGGGAGGGACTGCGTACAGCGCTTGGGTCCGCTATATGCACGGGTTCCTCGACAGGTATGGGTTCCTGTGTCAAAGCTGGATCCCAAACAGGGGTTGGTACCCTGATGGGAGATGGATCATTAATGGGTGTGGAATCCCGAATAGGAGAAGTAGATCTTGGCTCCAAAGTGGCAGCCGACTCACCAGAGTCTTTAGTGTTGGCAGATGTCTGAGCATCCGTCCTAGCCGCCAAAGGCTCGGGATCTACTGTCGCGGCAGCAGCAGTCATCTCTTCCGCAGGGGTTGCGCCCTGGGGTGTCGATACAGTGGGTTGCGCCATGGAAGGAGCATTCTTGGAGGTTTCCTTCCATGGGTTGCACGTGGACATAAAGATCGTTTTAAAATAAATAACATGATAATTGATTTCCCATAGTATGTGCTGTATCCGTGAAAATACAGCGTTCCCCCTTAAAATGTACATACGGGTTTCAATTTGATACAACAGCTTTCGGATTAATGTTGTATTCGTGGGTCGTACTGTATTCCCCCTTAATTATTGCACACGTCAGCTGTAGGATAAATCATGTGCAACGATAGGATTATGTCCGTTAGAGTGGTCGTTGGGGAGAAGGTGGTTAATGTGGTTCGTGCGTATGCCCCTCATGTTGGTTTGGGTGTGCTTGTTAAGGAAGCTTTTTGGGTCTGTTTAGATGAGTTGGTCGGGTGTATTCCAGACAATCAATTTATTATTTTGGGGGGCGATTTCAATGGGTACATTGATGAGGGGTGCATGGTTATCATAGCGCGCATGGGGGTTTCGGCTTCGGAGTTACGAATGCAGGAGGTTCCGCACTATTGGAGTTTGCCACTGCGCATGAGTTGATAATTGTTAACTCTGTTTTTCAGAAGAGAGCTGAGCACCTCATCACCTTCGGTAGTGGGGGGCACAACACGCAAATTGACTACCTTTTTTTGCGTAGTCGTGATGCTAGGGTGTGCGTGGACTGCAAGGTGTTCTGGAGCGAGGCCTGTGCTTCTCAACACCGGCTACTGGCTATGGATTTATCCATGGGAGGTCGGGTTGTTAGCAGGGCTAGAGAAGCTGGACCTAGGATTTTCTGAAAAGATCTGAAGGGTGAGAAGGCGACAGAATTCAGGGAGTCTTTGACCCACGAAGGAGGTTTTTTGCGGGGGGGCGATGCTAACCTTATGTGGACCAGCATGGCCAATGCTATTAGGAGTGTGGGCGAGAAGGTGGTAGGGGTTTCTTCGGGCAGGTCTAATGGACCTAGGGAGGCATGGTGGTGGAATGAGGAGGTTCAAAAGAAGGTTAAGGCTAAACAAGCGCTATTTAAGGAGCTTTTGTCGGTTAGTACTGGGGAGGAGAGAATCCTGAAGCTTGTAGCGTACAAGGTAGTGAAGAGAGAGGCTAACAAGGCACTGGCTAAGGCTAAAGGTGAGGCATATGAGGAGATGTACAAGTGCCTAGACACCAAAGAAGGAGCGAATGTTATCTTTAAACTAGTGAAAGCTAGGGAAAGAGGGCGGCGCGACCTAGGTCCCGTTAAGTATATTAAGGATGATTTGGGTCAAGTGTTAGTGAACGATGTGGCTATTAAGGAGAGGTGGAATAAGTATTTTTTTGAACTTTTCAATGAGGCTAGGGGAAGCGACTCGGTGGTGCAAGGAGTTAGTCTTTCTTCTGCTCGTTCATTTAGTTCCTGTGAGAGCATCAGCAAGGAGGAAGTAAAGGGTGCCCTATTTAAAATGGGTAGATCTAAGGTTGCTGGCCCGGATCAGATCCCTATTGAGGTGTGGCTTTGTCTGGGGGAAGTTGGAGTTCAGTGGCTAGCAGAGCCGTTCAACATCCTCCTCAGAGGTTCTAAGATGCCAACGGATTGGAGGCATAGTATTGTCGTGCCGTTTTTCAAAAACAAAGGCGATGCTCAGAGTTATAGTAACTATAGAGGTATTAAACTCCTCAGTCATACTATGAAACTTTGGGAGAGAGTAGTGGAATGCAGGGTTAGAAGAGAACTTGAGATCTATGAGAACCAATTTGGCTTCATGCCGGGGAGGTCCACGACGGAGGCCATTCATCCATATGGTGTTTATTGATCTAGAGAAGGCTTATGATAGCATTCCGCGCGATGTTATTTGGAGGAGCCTAGAAGAGAGGAGGGTGTCGTTGCCATTCATTACGGCGATCCAAGACATGTACTCCCAAGCTAGGACTTGCGTTAGGACCCCAATTGGTGACACCCAGTATTTCTTGGTTGAGATAGGACTACATCAGGGGTCGGCACTAAGCCCTCTTCTCTTCGCTCTAATCCTTGACGTCATTTCGTGGGGGATACAGGATGGCGTCCCGTGGTACATGCTTTTTGCTGACGACATTGTGTTAGTGGCGGAGTCTAGGAGGGAGGTGAACGCGAAGTTGGAGCTATGGAGGTCTAAGTTAGAATCCCAGGGCTTGCGTGTGAGCCGGTCTAAGATCGAGTGTCTCTGGTGTAACTTTAGTGGTGAGGCAAACGAGGAAGAAGTAGAGGTTATGATTGCGGATCAGATCGTACCCTGTACAGATAAGTTCAAGTATTTAGGTTCGATCATTCAGAAGGAAGGTGAGTGTGGAGATGATGTCACTCATCATATCAAGGCGGGTGGCTAAGGTGGAGAACAGCGACTGGGGTCCTATGCGACAAGAAAGTCCCTCTTAAGTTGAAGGGTAAATTCTATAGAGCGGCAATCAGACCTGCAATGTTGTATGGCTCCGAATGTTGGGCGATGAAGAAGTCGCTTGAGAGCAAGTTGGAAGCGGCGGAAATGAGAATGTTACGTTGATCGTTTGGTTGCACAATATTGGATAGAATCACGAACGGGGTTTTCAGGAACGCGCTTGAAGTGGCGCCCATTTCAGCGAAAGTTAGGGAAGGGAGATTGAGATGGTTTGGCCACGTCCGCAGGAGTCAGGATTCTGCTCCGGTGAGGAGGGTCGAGAGTTTGTTGGTTGCCGGGGAGAGGAGGAGAGGCATACCGAGGAGGACGTGGGAGGAGCAAGTGAGATTAGATTTGAAGGCCTTGAACCTTTCCGAGACCATGACTGTGGATAGGTGCTCGTGGAGGCGCCAGATCAGAGTTGTGGATTTTTTTGTAGGGAGCGGTGTTGTAGTTGAGAGCGTCGGGGTTGGGTTGCCTCGGTTAGCTTTGACCTAGAGCATTACACTTTTTAGTTTTACTATATATTTGATCATATTGCCTTCTGCGTGTGGTGTTTTTCTGACAGGGAGCTGTGCGCAGAGTCAACCTCTCTTCAGTTAGAGCAGCATTCATCGAGATAGTTGTCAAAGTCCCCCTAGGTAAGTCTCATGTGAATTAAACCATGGGCTCAGGTATGGTCGTGAGCTTTTTCGTATCATATGCTTCTTTCTATATACCACTCTATACTTTGTTGTGCACTAAGCTGAGGGTCTTCACGAAAACAGCCTCCCTACCGTAAAAAGTAAGGGCATGGTCTGCGTACATCTTACCCTCCCCAGACCCTGCTCTGAGCGGGATATACTGGGTATGTTTATTTTGGTTTGGTTTGGTTTTTGTTCCTACAGTGCTGTTCTGAAAGACTAAATGTACAGATAACTAACTGTCGATAATGTATTCTTGGGTCTTACAGCACTCCCCCTCAATTTGCTGAGTAAAAGCATTAAAAACTTACAGGGAGTTAGGCTGTAGCAATCCCAATTCATGTCGAAGCATGCAGAATCTTGCTGTGTCGAGAGGTTTGGTAATGATGTCAGCTAACTAGATATCTGTATGAACTTTTTCCAGCCGAACATCCTTGTTCTCAACATGATTCCTAATGAAGTGATGCTTCATGTGAATATGCTTAGTGCGCAAGTGAAATACAGGGTTGTGCGTGATAGCAATTGCACTTATGCTATCGCACATTATCGGCATTTCTTTAGCTTCAATTCCATAGTCTGACAGCTGTTGTTGCATCCAAAGTATCTGCATACAGCAACTACCAGCAGCATAGTATTCTGATTCGGCTGTTGAAAGCGAGTTTGCCAATTGTTTCTTACTAAACCAAGACAGAACTCTAGGTCCAAGAAAATGACAAGTTCCACCTGTACTCTTCCTATCTAGATTGCAACCTCCGAGATCTGAGTCGATGTAGCCAACTAAATCAAATCCGCCTTCTTTAGGATACCACAGTCCTACATCGATTGTTCCTTTGATGTATTTCAGGATTAGTTTGGCTGTTGTGAAGTGTGATTCTTTGGGTGATACTTGATATCATGCACACACTACTATAGCAAACTGGATATCGGGCCTGCTAGCCGTTAGGTATAGGAGCGAGCCAATAAGCTTTCTGTAGAGTGATTGATCAACCGGCTTTCCAGCTTCGTCAGCACTAATTTGCACGGAAGTGCTCATGGGGGTTGACGATGATTTGGAAGTATTCATTCCAAACTTGTTGAGAAGCTCCTTGCTGTATTTTTCCTGGTTGATAAAAATCCCTGTAGACAACTGCTTTTCCTGCAAACCTAGAAAATAACTAAGTTCTCCCATCATACTCATTTCAAATTTACTTTGCATGAGATGAGAGAATATTTGACACAAAGTAAGGTTAGTTGAACCAAATATTATATCATCTACATATATTTGAACCATCAAAAGGTCATCAGCTTCCTGTATTTTGAATAAGGTCTTATCCACAACACCTTTCTTGAATCCATTATCGCTTGGATACTGGGATAGGGTCTCATACCATGCTCTAGGGGCTTGCTTAAGTCCATACATCGCTTTCCTTATCCTGTATACTAGGTCTTCGCTTTCTGGATTGACAAACCCTGGTGGTTGTTCAACATATACTTCTTCAGCAAGGTCTCCATTTAGGAATGCACTTTTGACGTCCATTTGGTATACAATGAAGCTCTTATGGGCGGCAAAGACTAAAAATATCCTAATGGCTTCTAGTCTAGCTACAGGAGCAAATGTCTAATCGTAGTCTATGCCTTCTTCCTGTCTATAGCCTTGGGCGACTAGTCGGGATTTATTCCTGATAATGAGTCCATTTCCATCCCTGTTGTTTCTAAATACCTATTTGGTTCCAAATACTGATTGATGCGTAAGGCTGGGTACAAGAAACCATACGTTGTTTCTTTCGAAACCGTTAAGATCTTCTTCCATAGATGTGATCCAATGAGAATTGTTGAATGCTTATTTGGTAGAAACAGGTTCGGATTGGGCTAAGAATACAACAATAGGGCACATATTAAGTCTTCTAAGCTCGGATTGAGATTTCCATTCAGGAAATGGAGATATCTCTGACTCGGGGTCTTCTTGCGCACATGGTACATTTCCTTGTGTACTCTGTATTCTCCTACGGGTAGAAACACCAGCATCAATGTTTCCTATGATCAACTCTTGTGTGTGATCTCTCAATCATCTTCTGTCGGGTTCTAATTCGGGGTCCCGTAATATATCTTGATTTGCTGTAGTTTCAGCTTTAGATTGTACAGCATCGGCTTCATCTACATCAGTTCTTATAGCTGCGGGGTTGATTTCTAGGTCAACGACAGGTTCTACAGGAGATGGTGGATCGTCGATGGAAAGTTGTTGGATGTTCTGAGAAAGGTTTTCTACTCCTGTAGGATCATGGTGAGGTTCATCGAACACTACATGAA
Source organism: Orobanche coerulescens (assembly GCA_033398695.1). Taxonomy (NCBI): domain Eukaryota; kingdom Viridiplantae; phylum Streptophyta; class Magnoliopsida; order Lamiales; family Orobanchaceae; genus Orobanche; species Orobanche coerulescens. Next base: position 146,876,741 of record CM065803.1, read on the forward strand.
CTGATTCCTCAATTGTTAGCTTCCTTTTATTGAAGATCCTGTAAGTTTTGTTAACAGAGGAATATCCTACAAATATCCCTTCATCCGATTTTTCATCTAAGGTTCTAAGTTGATCCTTACCGTTGTTCAAAACGTAACACCTGCATCCAAATATGTGAAAGTACGAATCTAATGGAGTTTTGTTGTTCCATACCTCGTATGCTGTTTTGTTGTGATGCTTGTTGATGATACAACTGTTTTCTGTATAGCATGTTGTATTGGTGGCTTCACCCCAGAAACGCTGTGGCAGCTTGCTTGCGGAAATCATTGTCCTTGTTGCTTCCTTCAGCGTCCTTTTCTTTCGCTCGGCAACATCATTTTGTTGAGGTGTACGGGCAGCTGAGTATTCGCACTGTATCACATTTTCCGAACAGTATTGCTCTATAAAGTAGTTAGTGAATTCTGTACCTCTGTCGGAACGGATGGACACGATACTCGACCCTTTTTCATTTTGAAGCTTTCTCAGGTGCTCGGGAAACTTTGATGTTGTTTCCTTCTTCTTGCTTAGGAAAATTGTCCAAGCATACCTGGAATAATCATCAACAATAACGAGATAGTATTTCTTACCTCCCAAACTTACCGAGTCTACAAGACCATAGAGATCCATATGTAGCATTTCCAAAACTCTGTGGGTGTAAAGGTAGGATTTGCTTTTTAGGGTGGTCTTGATTTGCTTGCCTTTCTGACAGGGTCCGCAGATGCTGTCCTTTTGGAATGAAACGTTTGGCAATCCTCTAACCATTCCCTGTCTCGAGAGTTTGTTGATAGTCTTGAAGTTGACGTGTGACATCCTCTTTGCCATAGCCAGCTTAGATCTGTAGTGCCTTTGGCAACAAAACAAGGAATTGTGGAGCTCGTAGTCATCCAGTCAGCAATATACATATTACCTGATCTGCTTCCTGTGAGCACAACTTCTTTGGTCAGGATGTTCTTGACTCTATAGTGATCTATATAGAACATCACCGAGAACTGTTTGTCACATAACTGGCTAATACTAAGTAGATTGTACTATAAGCCTTCAACATAAGTTACATCGGTGACTTTGAATTTTCCTACAAGTAGGGTTCCCTTTCCTCTTGTTCTTCTATTAGATTTATCACTGAAGTGCACTTTTGGACTGCGACCTTCTACGTAATCTGACAACTTGCTTTTATCTCATGTCATGTGCCAGGAACATCCGCTGTCGAATTACCAGATGTCCTTATCCAAAATGTCCTGTATGCAGACAAATTAGCTAGATTTAGGTCCCCTTTGATTGTTGGGTCCATGGATGTTAGTACCTTTAGGTACCCAGATTTTCCTGACAGCAATAGGTCTACTGTAGGATGTTTTAGGCCCATAGTTGCGATTTCTACGTGGGGCATGTACGTAGTTGCTATAACCATGATAATTATTATGCATGTAAAATTCAGGGTTATTATTAGCCCAATACAAATGCCGTCTTGGAGGTGGAGCCATTTTCTTCGGCCTTACAGCTTGCCTTCTGTGTCTCCAGATGGTATTCCCAAAGCTGTTGTTGATACTGTGAGGATACTTGCTTTCGCAAGGGATACCGCGGCTCCTGTATCCAATATCTGGGCATGATGTACTGAAAGTACTTCCGTGCGGGCCTTTGATATTTGGATACAGCCTTCCTTCTGAACGGCTATTGGCGCTGTTGATATGCTCGGGGAGCATGCTGTTGGGTACGCCTTGCAGGTCTGAATGGCTGGTGATTCCGCTGTCTGGAATATGATTGTGGTGGCGGAATGGCAGCTTTTGCTATTCGCGGTGCAATGGGCTCTTTCACATGACTCGGAACTTATTCCGATAGAGGAATGGGTTCCACACCCATGACGAACACAGTACTAGTTTTCCCTTTATTGGAAAATGAGTTGTATCCTAAGCCACTTTTATCATGAGCATGTTGCCCAGTGCTTAGAATTTCTTCCATTCTTTTAGATGATTTCTCGAAAGATTTTAGAATGGTCTCAAGTTCTCCTTCTTGTTTTTCGAGAGTTTTTACTTTGGCTTGAAGCAGAACAAAATCATTTGTATTGCTTTCACTATAAGATTTAGTCTCACTTAGTTCATGAGAAAGTTGATGATTGCTCTCCATGAGTTTTTCATACTCGACTTTGCTCTTTTCACAACCAACAGACATATTTTCGTAATTTACTTTCAGCAAGTCGTTTTCTTCTTTCAGCTCTATGTTAGAAAGTTGGAGCTGTGTATTTTCATTTTTCAATGTCTCATGGGCCATTTGAATGTTCTTAAACTCATTCATCATGTTTGCAAAAGTATGAGATGCATTGGTAGGAATAGCTGAGTTGAGCTTACCTCATCATCGCTATCTTCATCTTCCGGGATGTCCTTGGCCATAAAGCACATATAGGCTTTATCATCGAAATCATCATCAGATGAATCACTGTTAGTGACTACCTGAAGACATTATTTGGATTTTGATGGTGCGGGGGAGGCTTCTGATTCACCAATCAGGGCCTTGAGCTTGTTTTTCCAAGCACATCTTCTTTCATCCTTTTCTTGTTGCTCGACTTCCGACAAACTTTAAACTTTTGGATGAGGACATTTATTTGCATAATGCCCTGGTTTCCTGCTATTATAACATAGGTTAGCATCACCAGAGGAAGTTTCAGTACTTACCTTGTGTACAGGCTTGGGCCTGTATGGAGTCTTTCCCGACTGCTTGATAAGCTTCTTGAACTTATGCATGAGGAGCACCATTTCATCTTGCGACAGGATGTCGTCGTCGCTGTCAGCATTCTTATGAGTGGGCTTTGATGAGCTAGGCATGCTGTGTCTTCGGTTGGATACAGCGGCTAAGGCTATAGTCCTGGCGGGAGATTCTTCAGCTTTCTCTCTCCTATCTATATCGTACTCAAATGCTTTGAGGTTAGAAAAGAGATCAAAAGTAGATATTTCACTAAGATTGCACGACACACGCATAGCTATGGTCTTAATGTCCCATCAGGCAGGGAGAGATCTGAAAATTTTTAGGTTTTTCTCCCTTTGGGTATAAATCTTGCCTAATGCTTCAAGTTCACCAACAATGCCAGTGAATCTGAGGTCAAGTTCCTCTAGTGTTTCAGTTGGCTTCATTTCAAAAGATTCAAATTGCTGAGTTAATTTTGAAATCTTGTTTTCTTTTGAGAGCTCAGTTCCCTCACAAATTAACTTGATTTTATCCCATATATCCTTGGCTGATTTGCAGCTCTTTACCTTAGAGAACGTGGCTTTATTAAGAGTGACATATAGCGCATTCTTTGCGACATTGTCGAGGTTGGCGCGCTTTATTTCGTCAGAAGTCCATTGTTCGCGCTCTTTCTCAAGCATCTCTGCATGAGCCTGGCCTTCAATTCTTGGGGGCGGATTTACCTTCATGATATTTATGGGGCCATCCTGTATGACGAAAATCATCTCTTCGTGCATTGCTGCAAGATGAGCCTCCATCCTAATTCTCCAATCATCAAATTCGTTAATAGAAAACATAGGAACTTTATTAATCATTGATGTATCCATGTGAGAGTAAGGAAAAAAAAGACTGTTTTACAAAAATAAGTGATTTAAGGATCTGATTCAATCAAAAATACGACTAATTCTTTTTAGAATCAACCGCTCCGATACCACTTGTTGGCCACTAAGTATACAGGATACAACTTAGAAAGTGTTTTAAACAACAAGCTGTATGGTTTTCAAATTTGAGAGCGTAGCGAAAGTCTTGTTAAAGTAAGTTGCTGTAAATACAGCAACAAAAATTATTAAGTGTATACTTAAAAATAATCACAGGTATTAAAATAGTAAATGCAGAATGTAACTGACACGGTAATTAAAGTGGTTCGAGGTAAACCCCTCTACGCCCACTGGTACTCCACACAGGAGTGAAAATATTTATTCTAAATACTATGTACACAACTACATATTTATAATCAAACCTAATCAATATATCGTTCACACAGATTGATATAATGATCTTAGCCTTCAACCGTTCACACAGATTGGTTTAAGCTTTCACTTGACTAGCTTCTTCACACATAGTTCCGAAGCTTCATCTCTTCAATGCAAGTCCGTCACACACAGTTGAGGAATAGCAAGGTTTCTCAGTCCACACATGGCTGATGGTGTTTTGTTCAATGATAGAACAATGTTTGAATAATAGCTTTGACTTTCTGAGCTTTTAGCTGATGATGTGTTGTTCACGGTTTGAGCACTTGTATATCTCTTCTTTCAGAATAGTAGTATGCTTTGGGAGATATGTTTCCTCAGATGTATATGATGATAACTTTGTTTGATTTTGTGCATCTGTTTGTGCTGGATCTTCAAAGACTCGGGATATATCTATATACCTTCCGAAATATATCCGTTGAGATAGATCCGTTGAGAAAAAGTCCGTTCCAACGGGATGATGTGTTTGAATAAAACACGATCCGGATTTTGCGCTTGATTGAAGATCTCTGACTTCTTAATATTTAAATACTTTATCCTTTAGTATTTAAATATATATTCTTAAACGGGACTTTGACTTTAGTGAATAACAAAGATTCCTTCTTGTCCTGTTTGGATACTGTATGGAATGATAGTTGTACTGTCGATTCGAGACAGCTTCCATACTTAGTCTTATGAGACTTCTTTGTTGTATGATTGATTCACTGTATTCTGGGACTACGAGAAGTCTTCGATACAGGTTGACACCTTTGATCAGTTTTTCGATACAGCTGTTTGTTGTATGCTGGATTGGCATATTGTCAAAACATTCTATCAAAACTTTCGATACAGGGATTGTTATCATAACATTAATAATTCCGCTGTACTCTTGAATATTTCTTTTCTATGGAATAACCAGTCTTAGTTCACCAGGCTGAGATCTGGCATATGTATGCTTTACTCGAATGTATTATCACAAACGTTATTTATTACGTTAACTGTCGAGTTCTCGTCCAACCCCGGTGTGGGGGCGTGACAGGAGTGGTATCGGAGCTCGGTTTGTAAGAAGGACACTTACATCGAGCTTTCCAAGAAAAGATTCTTCGGACTTAGATGGGAATTCCACCTAGGGCTAAGTGAACCATAGAAATGAGACCTAATGTAGATCTCTCGAGTCAATTCCCATTAAGATCTCTTTTGACTAGTCGCTATTCACTTGCAACATGCATAGTCAAATTTAAATTTCCTAAGTCATTGGCCAAGATACTTGATTAAGTATTCACGGCAGTTCCCCGATTAAATCACTTCTCCTATTGAACTCTTGAAACGGACATAGCATATTTCACTTATCAGATCCTCTGAACTCCACTAAACCTCATTACTTTTCAAAACGGGGTATTATTTATTGGTCGCTGATGTCGTATAAGCTTATTTGTTGAGTCATTAAGTTCACAACCTTGATGATAATTCATGCTTAATAGAGTTTTATTATGGGATATTTCAATCCATTTGCTATTCATTCAGAGTAAGCGTCGCCAGTTGGCATTGTCTAATTTAATTAAGTCGTTATACTATTCATTTGGAATAGTGATGATTAATTTAAACTTATTACAAGTTCCATGTTGCTACGTACATTCTAGTCAATCTAGCTACGATATTCGTTCGGAAAGCATAAAGCCAATATTGCAAGGAATTATTCAGAATATTCGACCATCTGAATGAGGCGAAATCTAAACCTCGCAAAAACTCAAAAGATTCGCATTAAATTATTAAGACTTACCTCCTTAATAATTATATATATGTCTGTCTATTTTAGTTGCCTCGTTGGGACTCTACTTACGATAAGAATCGTGTTAGTTACTGACTTAGACTTTGGTTTGGTAGGCATGGATTCCGAAATGGAGATGGTCGCTAAGCTCATGTGTCTGACAGAAAGGGGTAAACTCTTAGAAGAACAGGCCACTCACTGGCAAGAGAGCTGGGCAGATCAATTTAGAGTGAAGCTAAGGGACCACGATCGGATCGAGACACTCGAGCAGAGAATTCAGACCCTCACAGAAGAGCTGAATAGAGCTAAGCAGGAGGCTAGCACATATCGCATCCAGAGGAATGAGGCAATGTAGATACTCGGGTTTCGTCTAGAAGAATGCAGGAGCTTGGAGATAGCGTTACGCGAGTGTAGTAATTATGCAGTGATACAAGAGGCCGCCATTCAGAACCTCCAGCATGCATGTTCACAGTTCAATTATCATGTGGAGACTCTCGAAAGTACCCTGGCTACTGAGCGCCTGCGACATATGGAGTTTTCATATTCGATGAGAGATAGGATGACCGATTTAGCTGAGTTGATTCCAAATCTGCTTACTAACCCACTAGGAGGGACGACCACAGTATCCTCAAGCTCTGAGGAAGAGGACCCTGAAGAGGACCCGATGGAGCCAGAAGAGGACTCAGAGTGCTGCTATTATGTTCTTACTATGATGTTTGACTATTATAATAATGATGTCATCAATATTTTAGTTCTTAAGTATTGTGGGGCGATGGTTCGGTAGGGTAATTTTCTAATTTATCCTTATCCGAAACTGTAATTTCCCATCTCACAGTAGACCATCAGGATGTATCAAATATGATGATATGATATTCGTGTTTTATGATAATAAGATTTAAAATAATGTGTGCCCATTTAAATTCTCTGTATTTACCACTCGAATTAAGCTAACTATAATAACCATTAACTGTGATAGATGGCTAATTGACGTGGATGTGGAAGACCTCATTCCCAACATAATGACAATGAAGAACCACACGAAGGAGATGGAAATCCATTCCAAGGGAATAACAACAATGCTCAATCGCCCAATTGGTGACCTTCCTGCAACAACACATCGCACCAAACCCAAATGCACCCGAAACACATGATCGGGCAATAGAAAGGTTCCTCAGATTCAAACCCCCTACTTTTCTTGGAGAACCAGATGACACGATAGCTGAACACTGACTTGAAAGAATAGAAAGTATATTTGCATCCCTACAGTATTCGGAGGAACAAAAGCTGGCGCTCGCAACCTTTCGATTGGAGTCTGCGGCTCACGACTGGTGGAAGATTACAAATGGAAAATGGACAAGGGAAGCTACTGACCGAACATGGGAAAACTTCGTAAAAGATTTCTGTGATCAATACATTTATCAGGCCGCTTGTGAAGCCCAGTAAACAAGGGGCAATGACTGTAGCCCAGTACGAGTCTCAATTCAATCGACTATCAAAATACGCGCCAGGACTGGTGAGCACAGAGGAAGACAAACTGTACAAATTTATGCGCGGGTTGAGGTTTACGCTACAACAAAGCTTGCTGCCAGTGAGAATGACTACAATGACAGATGCTGTCGAGGCTGCCAGCCGAATCGAAAGCGGGATGACCCGGTTGGGATAGGCGAAGGATCGCACAAGTGTGAAGTTCAAGAGATCCGCACCAAATCCATCATCCAGACCACCCTAGAAATTTCAATGTAAGACTACTGGACAGAATACTGGAAAGAGGCCTGCGAATAACCTACCGTCATGTTCCCACTGTAATAAGATGGGACATAAATCTGAAGACTGTTGGAAGAAGCAAGGGAGATGCTTGTGTTGTGGAGATAATCAACACCCAACTAGGGAATGCCCAAAGTGGGAGACATAGGGCAACAATCAGCAGAAAAATGCAGCTAAGAAGGATGATCGCAAAGGCAAGGGGAAGGCACCACCAAGAGTTTTTGCCTTAGCTAGACAAGAAGCCCCTAACGCAACAGATGTGGTGGAAGGTACATTTTTTGTGTCAAACCACTCTGCTCATGCATTGTTAGATCCATGATCATCACATTCTTTTGTCGCACCTCATTATGCACAAAAATTGAATTTCGACATGAGTCACTACCCATAAGCTTGGAAGTATCCACACTTATGGGTATTTAGAGAAACAGATTTAGTATTTAGAGATTGTGAAGTGATCAGTAAAGGTCACTGTTTTCCTACCGACCTAATTCTTCTCCCTATACTTGAGTATGACCTTATACTTGGGATGGATTGTCTATCTAAACACTTTGCACAACTCGACTGCCATTCTAAAATAGTTCGATTCTGCAAACCTAATCACCCAGTAGTTGAACTACATGGGGATGCTAGAATTAACTCGGCCCCAATCATATCAGCCATGAAGGCGAGAAGGGCCATCCCGAAAGGAGCAATGGGATATTTGTCTTTTCTCATTAACAAACCCAAGAGTAGAATGGAGATTAAAGCTACACCAGTAGTATCAGAATACCATGATATTTTCCCCACAGAACGTACTTCTCTACCTCCAGATAGGGAAGTTGAATTCAGCATCAATATCTTGCCAGGAAAGGCACCTGTGGCTACAACACCATATCGAATGGCCCCACTGGAACTGCAAGAACTGAAGGTTCAGTTGCAGAAATTGCTAGAGGTTGGATTTATCCGACCTAGTATATCTCCTTGGGGAGCACAAGTGCTATTCGTAAAGAAGGAAGATGGCACACTAAGATTATGCATCGATTATCGAGAACTTAACAATATTACTGTTAAGAACAAGTATCCACTTCCCAGGATCGACGAACTATTCGACCAACTACAAGGAGCAACAGTTTACTCAAAGTCCGATCTTCAACAAGGATATTACCAATTGAGGATCAAAGAGAATGACATACCGAAGACTGCCTTTCAAACTAGGTATGGTCATTACGAATTCGTGGTAATGCCTTTTGGATTGACCAACGCGCCAGCTGCATTTATGGATTTAATGCACCACGTATTCCAACCATATACGGATCAATTTGTAGTGATATTTATTGACGACATACTCATTTATTCCAAGTCGGATCAAGATCACGAAACTCACTTGAGATTGGTACTAGAGACACTAAGGAAGCATAAATTATACGCCAAATTCAGCAAGTGTGAATTCTGGTTAAGAGAGGTAGCGTTTTTAGGACACATAATATCTGGAGATGGAGTCGCAGTAGATCCATCAAAGGTGGAGACTATTCTGGACTGGAAGAGGCCAGAAACATTCACGGAGATACGGAGCTTTCTTGGACTTATTACCGCAAATTCATTAAAGATTTTTCCAAAATCGTAGGACAACTCACAAGACTGACGCAGAAGCACGTCAAATTTGAGTGGAACGATAAGTGTGAGTTGAGCTTCCAGGAACTCAAGAGAAAACTCACTACCACACCTATGCTAACACTTCCCGAAGGGAGTGAAGGGTTTGTGTTATACAGCAATGCATCAAAGGAAGTATTAGGAGCTGTGTTGATGCAAAACGGCAAGGTTGTGGCTTATGCATCACGAAAGCTGAAAATCCACGAGATGAATTATCCGACCCATGACCTTGAACTAGCAGCAATAGTGTTTGCTTTGAAGAAATGGAGACATTACCTGTATGGATCTACATTCACCATCTTTACCGACCACAAGAGTCTCAAATATATGTTCTCTCAGAAGGAGTTGAATCTAAGATAGAGACGGTGGATAGAACTTCTTGAGGATTATAACCTCACCATTCAACATCATCCGGGCAAGGCCAATGTCATAGCAGACGCCTTAAGTAGGAAAGCGAGTGTGGCTAGACTCATGATAAGGGAATGGGATGCCCTAAGAGAAATAACCCAATGGAACCCAAGACAGTCTAAGACACACGTTGTGTGCGCTAATTTGTCAATGACACCGGACTTACTTAAGGAAATCCAAGAAGCACAGACACAAGACGGGAAATTGTGTAAACTTAAGGAAAGGGTCGCCCAAGGTGAGAAATCTGAGTTTAGCATGTCGGGAGATGGAACACTAAAATTCAAACACCGTATATATGTTCCCAATAATGATGAACTCAAGAAGAAAATTTTAGCAGAGGCTCGCTGCTCTCGTTATACAATTCATCCAGGTGGTAATAAGATGTATAAGGATCTAAAGAAACACTAATGGTGGGTAAATATGAAGAACCAAGTTGCAGAATTTGTGGCAAGGTGTTTAACCTGTCAAAGAGTGAAGGTTGAACACCAGAGACCATCAGGATTTCTACAACCACTCTAGATTCCCGAATGGAAATGGGAACTAATTACGATGGACTTCGTGACGGATCTACCAAAAACCATTGGAGGATTTAACACAATCTGGGTAGTCGTGGATAGACTTACAAAGTCGGCTCACTTCCTACCCGTAAGAAAGAATGATAGTCTGCAGAAGCTAGCAAGGACATATATCCGAGAAATCATTAGATTACATGGAGTACCTGTAAACATTGTGTCAGACCGTGACCCCAGATTTGTCTCCAGATTCTGGAAGAGCCTTCATCAAGAACTTGGGATGGCATTAAGTTTCAGTACTGCAGCACACCCTCAGACGGACGGACAGTCCGAGCGAATGATACAAGTCCTTGAGGATATGTCACGGGTGTGTGCACTATATTTTCAAAGGAGTTGCAGTCACCACCTACCCTTATATGAGTTTTCTTACAACAACAGCTATCAGGCAACTATCGGGATGGCTCTATATAAAGCATTATATGGAAGAAAGTGTCGATCACCAATACATTGGGAGATTGACGACCGATGGACACCAAGGACTAAGCAGAACCGAAACTCGATACCAAAAGTTGATCTAGTAGAAGATGCCATGGATAAGATTCGAATCATTCGGGATCGAATTCGCACTGCTCAGAGCCGACAGAAGAGTTATGCTTACCGAAGAAGGAAGGATTTGGAATTCAACACCGGAGACAAAGTATTCCTTCGTTTATCACCACGTAAGGGATTGATCAACCCAAAGAAGGGAGGGAAGCTTAGCCCTAGATATGTCAGACCTGTCACAATCCTAGAACGAATTGGGAAATTAGCATATCGTCTCGAGCTACCAACCGATCTTTCCGGAATGCACAACGTATTTCATGTCTCAAGATTGAAGAAATACCATCCAGATCCTGAACATGTCATCACGCATGACATACCACGAATCAGAAAAGATTTAACTTATATCGGGAAGCCGATTAGGATCATGGATCAACAAGTACGCAAACTAAGAGACAAGAAGATACCATTGGTCAAGATCGTCTGGACAAATCACAATAGAGAGGAAGACGCTACATGGGAAGCTGAAGAAGAAATGAAGAAATCATATCCCGAGTTGTTCGAGAAGGAATTTGGGGACCAAATTCTTCTAAGGAGGGGAGGATGTAGAACCCCCTAAAAATTCGATAGGTCATTACATGTACGGTTTATTATATCATGATGTATTTTAATAACATTTGTTATAATATAACATAATCTACATCTAGTTTCATTTTATTTTACTTGATTGTTTCGTAAATAATAAATTAATTGAAAGTTAAAGTAGAATATTGATTCACCTAATGGGCTATGTGCACCAACATTTACTAATATAAACTCACTAATGGACTCAAACCCAACTTAATAAAATTCTTAAGTCTTGAATTTATAGTTGAAGGCCCAACCCAACTATTTAACCTATTTACAATTAAACAAATACCCAATTAATTATATTAACATCCTACACTCTTAAAATACAAAAAAACACACACACACACACACACACATAAAATGGGCGGCCAATTGGAGAGTGGGAAGACATCTAGAGTCTTCATGTCCTCCTCATGCAAGACATAACCTCGTGTCTTATGCTCCCTTTCTCCATGACCACCTCTTTTAGAATACTTAAAATATACACCACTATCACCTTATTTCACATGCAAAGCAAAATCTGAAAATTAGAGAGAGAGTAATATAGGACCGATCCAAGGGAGAAGAAAGAGGAAGGGAAAAATTCAACAAGAGAATAGGTAATCTCATTTCTTATACTTCAATATATTAGTTATCATCCAAATCCTTCTAATCTAACTCAAATATCTAAACATGCAAACAACATATACACCATGGAATGCATGTTCCGGCCGAACCTAGTAGTGGTAAAGGGGAGGATCTTCTTCAACTTCCGAGACCTAGAACCGTTTACTTCCGGCAAGAAATCGAGGTGGGTAAAAATTGTTTATTTCTTTTCTCTTAATAAAAATTATTACAAGATATATATATATACGGTGCATGCAAGTATTATGACTTTGGTTAGCTATAATTGATTAAAATGACATTCATTACCATGCATGTATTGATTTTTGTAATTGTAGAACTTCAGTTTGTCATGTTTTGATTATATGTGTAAATTAATTCATTGGTGGAAACTTTGGTTGAATATGGAATATCTTGTAGGTCACAATTCGTCCAGGAATAAGTCTAGAGGGGGGGCGTGAATAGACTTATTGAAACTCTTAAGCTCTTTTTCTCAAAGAGTAAGTTTCTTCGGCTGATAGATAAACAAATGACTTGGAGTCGTTTATTGCTAATACGTGCGGAAGTCAGCTGATGACGAATACAAAACAACTAATGAAACACTTAATAATGAATGCAGCAGTTAAAGTATGATGCTATAAAATAGTAAAGTACGCAGGCAATTATAGTGGTCTCAGAGCTGGGGTAATCCTCTACTAATCCACTTTTCTCCAAACCAGTTGGAGATGAATTCACTATAATTTTCAACTAGTAATAAATATTACAGTGATTCAACCAAACTACAACAGCTTCCAACCAGTGGAAATCCGTGCCGTTGTAACACACTTGACTGCCTTGTACCTCTTGATCCTCGATCCTTGGATGCCTTTACAATCTTGAACTTCAACCAGTGAGGTACCCCGAACTCAGGATTAAAGACACGAGTTTTTGTATTCTCCAACTAAGAGCTTCTTCAAGTATGAACTTTTTGAGAACCACTCTTTTCACGATGCTATAGTTGCTTTAGATTGCTTGAATGCTTTGATTGCTTGAAAGTATGTTCGCACCATTTGTAATTGTTGTGTTTTTCTCAGCTTCAAATCTTCGGATATATATAGGTCACGATCTCTGAGCTTTTTCTTCATAGCCGTTGCAAATCTTTTCAACAAATCCGTCCATTGGAGAGGTAGACTTCATTGTTTTCTTTTTGAACGTTGCAAGGCTGGATTCCCATAATTTAATCCATCTTTCGACCGTTGTGAAGACTTTGCATGTGAGGCGCCGAATCTTTTGAATATAATACGTTTAAATTCTTCAAGGTGGGTCTGGATGAATTATTTTAATTCATATCCTTTGCGGGAATCTCTCCAATTTGTCTCTTCACGTTGCATGTGACTTTCCGTAATAATTGACTTTTCAACGCATGCTGACGTAGACTTGGAGTACTTGGCTGATCTTGAGTAGGCTGATGTACAGTTAACTTCTCTGCAGTCTGGACCTCTCTGATGTTCACTGTTTGGGTCTCGCCTGATCAGATGACTTGTCTGAGGTTTACTTGACTGCAGTCTGGTCAAACATCCTTGATGATTTTTGTTGACCAGATCTTCTCTGATATGACTCGTCTGTACCTCTCTGATGAACTCAACTGATCTTTAGTACTTAGCCGATTTTAGCCTAACTTATTTTGGCCTATAGAAGATACTCATTTGGTTTTTCCTTACATTTTTCCAAGTATCTTACTTAACATTATTGGCCTATGGAAGATACTCAGTTGGTTCTTCCTTACATTTTGCCAAGTAATAAGTATTTGAATTTATATGACATCATAAAAATCTAACAAGTATTCCTTACAAATTCCCCCTATTTTGATGATGGCAAAACTTTAAGGAAATATTCAAATAAACAAGTCTGCACTTGAGTGCAAGACACAAACTAAATTAGTCTAGTTTTGAGACAACTGGAAATTGTCATTCAAAAGACTGTTATAGAATTTTATGAATCGATTACACATACATGTCTTAAATTTACAAGAAAATTTTACGAGTACAGAAATAAATAAAAGTCATCTGCCTCTGCCTCTGCCTCTTCGGATAGGCTGCTTGGCAGGCCTGAAAGGTTTATCTCCGATTGGTCTTGTCTTGACAGGGGCAAGACCATACATCCTTTTTACAACAAGAGCTGCAAAATCTTGCTCTTCTTGTGATGAGAACTTATTCTCAACACACAGCTTCTTGATTTTTCTTTGGAGTGCAAGTTCATCCAAAGCATTTCCTTTCACCAAGGTGGGAGGTTCTTTGGCACTGAACAGCGGGATCATGGAATATGCATTGTGTGCCTCAGCATGTTTTACAAGAATAGCCCAGAGTTGTGGGTGAGCTTCTTCCATGAAGTTGATGAAGATCTGCTGTGGGGAGAGATTATCATCCTGGAGTATTTCCCAGATGTAGTAGTCTCTGATGAATTTTTTCTTTGCAGATCCCCACATGGGTAGAGCTTCATAAGGTACAAATTCTTCAACGTACCACAACTCCTTGCCTTCCCACTCTAGAGTAGGCTCAAATCCTCCTCTGGTCCTCCTCTTCTTGCCTGCAGGCTGATTATCAGCCTGTTCTTCTGGTTCTGCAGTTTCTCCCTTCCTTTTAGCTGAGGATGTCCCAGTAGTGATCAATTGGACATCCTGCCTCTTCTTAGTTCTAAGCTCCTCCCTTATTTCTCCTTGAATGCTACCTTCCCCCTGTATCCTATCTTCCCCCTTTTTGCTAGCATCAACCAATGTGGTCAGCTGCTGCTCCATTCTGTGCATCCAGTCAGACATGCCAAATGGCATTCTGTTGTTTGTAGGGGGAGGAGGTTGAGGGACTTCCCGCTGCATAAAAGTATCAATCTTCGCATTGGATGGATTAAAGATCAGGGGTGACCTGAGATGCAAGCAACTCTCCAATAGTATCCTTCACAATTTGCCTTATTAGCTCGGTCACCGCAGGTGAGATCTGCGATGGTGGAGAATGCTCGCCTGAGCCTTCCAAGAAAGATCCACTAGACTGCAGGCTCCTATCTATAGCTGGTACTCCATATGGGGTATTTTCAGGTGTCCCTAATCTGGAGTCCTCAGCCATCTCTGCGTCCAGGCTGGTATACCGGGCAGGCGCCCCAGCCTTGTCTGCAGCCTCTACTTCTGGCTCTTTCTCCGGCTCCTTTTCTTTCTCTTCTTCTTCCTTTTCTAATTCCTTCTCTTGTTCTTCCTCCTTTTCTCCTTCATCAACATCATCATTATCTTTATCATCTTTATCATTTTCTCCATCATTCTCATCATCTTTTTTATCATTCTCATCATCCTCCTTTCCTTCATCATCCTCCTGATCTACCTCTTCCCCTTCTTCTTCTTCTTCATCTACCAATTCCTCTGTTTTTTCAACTTCTTCCTCTGTTTCTTTTTCAACTAAAGTATTTTCTCCTCCTTCTCTTTCTTTCTGCTCCCCTTCTTCGTCATCTATAACAATGACCTCCTCTTCTTCTTCTCCATTCACTTCTTCAATTCTTATTTCTTTTTCTTCTTCCTCCTCATCTTCTTTCCCAAAAGATCCATCAAAGATACTGTACATTATAGAATTGATGAATTGGTCCAAGTTGGTTTTGAAATTTGACATGAAACAATTCTCCTGGAGGATCAAAACTGTGTCTGATACTTTGCAAAAGTGTATCAGTACATCCTCTGTGGCTTGGGGATATTCCCAACCACTGGTTTCAATATAGGTTTGAAGTTTCGCAAATGACAGTGATTTAAAAAACTTCCACTCTTCAAAAATATTAACAAAAGAGTGTTTGAGAGCTTGTGGTTTAACTAACTGTAATTGCTCTATGGACAGGTTGAAAAGATTGTTGTCCAGCAGGTTAAAGGTGTAGTTTGCTTCAGGGATTGAGATAATTAAACCTGTTTCTTCCTCTTCTGGAATGAATGCTGGAGTGAGGACAGGGACTATCTGAGTTTCAGTGCCGCCGAGCAGGTGGTCTTCAGTGGGTAGGCGACCTGGCTGTAGGACTGGTATAATGTTCTGGCTGCTTCTCCTAACTGAACTGCAGTCGCCTGGGCCTCTTGGGAGAGGGTTCAGGTGAGGAATGTATGAATGATGGCTTGCCAGGGGATGGTCCCCTTCTTTTGAATCGAACAGCAATCGGCGTGTTGTCTGACTCTGAGTCTGACTCGGCTGCAGTTGGGTTGTCGTCTGCAGGTTGGTCTGACTCGTCTGATGAAGGACATTTGTAGGGCGGTGAATCAGACAATTCTTTGAGCATCCGAGCTGCTCTTCTGTTGCCTCCCAACTTCCTCAACGTCTATTGGTCTAGGTGACCAAGTCTCTTGTTGATGTGGAAGGGGTCAGTATTACCCTTTACCACACCCATCTTTTCCAAGATCCAACTTAGCTGCGTTCCAAACGCCAGCTTGGATCTGAATTTCTTCTCATCAGCAAGCCATTCGGCTTTGTTGACCTCGCGAACAAATTGCCTAAAGATGTAGTCAGCCCAATCAATCGGGTCATCCTGAATCAGTGCTCCCAGCACCGTGAATTTCACCGACGATAGTTGGTCGTAACTGCCGGCCATACCCATAATAATTTTGTTGGTAATATCCAACATATACCGATACTCCTTTTTAATCTCGCTCCTTTTGGCAGTGAGTTTTAGCTTCGTTGGCTGGTCGATCGCCTTAATCTTTATCCAGGTGTCGGCTGTTGCCTGCTTGAGAGCCTCGACGGATATGCCACGGTTCTTCATACCAAAAATTTTACGAATCGTCTCCAGCAAGATGTCGACTTGTATTCCGCCGATAGTGCTCCTGATTCCTTCCTCAATCACATGGGCTTCGCGGTAGAAAGTGATGACATCCTCTTTGTACAAGTGTTTGGGGCTGATGTCCAGAAATGGGTAGATCGCATTCTTCTTCATCGAGTGGATAAGAAAGAGTATGTCGTTGTTATCCAGATTTGCTTCCAAAAGACCTTCGAAATCAACGACCAGAGAAAAGATGATCTGGTCTTTGACTGCCTTCATGTTAACGCCTTCAAAATAGGATTCCATTTCTGTAAATAAGAGATTTTCAGTGTATTTGGAATTCAAAAGATTTTTGCTCTGTAACTTTAGGGTTTGAAAGACTGGTAAGCGTAAAGGTAAAGTGAAGGGTTTTCCGTACTTATAAGGAAGATGAAACGACGTTGGGATTTATTATTTATTTTGAATCGGTGGTTCGCCTTTTGAGATTCTTTTTAAATTTCAAATTCTAGTCGGTGGTCCAAGTTTTGATTTTAAAATTGGACGGTTGGATTTTAATTGGTCACCGTGGAGGTCGATTTATCAAGTGATTGCCACGTGTATTTAAATACCACTTGCGAACCAAAAATTAATATAATATTATTATACATATAGCAGATAATAATAAAATATTCAGAAGTCGATTAAGTTTTAGAAAACTTAGCTGGTTGACTGTTGACTGTTGACTGCTCTCCATCAGGTGAGTTGACTCCTTGGACTTTTCGCGTGAGATTTTGATCAGCTAGGTTCCTTTGTCCGTCCTTCGTCCGTTTTTGCCTGCATCAGCTCGGATCTGATTCCTTTAATCAGCTGGGTCCGTCCTTCCTCTGATATGCTTCAGCTTGCTTTTTCTTCAGTACTAGATTCCCAATCTAGTAGACCAAGTTCTCTGCTCAGCTCCAAGAATCTTTCTTCTGGCAAAGGTATGGTAAAGATGTCAGCAATTTGATAGTTTGTGCTGACTCTTTCAACACTGACTCTCTTGTTAAGCACGTGGTCTCTGATGAAGTGGTGCTTAACATCAATGTGCTTGGTCCTCGAATGCAAAACCGGATTGTTGGTTATTGCAATAGCACTATTGTTGTCACACCATATAGGGACTTCATTGGCAATTATATTGTAGTCCCTTAGCTGCTGCCTGATCCACAAGATCTGGGCACAGCAACTACCTGCAGCAAGGTATTCTGACTATGTGGTAGAGATAGAGTTAGAAACCTGCTTCTTGCTAAACCAGGATATCAGTCTGGTTCCTAGGAATTGGCACGTTCCACTAGTGTTTTTCCTATTAATTTTGCATCCTGCGAAATCTGCATCTGAATATCCTGACAGCTCGAAATTATCATCCTTAGGATACCATAGTCCAACGTTGACCGTAGACTTAAGGTATTTAATTATCTTCTTTGCTGCATCTAGGTGCAACTGCTTAGGCTTAGATTGGAATCGCGCACAAACTCCTACGGCATAGGATATGTCTGGCCTGCTTGCAGTGAGGTATAGCAATGATCCAATGAGTCCTCTGTAGTGGGTTGAATCTACAGATATGCCTCCCTCATCTGCATCTAGGTGCGTACTTGTGCTCATAGAAATTCTTGCTGATTTGGTTGATTCCATTCCAAATCTCTTGATTAGATCTCTGGTATACTTAGCTTAGTTGATGAAAATTCCATTTTCCATCTACTTAACTTGTAATCAGAGAAAGAAGTTAAGCTTTCCCATCATACTCATCTCAAATTCTCCTTGCATGAGGTTTGAGAATTTCTCACACAGCTCTGGGTTGGTTGAGCCAAAAATGATGTCATCCACATATATCTGAACTATCAATATGTGGCCTTCGTGCTCCACTCTGAATAGGGTCTTGTCCACCTTTCCTTTGCAAAAACCATTCTTCTTAAGAAACACAGACAGTGTTTCATACCATGCTCTTGGTGCTTGCTTAAGTCCATAGAGATACTTCAACAGCTTGTAGACTTTGTCTCCTTTGACAAAACCTGGGTGTTGCTCTGCATAGACTTCTTCTTCTAGGATGCCATTTAGAAATGCACTGTTTACATCCATCTGATAGACTTCAAAATCTTTGAATGCAGCATATGCGAGGAATAGTCTGATGGCCTCTAATCTTGCAACAGGTGCATAGGTTTCATCAAAATCAATTCCTTCACACTGTGCATATCCTTTAGCCACAATTCTGGCTTTATTCCTAACAACAGCTCCATCTTCATCACTCTTGTTTTTGTACACCCATTTGGTGCCAATAACCTTCTTGTGATCTGGTCTGTCTGTTAGTTCCCAAACTTTGTTCCTTTCCATCTGCTCTAGTTCCTCTTGCATGGCATTGATCCATGAATAATCTTCCAAAGCTTATTCTGTTGTCTTGGGTTCTATTTGAGACATGAAGCAAGAGAACATAGCCATTCCTGCGGGTAGAGTAGACCGTCTTGTCTTAACTCCATCAGTCAGCTTTCCAATAATTTGATGGATTGGATGGTCTTTCAGCAACTTGGGGATATCGTATTCTTCTGGGTCTGTTCCCCTTGTTGAGTTGCTCTGGTGGATTTCTGCATCAGGTGGGATCTGGTCTCCTTGGTCTGCAGCTGGATCAGCTACCGTCTTGTCATCTGCAGGTTGGGTCTGATCTGCAGATGATTCTTTATTAGCTACAGCTGGGTCTTCATCAGCGGAAACTGGATCAGGTAAATTTGGTATTCCTATCTGATCTGCAGTTGGATCTTCAGCAGCTATAGTTGGGTCATCGGGCTGATCTGCAGGTGAGTCTACCATTCCTGTGTCATGTACAATGACTTCTTCGAGGGTTGCTGATTTGAGCTTATCTTCAATTAGCTCAACTTGCTTCCTGTACTCAACAGTAGATTCATCAAATACAACATGGGGTGTTTCCTCCACAACTAAGGTTCTTTTATTAAAAACTCTATATGCCTTGCTTCTTTGTGAATATCCCATGAAGAGACCATCATCAGTTTTAGCATCAAAGGCATTTAGTTGTGTTTTACTGTTGTTGTGGATGAAACACTTACAACCAAAAACATGAAAGTAAGCAACAGTAGGGGTTCTATTATTCCAAACCTCATAGGGAGTTTTGCCATGTCTCCCTACTATCATACACCTGTTCTGAGTATGGCAAGCTATGTTGACAGTTTCAGACCAGAACCTCTTGAGCAGGTCTGCTTCTGCAATCGTGGACCTGGAATGCTTCTTTCAGGGTTCTGTTTCTTCTTTCAGCAACGCCATTCTGCTGGGGGGTCCTGGCTGCAGAGAGCTCATGCTGGATCCCATTCTGATCGCTATAATAAGTGATCGCCTTGTTGAGAAATTCTCCTCCTCTATCTGATCTGATCTTGATGATGGAGAGGGATTTCTCATTCTGGATCCTTCTCAGCAGCTCAGGTAGCTTGGTCAAGGTTTCACTCTTCTTATACAAGAAGATAATCCAAGTGTACCTTGAATAATCATCTACTACAACAAGTGCATGCTTTCAGCCGCTTAGTGTCCTTGGCTTGATAGGACCAAATAGATCCATGTGGAGTAGATCTAAGATCCTTGTTGTGAGGGTTGTAGGCTGGACTGGCTTGAATGATGCTCTGGTCTGCTTCCCTTTCTGACATGCATCACAAAGAGATTCCTTCCTGAATGCTTCCTCTGGGAGTCCTCTGACCAGCTTCTGAGAACTAATTTTGTTGATGTCTTTGAAGTTCAGGTGACATAATCTTTTGTGCCACAGCCATACGTTCTCAGCTACTGTCTTAGATAGAAAACAGGAGTTAGGTGTTCCTGTGTTCCAATCTATCATGTAGACATCTCTCCTTCTGAATCCTTGTAGCTTCACCTCTCCAGATAGGATATCTATCACCATACATTTCCAAATGGTGAAGACTACTAGATTCTTCTCCTCGCAAAACTGGCTTATGCTCAGGAGATTATACTTGAGCCCTTTGACATAGTGAACTTTGGATATCACAATATTTCCTCGGTGCAGCTCTCCAAAGCCCTTTGTTTGTCCTCTAGAGCTATCTCGAAAGGTTACATCAGGACCTCTTTCTTTCGTGTATTTGGACAGCATCTTCTTGTTCCCGGTCATGCGCCTCGAGCATCCAAAATCTACAAACCATTCTTCACCTCCAAAGTTTGAATTTGTGGAGATGTGGTTGTAGTCCTTCCACCTTTTCTGCAATCAAACAAGCAGAGATTTAGGTACCCAAATCTGTGTGGGTCCTCTAGGGTTAGCTGGTTTCCTGGAGAATTGATTTCTCCTTGGATTGTGAAAATTGTTATTATTATTACCCTTATAAGTTGTGTAAGGTCGAGTTCTGTATCTCCTGTTGGGATTGTATACCGGATATTCCTCAAAAAAATGGTAGTGTTGGCCATTTCTAAACCTTAGTTGAGACCATTTATTAAATCTTTGAGGTCTCCACGCTTGTTCATTTTGGAAATTAGGATAACCTTGAGGTTTCCATCTGCCCCTCCCATTTTGAAATCTGTTTTTAGGGAGTTGTTGATAATAGTGGGCATGTTGTCTGCCGTCATCGCTGGGCCATTGCCTAGTCGCTTGTCTAGGTGGCTGCCTTGTGTACCCTGGCTGTAGCCTAGACTTGTGACTTGGCTATTGCCTATTTTTAAATATCGGTTTGTATGTAGGCTCAGCAGTCAAGACAATTGTTTCTCCCTTGACGAAAGTGGTTTTGGAACTAGAGGGAGTGTGAGGATCATATCCAAGGCCTGATCTGGAATACAGTGGCCTTTTATTAGTACACAGTTCGTCCAGAGTTGAAGACGCCTTCAGGGAGGTTATTTCCTGCGCCTGAGTCTTATTTGCCTGAGTCAGTTTAGTAAATTCGGCTTTGACATGAGCAAGTGCAGCTGATTTTTCTCTAAGTAAAATAGTTAGTCGATTTATCTCAGCTGTATTTACATCAGCCTGGTTTTTCAAGTGAGCTGCAGTTATTTCAACTCTATTCAGTTCTAGGCTGAGTTTTTCAAAATCATTTTTCAGCTGCCTATTCTCATCTTGTAGCTGAGTCTTCTCGGCTGATACAGATAGGTGTGCAGATTGAAGTGTCTTAAAATCTTTAAGTAGTTGATTTACAGATTCATGCAGATCCATATCTTGTGACATGGCTGAACTATTATTTGAACCAGAGGGTTTTGATGTTACCTCTTCATCAGCTAAGTTGGCCATCAGACAGTCATACTCTTCATCATCATCAGAAAAGAATCCACTGCTTGATTCTACATGCTTCTGATCTTCTCCGATGAGGGCCTTCCTTCTGTCTTCTTTTCTGCCCACCTCCTTCTTTCTCTCGTCCTTCTTAAGATCAGGACAGTCGATTTGACTGTGTCCTCTCTTATGACAGTTGTAGCACTCCACCTTCCAGCTTCCGGCTTTCTGGTTCCTTCTGGGATTCTCCTTATAATTTTTCTTGTATTTGGAGTAGTTTTTCCGGAAGTTGCTGAATCTTTGCATTATAAACGCCATCTCTTCCTCAAAATATAATGGATTTGGAGGCTTTATATCAGATAAGCTCTTGGCAGGGGACTCGGCTGCAAAGGATATTCCCTTCTCTGCAGGCTCGGTTGAGGATGAACTTGGAAGCTCAAACTCATAGGCCTTCAGATCAGAGAACAGCTCTTAGATCTTTATATTATTGAGGTCCTTGGATTCTCTCATGGCCACTGCCTTCATGCTCCATTCGGGATTGAGAGATCTTAGAACCTTCAACGCCATCTCCCTGTTGCCATAAGATTTGCCGAGGGAGTTGATCTCATTGATAATCTCAGTGAACCTTGTGTCCACTTGGTCTATAGATTCGCCATTATTCATTTTGAAGTTGTCAAATTTTTTAATAGCAATTGACAACTTGTTTTCTTTGATCAGCTCCGCTCCTTCACACATTAGGGCTAATGTGTCCCAGATTTCTTTGGCATTCTTGCAATTCTTGATCTTGACCATGGTGGATTTGTCAAGAGTTTGATACAGCACATCTCTGGCCCGATTATCAAGATTGGCCAGCTTTCTTTCTTTGGGAGTCAGCTCTGTCCTCTTCTTTGGGATCTTCTCTGGCTTCCCTGCTGCGATCTCCTCTGGAGTGTTGTCCTTCTCGAAGGTGAATGGACCGTCCTCTATGATGCACCACATGTCATCATGGATTGAAGATAAGTGTGCCTACATCCTTATCTTCCAAAGATCATACTCGTCAACTGAAAACACAGGTAGTCTAGAGTGCATGTGTTCCATTATAAAATGAGAGTAAAATATATCTCAGATAAAGATCTGGTTCGTGAAATAAATGAACCAACCTCTCCGATACCACTTGTAGGTCACAAGTCGTCCAGGAATAAGTCTAGAGGGGGGTGAATAGACTTATTGAAACTCTTAAGCTCTTTTTCTCAAAGAGTAAGTTTCTTCAGCTGATAGATAAACAAATAACTTGGAGTCGTTTGTTGTTAATACGTGCGGAAGTCAGCTGATGACGAATACAAAACAACTAATGAAACACTTAATAATGAATGCAGCGGTTAAAGTATGATGCTATAAAACAGTAAAGTACGCAGGCAATTATAGTGGTCTTAGAGGTGGGGTAATCCTCTACTAATCCACTTTTCTCCAAACCAGTTGGAGATGAATTCACTATAATTTTCAACCAGTGATAAATATTACAGTGATTCAACCAAACTACAACAGCTTCCAACTAGTGGAAATCCATGCCGTTGTAACACACTTGACTGCCTTGCACCTCTTGATCCTCGATCCTTGGATGCCTTTACAATCTCAAACTTCAACCAGTGAAGTACCCCGAACTCAGGATTAAAGACACGAGTTTTTGTCTTCTCCATATAAGAGCTTCTTCAAGTATGAACTTTTTGAGAACCGCTCTTTTCACGATGCTATAGTTGCTTTAGATTGCTTGAATGCTTTGATCGCTTGAAAGTATGTTCGCACCGTTTGTAATTGTTGTGTTTTTCTCACCTTCAAATCTTCGGATATATATAGGTCACGATCTTTGAGCTTTTTCTTCATAGCCGTTGCAAATCTTTTCAACAAATCCGTCCGTTGGAGAGGTAGACTTCATTGTTTTATTTTTGAACGTTGCAAGCCTGGATTCCCATAATTTAATCCATCTTTCGATCGTTGTGAAGACTTTGCATGTGAGGCGCCGAATCTTTTGAATATAATACGTTTAAATTCTTCAAGGTGGGTCTGGATGAATTATTTTAATTCATATCCTTTGCGGGAATCTCTCCAATTTGTCTCTTCACGTTGCATGTGACTTTCCGTAATAATTGACTTTTCAACGCATGCTGACGTGGACTTGGAGTACTTGGCTGATCTTGAGTAGGCTAATGTACAGTTAACTTCTCTGCAGTCTGGACCTCTCTGATGTTCACTGTTTGGGTCTCGCCTGATCAGATGACTTGTCTGAGGTTTACTTGACTGCAGTCTGGTCAAACATCCTTGATGATTTTTGTTGACCAGATCTTCTCTGATATGACTCGTCTGTACCTCTCTGATGAACTCAGCTGATCTTTAGTACTTAGCCGATTTTAGCCTAATTTATTTTGGCATATAGAAGATACTCATTTAGTTCTTCCTTACATTTTTCCAAGTATCTTACTTAACATTATTTGGCCTATGGAAGATACTCATTTGGTTCTTCCTTACATTTTGCCAAGTAATAAGTATTTGAATTTATATGACATCATCAAAATCTAACAAGTATTCCTAACATATCTGAACTTTGGTTATTAAAATTCCAAAAATATATGAATATATGCTGGACTATGGTAAGAGGATAGTTAGTCACCGGAAGATTTGA
The DNA here is from genome assembly GCA_033398695.1 of Orobanche coerulescens. Lineage (NCBI taxonomy): Eukaryota > Viridiplantae > Streptophyta > Magnoliopsida > Lamiales > Orobanchaceae > Orobanche > Orobanche coerulescens. The sequence goes on from CM065803.1 coordinate 146,901,169, forward strand.
TAATTCGAACCTAAATTCGAAGGATAACTAAAACAATTTAATTAAGATGAATTTTGGGGAAAAATTGCTAAATTTCATAATTCTAGACTTATATCCCAAAAGTAATTCTTAATATATCAAAAATAAGTTCTCTGTAAAATTTCACCTAAATCGGAATTTACTAAAATAGAAAATCGGGGCAAAAATATAAATTCCAAGAATTCGGGGCCAAAATTATAATTTACAGAAACATACTGTTTCGAAAATAAAATTTCCAGAAAGGTTGATCTCACTGGGCTCGTAATAACATAAGGAGCTTACCCCGAAAATTTGAGGTCAATCCGACAAGAAATGAAAAAATATATCAAGAATACTAAAATACCGATTAAGACAAAATGAAGGGGTGAAATTATAATTACTAAAATAATAGAAATTAAAACTGAACGTAGTCTAAAATTACAAGTCATAAGGTTCAAATCTCAACTGGATTCATAATTTTCGGAGTTTAAATGAATCCAAACGAATTAATCAAAATTATAAGACAAAACTAAATAAAAAAAATAATAATAATAGTACTTTAATTTCGAAAGGGCAGAATTATAATTTATGGAAGGAAAAACCTCCATGCAACTTCTGATCTTAGAACCTTATATTATAATGGACTTTTCGCCACAAAGTTCATAATTTTTAGACGTACAATCAAACCGTTCCGACTTAATCAAATTTATAATATTTTAGTAAAAATATTGATAGTACTTAAAATACGGAAGGGCATAATTGTAATTTATGAAAGGTAAAACTTTCATGTGACTGCTGACCTTCAATCCCCATATCATAACGGACTTTACGCAATAAAGTTCGTAATTTTCGGACGTATAATGAATCCGTACCGAGTTATCCAAATTCATACAATTATAGCAAAAATAATAATAATACTTAAAAGACGGAAGGGCAGAATTGTAATTTCCGATAGGTAAACTTTCATGCGACTTATGCCCTTCAATACTCATATCATAACGGACTTTTCGCAATAAAGTTCGTAATTTTCGGACGTATAATCAATCCGTACCGAACTATTCAAATTTATGAGTCTATTATAAGATTATGCTAAGACTCGCACAATAGCAATCTAATCATCAACCGGTTGAACTAATTCGTCTAGTTTATCCAAGTCCATTTACTATCAAATAATCATACTGATATCTTATAATATGCATAATCGTTGTTAATCACGACAATAATTGTTATTCAATAGAAATCGGGAGTAAGTGTTGTGCGGAGCTAAGTGTTACGACCTTCGGGCGGGAGCCACCGATAGAGTCCATATGAGTACCTCTAGAGTCCTTTTTTCTATTTATATGCATGAGGGGTGGTTAATTTAAGTCATGAATCGAGCAGCGTGGCTGTGGTTCTAGCCGAAGCTACCATCGTATCCTATTCCCTTGAAGCCGAAGGACGGAGTGATCCTAAGGTGATTGGGTCGTAGAATTCGGGTATAGTCACGATTATGATATGATCCGGGCATAGACCATTAGATCAAGTCTGCTGCCCAGTAATGAACTGCCATGCACAGTTAGCGCATGCTAAGATATGTATATTAACGTGCGCTATCGGGCATAAGTTAACGTACGCTACGTTTGGTACGTAACGTACGTTATGTCATTAGGTGAGTCAGTCGGCTGATCAGAGGGAACTGACAGTACTTAGTTAGTGTACGCTAGACTTCGTCGTTTACGTATGCTAACGAGCAGGCTTAACGCACGTTACGTAGAATACGTAGCGTACGCTAAGTAGCTCAGGCAGATTACATTTTAAGAGCTTTCGGCCGTAGATCGGATTGTTAGACATTCGTACGACATGAGATGAATTCTATATTATTTCTTTTGACCAAGGTCCGAGCCTTGCATAGGGGTTGATCGAGGGGCGGTGGCATGCGGACGTGTGACATTTGTTGAAGTATTTCATTCTTGCCATTTTCGAGGCAAGTATCATATGTTGAGTTGGTTTATGTTCGAACTTTGATCATGCATATAGTTTTGTTCATGTTGTTGAGTATGAGATTAATTTCTTTGATTTCTCTTGGTATTCGTTATTAATTGTTCGTATTGATGAACATATTGAAATGCATATATGTATGCATGATTGCATGGTTTATATTGTACATGATCCGAGGGGGGTCATGAGGATCTATGCTGAGGGCGCTGGATCGAATGTCTACTAAGTGTTGGTCCGACGGGATCATGATGAGGATCTATGATGAAGGAGCTGGATCGTTGGACGGGTTTTCCACCATGCGTTGGTCCGACGGGATCATCATGGGGATCTATAACGAGGGCGCTGGATCGTTGGATTACCCTGTATTGTGTTGATGGAATCATGAGGATTCGCATCGTTGGACTCCGATGACGGAAGTCCGTTTTGTATGTTTTATGATGCATTGATGAAATTTGATTGTGATACTTGTACTAGCATCGTTTTGCTAACCCCTTCGGGGGTGGACATTTGTTTGGATGTTCAGGTAGCCGAGGAGCAGGGAAGCAACTACAGTACCGACATGACGATGAAGTGGCTCAGTGATGTGGAGGATGTTTATTGTTATTGTGATTGTATTCTTTGTTCACTTTCAGTACTCGAGTACGCGTGTCTTATTAATAATTCGAGATGGTTGTATTAATGACTCATTTGATCTGTTTGAAAGCGGTTTTGTATTTGGAACTTTCATGGTACTATTGTAGTATATTTACATTCTTCTAATTAGCCTTGTAAATCCCTACTTAAAGGGTTTACGGCGCTGTAATTATTCTGAATATCTCGGGGTGTTACAGAATATGATATCGGAGCTAAGATTCATGGATATCTTGGCAGTCGGGTTAGTTGGGTCTGTTTATGTTATTTAATTATGGGTCGGTTGTAACATCACTGCTGAGCCAGCATCGTCGTGTGGACCGTGGTTGTAAGTCTCCTAATCTCAAATACTACCGTTTTATTTAATTCTTGTTTTGTGACTATTGACGGAATTTATTTTAGAAAAGTTTGCCCTGGATATTGAGTATTTGTGTTTACAGTATGTTGAGGGGAGGTCGTGGATGCGGACGTGGTCATGGATGCGGACGTGGAAATACGAGATAGGAGGATTCGGCGTCTACCCCAGAATTATCCGCTAGTCGAACTGATTCCCATTCTGGAGGACAGCAGGGATCAGCAAATAATGAGGTACGGGCATTACGAGTTTGGGGTTATGTCGTTCGGGCTAACCAACGCACTAGCAGTATTTATGCAGCTGATGAATAAGATATTTATTGAGCATGTCGATAACTGTGTAGTCGTTTTCATAGACGATATCCTAGTCTATTCTCATGATGGCGAGGAACACGCTCAGCATTTGTGACTTGTGTTGGACATTTTGAGAGCTCAGCGTCTTTATGCGAAGACTCGAAGTGTGAGTTTGGCTGAAGGAAGTTATGTTTCTCGGACATGTGGTTTCAGTTGAAGGGGTCCGTGTAGATCCCCAGAAAATCAAGACAGTGTTAGATTGGGCACCGCCTAAGAACGTGAAGGAGGTTCATAGCTTTTTGGGACTTGCTGGGTATTATAGACGGTTCGTCGAGGGATTCTCTAAACTTGCTCGACCATTTACTCAGTTACTCCATAAGTCCGAGAAGTTCGAATGGAATGACGAGAGGCAATAAAGTTTCGAGGAACTGAAAAGGCATTTGACTACGGCACCGGTGTTAGCCTTGCCTCAAGGGAATGGTAGGTTTTCGGTTTATAGTGATGCATCAGGCTAAGGACTCGGGTGCGTTCTCATACAGCACGAAAGGACTATAGCTTTTGTGTCACGGCAGTTGAAATTGAAACCATATGAAATGAATTACCCTACTCACGACCTCGAGTTGGTTTCAGTGGTGTTTGCAATGAAGATTTGGCGCCTCTATTTATATGGTTCTCCGTGCTGGATTTATACCGATCATAAGAGCTTGAAATACATTTTCAACCAGAAGGAACTGAATATGAGACAGCGTCGTTGGTTAGAGTTAATAAAGGACCACGACTTGGAGATCCTTTATCATCCTTGGAAAGCCAATCTTGTGGAAGACGCGTTGAGTCAGAAGCCGCTATCGCTTCAAATGTTTGAGGTTCTCACACCACAAGTAAAGATTCAACAGGAGTTTATTGAGCAGGGAATAAAAGTATGAATTCAGCAGGTGTAGGGTCACTTGTGTGCCATCGAGATTACTTCGTCTTTGGTTGATGACATCCAAGGGGAGCAGATGAATGACCCGATGATCAGTTAGCTGAAGACGGATGCATAAAAAGGGAAAGTCCCCGGCTTTATGGTTCATGAGTACGGAAGTTTGAGATTTCAAGAGAGACTCTGTGTTCCGAATGATTTAGACTTGAGGCAGAAAATACTTCGAGAAGCTCATGCTACTCCTTACTCTATCCATCCTGGGACGAGTAAGATGTATAAAGACCTTAAGAGGAATTTCTGGTGGAACAATATGAAAAAAGATGTCACTGAGTTCGTAGCACGGTGTTTGACATGCCAACAAGTCAAGATTGAGCATCACTGGGATGCCGAGAATGAAAACCGAAATGAATATGATTTGGGTGATTGTCGATCAACTAACCAAGTCATCATATTTTCTTGGTACTAAGGATACTTGGGGACCGTAGAGGTTAGCTCGGATATTCATAGCGGAGATAGTACGGCTACACGGTACACCTAAGACTATTGTATCTGATCGGGATGGTCATTTCGTATCGCATTTTGGCAGTCGGTCCATCAGGCTTTGGGTACCAAATTGAGGTTGAGTACATATTTTCATCCGCAGTCAGACGGTCAGGCAAAGCAGACGATTCAGATGCTGGAAGATATGTTGCGAGCGTGTGCCCTGGACTGGAGTAGTGATTGGGAGTTGCATCTGCCATTGATCGAGTTTACTTACAATAATAGTTGGCACGCATCGATCAAAATAGCACCTTAAGAAGCATTATATGGTAGACGGTGTAGGTCTCTATTCTATTGGGATGAGGCCTCAGAGCTAGTGGGATCGGATCCAGACATGTTGATGGAAACCAGAGAGAAGGTTTCTATCATTCGAGATAGACTGTTGACTGCTCAGAGTCTATAAAAATCTTATGCTGATATTCGTCGTCGACCCTTGGAGTTTGAAGTAGGAGATCATGTTTTACTCAAGGTATCGCCGACGAGATGGGTTTACCGTTTTGGGAAGAAGGAAAAGCTTAGCCCGAGATATCTTGGGCTGTTAGAGATTCTAGATAGAGTTGGTGAGCTGGCTTATCGGTTGGCATTACCTCTAGTCCTTAGTCACGTTCAGAGTGTATTTCACATTTCTCAGTTGAGAAAGTACGTTCCGGACCCGAGTCATATCATCAATTATGGGGTTATTGAAGTAGCGGAAGATGTCATATTTGAAGAAAGGCCGGTGAAGATCCTTGAGCATCATGAAAAGCAACTCCGAAATAAAACCATTCCGTTGGTTAAGGTTCAATGGTTGAGGCATGGAGTTGAGGAGGCGACTTGGAAAACTGAGGATAGCATGTGCGCTAAAAATCCGGAACTATTTACTTTTTAAGTTTCAGGACGAAACTTATTTCTAGAGGGGGAGAATGTAATATCCGTACTTTTTCTATTTTTGGTAGTTTCCATTTTGGTGTATTTTCTGCTTTTAGCGACTCGCTTGTAATCATTTTAACATTTTGAGAATATTTAATTCTGCGTATTTTGGCATCCGAGCATATATCGAGATTTTTTTACTCGATTTTGTGTTTAGTTATGTTTTTTCCGCTTGTGGGCTCGTTTGGTGCGTTTGTTATGCGAAACTATCATTTCGAGTTTTATGCAAGTTCGTTTAATGTTATTAGACATGTGGTGAGATTCGCCACAGTTGTTCGTTTCCGTATCGTGGTTTTCGATGGTTTCAGGTCATTTTGTAATTTCCTAAAAGTTTTGAGTAATTACTTTCATGGTCATATTCTGAACCTTCGGATAGTCGGAATCGTGCTTTCCCTTAGCGCTTAAGTTCGTCACTTCGAACTCTTTGTATTGGTGTATGCACTTTTTGTCGATCGCTACGTTTGGTTTTCGTATTGCATCTGCACAGCTGATAGACAATTGTGATTCTGACCTTGGGAACTCTTACGTACGTTAACTGGTCTTCCTAACGTACGTTATGTGATCTTCCTAATATACGTTAGTCCTATTTCATAGCGTACGTCATGTGATCTTCCCGATACATGCTTTCCATTAGACCAATCGTACTATTGTTGATAGTCGTTTTTACGAATCGTTTAGGTTTGAAGTTTCCGAGTTCCTTTAACGGTGGTCGTTTACCATTTCAAATCAATCTGTCATGTCTCAAAGGCAAATGTTCTTACGAACTTACTATCTTAAAGGTGCAAAGTGGTGTATTTGAGTGATTGAGTGTTTATGTTCACTCTGGAACGGTCCGACGGGGCCTCAGAGGGATCCATGCATGTTTGGGTCCACGAACTTTTGGGTTAACCACTCCGGGAGGGTTTATCAGAGCCTCGGAGGTATTCGCGCATGGTCTGGTCCGCGGTTAATCGGGAGGAACTGTATTTTTGTGATACATTGTAGATATTCGAAAATCATTGATGCATGTGCTTTGATATTGTAAGATGTAAGAATTCATTTGTGTTAGTTGTACTAGCTATTCCATGGCTAACCCCTTTTGGGGGGCAATACGTTTCATGTATTTCAGGTTGTGAAGAATGCGATCGGTAGAGTGCCTGGACAGTACGAGGATGAAGGCCAGACGTGATACTGTGATGTGGTCGTTGTGTTTATTTGTTTTGAGATTGGTCATTGGGATTTTGGTTTTTGTCACAAGATAGTACTCGAGTACTATATGAGAGTTGTTTGTTTGTTGTCAATTACATTAAATTGTTGTTTTATTGTGGTTTAAATGTTATCGTGGGAATTTCAACGGTTAATCCAATAAATGATGGATGATTTTGATGTGTTCTGTTATGGATGTCGTATAAATTTAGCCTTTTGAGTTCCAGATGGGACTCATGGCGCTGTGACATGCCCTGAATATCTTGGGGGTGTTACAAAATATGGTATCAAAGACTAGATTTATGGATACCTAGGTTGTTGGTCTTTTGGGTCTAGTCATGTTGTCGTACACAGTATCATCGCTGCCATCATCTTAGTACGACCGATACTCATAAGATCTCTTACCTTTTTATCATTTTTACTGTCTTGCCTTTCGATTCTGTAATGTGGGGAACCGGTCACCATGACGGTTATTTTCTGAACTGCACTTATGCCTTCCTCTTTTTCTATCCTTTAGAATGTCAGCCGGTAGAGGACGCGGATGCGGTCGCGGTCGCGATCGAGGACGTGGCGCAGCCGGTGGGGCGACCATGTCTCTCGGATCGAATGCTGGATTGAATACTCATACCTTGTCGAATTCAGTTCATCATAGTACCGACGGTCAGCAGGACGAGTCGGCCAGTTTGGGGGATTCCGCAGGAAATAATGCGGGTATTGGTGTGGCCACTATATTACAGCAAGTGGCTAACCAAATGGCACTCCTGACCCAAGCAATTCAGCTCAACAATCCACCTCCTGTGGTGAATGCTGGGGCAGAGAGATGGCAACAAGATGTGATTCGTATGCGCCCTCCTCAGTTCGTTGGTGCTATGGATCCAATCAGCTGGAAAGACTGGATCAACGAGATGAACAAAGTTTTTGGGGTAATAAATTGTCCGGAGGCACGGAAGGTGGTGATTGCGCAGTACTTTCTGATGAGGGACGCTGCTAGCTGGTGGCAGGTGGTTGCGCCTCAGGACCGTGAGGTTTCATGAGATGAGTTTAAAGAACTAATGGAGGTCAAGTATTACCTGTGGACTGTTAAGGAGGACAGAATCCGAGCCTTTTATGAGGCTAAACCCTAGGACATCCCAGTATCTCAGGCGATCATCGAATATAACCCACAACTTAACCATGTTAAGGGGCAAGTAAGAGGATAGGGAGATAAGATCCGACATTTTGATATGCGGATGAAGCCCAGAATTCGACATTACATGGATGGGTTCACTTGTACTACACTGAAGGAGTATCAGGGTAAAGCATTGGCCTATGATATGCCCTTCGCAGCTACGGAGACGGCTAGTGAGGGTAAGAAGCAGAAGACCCCAGGAAATTTTTCGGGTAGTAAGAACAACAACCAGTAGAAATATTAGTCGGCGAACTATCCATCTGGAAAGTCTCACCGTGCATCTGGAGGCAACCGAAATTTCAGAACTGGTCCTAGTGTATCCAGTCGGGGTGTGACATGCTTTAACTGTGGCCAGCAGGGCCGTATCAGTTGTGATTGTGACCTGCCTCCTCTGAAGTGCTATACTTGTGGCTAGACGGGCCACAAAGCTGTGTATTGTACCGAGAGAGGAATGACGCTTGGGGTTCAGGCATCTGTTCCTACGCCTGGAGAACCAAGTGTTAATCAGAAGCCATCAGCTAGTCAGCCATCTCAGGGATTCGGTCGGGGATGAGGACGGGGTCAGTCCGTTAGAGGGAGAGCCTCTAGTGCTGGTTTAGTTCAGCCACGTGTTTATGAGATGAGGAGAGCGGATGACCCAAAAGCTACTGCGGCTACAGGTACCGTTCATGTTCTCTCTCATCTAGTTAGAGTGCTTTCGATTCTGGTGCTTCTCATTCATTCATCTCTTTGGATTGTGTGCGTCGATTGAATACTGTATGTTTGTCTCCTTGTGAACCGTTTGTGGTTAAATTGCCTAGTGGGTATAGAATTGTGGGAAATATAGAGGTTAGAGACTGTCCAGTGATGATCGCAGATAGAGTGTGGCCTTCAAATTTAATCATTGTCGATATCATCGATGAGGATTTGATCCTCGGGGATGACTGGATTGATAGACACGGCACGGTAATGAATTATCGCACGAGGAGTATATCGATTTTGGCCGAGGATGGTACCGAGCATTCATTTGTGGGATACCGTAGAAATGGTCCGAAACTATTAATCAGTGCTATGAAGGCGGCGAAACTCATTAGGGATGGTTGTATGGGATACTAGTGTTATGCTTCGAGAGTAGAGAACGAGAAGGTTGAATTTTCTTCAATTCTAGTGGTAAAAGAGTTTCTAGATGTTTTTCCAGATGATTTGCTAGGACTACCACCGGAGCGGGAGATCGAGTTCACGGTTGATTTAGAACCGAGTGCATCCTCGATTTCTAAGGGGCCATACCGTATGGCACCTTCAGAAATGCAGGAACTGAAGAGTCAATTAGGGAAATTGTTAGAGAAGGGATATATCAGACCTAGCGCGTCGCCTTGGGGTGCGCCGGTCTTGTTTGTGAGAAAGAAAGATGGTTCACTATGTTTATGTATCGATTACTGGGAACTAAACAAAGTGACCATTAAAAATAAATATCATTTACCCTGTGTTGACGATTTTTTTGATCAGTTACAGGTAGCTACGGTGTTTTGGAAGATCGATTTGAGATCTAGGTACTACCAGCTTCGAGTGAGGGGGTCCGATATCCCTAAGATCGCTTTTTGTACGAGGTACGGGCACTACGAGTTTGTGGTTATGCCGTTCGGGCTAACAAACGCACTGGCAGTATTTATGTAGCTGATGAATAAGATATTTATCGAGCATGTCGATAAGTATGTGGTCGTTTTCATAGAAGATATCCTAGTCTATTCTCGTGATGATGAGGAACACGCTCAGCATTTGCGACTTGTGTTGGACATTTTGAGAGCTCAGCGTCTTTGTGTGATGTTCTCGAAGTGTGAGTTTTGGGTGAAGGAAGTTATGTTTCTCGGGCATGTGGTTTCAGTTGAAGGGGTCTGTGTAGATCCCCAGAAAATCAAGACAGTGTTAGATTGGGCACCGCATAAGAATGTGAAGGAGGTTCGTAGCTTTTTGGGACTTGCTGGGTATTATAAACGGTTCGTTGAGCGGTTCTCTAAACTTGCTCGACCGTTTACTCAATTACTCTAGAAGTTCAATAAGTTTGAATGAAATGACGAGAGGCAACAGAGTTTCGAGGAACTGAAAAGGCATTTGACTACGGCGCCGGTGTTAGCCTTGCCTCAAGGGAATGGTGGGTTTTCAGTTTATAGTGATGCATCAGGCTAAGGAATCGGGTGCGTTCTCATACAGCATGAAAAGGACTATAGCTTTTGCGTCACGGCAGTTGAAACCGTATGAAATGAATTACCCTACTCAGGAACTGGAGTTGGATGCAGTGGTGTTTGCACTGAAGATTTGACGCCACTATTTATACGGTTCTCCGTGCTGGATTTATACCGATCATAAGAGCTTGAAATACATTTTCAGCCAGAAGGAACTGAATATGAGACAACGTCGTTGGTTAGAGTTAATAAAGGACTACGACTTGGAGATCCTTTATCATCCTTGGAGAGCTAATGTTGTGGCGGACGCGTTGAGTCAGAAGCCGCCATCGCTTCAAATGCTTGAGGTTCTCACCACAAGTAAAGATTCGACAGGAGTTTATTGAGCAGGGAATCAAAGTATGGATTTAGCAGGTGCAGGGTCAGTTGTGTGCCCTCGAGATTACTTCGTCTTTGGTTGATGACATCAAAGGGGAGCAGATGAATGACCCGATGATCTGTTAGCTGAAGGCGGATGCATAAAAAGGGAAAGTCCCTGGCTTTATGCTTCATGAGGATGGCAGTTTGAGATTTCAAGGGAGACTCTGCGTTCCGAATGATTTAGACTTGAGGCTGAAAATACTTCGAGAAGCTCATGCTACTCCTTACTCTATCCATCTTGGGACGAGTAAGATGTATAAAGACCTTAAGAGGAATTTCCGGTTGAACAATATGAAGAAAGATGTCACTGAGTTCGTAGCACGGTGTTTGACGTGCCAACAAGTCAAGATTGAGCATCACTGGGATGCCGAGAATGAAAACCGAAATGAATATGATTTGGGTGATTGTCAATCAACTAACCAAGTCAGCATATTTTCTTGGTACTTAGGATACTTGGGGACCGGAGAGGTTGTCTCGGATATTCATAGCGGAGATAGTACGGCTACACAGTACACCTAAGACTATTGTATCTGATCGGGATGGTCGTTTCGTATCGCATTTTGGCAGTCGGTCCATCAGGCTTTGGTACCTAATTGAGGTTGAGTATATCTTTTCATCAGCAGCCAGATGGTCAGATGAAGCAGACGATTCAGATGCTAGAAGATATGTTGCGAGCGTGTGCCTTGGACTGGAGTAGTGATTGGGAGTTGCATCTGCCATTGATCGAGTTTACTTACAATAATAGATGGCACGCATCGATCAAAATATCACCTTACGAAGCATTATATGGTAGACGGTGTAGGTCTCCATTCTATTGGGATGAGGCCTCAGAGCTAGTGGGAGCGGATCCAGACATGTTGATGGAAACCAGAGAGAAGGTTTCTATCATTCGAGACAGACTATTGACTGCTCAGAGTCTATAAAAATCTTATGCTGATATTCGTCGTCGACCCTTGGAGTTTGAAGTAGGAGATCATGTTTTACTCAAGGTATCGCCGACGAGATGGGTTTACCATTTTGGGAAGAAGGGAAAGCTTAGCCCGAGATATATTAGGCTGTTAGAGATTCTAGATAGAGTCGGTGAGCTGGCTTATCGGTTGGCATTACCTCTAGTCCTTAGTCACGTTCAGAGTGTATTTCACATTTCTCAGTTGAGAAAGTACGTTCCGGACCCGAGTCATATCATCAATTATGGGGTTATTGAAGTAGCGGAAGATGTCACATTTGAAGAAAGGTCGGTGAAGATCCTTGAGCATCATGAAAAGCAACTCCGAAATAAAACCATTCCGTTGGTTACGGTTCAATGGTCGAGGCATGGAGTTGAGGAGGCGACTTGGGAAACCGAAGATAGCATGTGCGCTAAATATCCGGAACTATTTACTGTTTAAGTTTCGGGACAAAACTTATTTCTAGAGGGGGAGAATGTAATATCTGTACTTTTTCTATTTTTAGTAGTTTCCATTTTGGTGTATTTTCTGATTTTAGCGACTCGCTTGCAACTATTTTAACATTTTGAGAATATTTAATTCTGCGTATTTTGGCATCCGAGCATGTTTCGAGATTTTTTTACTCGATTTTGTGTTTAGTTATGATTTTTCCGCTTGTCGGCTCGTTTGGTGCGTTTGTTATGCGAAACTATCGTTTCGAGTTTTATGCAAGTTCGTTTAATGTTATTAGACATGTGGTGAGATTCGCCACAGTTGTTCGTTTCCGTATCGTGGTTTTCGATGGTTCGGGTCGTTTTGTAATTTCCTAAAAGTTTAGAGTAATTACTTTCATGGTCATATTCTGAACCTTCGGATAGTCGGAATCGTGTTTTCCGTTAGCGCTTAAGTTCGTCACTTCGAACCCTTTGTGTTGGTGTATGAACTTTTCGTCGATCGTTGCGTTTGGTTTTCGTATTGCTTCTACACAGCTGATGGACAACTGTGATTCTGACCTTGGGAACTCTTACATATGTTAACTGGTCTTCCTAACGTATGTTATGTGATCTTTCTAATGTACGTTAGTCCTCTTTCATAGCGTATGTTAGGGTCTTCAGGGAACCGGGCAGAGAGCTCTGCCATTCCCTTACATATGTAATGAAGGACACATTACGTACGTTAAGTACCTAATGTACGCTAGTGTTTCTTGGCTTACGTACGTTATCGGGCGCGGGTTTAAATACCCATATCTAACCAAAATTCGTCCATTTTCTCCCTTCTTTCTCTTCTCCGCGACTTGGACGATTCTTAGGCGATTTTGGGCAATATTTGGCTCTTCAATCATCTAGCTATCATCTTCCTTGAAGTTTTGGTACGGATTAACAACACCAATCCATATTCTCTGTCTGTGAATCGAGGTAATTTTCTGGAACCCTAGATTTTTCGGGATTTGGGGGTTTCTTCGTAAATTCTTCGATTTAGTCATAATTATGGTGTAATTGTGGTAGGTATTATTTATCTACTCCCGATACATGCTTTCCTACGAGATTATTGGTGTATACTTGGACTTGTTGAGAATCGAGAGGGTTTTGGTTGCGATCCATCCTCGTTGAATATATTGTTGTATTACATGTATCGTAGGCAGGGTTTTCAGGCATTTTTCCATTAGACCAATCGTACTATTGTTGATAGTTGTTTTTACGAATTGTTTAGGTTCGAAGTTTCCGAGTTCCTTTAACGGCGGTCATTTACCATTTCAAATCAATCTGTCATGTCTCAAAGGCAAGTGTTCTTACGAACTTACTTTCTTAAAGGTGCAAAGTGGTGTATTTGAGTGATTGAGTGTTTATGTTCACTCCAGGACGGTCCGACGGGGCCTTAGAAGGATCCATGCATGGTTGGGTCCACGAACTTTTGGGTTAACTACTCCAGGAGGGTCTATCAGGGTCTCGGAGGGATTCGCGCATGGTCGGGTCCGCGGTTAATCGGGAGGAACTGTATTTTTGTGATACATTGTAGATTTGTATTTCCGGAAATCATCATCTTACTTGTTTTCTAAAACCATTGATGCATGTGCTTTGATATTGTAAGATGTAAGAATTCGTTTGTGTTACTTATACTAGCTATTCCACGGCAAACCCCTTTTTGGGGGAAATACATTTCATGTATTTCAGGTGTGAAGAATGTGATCGGTAGAGTGCTGGGACAGTACGAGGATGAAGGTCAGGTGTGATACTTGTAACACCCCCAAAATCAAACCGGGAATATTACACGCCACAGACCCTCTCCGTGAGGATCCACCAGGCTAGACATCCAAACAACACAACTCATTACATACCGACATGATAAAGTACCAAATCAACATACTAACTTGGTCTTTCATCACAAACATACAAGTTAAAATGCACATTTCTATCCCGACTCATACCCATACAAGGGTAAAATACACTCACAAACCAAAAGTACGACAGACGAAAGACCATACACAAACTCCGACTGACTGCATCCAACACTGGCCTTCCTTCGCGCCGATCCTGTGTTTTGCTCCCAAACCTACATGTACCTGGATGCAAAAACAGACATCCACCCCCCGAATATTCGGGGGTTAGCAAAACTCCACTGTTTTGCTAGTACAAGTATAAAGCACAAATACGATCCATACATAACACATTCCGAGAATACAACAAAAGACTTCCCGAGATATTTTGATAATTAAAAATAGTTCAAGTCTTGAAAGTAAAACGAAACAAGTAAGCACTTTGCAAACACTTCCAAATATCGGGAGTTTTGAAAACATTTGTGATTGAAAAGTTCTTAATTCTACCAAAGCCACTTAGGGTCACCGCCCAAAAGTTCATTTTCCAAAAATGCAAATCCGATTAACAAAACACGGGGTTCACAACCCAATTCATTCCAATCACAAAATACAGGGTCCACGACCCAACCATTTCGATCACCAACACAGGGTCCACGACCCGTTCATTCACTTCAATTCACTTCTAAAAATACATTACACATAACACATTATTTTTATGCCATTTTAGCCAAACACCAAGGCTCGATATATAATGTCTTTCGACTCCGAGCAACAAGCATTGTGATACTCCGGACATATCACAATTAATTATCGTTACAAACATTCTGGCAATTCTCGCGACCCGGCCCGGCCCTCAAGCCACCAAGTCCCTGTGTGCCCCGTCGAGCAATCCCCAGGTGAGAATGCCCACTCAAAGTAACTCTCGCGACCCGATCCAGCCGCTAAGCCATTGGGTCCCCGTGTGACCCTGTCGAGTCAATCCCCGAGTGAGAGTCCCCGAGAAAAACCTTACAACTCACATCAATTCACATTTCCAAAACCGCAATCCTCAAGAGTCAATCACAATATATATAGTCGAGGTAGTTTGCTAAAATGGCCATATTATCCAACACATACTCACGACCCAAAATTAATACTGTCCACAAAGAAACACACCTATCTCAACAACAATGAACCACACAACCAATATCACACAACTCATATATCCACCGATAACCACATGAATCCACGCACAATTTATAACAAAAGGATTTAACCATAAATTACCGACGACATATTCACACATAATGACATCACCCAAAGGTAGGGAGATCCTATACTCAACACTAACACACATAGCCAAATAAGCACATTAAGTCCCAAACACAAGAGTTATCTTTTAAGAAAACCATGATGGTAAATATATCGATTCTTTAGAAAAATGGATGTAAACAATTCGTTTAGCACATATCGTCAATTTTCAACCATTATATTCACAAAACACGTAATGTATGGGCAAGATACTTGCCTCTATAGTCGATGCCGTACACTCTGATGAACATGGCTCAACCGGAAAACCTCGAACGCCCACAATTCTCCAGCGAAAACGGCGGTAACACAATCGATCGGGAAACGGCGAACGGAAGGGTTTCGACTCGAGTTCTTTGCAAGGAACCTGACCCCAACATCATACCATGAATAAATTGATGATCGAATGAGGAAGAATAATCGTACAACGCCCGAATCCCCTTTGTGACATTTTATCGAACACCTTCAATGCGTCGATTAGAAACTCAATAAAACGACGAATCCTCGGCAATCCAACCATGTAAAAATAAGGGATTCGATATAATACAACTTCATAATCATCAATCCATCACAAATATAAGTTATCACGGGTCAAACGGGCGAAATCAAGCAAAACCCCCAATTTCCCAAAAACTAAGGTTTTAGGAAAACTAACCTTGGTTCGCTGGATTGAAGGATGTTATGGAGCAATCAATAGATGATATGAGCTACCAAACTTCGTGGATTCATAATATAACAACATATCTTCGACTCCTCCAGGACTCCAGCCGCGGACAGGAAAGGAAGGAAATGAAAAACGGGTGAAAATATGACTGCTCGGTCATATTTATACTGGTGCAGCCTAGCGTGCGCTAGCATCCAGTATCGGCCCAGAAATCAGCTTTGTGCCGCGGCCAGGCCAGAAGGGGCCGCGGCCCGCGGTACAGCCCGCTCCAGCATCAAAAGGCACACAATGCAGTCTTAGCTATTTCGAGCATAACTGCTTCGTATGGACTCCGATTGACTCACTGTTTGAGCCATTGGAAAGATAACTTGATGATATGTAATATTGCAAAGATTCAGAATTTTTGGAGTTTCCAAGAATTAATGATGACTTTACAAAGTCGAACTCACACGTGAAAAAGTCGATTAAGGACACGGAACTCAACAAAACGACACCGAAACGAACTCGTATGACAAAAAGTGTACAATTAATCATTCATGGAATGACGAAACAGTCACAATAAAGTCGCTAAGATGGACTTTAGCCAAAAAAAGAAAATTACCGGAAATCGAAATTGCGGATATTACATACTACCCTTCTTAAAAGAAGTTTCGTCCCGAAATTTAAAACAAGTAGGGAGATGCAAAATCTCGCCAAGAAAACTCAACGAGATACACAAGAACTGAAAATTCGCGCCCAACGGCGATATGTTACTAGCAACACAAAGGCACATACGGCGTGAAAACACGCTCCACGACGACCAACGCAACGCTACCGGTAAGGATATAGTAAAATCAACAAGTGACAAACGTCATCAAATAGATAATAAAATCGAGTCAATCATCCGGACAATCACAAAACAGGAGGTGTTAATACAAGAAAACACGCACAGTCAAGAAAACAGAAAATAACCACAATTAATTCGGATTACGCCGAAATCCTCAAAAACCACACTAGGCATCTCCATGTCCTTTCGGAGCAGAGACGCAACCTCGATCCTCAAATATCTTAGCTACCGACTCGCAATGCATGGTTCGGTGACCCACTTGGCCACACTCGAAACAGTTGACTAACGACGAACGACAATTCTTCGCGGTACTAGATCAGGCAGCGACAGTCAGACAACCACAATCGAACAACAATGATCGAATAGAACGCTCGAATAATAACTCCAAAGTTCGCACTTCAACTCGAGACATTAAAAGAGTGGGTAAACTAAAAGATGTTACTTCCGAACAAGGTTCACAAGAATCGATCCGAACTTGGAAAGATCACAACGATATATACATCAATTTGGAACAATATCAGAACTCGCTCGAATGACGAAGGTGAGAAACAATACAAGGTCAGAAGCATTAACGAACACAATCGCCTCAATACGATCAAACGAAAAGGAAACGAGAAGAAAAAAAAATGTGGGTATTACATCAAATCACCTTTAAAAGAGGTTTCGTCCCCGAAACCTAAGCAACGAAAACGAAGTGCTTGAATATCAACCTTCCCGGCCATATCCTCTTGGTCCCACATCTAATCTCCATAACCAATTGTACCGCGGTCACGGTCGCGTCCGCTGTCCCTCGGCATACTAAGCGGATTCTCACTCAATACGATTGCACCACTTCACGAAAACAATATGCTAAAGTACCAACTTAGCATGACATATCACATAAGGTAACCAATAACAACTCGGAAAGAAAATCCACGAGGTATCCTTTTAAAGGAAATCTTTTGAAAATCCTTGGATTTGTATGCTATTCAAAATAAACTTTAAATGTACTTTTGGTACCTCGGGTTGTTTCATCAAAACTTGTGAACAACATACTTTAACCGTCTCATTTGAAATCATTTGCCAAAATAATAATTCTTTGAAACCAGCGTTATCAAAATCATCATGCCTCTACGCATCATCATCACCATTAACAACCAACAAGTTAACTATGCAAGATCATCAAACCATTCTTACATACTCTAACATTTCCAAATCCGAGTTTGAACTTTACATCGAGTGAGATTTTTCATCTTTCACTATATATTTTTGAAAAAGAAATCGTATTGGTTTTTGAAAAAAAAATTGTGTGAAAGATTTTTAAAAATCATGTACTCGAATTATTCAAAAATACAATAGTACGTTAAAAGTCACTTCCGAAAATTCTCCCAACACTACACAAGAATCAACGACGGTAACATTTTACAAAATGTTCAAGGTACTTTAAAACAACTCTTTCAATACCGTCGAGGTTTTATTTGAGAATCCTAGGCCGGCTCGCAAATTTCAAACAATTTCCAAAGTTCATACGAAGCCGTCGAATTAATCGAAACATCAAATTAGTTTCAAAAATTGATTTCCGCAACTTGCACAAACTTATAAAAGTTTCAGGAAAACATTTTCGAACACACACACACACACAACAGACATAATTTATCAACTCACCGAACAAAATCAATTATCACTTAGCACGAATGAAAGGTCACAACACACGTTCACACAACAAGGTTGTCATCACTAGAACATAGAATACAGTTACGGGCGATCGACTTTCAAGGTTGGGCCTAATAGTTAAAAGAAATGCGGTTCTCTAGCCTTTGTCCCGGCTAACTAACGCGCGCTACAACAATTATTTAGCGTGCGCTATCCATGCCGCATTAGCGCGCGCTAGCCTCGCACTCAGCGTGCGGTAGCTGCCCCAACCCAGCAACATGATCGCGAACATATATACGACATTACTAGAATCGATGGTCACAAATAATCAACAACACGTTCGAGTCTCAAAGCCATCGATTTAACACTTCATGAGCAACCATCAAAAGACAATTGTTATTCAAAAACCGAAATCTCACCTCTTATTAAAGAGAGCTATCTCAATGTACACAAATCGAACGACTCAGCATTCACATCATAGTTTTAATTTAAAACTGGCAACACTGCACGAACAACAAGAACATCATCACATATTTCTCAACTAACAACCATAAAACCGATAAGTTGAAAATGAGAGTCATGTCTTGTCTACATTTTGTAGACTTCACTTGGGTTCAAAAATCGTGTTTTGAAAACTTATAATACAAGATGAAAATAAAATATCGGTAGTTTAAATTCTTAAAAAAAAAATTGACCTTGAGGTCATCATACGAAAATCAAACTTTTTCCTCCCTTTGGAGGATGTTTTAAAACAAAATATACGTGTCTCCCCAAAAACATGTAAAGTTTTAAAATATCACATTGGTGAATTTTTCTTTGCGTAACCACACCAAGGCCATTACTCTTGTAAAAACGACTTATATCAGGATATGTGTATAAATACATATACGTTGGCACCACCTTCATTCTAGCATCATACGAGGATCAAACAACATAGGCCACATAATCACAAATCACCTTTAAACTCCACGTCATAACACAAAATCATACAAGCTCGTATATCACAAGGCACAATATAGTAGGGAGACTTACATCCACAGGTCGCACGAAGATGATGGCTGCACCTCGATACTAATCACGGCCGACATCACAGACGACGCGTCGCGACACGACTTAGACAGACACAATCTGACAGAATAAGACACGACAATACCCGACTGGACCCGGCAGCCTAGGTTTCCGCAACTTAAGCTCCAATACCATAAATGTAACACCCCCAAAATCAAACCGGGAATATTACACACCGCAGACCCTCTCCGTGAGGATCCACCAGGCTAGACATCCAAACAACACAACTCATTACATACCGACATGATAGACATCCACTGATATATCTTTGCTCTTCCACAGGACCCAAATCCCACAGGGAGGGAAGGCAACAAAGAAGAGGGAAGGGGCTTCCTGTTGATGTCAAACTCTTCCTCGAGAGCAGCCTCTAACCTAAATGAGTTCAGTTGCCTGGGGACCACTGGTACATGCGGAACAAGCCTGGGAATTGGAAAGCAAACTAGCCAGGGAGCGGCGAGGCCATTGACAATAGTGACCAAATCAACATACGAACTTGGTCTTTCATCACAAACATACAAGTCAAAATGCACATTTCTATCCCGACTCATACACATACAAGGGTAAAATACACTCACAAACCAAAAGTACGACAAAAGAAATACCATACACAAACTCCGACTGACTGCATCCAACACTGGCCTTCGTGTGATTAGTATCATTCGTCTTCCATCATCCTTCGCGCCGATCCTGTGTTTTGCTCCCAAACCTGCATGTATCTGGATGCAAAAACAGACATTCGCCCCCCGAATACTCGGGGGTTAGCAAAACTCCACTGTTTTGCTAGTACAAGTATAAAGTGCAAATACGAGCCATACATAACACATTCCGAGAATACAACAAAAGACTTCCCGAGATATTTTGATAATTAAAAATAGTTCAAGTCTTGAAAGTAAAACGAAACAAGTAAGCACTTTGCAAACACTTCCAAATCTCGGGAGTTTTGAAAACATTTGTGATTGAAAAGTTCTTAATTCTACCAAAGCCACTTAGGGTCACCGCCCCAAAGTTCATTTTCCAAAAATGCAAATCCGATTAACAAAACACGGGGTTCACAACCCAATTCATTCCAGTCATAAAACACAGGGTCCACGACCCAACCATTTCGATCACCAACACAGGGTCCACGACCCGTTCATTCACTTCAATTCACTTCCAAAAATACATTACACATAACACATTATTTTTATGCCATTTTAGCCAAACACCAAGGCTCGATATATAATATCTCTCGACTCTGAGCAACAAGCATTGTGATACTCCGGACATATCACAATTAATTATCGTTACAAACATTCTGGCAATTCTCGCGACCCGGTCCGGCCCTCAAGCCACCAAGTCCCTGTGTGCCCCGTCGAGCAATCCCCAGGTGAGAATGCCCACTCGAAGTAACTCTCGCGACCCGATCCAGCCGCTAAGCCACCAGGTCCCCGTGTGACCCCGTCGAGTCAATCCCCGAGTGAGAGTACCCGAGAAAAACCTTACAACTCTCATCAATTCACATTTCCAAAACCGCAATCCTCAAGAGTCAATCACAATATATATAGTCGAGGTATTTTGCTAAAATGGCCATATTATCCAACACATACTCACGACCCAAAATTAATACTGTCCACAAAGAAACACACCTATCTCAATAACAATGAACGACACAACCAATATCACACAACTCATATACCCACCGATAACCACATGAATCCACGCACAATTTATAACAAAAGGATTTAACCACAAATTACCGACGACATATTCACACATAATGACATCACCCGAAGGTAGGGAGATCCTATACTCAACACTAACATACATAGCCAAATAAGCACATTAAGTCCCGAACACAAGAGTTATCTTTTAAGAAAACCATGATGGTAAATATACCGATTCTTTAGAAAAATGGTTGTAAATAATTCGTTTAGCACATATCGTCAATTTTCAACCATTATATTTACAAAACACATAATGTATGGGCAAGATACTTGCCTCGACAGTCGATGCCGGACACTCCGATGAACATGGCTCAACCGGAAAACCTCAAACGCCCACAATTCTCCGGCGAAAACGGCGGTAACACAATCGATCGGGAAACGGCGAACGGAAGGGTTCCGACTCGAGTTCTTTGCAAGGAACCTGACCCCAACATCATACCATGAATAAATTGATGATCAAACGAGGAAGAATAATCATAGAACGCCCGAATCCCCTTTGTGACATTTTATCGAACACCTTCAATGCGTCGATTAGAAACTCAATAAAACGACGAATACTCGGCAATCCAACCATGGAAAAACAAGGGATTCGATATAATACAACTTCATAATCATAAATACATCACAAATAGAAGTTATCACGGGTCAAACGGGTGAAATCAAGCAAAAGCCCCAATTTCCCAAAAACTAAGGTTTTAGGAAAACTAACCTTGATTCGCTGGATTGAAGGATGTTATGGAGCGATCAATAGATGATATGAGCTCCCAAACTTCGTGGATTCATAGTATAACAACATATCTTCGACTCCTCCAGGACTCCAGCCGCGGACAGGAAAGGAAGGAAATGAAAAACGGGTGAAAATATGACTGCTCGGTCATATTTATACTGGTGCAGCCTAGCGTGCACTAGGCTGCCGAGCTAGCGTGCGCTAACGGCCAGTATCGGCCCAGAAATCAGCTTTGTGCCACGGCCCGGCCAGAAGGGGCCGCGGCCCGCGGTACAACCCGCTCCAGCATCAAAAGGCACACAATGCAGTTTCGAGCATAACTCCTTCGTTCGGACTTGGATTAACTCACCGTTTGAGCCATTGGAAATATAACTTGATGATATATAATATTGCAAAGATTCAGAATTTTGGAGTTTCCAAGAATTAATGGTGACTTTACAAAGTCGAACTCACACGTGAAAAAGGCGATTAAGGACACGGAACTCAACAAAACGACACTGAAACGAACTCGTATCACAAAAAGTGCAGAATTAATCATTTTTGGAATGACGAAACGGTCACAATAAAGTCGCTAAGATGGACTTTAACCAAAAAAGAAAATTACCAGAAATCGAAATTGCGGATATTACATACTACCCTCCTTAAAAGAAGTTTCGTCCCGAAACTTAAAACAAGTAGGGAGATGCAAAATCCCGCCAAGAAAACTCAACGAGATACACAAGAACTGAAAATTCGCGCCCAACGGCGATATGTTACTAGCAACACAAAGGCACATACGGCGTGAAAACACGCTCCACGACGACCAACGCAACGCCACCGGTAAGGACATAGTAAAATCAACAAGTGACAAACGTCATCAAATAGATAATAAAATCGAGTCAATCATCCGGACAATCACAAAACAGGAGGTGCTAATACAAGAAAACATGCACAGTCAAGAAAACAGAAAATAACCACAATTAATTCGGATTACGCCGAAATCCTCAAAAACCACACTAGGCATCTCCATGTCCTTTCGGAGCAGAGACGCAACCTCGATCCTCAAATCTCTTAGCTACCGACTCGCAATGCATGGTTCGGTGACCCACTTAGCCACACTCGAAACAGTTGACTAACGACGAACGACAATTCTTCGTGGTACTAGATCAGGCAGCGACAGTCAGACAACCACAATCGAACAACAATGATCGAATAGAACGGTCGAATAATAACTCCGAAGTTCGCACTTCAACTCGAGACATTAAAAGAGCGGGTAAACTAAAAGATGTTACTTCCGAACAAGGTTCACAAGAATCGATCCGAACTTAGAAAGATCACAACGATATACACATCAATTTGGAACAATATCAGAACTCGCTCGAATGACGAAGGTGAGAAACAATACAAGGTCAGAAGCATTAACGAACACAATTGCCTCAATACGATCGAACGAAAAGGAAATGAGAAGAAAAAAAATATGGGTATTACAATACTGGGATGTGGTCATTGTATTTATTTGTTTTGAGATTGGTCATTGGGATTTTGGTTTTTGTCACAAATTGTTAGATAGTACTCGAGTACTATAGGAGAGTTGTTTTTCTGTTGTCAGTTACATTAAATTGTTGTTTTGCTGTGGTTTAAATCTTGTCATGGAAATTTCATCAGTTAATCCGATAAATGATGGATGATTTTGATGTGTTCTATTATCGATGTCGTATAAATTTAACCTTGTGGAGTTCCAGATGGGATTCTCGGCACTGTGACATGCCCTGAATATCTTGGGGGTGTTACAGCGGGGGTGTGTGGTGAAGGTTGAAGTGCCTCTACCTAAACAAGTTAAAATTGGTCCTAAAACAGCCGATTGTATCTTTATTCGGTATGCACTAAACAGTAGCGCTTATCAGTTTGTTATCCACAAGTCAGAAGTACCTGATATGACTGTGGGAATAACAATTGAGTCAATGAATGATATATTCTTTGAAAACATATATCCTTGCAATGACAATGATAAAGTTGAAAATAATTCCAGCAATAGAGTTGAAGATGAAGCAACAAGTTCAAAATTTGCGGATGTAGATCCAAAGTCACGTAAGCGATCGAGATATTATCTGGAAGATGTAGAACTAAGACTTGGTAGTAGGGTTAGGATACCAAAGACATTTGGACCTGACTACATAGCATTCATGTTGGATGAAGAACCAACATCGATCAAAGTAGCTTATGCTAGACCAGATGGGTTGCTCTGGAAAGAAGTTGTTCAGAGTGAAATTGACTCAATTTTGCAAAACCAAACTTGGGTATTGGCTGATTTACCTAAAGGTTTAAGCCCTTAGGATGTAAATGGATCCTTAAAAGGAAGTACAAGGCAGATGGGTCAACTGATAAGTATAAAGCTCGTTTAGTAGTCAAATGTTTCAAGCAGAAGGAAGGGCACGATTTTTCCGATACCTGTTCACCTGTAACGAGGATTACGTCTACTCCAGTGCTTCTCGCAATTGCTGCTTTGCACAATCTTGAGATTCATCAAATGAATGATAAGACTACTTTTCTGAATGGTGATCTGGATGAAGAGATCTATATGGAACAACCTGAAGGTTTTGTAGTACCTGGACAAGTGAAAAAGTTCTCCAAACTGGTTAAGTCTCTATATGGATAAAAACAAGCTCCATTACGGTGGTACTTGAAATTTGATAATGTAATATTATCAAATGGTTTTAAAATAAACGAGTATGATAAATGTGTTTATATTAAGAACACTAATAACGTCTATGTTATTGTGTCTTTATATAGATGACATGTTAATCATGGATAGCAGTACACAAGTGATTAATGACACTAAGAATATGTTAAAAAGAAATTTTGACATGAAAGACATGTTGGAAAGTAAAACGCAGCGGAAGCGAAGTTTGGGAAAATATGATTATAGCGTTTTACGCATCTACGAGCATTAGATCTATTTAGGCATGCTAATTAATTAATTACTAAGACTAACAAGCAATTTAAATATTATTTATTATTTATTAATTAAATATGTTGATTAATTAAAATATCCTAATCTAGATCCAAGATCATAGGATATTACCTTTTTAAGCGGTTGGTTATTTCCTTCTTGATCGCCTTGTATTTCTACCTTCAGATCTTCTAGAGTATGATCCGCCTTGAACCGGACGTTGTGTGGGCAACGAGCTACCGGAACTTGCTTGGACACCTTATGGGATCGGCCGAAACAACTTTGATATGTGATCACTATATTTTTCTTTGCTCTCTAGTATTTTATGAACACTCTTAGCAAATTAATTGTGTTATCTAAATTGTAGAATCAAAGACACAAGTCTAGATCTACAATTAAACACAAGAGGAAAAAATTGATCACACAATCTCACCAAGCATAAGTAAAATCGGCCAACCTCCCATGAGTCCTATTTATAGGCTCTTGGACTACTACTAGGGATCTAAAGGAGGATTATGGAAGGACTCCCAATTAATTCACCTTACCTTATTAGGACTCTTCCTAATATATGATGAATCAATTAATATCAACTTAGTCCACTAAAAAGTTGATATTGCACTTCCTACCAAAATCCCAAATTACGAAATTGGGCTCCTTATTAAATATATTATTTTCCGTGTTTAAGATATCGAATGTCCATTAATTAATTATAAGCTACTGACAGCTTTAATTAATTAATATCTTATCCAAGAGTAGTACCACTCGAACCTTATTATTATATCGGAATTAAATCCACTGCAGGGTTTAATATAATAATCATTATCGAGCTCCTCAAGGGGACATCATCAACCCGCACGAGTCGGGACACGATTTCTAGTAATAATAATAATTGTAGTATAAACAATATTATTGCCCAAGATACGAGGCTTATTGAGTCGATCATTTTGACTCTCACCTATGGTAAATCAAAGCAATAATTATTATAAATACACAATTAAATATTATATACTTAGAATTAAGAAATAATAATTATCCGAGATTTACGTTCTTCTTACAGTCGATCTGAGAAGACACTATCTCACCTCGATCTGTTCAACGTATGCAAATACGCTAATGTATGCTAATAGTCAAGACCAACTATTCTCAAGCATACACTACAACCCTTTATATAATTTGTCTAATAATTATATAGGTTGTGAACTATTATATTATTTTATAAGGCACCGATAATGTGATCTTCCGTGTGACACCAACACACCACATTATCTACAATATAAAATAATTTAGACATTTCATTTGCATAATCATAACGTGAATTAATATGCAAAACATGTGATTAAATATAATTAATATCCTCATAGGTAGTAATAGGGAAATTAGGTAATACAAGCATAAAGTATGCTTTGCAGTATACAATCCTAACAATCTCCCACTTATACTCAAAGCATGCTTTTAAGTATACTACTCTATTACATAGTCTCTCATTTCTCCCACTTATACTCAAAGCAATGCTGCCATACACCGTAATCCCATTCCTTCCACATGCCTTTAAAAAACTTTTGAAGGTAGGCCTTTTGTGAAAGGGTCAGCAAGATTATCTTCCGATGCAACTCTGGCTACAACTACGTCTCCTTCCTTTACGAAGTGTCGTATGATGTGGTACTTGCGGTTGATATGTTTACTTGCCTGATGGGCTCGTGGTTCCCCGAATTTGCGATCGCACCAAGATATCACAATAGAGTGTAATACCCTGGCAAATCGGGAATCACATCTAAGTCCCGCAGAAGTACTTGAGCCACACCGCCTCCTTGTCGCCTCGAGGCCGCCACGTACTCGGCTTCCATGGTAGAGTCCGAGATGCATTTCGCTTCACACTCCTCCAACTAATGGCTCCACCTCCTGTGCTAAACACATAACCCGAAGTAGACTTGGACTTTTCTTTGTCCGATGAAAATCGAGTCGTTGTAACCCACCGAAACAGTCGTCTGATTGATATACAAGCATGTACTCCCTAGTCCTTCTCGTACTTGAGTATGTGCTTGACAAAGAATCCAGTTGTCCTCGTCACGGGTTCGACCGATATCTAGCAGCCATGCCCACGGCATGACAGATATCTGGTCTAGTGCAAAGCATAGCATACATGAGACTTCCCACAGCGGATGCATAAGGAACCATCTTCATGTCATCTATCTCCTTTTGTGTCTTAGGACACATGTTCTTAGATAGTTGAATTCCATGTTTGTAAGGTAGAAAACCTTTCTTGGAATTCTCCATGCTAAACCGTCAAAGATCAGACGATATAGGATGCCTGGGATAAGCACAACATCCTCTTCTTCCGATCACGAAAGATCCTGATTCCAAGGATGTGTCCTGCTTCTCCTAGATCCTTCATATCGAACTGCTCAGATAGCCATACCCGTACGTCCGACAACTCCTTCACGTTGTTTCCAATCAGAAGGATATCGTCTACATACAGTACAAGAAACACCAACACGTTTCCATCGCATTTCTTATAGACACAACTCTCACTCGGACATTGGACGAATCCATATGATCGCATTTACTTCGTCAAAACGAGTGTTCCAAGATCTAGATGCTTGCTTAAGTCCATAAATGGATTTCTTAAGTTTGCACACCAAGTGCTCTTCTCCTTTAGCAATGAATCCCTCTGCTTGGCGCATATAGATTTCCTTGTCTAGACTTCCATTCAAGAATGCAGTCTTGACATCCATCTGCAAAATCTCCAGATCCAAATGCGCAGCTATAGCTAAAAGAACTGGATTGACTTAAGCATGGCTACCGCGAAAAGGTTTCATCATAATCGATACCCTCTTCCGAGTGTAACCTTTGCAACAAGCCTCGCTTTGAAGGTTTCAACCTTCCCGCCACGTCCCTTCTTTCGCTTGTAGACCCATTTACTCCCAATGGCTTGTACACCATCGTAGCTCTACTAGCTCCCACACTTGATTGGAATCCATAGATCCCATTTCGATTCCATTGCTTCTTTCCGTGAGTCAAGATCTTTATCTTGGATTGCCTCCTTATAGGTCCAGGGAACCGATTCATCTTCGTCAGTATTGAGTCCTAAGACTTTCCCACGCCTATGAATCGCTCGGCCGACGAACAACCCTCCCACTACGACGAGGCAAATCCCGAGTTGGTGTAAAAGTTTGAGAATCGATACGTGGTGCGGTGTTAGTTGGCGCTTGACGATTGGTATAGTCGGAATCTCGCCTCGGCTCTTCCGCACTATTTCGCTCATGGGCTTGTGACTAATCATATAATCCTCTTCCAAATCGGGCATTGGTGCTAACAATGACCTTCCGATCTCGGGACTATAGAACAAGCCACCCTTCGTTCCCTTAGGGTATCCCACAAACACTCGTTTCATGCGAGATGCCAACTTATCAGCTTCCTTATTCAGCACATGTGCCGAGTACCCCAAATCCGAACATGTCCTAGACTGGCTTACGCCCACTCCACGCTTCGTGGATGTTTTGGAACCGATTTCAAGGCACCAGTTTAGAATGTACGCACTGCTTTCTAAGGCGTATCCCCAAAACGAAATAGGTAAATCAATAACTCATCATTGATCTAACCATTTCCAAAAGAGTCATATTCCTTCTTTCAAGAACACCATTTTGTTGTGGAGTTCCCAGCGGTGAGTGGGACGAAATCCCTCATTTGCCAAGAAATCCAAAACTCTCCACTAAGGTATTCGCCACCACGATCGATCGTAGTGACTTGATACTCTTCCCATGACGCTTCTCTGTTTCAGCCTTGAAGTCTCCGAACTTGTCAAAAGCTTCGGACTTACGTCGCATCAAAAGATGTATCCATATCTCGAATAATCATATATGAACGTGATGAAATATTCGAAACCTCCTAGCCTCGGATATTCATCGACCACATACATCCGTATGAATCAATTCTAACACATCCCGAGCACGGTTTCCTTGGTTTTAAAAACCCTTTTGGTCATCTTACCTTCCGCATGGATTCACAAATTGGAAATGACTCAACTTGGAGATCATCCAATGGGCCATCATCTACCAATCTTTGAATCCTTCTAAGGTTTACATGTCCTAACCGTAAATGCCACAGATATGTTTGGTTTATGCTTGAAGGTTCTTTTCTCTTTTTAGGTTTAGACAAAGAGTTAAGTGATTTATGCATAGGAGTTTGTGCAGTATTAACAATATATAGTCCATCATTAAAAGTACCTCTGCAAATATATTCACCGCTTCTTTTCTTAATAATGGCATCATCATCAAAAGAAACTGAATAACCATCGCATTTTAATTTAGAAACCGAAATTAAATTCATTCTAAAATCTGGTACTAATAATACATTATTCAGAACTAATAATTTATCATTAATCTTCAACTGCACGACTCCCACTGCAACAGCCATAAGCCTGGAATAATCGCCTGATTGATGGTAATCTCGCCCGCACTAAGCTGCTTGGTTACCTGAAAACCATGCGAGTCAAAGCAAACATGATCAGTGGAGCCTGAATCAACTATCCACGAAGTGGAAGAACAAGCTGCCAAACATGTTTTGACTACTAGTGCACGAGATATACCTTTCTTAAGAGCAGGTCGGTCCGCTTTAAAATGTCCTTTCTGACCGCACTTGTAGCACTTTCCCTTTGGCTTTTTGTTCGCCTCGGGGTGAGGAGCCTTGCTTTTCACCTTGAGGGTTGCCACTTGCTTCTGGCCAACTTGCTTCTTCTTCTTTCCCCATTTGGGTTTGGAAGAAGTCGCACCGGTTGCCGCAAGAATTTGATGATAACCTTGTTTGGAGAGACCTTCAGCAGACTGAAGCTCTGTCAGAAGTTCCGCCAAACTATATGTCCTACGGTTCATATTGTAGTTGAGGCGGAACTTCTCAAAGCTTCTAGGTAAGCTGCCTAAGATAATATCGACCTGCGTTTCCGCATCGATAGTAGCCCCCAATATGCTCAGTTTGTTCAAATGAGACATCATTTTGAGAACATGATCCCTTACTGGAGTCCCTTCAGACATTTGGGATGTCATCAATACCCTCATAGCATTTTGTCTAGCCGCCCGGTTCTGATGACCAAACATCTCGGTGAGACTTTTCATCATTTCCGCGCCGAACCCATCGTCGATGCCGATGCCGCAATACATTTGTCGGTGAAGCCAAAATGTAACAATGAGCCATCTCATCGACTTTTTCCATTTCCGAATTCCGCCAACTCTTCGGGAGTGGCATGCGGTTCTGGTTCTAGAGGGCTCGCCTCGATTAAGACACACTTATGCCCCTCAAAGATCAGACAATGTCAAGATTTCTTTTCCAATCGGCAAAGTTAGTGCCATCTAGTTTATTTTCTTTGAGAATAACAGCTAGTGGATTGAAAGACATCTGAGAATAAAAATTAAAAAAAAATCCATCACATAATGCATAGCAAAATATATCGAAAAACCTCAAAAACACAATATATATGCAAGCAAGCAACACCTCAAAAAATCCGCACATGCAAGCCACGATCGTGTGGACGTTTACACATACATTTTTCAAGTAGAGTTTTACGTCTTTAATTTTACTATCTAGTCAAATTTCGTTATGACAAGTAAAATTAATAGTTGGTTCCTCTTGGCCATGTATTAATTAACATAGACTCCGATGGGGAGCTTATTAATTAATACACCTAAGTGAACACCATAATTTAACATCCTTAAAATATTATCTTTTAAATAATAGTCCTACAGATGGAGAGGTCCTATCATAAAAAGTAATATTTACCTTATGTTATCATTTTTGAAATTTAAAACTAGTGAACCTATAATTAGCACATCCGATATGGAGGAAGACTCTAATGTCAACGCGCATGCTAATTACTTCACAATTTAAATTAATTATGGAGGCCAATTTGATTTTAATTAAAATAAAAATCAATTTAATCACTTAGTTATTTTAGCCTTAAGGTTTTTAATTTTCTCGTCCTAACATGCAAGGAAACATATCACGCATACATCCATACATGCCATACATCAAAACAATAAAAACCAAAATAAAGCATGGATAATTAAATTTATCCAATTATCATGGTCTTCTTCCTTGAGTTGAATCCGAGAAAATCTTCGCTCGATCTCTCCCATCGAATCAAGCATCTCGTCGCTTCTCCTACGGCCGTGGATTTTCAAAATTAAAATTTTACTTTTATGCAAAATTAATTACATAAAAAATTTAATTTTAAATCCCGACTTCCCATGACGCAACGAACGGGCGAAATGGACCGACTAAAATCGACGACCGGCCCGAACCAAATAACTGCCCGACCAGCCGCCGCTGCATCGCCGGCCGGCTGCGTACTGGCCGCCGGCACTTCGTCATTGCTTGGCCGCGGCTTGCCCAAAGAAGCTGATCCTGCTCGCTCTATTTCTTCGCGATCCGTCTTTTCCGAATTCGATTACAATTTTATACAAAATAAAATACATCGAAATTACATCAAGATTTACGAAAAAATAAAACCACCTAGAACTACCCGCGGATTTTCTCACGGAAATACCATTACATGCCTCAAAAAGCGGCCAAACCAACAATTGCATAATTAATAAAATAAATAAATAAATGCACCATTCATATAAACCATGATAATTGGATCATATCACCTGCAAGAACACATCTAGCAAAATATTCCAACCTCAAAATATATGAATATTTAAATTGCTATCAATTAATCACTAAAATTAATTAAAGTAGAAAAGCCTAAAAATCCGGCTCCGATACCAATTGTTGGAAAGTAAAACGCAGCGGAAGCGAAGTTTGGGAAAATATGATTATAGCGTTTTACGCATCTACGAGCATTAGATCTATTTAGGCATGCTAATTAATTAATTACTAAGACTAACAAGCAATTTAAATATTATTTATTATTTATTAATTAAATATGTTGATTAATTAAAATATCCTAATCTAGATCCAAGATCATAGGATATTACCTTTTTAAGCGGTTGGTTATTTCCTTCTTGATCGCCTTGTATTTCTACCTTCAGATCTTCTAGAGTATGATCCGCCTTGAACCGGACGTTGTGTGGGCAACGAGCTACCGGAACTTGCTTGGACACCTTATGGGATCGGCCGAAACAACTTTGATATGTGATCACTATATTTTTCTTTGCTCTCTAGTATTTTATGAACACTCTTAGCAAATTAATTGTGTTATCTAAATTGTAGAATCAAAGACACAAGTCTAGATCTACAATTAAACACAAGAGGAAAAAATTGATCACACAATCTCACCAAGCATAAGTAAAATCGGCCAACCTCCCATGAGTCCTATTTATAGGCTCTTGGACTACTACTAGGGATCTAAAGGAGGATTATGGAAGGACTCCCAATTAATTCACCTTACCTTATTAGGACTCTTCCTAATATATGATGAATCAATTAATATCAACTTAGTCCACTAAAAAGTTGATATTGCACTTCCTACCAAAATCCCAAATTACGAAATTGGGCTCCTTATTAAATATATTATTTTCCGTGTTTAAGATATCGAATGTCCATTAATTAATTATAAGCTACTGACAGCTTTAATTAATTAATATCTTATCCAAGAGTAGTACCACTCGAACCTTATTATTATATCGGAATTAAATCCACCTGCAGGGTTTAATATAATAATCATTATCGAGCTCCTCAAGGGGACATCATCAACCCGCACGAGTCGGGACACGATTTCTAGTAATAATAATAATTGTAGTATAAACAATATTATTGCCCAAGATACGAGGCTTATTGAGTCGATCATTTTGACTCTCACCTATGGTAAATCAAAGCAATAATTATTATAAATACACAATTAAATATTATATACTTAGAATTAAGAAATAATAATTATCCGAGATTTACGTTCTTCTTACAGTCAGTACAGAAGACACTATCTCACCTCGATCCTGTTCAACGTATGCAAATACGCTAATGTATGCTAATAGTCAAGACCAACTATTCTCAAGCATACACTACAACCATTATAATTTGTCTAATAATTATATAGGTTGTGAACTATTATATTATTTTATAAGGCACCGATAATGTGATCTTCCGTGTGACACCAACACACCACATTATCTACAATATAAAATAATTTAGACATTTCATTTGCATAATCATAACGTGAATTAATATGCAAAACATGTGATTAAATATAATTAATATCCTCATAGGTAGTAATAGGGAAATTAGGTAATACAAGCATAAAGTATGCTTTGCAGTATACAATCCTAACAAGACATGGGGCTAGCCGATGTGATTCTTGCAATGAAAATTTTAAGAAAATCTGATGGAATCATCACTATGCCGAGAAAGTTCTCAAGAAGTTTAATGCTTTTGATAGCTTGCCGGCTAAGACCCCAATAGAGTTAAATGTTCACTTGAGCAAAAATCGTGGGGAGCCCATTGCATAAGAAGAATATGCACAAGTCATTGGGTGTTTAATGTATCTTTCAAATTGCACTCGACCCGACTTAGCTTGCGTTGTGAACAAATTGAGTCGTTACACGAGCAATCCAAGCAAAGAGCATTGGAAAGCTCTTGTTAGAGTTTTGAGGTAGTTAAAGTATACTCAAAATCTTGTGCTATACTATTCGAGATATCCCCAGTACTTGAAGGGTACTGTGATGTGAATTAGATACCTTATACGAAAAGGTCATTTTCTACAAGTGGTTATGTGTCCACCATTGGGGGTGGAGTTGTCTCATCGAAGTCCGCAAAACAAATGTGTATAGCCTGATCCACCATGTAATCGGAATTCATAGCTTTGGACAAAGCTGGTGAAGAAGCCAAGTGGCTCAGAAACTTTCTAGAAGATATTCCATGTTGGTCAAAGAGAGTGCCTGCAGTGATGATTCACTGTGATAGCCAAGCAGCTATTGGTAGGGCAAGAAGTAACGTGTATAATGGAAAGTCTCGACATATTCTTCAACGCCATAATACAGTGAGGTATTTGATCAAAGGTGGGGTTATCTCTATTGACTATGTAAGATCATTGGATAATCTAGCGGATCCACTAACCAAAGGTTAAACCGTGATCAAATGAATCAACTGCTAGAGGGAATGGGTTTAAAATCCACAAATTGAGAATTATCATAGTGGTAACCCGACCAAGATGACTGGAGATCCCAAGAACTTGGTTCAATGGGAAAACTAAGCTATGAGAGTTCGTGTGAAATACTCATCTAAGTTTATTCCCTATAGAGCAATTGAGTGTTGTAAGCTTGCATAGTGGTGAGGTTAAGTCTATGACTTCTAATGATTCCTAAAGACCTCGAGGAGGTAGAGTATGACAAGATACTCTGTAAAGAATCACCTATATAAGTAAGGCCTTGGGCTGGGCCTTAGCTTAGTCGTGGTTTGGCCTTGGGGTAGGCCTTAGATTGCTTAAAGAATTTTTGGACTAGCTTAACAATGTTGTTGGGCTCGTATGTGCACATAAGGATGTCCAGGTACATCACTAGAGCGGTTAAGAAGATGAATACAGTCCAGGTGCATCCTGACTGTTCAAATGGCCGATTTGAATTTTGTAACCTCCCAAGTGCGATGAGAAGGAGTAAATGGCCGATTTGAATTTTGTAACCTCAGCCCTATTGAATTTCGAAACTCCTGAGATCAATGCAGCATAAATGCCTACATTATGACAGCCATTAGTGGCTGTGTTAAATCCCTGCAGAGTGAGATGGCCTATAAATAGGCATGCATCTCATTTGCATAAGCACATGAACAAATCGGAAATACAAAAAATATTCTGCATACTCTGCATTTCATAAGTCAGTTTCGTCCTCAACTCATTCCTGTTCATCGGAGCCCATGGGTTTTGTGGTGCTACTACCTCCGAGACATTGCCGTGTTATCTCTGGAGGCGATACGTCATAACTGAGAGCACTACCGAAGCGTATTTCGTCTTGCGGATAGAGGTTTCCTCGACTCGGCATTAGTTTACGGGTTTTCTAATTTTTTCCAGTAATTTCAATTCAGTCTCGAGTTTTGTAATTTTTCTTTTTTCGAGTTCTGTAATTTCTGTTTTTTAGAGTTTTGTAGTTTCTGTATTTTCGAGTTGTAATTTCATTTTCAGTTGTAATTTATTTTTGCCCGGCAAGTCTTTTTGAAAGAAATTTCCAACGGCCACTTGGTTCATTTTAAGCGGATCGAAATTCTTGAACATGCATTTATTGTTTAATTAGTAGTATAAGTAAACAATTTTGCTACACCCAAGGATATTGCAAGGAGACTACAAGGATTTGCTATGACCTACTTATATTTAATAGATATTGTTATAATTAAAAAAGTGAGAATCTCCTTCTCTCTTCTTTTTCAATTCCACCCTCTTTTCTCCAAATATATTTTTATTATTGTTCAAAAAATAAAATTGTTGTTAATTTTTTTACTGTTCATTCAATAAATTAATAACAAAAATATTAATTGTTTATTCAAAAAAATCTAATTAAATAAACAATTAAATGATTGCTAGTATACTATTATTCATTAAGTTTGTTCTATTTCTGCTCTTTTTTCACAATTATTATAATATTTCATCAATTTTTCCTAGTGCTTAGTAAGCTAATTTAATAAAAAAATAATAAAGTAGTTGACATTATAATATATGAATAAGATCAATATATGACATTTCATACATCATAGGCCAATTCAACAACTAGAAAGGAAAAATTCTTCATAAAAAGGTTCCATAACCACTAAATGCTCCTTGATGGCTTTAGAGATCGACTCGACCTTCATTTAGGTCGTAGTTATACGAACCACCTTCTCGTTCACTCATTTGGGAAAACTACAATTTCAAAAATAAATTATTCAATAAATGATATAAAAAATAATTTAATGATAAAATAATTCTTACCGAAAATATTGTACTCTCTTGAGTATCACAAGGCATCACCAGTGCATTACTTCCAACATTTACATCCTGATATTACAAAAATATATAAATTAAAAAATGTATATATATTATATATAAAGTATACATAAATAATTGATATACCTGTATTTTTTTGTCCTTTTAGGTGTTTTCTTCTTTTTATTAAATTGCTCTTGTTGGGATATTTTTCTTTTCATGGGCGGTCGTCCTCTTCGAGCACCTCGAGATGGATTGCCCAGGCAAGTTATTCCTTCTTGCTTATTTTCATACAAGTCCTCTGCATTAGTAGGCGTATGAATATTGCTCACGCACTCTTCTTCATCAACTGAATCCAATCCCTTGATGAGTTGTGTTAATTCCATAATGAAGTAGGCAGCTTTTCTATCAGAATGCATGGCCTTCTCAGCCCCAACACGGAATATTTCTGAAAATTATCATAACGATTCCATTCGGGTTTAGTTTGCCAATGACATAGGAAACTCTCACATTGGTATAACTCCTTACCAAGTTTTTAGTCCAACGCCGTAAAATGTAATTTTCTGGCACTTTTTCAATTTTCATAACCTTCCAGACCGATATCATGTGTGTACACACCATTCCCTTACTCTCAAACATTCGACAATTTCACATTATTTCTCCCGACTCCTTGTGAAACTGAACAATAAAAGTATAATGCTTCTCCATTTTTTTCTTACCAACATATGTGTCGTGCTCAATTATAAACATCGAAATACCATTAACAACTGGCCCTCTTTCCAACATACATCCAATTTGCTCAGAAAGCTCGTCTCTGAGTTGTTTTAACTTCGTTAGTGTATATGCATCTTGAAATTGCTTCTCCCACTTATAAGGTGAGATGATGGGAAGTTGTACATTTGTGCATCGAGCATCCTCCTCCTCTTCCTTTTGTACTTTTTTACGTAGTGCATTGTTATATTGAGAAACAAAATCTTCCAAAGTTGTATTTGAATGGACATATCCATCAAAAAATGCATTAATACTTTCGCTTCTTTGAGTTGTTGACATCCCTGCCCAGAAAGTATCTTTCAAAAATGCTGGTACCCAACGGTCCCTATCCTCGTACAATCCTTGCAACCAACCATTATTTTGTAGATTGTACTCTTCAATAAAATTGCCCCAACCTGCTTCAAACTCCGATTGAGTCAAGGAATCATACACCAAACTTTTCAACCTTGATTTAATATGTAAATATGTGGTGTATCCCTTTAACTTTTCAGGAATCTTCTTCATGATGTGCCACAAACACCAACGATGTCGCGTATTTGGAAAAACTTGTTCTATTGCATTCGGCCTTGCTCGACATTGATCTGTGAGAATTGCATTCGGGTGGCGAATAGACATGCATGACAGCCAACTCTTGAACACCCAAATAAATGATTCAGTGTCGTCCCTTGAGACCAAAGCACACCCAAATAATATCGATTGTCCGTGGTGGTTGACCCCTACAAATGGTGCGAATGGCATGTCGTACCGATTAACAAGGTATGTAGTGTCAAAAGTCACCACATCGCCAAATTCTTTGTAACATTCTCTAATCCTTGCATCGGCCCAAAAGACATTCCTTAGTCGATTCTCATTATCGACATCAATGAGATAAAAAAAATCCCCATTATCATTTTGCATTCTCTCAAAATATTGTTGCATTGCCTCGGCATCCCCTTCCTTTAGAGCTAAACGCCTTACTTTATCAAGATGGTTTTTAGCATCCTTGTCTGTTCATGGAAAATTATCATGCCCTCCTGCCTCTATGACACATGAGGTCATAGTCTTATTCATCCTAATTCCAGCTGCAGCATCTAATTCAATTTTTCTTTTAACATGTGATGGAAGATTCCGATTGCACCTCAAATATTTTGCTTTTTCACGGTCCATCTCATGCTTATGTTCGAGTATAATGGAATTGACTAACCATTGCCCATCAATTTGCAAAGAGGCACATAAGCGTGCTTTACGGTCTGTTTTTATTGTTGGATGGGGTTTAACGGGATTCGAACCAGTATACCTATGATTTCCACTCCTATGGCATCCGTATGTTATATTTTCAAGATTACCTTTTTTTTTAGACCATAATATCACCACACAAAAGCCTTTTAGTGCCGCATATTTCTTGTAATATTGGAAAACTTCCTCTTTCGATTCTAACTTTTTCCCAACTTTGGGTTCTACCAGCTCAATGATTCTACAAATAACAAATACAAGATAACTCAAGCCTTCATCAAGAATGAATTGTACTATATTTGATTACTAATATCAATTTTTAAATTTTTAAAATTAAGTGAATTTACTGCATGTATTTCAAACCAAAAAAATAGGTTTAACATTCTGGCATTGTTGGTGTATCCCTTAATTTCACTTTTCACTATAATAAGTCTTAAAAAATATACAAAAAGTATTTACATTACTCAAACACAGTAATATAAGGAAGAAAAGACCAAAAAAAATAAATTAAAAAAGTATTTAACATACCCTGAGGGGGGGAGGAATTGTTCTGGCGAGGCGAGCGAGTCTAGGGCTGCGTCGAGGCGAGAGAGCCAAGGATTCTGGCGGGGAGAGAGAGCAGTCCATTAAAATATAATTTGGAGAGATGATTTTTGCAGAAGGGTGAATAAGGGAGATATTTTTTTTTATCTCCAAAATTTGCAGGTGGTATGGGGAAGAAGTAGGTGGGAGAGGTTGGAGAAAGGAAAAGGTGGGGTATGTATTTGAGAGATGCTATATATACACACATTCATACACACATTCATACACACTTAACATCTCATCCATTTGTTTATTGTGGGACTCACAATAAACAAATGGGTCCCACAATAAACAAATGGATGAGATGTTAGTGTGTATGAATGTATGTCGGAATGTGTGTATGTGTAGCATTTCT
This sequence comes from Orobanche coerulescens, assembly GCA_033398695.1. Lineage (NCBI taxonomy): Eukaryota > Viridiplantae > Streptophyta > Magnoliopsida > Lamiales > Orobanchaceae > Orobanche > Orobanche coerulescens. The sequence goes on from CM065803.1 coordinate 146,939,590, forward strand.
CATATATATATGAACTAAGCCATGAATATTATCACTACTACAAAATACCCATTTAACAGCGGACAATTAACAGCGGTTATGTCAAAACCGCTGTTAAATTTGTGCGGTGGCACGGTTCGTAAATATTATGAAAAATTAACAGCGGTTAAAAAAGAAACCGCTGTTAAATTAAGAATTTAACGGCGGTTTTCGCCAAACCGTTGTTAAATTCCGACAATTAACGGCGGTTATTAAGAAACCGCCGTTAATTTTTCATATTTTACGGCGGTTACTTGAAAACCGCCGTTCTTTTTCTTCTTTTAACAGCGGTTATTTATAACCGCTGTTAATATTCCATTTAATTACAGCCCGTTTCTTTCTTTCTTTCTTCTTTTTTCCTTTCTTTCTTCCTACGGTTCTGACTCCGCGACTTTTCACAGTCGACCCGCGACCTCCGACGACCTCGTGACATCCGCGACCTCCGACGACCTCGCGACCCCCGCAACCTCCTCGGCGTTTCGCAATCGACCACCGCGAATTATTTGGTAATTATTCCGAACTCTCTTATTTGTTCCTATTTGGTAATTTTATCTAGTCTTTTAAGGATTGTTGTGTGCTGTTTAATGTGTGTGTTGTGTGTGTATGTGCATGTATAGGTGTGGAAGTGTGTGTGCGTGCAGTGTGTGTATGTGTATTGTGTGTGAGGCTGTATTGTGTTGTGTGCGTGTGTGTGTGGCAGTGTGTGTGTGTGTGTGTATTGTGTGTGGCAGTGTGTGTGTGTATTGTGTGTGGCAGTGTGTGTTGTGTGTATTGTTTGTTTGTGGACTTTTAATTATACCTGGATTGTTTTGGAGAATAATGTTAAAACCACAATAAAACCACAATAATCACAAACGTGGTATTCAAATGCACATAACGGACAAAATATGTATGTGTGTATGCACTATGTGTATGTGAGTGTGTAATGTAGTTTTACATGTTATTTTCTTCTTGTTTGTCGTATAATTTAATCGATTTAGTTGAGTGTGTGTGTTTAATTATGTGTGTTGCTTTTGACAATACTATTTTGTGGAACACGAATTATTTTGGGATAGCTTTGGTTAACTTCTTAAGGATCTTCTTCCTTTGGGATAGATGTTAACTTTCGTCTTAAGGATCTTCTCCCAACAGTTCGTGCGGATAGAGTTAGCAATCTTGACAAAGCCATAAGTTGACGTAGTATACAATTAATTCTATTTTGACAACCGTCGTTCATGTTTCTATTTTAAACAACAATTATAGGACTACCATATCTTTGTCATTCTCTCTGTCAAAACAATTTTCAAAAAGTTAGTAATCATATAGAAATGAAATTCTTCCCCTTATGCAAAACAATAGAAAATTGATGAACATAGTATGTGTAACAGAAAAGAAGAAATGGATCGAAGTTGGATGAATGCAAGTCGTGCGAGTGCGGAGTATGACAATGGAATTGAGCAATTTCTTAAATTTGCTCGACAACATCGCTTGGAACCCAATGAACGATACTTTTGCCCTTGTGTGAAATGTATGAATGGGAGACGACATGAGGCTGACACAATTCATGAACATCTTGTTTGTGAGGGGATAAACACCAACTATACGGTGTGGATATGGCATGGCGAAATAGTAGATGTTCCAACTGGAAACACTCATGTAGATATAGATGGTGATCAATTTGAAGAAATGATTCGTGATGTCGGACGAGAATCATTTCAAAGAGCTCATGTTTATGATGCGTTGAAAAGTGATTCAGAGACTCCATTGTATCTGGGGTGTGAAAATTTCACACGTCTATCTGCCGTATTGAAGCTGGTTAATTTGAAGGCAATAAATGGGTGGAGTGACAAAAGTCTCACCGAATTGCTCCAGTTGATGAATGAGATGCTACCAAAAGGCAATACATTGCCTAAGCGTACCTATGAGGCGAAGAAGGTTTTGTGTCCGATGGGTATGGAGTATAAAAAAATACACGCTTGTCCCAATGATTGCATACTGTACAGAAAAGAGTTTGAAGAATTGCATAAGTGTCCTAGGTGTGGGGTATCACGATACAAAGTGAAGAATGATGGAGAGAACACACAAAAAGGACCTCCCGCGAAGGTGTTATGGTATCTTCCGATTGTTCCAAGGTTCAAGCGATTGTTTGCTAATAGAGATGATGCAAAGAATCTCACATGGCACGCAAATGAGAGAAAATGCGACGGGCTAATTCGTCATCCAGCTGATGCTGCACAATGGAAGAAAATAGATCATTTATTTCCAGATTTCGGGAGTGACGCAAGAAACCTTAGGCTTGGACTTTCCACAGATGGAATGAATCCGTTCGGTAACTTAAGCACCAAGCATAGCTCTTGGCCTGTTTTACTTGTGATATATAATCTACCTCATTGGTTATGTATGAAACGGAAGTACGTTATGTTGTCAATGATGATTTCAGGACCAAAACAACCAGGAAATGACATAGATGTTTATCTAAGTTTGTTGATTGATGACTTGAGAATGATGTGGGATGAAGGGATTTACGTGTTTGATGGTTACCGCAGCAAAGTTTCAAGTTGCGTGCAATGTTATTTTGTACGATTAATGACTTTCCTGCATATGGAAACTTGAGTGGATATAGTGTGAAGGGACATCATGCATGTCCTATATGTGAAGAAAACACAAGCTACATCCAGTTGAAACATGGAAATAAAACAGTTTACACTCAATATCATAAATATTTATGTTTAATGCTTTCTCGATCTCAAGTAAACTGATTTAATCAAACGACTCTTCATTTAAGTATGCCCAAACGTTTCATTTTCTCTTATTCATGGACGGGCTCATCAAGTATCTCTATCCAGAAATTAAACAGAAGGACAAATTCCAGATTGATTTTTCTATATATGACTCACTAATCTGTTGGGAAAACGGCCTCAAAGATCCCCAACAACCCTCCCAAAGAACGAAAATAGAGAAAAATAAATAACACAAGAATATACGTGGAAACTCCAAAACCGGAGAAAAACCACGGGCCTCCAGAGAGAAAACTCCACTATATGACAAATTGTTACAATCACATAGACTAATCTCTCAAGCCAACCCCCCAATTACACCCACACTCTCAAAGATTTAACTCACATCTTTCTACTCTCTAAAACAAGAGACCAAGAAAGAAAGAATAAAATACTTAATGTGTATTTTATGGGGTGCATTAAAAGCAAAGCCTTGGACTCCCTTTTATATGCTTGAAGTCCCCTTCACCTTTCATTCTTCAACCGATGTGGGACAAACACTTCAAGTCTTTTCTTTCATTCTAGCCAAAATTCCCAACAAACTCCATCTTGGCTAAATAAAAGAAAATCTTCTTTGCGACACCGGCAACTATTGTCTGAACCAACAATCAGAATTCTCAAAAACAGAGAACTCTCATACTCCACCATAAAAGAGTATCACCACTTAGAAAGATACCTTTTAAGAATTTCACCTCGGCACATGTCGAAAAACTTGCTGAAAATTTAGGGTGCTACTCCCATCTCTTGGCTCCCATGGAAGTCCTTCAACCATCGACATAGCATCCACCACACACCCCGCATCTATGCCAAGCGAATGCCCTGTGTGCAATTTGTGGACCAGCTAACACAATCACATCCTTTTTCATGACAACTCCAACATGCCATAAGAATGCACATTCCCTCCCAAAAGGAAACCTTCTTCAATCATGATGATAGCAACAGAGCTATTTGCCTGACCAGCTCCACCTTGATCTTCATAGACCAAGCAGTATGCCCATATTCTCCGCACTTCAGCACTGCTCGAACCCGGCATACTTTTCATTCACTTGTGTAACCCAGATTGTATCAACATATCCTTGACTTGAACTTGCCACAAGCCAAAATGATCCTTCCGTCAAACTTCTCTACATCGAACCTCATGGGACTAAAACTTGACATTGTATCCGTATCTCAAACCCAACAGAATCCTCATTTCTGATGTGGAAGATTAGATAGAACTGCAACCACAGAGCATACTCTGAACCTCTAAAATACCGAGACACCCTCCAATACGACCAATAGAAATTTGTTTCTGATGTGGAAGATCAGACAAAGCTGCAACCACAGAGCATACTCCAAACCTCTAAGACTGAGACCTCCCCCGAACCTGGCTCCGATACCACTTGTTGGAAAAACGGCCTCAAAGATCCCCAACAACCCTCCCAAAGAACGAAAATAGAGAAAAATAAATAACACAAGAATATACGTGGAAACTCCAAAACCGGAGAAAAACCACGGGCCTCCAGAGAGAAAACTCCACTATATGACAAATTGTTACAATCACATAGACTAATCGCTCAAGTCAACCCCCCAATTACACCCACACTCTCAAAGATTTAACTCACATCTTTCTACTCTCTAAAACAAGAGACCAAGAAAGAAAGAATAAAATACTTAATGTGTATTTTATGGGGTGCATTAAAATCAAAGCCTTGGACTCTCTTTTATAGGCTTGAAGTCCCCTTCACCTTCCATTCTTCAACTCATGTGGGACAAACACTTCAAGTCTTTTCTTTCATTCTAGCCAAAATTCCCAACAAATCATTATTCCACCGATGTGGGATAACCTTCCAAACTTTTCTTTTATTATAGCCAACAAATTCTCAACAAACTCCACCTTGGCTAAATAAAAGAAAGTCTCCGCTGTCACACCGACAACCATTGTCTGAACCAACAATCATAATTCTCAAAAACAGAGAACTATCATACTCCACCATAAAAGAGTATCACCACTTAGAAAGATCCCTTCTAAGAATTTCACCTCGGCACATGTCGAAAAACTTGCTGAAAATTTATGGTGCTACTCCCATATCTTGGCTCCCATGGAAGTCCTCCAGCCATCGACATAACATCCACCACACACCCCGCATCTATGCCAAGCGAATGCCCTGTGTGCAATTTATGGACCAGCTAACACAATCACATCCTTTTTCATGACAATTCCATCATGCCATAAGAATGCACATTCCCTCCCAAAAGGAAACCTTCGTCAATCATGATGATAGCAACGGAGCTATTTGCCTGACCAGCTCCACCTTGATCTTCATAGACCAAGCAGTATGCCCATATTCTCCGCACTGCAGCACTGCTCGAACCCGACATACTTTTCATTCACTTGTATAACACGGATTGTATCAACATATCCTTGACTTGAACTTGCCACAAGCCAAAATTGATCCTTCCGTCAAACTTCTCTACATCGAACCTCATGGGACTAAACCTTGACATCGTATCCGCATCTCAAACCCAACAGAATCCTCATTTCTGATGTGGAAGATCAGATAGAACTGAAACCACAGAGCATACTCCGAACCTCTAAAATACCGAGACACCCTCCAATACGACCAATAGAAATTTGTTTCTGATGTGGAAGATCAGACAAAGCTGCAACCACAGAGCATACTCCAAACTTCTAAGACCGAGACCTCCCCCGAACTTGGCTCCGATACCACTTATTGGGAAAATGGCCTCAAAGATTCCCAACAACCCTCCCAAAGAACGAAAATAGAGAAAAATAAATAACACAAGAATATATGTGGAAACTCCAATACCAGAGAAAAACCACGGGCCTCCAGAGAGAAAACTCCACTATATGACAAATTGTTACAATCACATAGACTAATCTCTCAAGCCAACCCCCCAATTACACCCACACTCTCGAAGATTTAACTCACATCTTTCTACTCTCTAAAACAAGAGACCAAGAAAGAAAGAATAAAATACTTAATGTGTATTTTATGGGGTGCATTAAAATCAAAGCCTTGGACTCCCTTTTATAGGCTTGAAGTCCCCTTCACCTTCCATTCTTCAACCGATGTGGGACAAACACTTCAAGTCTTTTCTTTCATTCTAGCCAAAATTCCCAACATAATCCCCATCATGCCCTCTTATAGTCATCCTTTTATAGATAATAACGAATGACGCTAATGTATAGTGGTTATCATGTTGCATACAATGACAAAGTCACGTCCAAGGATTTATGTTATAAAAATTTGAATTTTCCGCGTAAAATTCTTATTTTTAAATTGAACCAGTGAGAAATATTAATCTTAATGTATTGGTGCAATTGTCATTTATGTTCTTTCACAAACATGAATATTGAATCTACAGATCGCAGTGGCTAAAATTCATTTTCGGTATCTCGGAAGAAATCTATTAGGCCAGATTCCAGATTCTGGCGCTGTACGAAGAGCTATTTCAATTGGAGGACGAATGATACTTCTCAAAGTAGTGATGATGTGTGTGCCGATATACTAAACAAACTAATTGATGTAGTGGATGTGACTGGTCTTCGTTATTTAAAAAATATTTATTTTAATATTTGAAAAATATTTATTGGCAATTTTGGGATGGGCTCAGCCTTTTCTTATTGGAATCGTCCCATTGGACAATAGTCACAGCTAAGCAGTGAAGTTGGTCACCTTTTGGCCAAAAATATCGTTCAGGCCTTCAATTTTGTGTTTTTCTTTTTTTAATGACTTAATTGTAATTTCTTAAAAGTCTGTGTGGTTGTTATTTAATTGCGCAATTTTAACACTAGCTTTCTTAGTGTATGTGTGTGTACACACACACACACACACACACACACACACAATATATATATATATATATATATGGGGTCGGTTACCGTGAGAAGACATTTTTCGTGAAAAGGTGCGAAATGTTACGAAAGTTGCACAAAATGTATAACTGTTTGCCACAAAATCAATAATATTGTTGCAGAATATTGTGCAACAACTTTATGCATTATGTGCAACATTATCATAGTGTAACAACTGGATACATTTTGTGCAATAACTGGATACATTTTGTGCAACAACTGAATACAATTTGTGCAATAATATTCATGTATAAATAAATAATTGCACAAACAGTTAAAATATTTTGCACAATCGAAAATAGATATGGACCATTGATCTACAATAATCAAGGGCCCAATTTCATTCTCATTTCTCACGAAATATGGGCGGCTCACCTGAACTTAGCCATATATATATATGCGTATGACCTTTATTTGGCATTACCAATGAATTGAAAATTTCTCTATATTTTTCGAAATTCTTAAATCGGCTGAATCTAGGGCTTTTTAGAAGACTGTATTTCAAGAATGACTGATCCACTTAAACACGGTTGTTTTTATGTAGTTTTCGCTCAATCACTAATGCTGATGTGTGTGCCGATATAGTGGACGGAAGTAGAGGCCGAAAGGGGTGGATAATATAAATGGGTGGAACTTGAAACATTTAGAGATGAATGCACACGGAGAAAAGAAAAATAGTCAATCGAACGAAAAAAGAAGATTATAAATAATTTGTTTTTTTTTACTGATTTTCATTTTTATTTCAAAGACATAAGAGGTAAATTGTGATGACAACTTAATATGTTGAATCAATACTAGAGATAAATATGAGTACTAAATAATCTATTTTGCACCGCCGTGGTAAGATGCATGATCATTTGTTCCTCCGGATCAGCATGTAGGGATAGTGAGGCCGCAACTTTCGGCAACCTCCTTGGCCTCGGTAGAGTCTATGTAGGCTTTGAGCGTAGGCTCTTTGATGTAGGTGCAGTAACAGTTAGGAAATTACTCATTCAGCTTGTCGCGACATTCCGTTGAGGGGGCCTATGATCCCGTTATCGCTGGTAGGCATGACCTGAGGTTCATCGGGTTGCAAGTCACCGCGGCGGCCTCGTGTAACTCGGATGCCAGCACAACCACCGCCACCAAGCACCAGGAGGCAGCGATGCCAACACCTACACTCTTACTGATCTTGATCATTTTATTGTATATATTATATATTAGTGGACAAAAGTTGTCTTGAAAGTTAGGAAAATGGTGCTGTATTTATAAGTGGAATCTGACCCACAGAATCCTCTTTCATTTTGTATTTTACTTTTCAACTTTGCTACACCCAAGGATCTTGCAAGGAAAGTGCAAGGATCTGCTATGCCCACTTGTATTTAATACATATTATATAAAGATTTGCTATGGCCTATTTATATTTAGTAAAGAGAAATGCTACACATACACACATTCCTACACACTAACATCTCATCCATTTGTTTATTGTGGGACCCATTTGTTTATTGTGGGTCCCACAATAAACAAATGGATGAGATGTTAAGTGTGTATGAATGTGTGTAATGCTACACATACACACATTCCTACACACATTCCTACACACTAACATCTCATCCATTTGTTTATTGTGGGACCCATTTGTTTATTGTGGGTCCCACAATAAACAAATGGATGAGATGTTAAGTGTGTATGAATGTGTGTATGAATGTGTGTATATGTAGCATTGCTCTATATATATATAATATATCGCGGTACAAAGTGATTTGTGTTTGAGGAGAAAAGTAAAGACAGCAATCAATTGTATTGATAACAATGAATAGAGGGGCCTTTATATAGGCATTACAAAGAGAGTCTTTCCATACATAGGATTCCTAGTTAAGGTAAGACATCTAACAGTATCCAACTACTTATGGAAGAGTCTAGAACCTACCATAACTCTTATCCCCCTACAACTAGTATTAGGTAAGACACCTATACGGGAAGGATTTCCCGGAACACTCCCCCTGTGTCGAACGCTAATACTAACATGGTGCACAATGTGTTGCCTCGGTAAAAAACCTTTCCAAGTCAAATAAAACCCCGTGGGAAAAACAAAGACTTTGGTGAGGAAAAGAGCGCAACGCACCAACTACAAATGTCGAATCATGTGAAGTATACTCCCCGAGGTATACATGACTCATTCCATCGAGCCATCTTTAGTTGAGCTCGGATAATCGATACATTCCGATGCTTCTCACATGTTTCTCAAATGTAGATTTGGCAGAGACTTAGTGAACAAGTCTGCGATATTCTCATCGGAACTCACTTGTTTCACTTCGATATTCACAATTTCTGCTGATTATAGAAGAACTTCGGCGCAATATGCTTGGTATTGTCACCCTTTATGAAACCTAACTTCATCCGCTCAATGCATGCCGCATTGTCCTCAAAGATGCAAGTAGGAGTTGCCGTAGGGATCTAATCCACACGTTCCTCGTATATGGTCTATGATCGATCGGAGCCAAATGCACTCCCTTACGGATTCGTGCAATGCAATTATTTCGCATGGTTCGAGGAAGTAGCAACTAGGTCCGCTTGGTAGATCGCCAAGATATCGCCGTATTCCCAATGGTGAACACATAACCAGCTTGGGAACGTCCTTTATGCGGGTCGAGAGATAACCGGCATCAAGAAATCCAACTAACGTGTCGTTAGGATTCTCGCATAAGGGGTAAGCTTGCTCGCATTAGCACTTCCGGTAGTCAAGCTACCATGCTTAGCCGCAATATCGAGGAAGATCGACGGTCGGTATGCATCGTCTTCACCTCAACAATTCCTTTCGAATATCACTCTCTTTGCGTAGGGAAAGAACAATCCAAGGTCACCGGAGCCTTTCAAGTATCGAAAGATGTGTTTTACTCCATTCCAATGCCTTATCGTGGGAGCGGAGCTAAATCTCGCTAATGATTCACAGAGAATGCGATGTCCGGACGAGTACATTGAGCCGTATACAACAACGCACCGATTGCGCTAAGGTACGGTGTTTCGCTCCAAGGACCTCTTCATCCTCCTCTTTAGGACGAAACGGATCCTTGTTCATTTCAGGACTTCGACCAATCATGGGGGTAGCAAGAGGATGTGCCTTGTCCATGCTAAATCGCCCGAGCATTTTGTGGACATAGGCGGTGATGAATGAGTATACCATCATCTCGATGTTCTAGCTCTAAGCCCAAGGTAATCGAGTCCTCCCGCATCTTTCATCTCGAATTCGGATTTAAGGTAGCGGGCCGTTTCATTGACCTCATCTATGGTACCGATGACATTCATGTCATCTACATAGACGGCTACAATCACGAATCCTGCATCTGTTCTTTTCACGAATATGCATGGACAGATGTCACTGTTCTTGTATCCCTTCCCAACCAAGTATTCACTTAGGCGGTTGTACCACATCCTTCCGGATTGTTTCAAGCCATATAGTGAACGACGCAATTTCACAACGTACGCGCTCCGTGGTTTAGAGCTACTTGATTTGGGCCATGAAATCCCTTCAGGGACTTTCATATAGATATCCGTATCTAGATCCCCATAAAGATACGCTGTAACCACATCCATAAGCTGCATGTTCAGTTTTTCGGACACTACCAAACTGACTAAGTAGCGGAAAGTGATGATGTCCATAACGGGAGAATACGTCTCCTCGTAGTCAATGCCAGGGCGTTGCGAGAAGCCTTGGGCAACTAGTCTCGCTTTGTAACGCATGACCTCATCCTTATCATTGCGTTTACGAACAAAGACCCATTTATGTCCAATGGTTTAACGCCCACGGGTATTGGCTCGATACGGCCAAATACCTCACGTTTAGCCATTGAGTCTAGTTATTTGCATTGCATCTTTCCATTTCGCCAATCGGCTCGTTGTTGACACTCGGCAACCGAGCGCGGCTCGGCGTCGTCGTCTTCAATAATTTCTTGAGCGACGGAGTAGGCAAAAGCATCGTCGACTAGCGTGGACGACCTGTCCAATAATGCGTATTCACTCGTACATTGCATCGAGATTTCTTTATTTTCCGACATCAACAAAGTTTCCGACGCGTCCGTTGATTGTTCCATTGTTGATTCGAGGACATATCCGTAGTCGAGATAATCTCGTGTGACGGAGTCACCGTGTCGATGATGAGAGGATTTTGTGCCTCCGTTCCTCTTCTCTTTCGAGGTTCGGTATCCTTTCTACCCACCGGCCTCCCCTCTTTCGAGCAGGGGATAAGAGCACCAAGCACTGGCCCCACCACTAAGGTTGACGCCGGTGGCATCATTCCTTTGGGCGGCTGAACCTTGCCCTATAATCGGGACTTCCAACCTTGCAGAACATTCGCGGCGGGAATGGTAGATCTTGTCACTTTCGCAAAGACGTAAAGCCGCCGCATCGAATCCGCAACTTTCTGAAGACTGAGAATACGTTGCACTTCTAGCTCGGATTGAGCTGTGCGGGGATCTTGATGAGGCAAGAGGGAGAACACCAGACAATTTCCTGGCGTTCAACTGGAATCGTTCGATTCCTCTCTCCCCCTAACGACGGGAAGTTTGTCTCATCAAAGTGACAATCTGCAAATCTTGCGGAATGATCTCCTGTCAAAGGTTCCAAATAGCGGATAATTTTAGGCGATTCATAGCCAACATATATACCTAATCGTCTTTGCGGACCCATTTTAGTACGTTGTGGAGGCGTAATTGGCACATATACCGCACAACCAAAAATGCGTAAGTGTGAAATATCAGGCTCATATCCAGTTACCAACTGGTACGCACTAAACGGTTGATTGGCAGTGGGTCGAAAGCGAATAAGTATAGCCGCATGCAAAATTGCATAACCCCATGCAGAAATCGGCAAGTTGGTGCGCAATACCAATGCTCGGGCGATAAGCTGTAACCGCTTAATCATAGCCTCGGCAAGGCCATTCTGCGAATGAACGTGGGGGACGGGATGTTCAACATCAATCCCAATCGACATGCAATAGTCGTCAAAAGACTTTGACGTAAACTCTCCAGCATTGTCCAATCTTAATGACGAGATTGGGAAGTCGGGGTGGTTAGCCCGTAACTTGATAATTTGTGCTAGGAGTTTAGCAAATGCAGCGTTTCTTGTGGATAGCAGAGCGACGTGTGACCATCGCGTCGATGCATCAACCAGAACCATAAAATATCTAAATGGTCCGCACTCTGGTTGAATAGGTCCACATATGTCCCCTTGAATTCTTTGTAAGAAGCGAATATTTTGTGTTGAGTCTTTAGCAAAGGACGGAGAGGGTATCAACTTTGCTAGTGAGCAGGCTTTACAAAACGATTTATGGGCATTAGAAATTGCCACGGAAGCCTCGGGATTTACGAGAGATGCACCGTCAACCTTATTAGGGCGTGCGATCTTTAGTCCCGGTGATACGGTATCAAGCTCACTCACATCAATGCCGATATCGAGTGGTGCTTCCAATCGTTTTCTGGACTTGAAAAATGGATGACCATGTGAGTTTTTCAAAATTCAAATCATCATGTCGCGTCCAGGGTGACCGAGTCGGTCATGCCATAGTTGGTATGCTTCGGAATCACACATTTCGTGACTCACAGCATAGGATTCAATAACCCTTATTGTAGTCTGGTATAAACCACTACTTAGACTCATAAGTTTCTCGAGAACGCGGCGTCTTCCGCATTCCGCGCAGTAACACACAAAAATTCTGCTTCCATTCTCACAATGTGTATCAAGGTGATAACCGTTGCACGGATGTCCCTAAAACTTAGCAAGGTTCGGTTTGCTCTTGGGGCATAGAGAGCATTTGTGACATTAATATGCGTACTGTTAGGTAGCAAGAAATGAGCAGGTCCCCTCCCTTGAATTACTTGGGAGGAACCAATCATTGTTGTCACTGAGGATATGTATGGCACAATATCCTTGAATAATTGCCTATTAGAAGAATAGTGTGGGTTGTTCCACTATCGGCCAAGGCACTCAATTTCGCCACGAGACATCTACAATAAGACATGAAACTCAATTAGTCTTATGTTTAGAGACATAGCGAAAACTCATTTACATCGAGTTTGGGGAAATTCGACCAAGTTGGTTAGGATCAAAGTTAGCACAATCGCTGGAAATAATTTCCGCGCAGCTTGACCTTTGTTCATTAAAACAGCAATAACTTCTTCGTTAAGAAGGCTATGGACGAACGGTCAGTTGTTCTGGAAACTAGACTTCCGTATATTTCTATCCATAGGTCGTGCACTTTCTGGATCATTAAACTCAGATCTCAGTGCTCGTTTTAATTTGCTATTTTGGTATTTCCCTATTGTTGAGTGAAAGAGCAAGGTTTAAACCTTTTTCAAAGGCATTATTTTTGATACAATACTATGGAAATATGGCCATAGGAGCGTTTAGATACTTTAAAACGCGTCTTGGTTTACGATTTATATCTCTACTAATGATCCTTTCGGTAACTCCAACTTGGTAGACTTGCAGAGAAAGTAGGAATGTCGGTCTGACTAAGGCTGTTTAAAAACCACTGATTCCGTTTGAACTCTCAAAGCATAAACAAATACCAAGGAGGATGCGCCTAGTCTTGATCAAAAGTTTTGATGAAATCCTACCAATGTATCAAATTTTTATTTTAACCAAGCAATTCGTTGCTAGCAATTATTTTTGTGATAAACCAAACATGCTTTCGAGGGGAAAATAAAATTCATCTTTGCACAATCACAAAGAATTAAAAGAATTTTATTCATCATAGCCAACTTTATTACATTCATGAAAATCCAAAGTAGTTCTCGGAAACTAGAAACAAGACAAAACATAACCAAAGCGTAAAACTAGTCAAAGTCGGCAACATCCATATGTTGGTCTTTGTCCGCAATGGTGAGAGGAGGGATCTCAGTCCGGATCTCAATATGGTTCACCTCCGTATTCTCATTATCTACTTCCATGTAATTCGACTCTTGAGCCAAATATTGTTTATAGTGCTTGTAGTAAGTTTGAATGTTCTTTGGCGCTTTGCAATTGCGGTAAGTATGCTTCTTCGATCCGCAAGTATAGCAATTCCGGCCTTCCTTTGGAGTGGTTCCATTCCCGGCGGCAGGAGGCGGCCCACGTGGTTGGGTTCCACTAGGTCCCGTGGCCGAGCCACCTTGCCTCTTCCACACGTTGGAACGACGACCTCGTCTTTTCCCTTGCTTGCTCGAGTCATGCATCCGTGGTGCTTGCAAAAACTGAGTAGCGTTGCCTTTTCTATTTTGTCGTGGTGCTTTCCTATGGGTAGCCTGATTTACTTCCGGAATCGGCTTCGTGCAGTGGCGCGCATTGCTATTGAGAATAATCTCATGGTGCCTTTCTTTTTCGCGAGGTGGGAGATAAGGTCACTAAAGTTCTTAATTCTCCCTTCCTCATAGGCAACGCGCGGTGATGAGCAATTACACTTGCTCCCACGGGAAACGTGTTAAGAGTCTTCTCGATCAAATCTTGATCGACTTCTTGACACCACAAAACCAAGATCAGCGCGAAGATCGAGGACCTTGATTATAGGCTTCCACATTCGCATAATCCAAAATCGGATTTGCTCCCACCAAGTTGCGGTTCGGGAAGCGCCGATCATGCACATTATTAAATCGTTGTTCGAGTGTGTCCCATAGTTCTTTAGGGGTTTGTAAGTTCATATAACACTTTTTCAACAACGGATGTATATGTCTACGCAAGTACATCGGTGCATTAGCCTTGGTTTCCTCGCTCGGTTCTTGAGCGTTAGGCTCGTTAGAGGAAAGATGGTGGTAGTAAATCTCTTACCGACGAACGCCAAGCGAACGTCCGAGACCCACCTATGGTACTCCTTACCGGCATGGTCAAGGATGTCGAACTCGGATGAACATTGGAGCTTTGTGCCATCTACAAGATATAAACAAGAGGAAGTTAGTCTTGTTGGATTTTCATGACAATGTAACGGTCACAATCGATGCTTTTAAGCGTGTAACATAACCGTTACTCGATTTACTTCCCTTAATTGTTGTTTAGTAAAGTCGACAAAAACGGCGATATCGGATCGCACCCGGATACGTGGTGTATGCAACAACCACAAGTATCGACTTTTCAACAATTCCGTGACTCCCCGGGACCGTCACACGCTTTTCTTCGACACGCAGAGATACCGACTTCTCTCGCGGTCTCATCCACCGCAAAGTAGCGTGTGAGATAAAGAACCCAAACCGTGTCCCCAAAGAAAAATTCCCAAAAAGGAGAGAATTGAAAAGGGACAAGTCGGATAGTTACCTCGATTATAAAATTAGGTACGTCTTTGAATCTGTCTTGTGCTTCGATCTACGTTGGTACTCGATGCGACGACGTGAAACCGGAGGCGCAATTTTGACGGCTTAGAAGATAAGTTGATGTTCGGGTTTTGGTCGAGAGTCGGGCCAGGTCGGACTCGGGCTGGATCGAGCTGATCGGCGGCGGTCCGCGGCGGCCGGCGGCGGCGGAGGCGCAGTCTTTGGCGGCGATTAGTGGCGATGGTCCGACGGCTCGGCCGAGTGGCGGTCCGGCGACGGAGGCGGTCCGGTGGCGGTGGTCCGGCTTGCGAGGCGCTGACGTTCGGCGTGAGCGGCCCAGGGACGCAGCGAGCAGGCGAGCAAGCGGGGTCGCGGCGGAGCAGGCGGCGCGAGCCGGGCGGAGCAACTGGGGTCCGGCGGCGGAGCAGGGCGGCGGAGCTTCTGGGGTCCGGCGGCGGAGCAGGGCGGCGGAGCTTCGGCGGGCGGAGCAACTGGGGTCCGGCGGCGGAGCAGGGCGGCGGAGCTTCTGGGGTCCGGCGGCGGAGCTGGGCGGCGGAGCAACTGGGGTCCGGCGGGAGCTGACGGCGGCGCTTGTGGGAGCGGGGAGGCTGGAGCGGTCGGGCGCGGTGTCGGCGGCGGTCGGGCGCGGCAGCGGGCGGAGCTCGGCGGTAGGCTTTTGGCCGATTTTTTTTTTTTTCTTTCGTTCGAGCTACGTGCTGATAACGTGTTTGAGGAGAAAAGTAAAGACAGCAATCAATTGTATTGATAACAATGAATAGAGGGGCCTTTATATAGGCATTACAAAGAAAGTCTTTCCATACATAGGATTCCTAGTTAAGGTAAGACATCTAACAGTATCCAACTACTTATGGAAGAGTCTAGAACCTACCATAACTCTTATCCCCCTACAACTAGTATTAGGTAAGACACCTATACGGGAAGGATTTCCCGGAACAATTTGCATATTAAACAATTTTAATGGATTATAAACTTAATTATATTACCTATATAGTCATAATGACAATTTATGATTTATTATTAAATAAGTATTAAATGATTGATAATATAATATATATTTTTTGGATCACGTATAATATAATTAATAATGGCAAGCAAGAAACTCAATTGAAGATAAATAATATAACATCAGATACTATGTTTATCGTATAGGTTAGATAATTAGTAATATATAATACTGTGTATTCTATATTATATATTTAATAGTAATTGGATAACTAAATAATTACTAAAATAGTTGACTATTGGGATTGTTTAGTATAAATAAGGGACGTATCATAAGAGTTGTCATCACAAGAGAAGACACCACTCTAGAGAAAATAATATAAAACTCGCCCCCTCCCCGGCAGTATAATCGGCCGCCCCCTTCTAGTGTAGGAGATCTTGATCAGCCATATCTTGTCCTTAGTTAAATTTGATCAACAATACAATTCATCTAGCAGGGGAATTGATTGTGGCACTAACAATCAACATATTTTCAGAGAAGCTTGCAATACCTTTTGTACCAACTTTTTGTGTGTGGATCACCAAAAAAAAAAAAAAAAATTGATTACATCAGCTTATGATCCGCCACTAGATCTTTTCGCTGGATTAAGGATATCCGAAAACTCTTGTTCAATATAGTAATTAAATTCCTACATAAGATCCCCATATTGGATTTCATGGTCATTTCGGGTACATTTTATTCCGATTTTATATATTCGATAAATAAAAAACCTAATAATGGTATCAGAGATTATTTGCAAGTAATCTAAGTGCTTTAGGTAGATCATGCTTATATATTTTTAATATATAATTATGTTCATATTTTGGGGAATAAAACTTTTTACGTCCCATAAATTATCTTTTTCAAGAACTACCCTTAAAAGTTATTTTCTTCAATTATGTCCTATTTTTTTTACTAACAGTATAATTTATGTCCCAATTTACGTTTCAGTCACTGGAAAGTATCAGAACGACGTTGTTTTTGTCCACGTGTATTTCAAAATTGACCGGGGGTTTCTGGAGTCAACGCTGAGGTTGATCTACGTGACACTTTTTAGGATGTTTTTAAAAATATAAAAGGTTAAGGGTAGTATAAAATTTTATTCCCAAGTTTGAAGTAAAAAATAACAAATAAAAATCCAAAAACAGTATTTCTTTGAAAAATTCTAACAAAAATAAAAAATTCTAAAAAGAAAAAAAAAAGAATAAAATTGAAATAAAAAAATTCATCCAAAAACTAAAATAAAAATATAAAATATAAAAATCACAAAAAGAGTCCTTGAATATCGCATTAAAAGTTTTTTGAAACTTTTAGATTTCGTTACAGTCCCGCATTCAATGGCTAGATATGAATTTTCAGATATTCTTTTTTAGTTGATGATTTTTTTCAGGAAAAATTCTTTGATTTTCAGATTATTAATTTTTTATTTTTATTTTTCAAATTATATATATATATATATATCCTAAACCAAACCAAACATACCCTATATATCTCGCTCAGAGCAGGGTCTGGGGAGGGTAAGATGTATGCAGACCATGCTCCTACTTTTTACGGTAGGGAGGCTGTTCCCGTGAAGACCCCCAGCTTAGTGCACAACAAAGTATTGAGTGATAAATACAAAGAACCATATGATACGAAAAAGCTCAAGACCATACCTGAGTCCATTGATTAATTCACATGAGACTTACCTAAGGGGACTTTGGCAACTGCACTCTCGATGAACGCTGCTCTAACAGAAAAGAGGTTGACTCTGCGCACAGCTCCCTGTCAAAAATACACCACACGCAAAAGGCAATAGGATAAAATATACAATAAAAGAAAAAAAAATGCAATGCTCTAGGTCAAAGCTAACCGAGACAATCCAAACCTGACGCTCTCAACTACAGCACCGCTCCCTACAAACTAATCCACAGCTCTGATCTGGCACCTCCAAGAGCACCTATCAACAGTCATGGTCTCGGAAAGGTTTAAGGACTTCAAATCTAATCTCAGCTGCTCCTCCCACGTCCTACTCGGTCTGCCTCTCCTCCTCTCCCCGGCAACCAATAAACTCTCGACCCTCCTCACCGGAGCAGAAGCCTGCCTCCTGCCGACGTGGCCAAACCATCTCAATCTCCCTCCCTAACTTTCGCTGAAATGGGCGCCACTTCTAGCGCGTTCCTGAAAACTGTAACACCCCAAAAGGCGGCTATTACAGTGCCGTGGACCCCACACTGGGACCCACTAGGCGATGTCCAAAACAGATTAAATAAATATTATTTGTGATACCGAACCACAATGAATAGTCATTACTCCGATTAGGAGTTTATCAAAAATATGGCCAACGGCCTTATAATACACAGGAACCGAAAAACAAGTATAAACCATATGGAGATGGAAAATACTTCAAATGTCAATACAACCAGATAGCAATTTAAATGAAGCAGGAAATAAAATAACATAACACGGTTTAACATAACCGGACAACAAAAGATGTGGGGCCCCCGAACTAGTATCCTTCGAACCCTTCGCCGTCAACATGCTCTTCCCGTGCCTTGTCTTTGCTTCGACCTAAAATACAATACAAGTATTTCGCCCATAACACAAGGTCAGATATACATGATAATCAATTCTTCCGACATTATACAATTCACATATATAGATTTCAAGGAAAACATTCTGGCTATTAATCATACCCATCGGGCGTATGAAACAATCAGTCACAAATCGTCGAACACATCCAATCATACATGGACTATGAATGATTAACAATATAGCTCAAGATGGACATCACAGTACGCCCGATCCGGAAATGTGTCCGTGTACATGTCCACCTCGTATACGGAATCCAGAATATACGTGTGACGATGTACCTAATTAGCCTCACGAACTACGTCTCGTGTGCACAGTCCAATGCGGAATAATATCCACGCATGACTATATATGTGCCTGGCTAAAAATCCTACACAATGACCAGTCGGAACGCAGATATGATTCCGGATATGTCACGATACAACATGAGAACGAATTCAATAAATCACATATCCGATTAAGGATCAAGAAAAACTCACCGAAGTGAAAATAAGACCAACGAGATCAACGATTCAAAGCAACGTACTTGGGAATGCAACCCCATGAAGAAAACGGAATAACGTCAAGAACAATGTCAAATCACGACAAACATTACATGAACAATTCATACATATGAAATATATAACCATCACAAGAATTTAATCATCATTATAACCAAGCAAGATAACTTGCCTCAATACGGAGACGAGAATAGTCCTCTTCTTGTCGGAACAAACGAACGGTCCTCGACTAATATTGTTTACTCGAACAATCAACCTTAAACGAAATACATTTTACTCAATAACATATTCGTATAATTATCAATATAGGATTAGTAAGACGTCATCCTACAATCCTTTAGAATAGTTTGCTATCTCCAATTATCGAAGCCTTATGTCAGGAGTTCTTTTAACATCATTACAACCATAAAAATCGATTTACAATACTTTTACCGAATGTTCACATGGTTCATCATAAACAAGAGTTCTATCAAGGGTATGTTGAATAACCAATTATGATGTTAAGATTATCTTATGATGATTAAACTTTCCAAAATATTAAAACGTTGAAAGGTAAAATCTGCACATTTATGATCATCCTCCTCTCATCTAAATTGAATATTAAGCTTACAACAAGGTTATTAGTTATGAGATTACACCATATCCATGAAGGTTATCAAAATCTTTCTTTACAAGGCTGGACGATCCATTAACATCATGATGAATTTACCAACTATCTAGTATGATGATCAAAGTATTCTAAGTTCTCAACACATTAGATTAATGAAAAGTTGTTGTTGTTGGTTTCACAAATATCCTTAACCATTCGAAACCTTGCTGAGCTAAACATAAGGAGAATATGATTCTTAAGAAATCTGAGTAAGAAGACATCCTTCTACTTCTAACATGGCCAAGTTCTTCCCAAGGTAAGTGAAAACTTAAAATGGTATTTAATCACTTTATGATAACAACTCTATTAGTTAAATCTAATTACGGTGAAGTTAACTGATTCAAAGGTATTCTACTGAGCTAAATTCGTCCAACAAGATGAGCATGATAGTTACAACGTGGTTAGAATCACTATATCATCAAGAACACATCCATCTCAAACCCTCATTTATCATATTCATCAAAAGTGTTAAAAAGGTTGGATTAAAACTATGTTTTACTTGATTAATCTACTCTAGGTGAAGTATAATTCATTATTAACATCAACATATGAAAATAATACAGAGAGGAAAGTACACCTACCTCCAGAAATGAAGAACAACTTCAATGCTATGAGAAAATATACTCCAAGCTCAAGAACACCTCCTAATCTCCAAGGAAATGAGCTCCACTCCAAGATTTTAGGCTTAGAAGCAAGTTGGGGGAGGTTGATATCGGTTTGGGAGTGCAGAGGGACGATATATGGAGAGAGAATCGGTTTGGAGTTGTGAAGAAATGAAAAACAGGCTGGTCCTATAAATAGACTGTACAGACTTAGCGCACGCTATCGGAACAGTTTAGCGTACGCTAACACACTTACGTACTCTAACCGGTCGATATCACGTACGTAAGCGGCTTACAGTGGCTACTGTTTTGAATTCGCAGGTCGCTAGCGCACTCTAATTAAAAAGGGGTTACGCACGCTAATAAAAGTTGACTCTGGCCGACATGACAGCTCAGACATTACTCACATGCATGCCAACGGCTAAGGAGTTCACGTGCTGAAGTCAACTGATGCCAGATTCCCTCTTAGTGTACGCAACAGATGAAACATTACGCACAAAGGATTAGCGTACGTTAATCATACTATGTAGCGTACGCTACATCAACAGAAAAATTCGAAAATGCAACTCTCCAATTAACATCGAATCATCACATATGAAATGAAATAACAACGATATGAAATTCAAATCAATAATACCTCAACATCATACTAAATGCAACGATTCATGATAATCAGATTATCCGAATAATACAATGTCAGGTAAAAACGAAAAATCACAATCGGATATTACATACTCTCCCCCTTAAAAAGAGTTTTGTCCCCAAAACTAAGGGGTAAATAACTCGGGGTATCGCGCTCGCATACTATCCTCGGTCTCCCATGTAGCCTCCTCGACTCCGTGTCGTGACCACTGAACTTTCAGTAGGGGAATTGTCTTGTTCCGCAACTGCTTGATCCTTCTTTCGAGTATCCGCACAGGGCGCTCCTCATACGAACGATCCTCTGCTAATTCAATCTCTTCGAACTGAAGTACATGGATCGGATCAGCAACATATTTCCTCAACTGGGAGACATGAAACATGTTGTGAATCTTACTCAAAGTCGGCGACAAAGCTAGTCGATAGGCCAGATCACCTACACGCTCCAAAACCTCAAACGGCCTAATGTACCTCGGGCTCAGCTTGCCCCTCTTCCCGAAACGAAAAACACCTCGGGTAAGAGACACCTTCATTAACACATGGTCACCAACCTCGAACTCAAGCAGTCGTCGACGGTGGTCAGCATAAGACTTCTGTCGACTTTGAGCTGTTAACAACTGACTCCTAATCAAAGTGATCTTCTCCCGGGCTGCTAATAACATATCGGGTTCCGTACCCAGAGATTCTGACAGTTCATCCCAACACAAATGGGACCTACAACGACGGCCATACAATGCCTCATACGTGTTGGGTACCGATTCGGATATTTGCGCCGTTTGCGGAAGCGAAAATAAAAAGTGCAGAAAAATAAAGGACACGAGGATTTATAGAGGTTCGGCTATAAACGAGCCTACGTCCTCTCTTTATCTTTTTCAATAGGTTAAAGATAGCAACCTCTTAGCCTCTCTTCTATCGGTCGAGGTATAACCGTTTACAATCACGTCTTCTATTGGTCCGTGATAAACCACTTGTACTTGTCTTTGCGTCGGTCCAAGTTAAACCGTTTTCCTTTTCTATCGGACAAGGAATCAACCTCTCTAGCTTTCGATGGGTACTAGATAAACCTCACTCGATAGCGATTGCGATTCTAATAATGCCGGATCCTTGATCCTAATAACACCGAATCCAATCATATCTTTTCTTTTACCACTCGTGTATGTTTTCGTGAATTCTCACTCAAACACTTACAATTAAGCTCAATATCAACAACAAGAATGTGTATAATAATATCACAAGAATAGACAATTTTCTCAAGGTTTTTGTGCTCAAACAATACCATAGGGATGGTATTTATAGGCTTCATGATCAAACTAGCCGTTAGCTGCCAGGACCTTCATTACGTACGTTATATGCTCTCCATTACGTACGTAATCCTCATTACGTACGTTAACCATGGCTGGTTACGTACGTTAGCATCTTCACAAATCAGTCCAGTGAGTTTCGTCAATTTGAGTTACGTACGCTAGCATAGACCTCGTTACGTACGTTAACATTACATCACTAATGACGTCATATATCCGTTGCATGCTTTGCTGACTTTGACTTCTCCAACGTTCACTTGTTTGAACTCCTTTACATACGTTATACAACCTTCGTTACGTACGTTAGCTTGCCCATATTACGTACGTTAACATACCCTTGTTACGTACGTTAGCTTTGTGTTTTTCCAGCTTTTTGCACTTCGTTTTCCTTCGATGCTTGCTTCGTCTCTTCGTTGTTTTGTTTTGCTTATCAACATTAATCATCAAAACACTTTTAATTTATGTATGGAACTATATGTTTCAACAATCTCCCCCTTTTTGATGATTACAAAACAACACTTCGTCAATGGGATTTTCCTGCAAAAATACAGATATATGTATATCTTTACAGACCAAAGTTTTCGACTTTGTCCGTTTCGTTAGAATCTTCTCCCATTTCTTTTTCGACTCCTTCTTTTCTTATCTCCATTTTTAAATTTTCATCGTCTTTTCGACGTCTCCGCATTTTTATTTTTCTGTCATTTTTTACTTCTCCTTTTCATTTATCGATTTTCTCCCCCTTTTAGGGTTAATCCCATTGTCGACTTCTTTTTCTCCTTCTCCATTCTCTCCCCCTTTTTGTTTTCATCAAAAAGTGGATAAAATATCAATTGAAATATGTGATACCAAAATGTAGAATATGCATGATACTAATTTATGATAAATAAATGCATAAAGGGTAAAAACTCCCCCTGAAAACATTATCTCCCCTTTTAAAAAAATTACTCCCCCTGAGTAAAATACAAAAATCAATTTTTGGGGATCCAACCTATAGTTGGTTTTTGTTTGGAAACATAGACGGTATTTGAAACCATTGTTCCTTTAGGAACCCAAATTTTCTTAATTTTTATCGTCCGTCTCGGCTTTTGCAACTTGAAATATGATGCCCGATTTTCAAACACTTTTCGCAATGGGTATTTTAAAATTAACGGATTCGTTTTGAACGTCGTTTGAATCCTAACCCCTCTTTATTCAAAGTAAATTTTTAACACCAAGCATTTGTTCAAATTTCGTTTCGCACGAGAATTTCTTTGTCAAAGATTTAAGCTCGGTTTGGATTTTAGCGAGATCATTCTTCAAAATATTTTCATTTTCAATACACTTTGAATGATCGATTTCGACAAATTTTCCCTTTTCGATAATTTTGGAATTTTCAATTTCCAAAGATTTAATTTTAGACTTAAGAGATTTAATTTCCGATAATGCATTTTGAAAATCCGTATGAAGTAATTCAAATGCATCAAAAAGTTCATCACGGGAGGATGTACTAACCTGACTTTCGACGTCACTGTCGTCGAACGAACTCCGGGCCATGAGAGCGAGATTATTTTGATTGATGAAATCATCGTCTTCATCTTCATCGCTCCATGTTGCTACGAGAACCTCCTTCTTGGGTTTGACACGGCAATTTTTAGCAAAGTGGCCTGGTTTACCACATTGTCGACAGGAGTTGTCGAACTTCTTCGTTTCGCTCGAGATATCCTTCTTCCTCCGGTTTAATAAGGTTTGGAATTTATTAATATTCTTGGCATAATATGCCGCTTCTTCGTCGCTTTCCTCCACCGGGATTTCTTCTTTCTTCCTCGATATCTTAGCTTTCATGGCTAACGATTTTTCTTTCGGTTTCGGCTTGACACTTCGTGATTTTAACACGATCTCATAATTAATTAGCGAACCAACGAGGGCGCTAAAATCGAGTGTGTTGAGATCTTTGGATTCCATAATTGCGGTCACGGTGCCGTCCCATTCGCTAAATAGTGATCTTAAGATTTTCTTGACTTTTTCACTACTAGATAATGGTTTGCCAAACGAAGCTAGTCCATTGGTGATGACCGAGAATCGGTCGAGCATATTGGTGATGGACTCGTCACCCTTCATCATGAATAACTCGTAGTCATGGAGAAGCATATTTATCTTCGTCTCCTTGACTTGAGTCGTCCCTTCGTGTGTGATTTCAAGAATTTTCCATATTTCTTTCGCACTCTCACACGATGAGATTCGATTGACCTCTTCCGGATTTAAGGCACAAAATAAGAGTTGAGTAGCCTTACAATTTAGATGGTCATTTTTCCAATCGGCATCGTCGTATTCTTCAAAGGTTTTGAGCGTACCGTCGGATTTGATAGGAACTTTTGGGCCAAGGCAAATAATCTTCCAAATTTCGATGTCGTATGCTCGGATGAATATCGACATCTTCTTCTTCCACGTCAAATAATTTGAGCCATCAAAGAATGGTGGTCGGTTGAGAGCAAGGCCTTCGACGGGAGCTATTTGAAAAGCCATTGGATCTTTTCTCCTCGGATGTTAAGCCGCGTATTGGAGTACCGCTCCGATACCAATTGTTGGGTACCGATTCGGATATTTGCGCCGTTTGCGGAAGCGAAAATAAAAAGTGCAGAAAAATAAAGGACACGAGGATTTATAGAGGTTCGGCTATAAACGAGCCTACGTCCTCTCTTTATCTTTTTCAATAGGTTAAAGATAGCAACCTCTTAGCCTCTCTTCTATCGGTCGAGGTATAACCGTTTACAATCACGTCTTCTATTGGTCCGTGATAAACCACTTGTACTTGTCTTTGCGTCGGTCCAAGTTAAACCGTTTTCCTTTTCTATCGGACAAGGAATCAACCTCTCTAGCTTTCGATGGGTACTAGATAAACCTCACTCGATAGCGATTGCGATTCTAATAATGCCGGATCCTTGATCCTAATAACACCGAATCCAATCGTATCTTTTCTTTTACCACTCGTGTATGTTTTCGTGAATTCTCACTCAAATACTTACAATTAAGCTCAATATCAACAACAAGAATGTGTATAATAATATCACAAGAATAGACAATTTTCTCAAGGTTGTTGTGCTCAAACAATACCATAGGGATGGTATTTATAGGCTTCATGATCAAACTAGCCGTTAGCTGCCAGGACCTTCATTACGTACGTTATATGCTATCCATTACGTATGTAATCCTCATTACGTACGTTAACCATGGCTGGTTACGTACGTTAGCATCTTCACAAATCAGTCCAGTGAGTTTCGTCATTTTGAGTTACGTACGCTAGCATAGACCTCGTTACGTACGTTAACATTACATCACTAATGACGTCATATATCCGTTGCATGCTTTGCTGACTTTGACTTCTCCAACGTTCACTTGTTTGAACTCCTTTACGTACGTTATACAACCTTCGTTACGTACGTTAGCTTGCCCATATTACGTACGTTAACATACCCTTGTTACGTACGTTAGCTTTGTGTTTTTCCAACTTTTTGCACTTCGTTTTCCTTCGATGCTTGCTTCGTCTCTTCGTTGTTTTGTTTTGCTTATCAACATTAATCATCAAAACACTTTTAATTTATGTATGGAACTATATGTTTCAACAATACGGTGCCATCTGAATCGAAGCGTGCCAACTATTATTATAAGTGAATTCCACCAAAGGCAGCTGGGCTTCCCAATCGTCCTTCTAATCAAGAGCACATGCTATCAACATATCCTCTAGAGTCTGGATGGTTCTCTCAGTCTGACCATCGGTCTGTGGATGAAAAGCCGTACTGAAGTTTTACTGCGTGCCCATCGCACGGTGAACTGCCTTTCAGAAGTGCGACACAAATCGCCCGTCACGGTCTGATACAATACTCTTGGGGGTACCATGTAATCTCACGATTTCCTTAATAAATAGCTGGGCCAATCTCTCGGGACCCCACGTGTCCTTAATCTCCAAGAAGTGGGCTGATTTGGTCAGGCGGTCCACAATCACCCAAATCGTATTCATTCCTCGACGACTCGTCGGCAAGCTAGTGCTAAAATCCATAGATATGTCCTCCCATTTCCACTCGGGAATCGGGAGCGGTTTCAGCATTTCTGCGGGTCGCTGGTGCTCAATTTTAACCTGCTGACAGGTTAAACATCTCGAAACGAATTCGGCAACCTCACGTTTCATATTCCCCCACCAATAATTCTGCTTCAAATCCTTATACATCCTGCTAGATCCCGGGTGAATAGAGTACGGGGTAGCATGGGCTTCTCTCGTGATAGAGTTTCTCAACTCTTCGTCAGCGGGTACACAAACTCGATTTCTAAAACGTATCAATCCATCCTCGTGGATCACGAATCCAGGGGCTTTCCCTTGAGTTACCTCATCCCGAACTCGAGATAAGAATGGGTCCGTAATTTGCTTCGATTTGATCATATCATCAAGAGACGAAGAAATCTCAAGGGTGCAAAGTTGTCCCTGAATATGCTGTAACCAAACTTCAATTTCTGGCCTCATAAGGTCCAATTGCAACTCTCTCTGTGCTGTCAAATGGCTCAAGGCTTCGCACTGCCTTGTCTTACGGCTGACTCAATCGGCAACATTTGCTTTACCCGGATGATAAAGGATCTCGATATCATAGTCCTTGATTAATTCTAGACACCATCTCTGTCTCATGTTCAACTCCTTCTGAGTAAAAATGTACTTTAGGCTCTTGTGGTCTGTAAAGATCTGGCACGTAACTCCTTAAAGATAGTGACGCCAGATTTTCAAAGCAAACACGACGGCTGCTAACTCCAAGTCATGGGTCGGATAGTTAACTTCATAGGGTCGTAATTGTCTCGACGCATAGGCAATCACTTTCCCTTCCTGCATTAGTACACATCCCAGACCCTGTCTCGACGCGTCACTATACACCACAAATCCTTCCGTTCCTTTTGGTAAGACCAAGACAGGTGCCGAAATCAATCGACTCTTGAGCTCATCAAAACTTGCTGACATGTTTCTGACCACAAATACTTCGTGTCCTTTCGCAGTAAGTTAGTCATCGGTTGCGCAATTTTAGAAAATCCTTCTACGAACCGTCGGTAGTAACCTGCTAGGCCGAGGAAACTACGAACTTCCTTCACGTTCTTCGGTGGTAGCCAATCTCGAATGGCTTCCGTCTTTTGTGGGTCCACTCTCACCCCTTCGGCTGATATCACATGCCCGAGAAAGACAACCTCAGGCATCCAGAATTCACACTTAGAAAATTTCCCATAAAGCTGTTCCCGCCTCAATGTATCGAGAACTTGGTGGAGGTGATGCTCGTGCTCTTCGTGGTCACGAGAGTAAATAAGAATGTCGTCAATAAAAATGACTACAAAGCGATCCAGATAGTTAATAAAAACTCGATTCATCAACTCCATGAATACCGCCGGTGCATTACTCAGTCCAAATGGCATCACCACAAACTCATAATGCCCATAGCGAGTACGGAATGCTGTCTTCGAAATGTCAGACTCTCGAATCCTCAACTGATGATAACCAGATCTCAAGTTGATTTTAGAAAACACGGAAGCTCCCTGAAGTTGGTCCAATAAATCATCAATACGAGGCAAAGGATACTTGTTCTTGATGGTTACCCTGTTCAGCTCACGGTAATCAATACATAAGTGCAGAGATCCATCTTTCTTCCGTACAAATAACACTGGTGCTCCCCAAGGGGACGCACTAGGTCGAATATAGCCCTTGTCAGTCAACTCCTCAAGCTGGTTCTTCATTTCCTGCATCTCAGTCGGAGCCATACGGTACGGTGCTTTTGAGAGCGGGGATGTACCTGGTTCTAACTCAATAATAAACTCCACGTCACGATGAGGAGGTAAGCCTGGAAACTCGTCTGGAAATACATCTGGGTAGTCTCGGACTACCAGAATGTCGGCCAATTCAACTGGTCGATCTGCTGTTTTGGTCATGTAGCACCAATAACCAATACACCCTTGATTAAGCAGTTTCACTGCTTTCATAGCGCTGATGACTCTCCCGAGCAGTGGGATTATCACCTCGAAAAATACACTCGAAACCATCATCAGAAGTGACGGTTACCATCCGCTTGCGGACACTGAGTATTGCATCATGACGATCCATCCAATCGATACCCAAGATTATATCATCCTTACGTAAATCGACTACAATCAGATTTGACAACCACTCACGGTCGTTCAAACGAATCGGACAGTCCTGGACTTCACGATTTCCAATAATTCTTCTACCATCAGGTAGACCAATCATGTAGGGCTCACAATTGATAACATGGTCTAGAGGCAAACGACTTAAACAAGAAGAAGATATAAAGGAGTGTGAAGCACCGGTGAGATCGTACTCCAGAGCTTTATCGATGAACTCTGGTAAGGTAGTACAATGGTGATTCAACAGCTGCATTCTCATTCGGGGTTTAAGCCTCTTGAGAAAGTATTTGATCTTATCGGCCTCTGTTCGGATAATTGTCGTGGAGAAAGGAAGGAGTGTCTGGAATTTCTCAGCAACAGATAATCCATCATCGTCTTCAGACGGGTCGGGGTTCAGCAGTTCCGACAGTTTGGCCTCACGGAGTGGTCCTGGATAGTAACAGTCTAGCATGAGGTTTTTAAATTCCTCCCAAGTGTAAACACCATCAGCTGGCCTTACTGAAAGCCACCAGGTGTGAGCACCTTTGCTAAGATAATACGCGGATACCGAGATGCGGTTCTCTTCTGGGCAGTCCACCATCTGGAAAAGTTTCTCAAAATGCTCGATCCAATGCATAATGTCAGCAGGCTCAGAGGAGCCTTCAAAATTTGGTGGTCGCTGGCGAGAGATGTCGCTGATAATTCGACTCACGGGTCCGCCAATCACAGGAGGAGGATGAGGCCCCTGTTGCTGGCCAGTAGCGGCCCTCTGCATAGCTTCCATTAGTTGACCCATCTGGGTCATCTGTGTCATCATGCCCTGCATCACAACGTAAGGATCGACACGCGCATCCCCGCGCCCACTGTGGTGCGATTGTTCCCTATAAGGTGAACCACTGTCTGCGGAAATTTGATCCACATTTGCGCGTCTGTTGGCTCGAGGTATCGGGATTCGGCCCCTTCCGCGGCCTCGTCCCCCTCTGCCACGACCTCTCAGGTTTCTTTCCATACTGAAAGAATCAATCATAATGATAACCATAAGTATAGTTCAAGATACTAAAATTCACGCTAAGTTAATAGTAACAAGGAGTCACATATTCAAGGAAACGGTTATCGATACCACAAATGTCGCACCGAATATTATATCGGCGTCAAGTCGAACAATTTCAATCATATAATCAATTCAGCATTTACCTCGGATTATCAATCAGATAAATCCTGTCACAATTCCTCGAAATAACATGATCAACAAGGAGGCCCATAATGATATCAATATTATGCCAGTAATTAAATCATGGCTCATAAAGTACATACCGTATTTGGCTCGTAGGGTCAGGCGCTTGCACAGGTCACACGTGACACGAAGGTCTCTTGATACTAGTTCACTTCACAATGACTCATAAAAAGGAAACAACTCTCTGATACCATCTTCTGTAACACCCCAAAAGGCGGCGATTACAATGCCATGGACCCCATACTGGGACCCACCAGGCGATATCCAAAACAGATTAAATAAATATTATTTGTGATACCGAACCACAATGAATAGTCATTACTCCGATTAGGAGTTTATCAAAAATATGGCCAACGGCCTTATAATACACAGGATCCGAAAAACAAGTATAAACCATATGGAGATGGAAAATACTTCAAATGTCAATACAACCAGATAGAAATTTAAATGAAGCAGGAAATAAAATAACATAACACGGTTTAACATAACCGGACAACAAAAGATGTGGGCCCCCCGAACTAGTATCCTTCGAACCCTTCGCCGTCAACATGCTCTTCTCGTGCCTTGCCTTTGCCTCGACCTAAAATACAATACAAGTATTTCGCCCATAACACAGGGTCAGATATACATGATAATCAATTCTTCCGACATTATACAATTCACATATATAGATTTCAAGGAAAACATTCCGACTATTAATCATACCCCTCGGGCGTATGAAACAATCAGTCACAAATCGTCGAACACATCCAATCATATATGGACTATGAACGATTAACAATATAGCTCAAGATGGACATCACAGTACGCCCGATCCGGAAATGTGTCCGTGTACATGTCCACCCCGTATACGGGATCCAGAATATACGTGTGACGATGTACCTAATTAGCCTCACGAACTACGTCTCGTGTGCACAGTCCAATGCGGAATAATATCCACGCATGACTATATATGTGCCTGGCTAAAAATCCTACACAATGACCAATCGGAACGCAGATATGATTCCAGATATGTCACGATACAACATGACAACGAATTCAATAAATCACATATCCGATTAAGGATCAAGAAAAACTCACCGAAGTGAAAATAAGACCAACGAGATCAACGATTCAAAGCGACGTACTTGGGAATGCAATCCCATGAAGAAAACGGAATAACGTCAACGACAATGTCAAATCACGACAAACATTACATGAACAATTCATACATATGAAATATATAACCATCACAAGAATGTAATCATCATTATAACCAAGCAAGATAACTTGCCTCAATACGGAGACGAGAATAGTCCTCTTCTTGTCGGAACGAACGAACGGTCCTCGACTAATATTGTTTACTCGAACAATCAACCTTAAACGAAATACATTTTACTCAATAACATATTCGTATAATTATCAATATAGGATTAGTAAGATGTCATCCTACAATCCTTTAGAATAGTTTGCTATCTCCAATTATCGAAGCCTTATGTCAGGAGTTCTTTTAACATCATTACAACCATAAAAATCGGTTTACAATACTTTTACCGAATGTTCACATGGTTCATCATAAACAAGAGTTCTATCAAGGGTATGTTGAATAACCAATTATGATGTTAAGATCATCTTATGATGATTAAACTTTCCAAAACATTAAAACGTTGAAAGGTAAAATCTGCACATTTATGATCATCCTCCTCTCATATAAATTGAATATTAAGCTTACAACAAGGTTATTAGTTATGAGATTACACCATATCCATGAAGGTTATCAAAATCTTTCTTTACAAGGTTGGACGATCCATTAACATCATGATGAATTCACCAACTATCTAGTATGATGATCAAAGTATTCTAAGTTCTCAACACATTAGATTAATGAAAAGTTGTTGTTGTTGGTTTCACAAATATCCTTAACCATTCAAAACCTTGCTGAGCTAAACATAAGAAGAATATGATTCTTAAGAAATCTGAGTAAGAAGACATCCTTCTACTTCTAACATGGCCAAGTTCTTCCCAAGGTAAGTGAAAACTTAAAATGGTGTTTAATCACTTTATGGTAACAACTCTATTAGTTAAATCTAATTACGGTGAAGTTAACTGATTCAAAGGTATTCTACTGAGCTAAATTCGTCCAACAAGATGAGCATGATAGTTACAACGTGGTTAAATCACTATATCATCAAGAACACATCCATCTCAAACCCTCATTTATCATATTCATCAAAAGTGTTAAAAAGGTTGGATTAAAAATATGTTTTACTTGATTAATCTACTCTAGGTGAAGTATAATTCGTTATTAACATCAACATATGAAAATAATACAGAGAGGAAAGTACACCTACCTCCAGAAATAAAGAACAACTTCAATGCTATGAGAAAATATACTCCAAGCTCAAGAACACCTCCTAATCTCCAAGGAAATGAGCTCCACTCCAAGATTTTAGGCTTAGAAGCAAGTTGGGGGAGGTTGATATCGGTTTGGGAGTGCAGAGGGACGATATATGGAGAGAGAATCGGTTTGGAGTTGTGAAGAAATGAAAAACAGGTTGGTCCTATAAATAGACTGTACAAACTTAGCTCACGCTATCGAAACAGTTTAGCGTACGCTAACACACTTACGTACGCTAACCGGTCGATATCACGTACGTAAGCGGATTACAGTGGCTACTGTTTTGAATTCGCAGGTCGCTAGCGCACGCTAATTAAAAAAGAGTTACGCACGCTAATAAAAGTTGACTCTGGCCGACATGACAGCTCATACATTACTCACATGCATGCCAACGGCTAAGGAGTTCACGTGCTGAAGTCAACTGATGCCAGATTCCCTCTTAGCGTACGCAACAGATGAAACATTACGCACGCTAAGGCACAGGATTAGCGTACGTTAATCATACTATGTAGTGTACGCTACATCAACAGAAAAGTTCGAAAATGAAACTCTCCAATTAACATCGAATCATCACATATGAAATGAAATAACAACGATATGAAATCCAAATCTATAATACCTCAACATCATACTAAATGCAACGATTCATGATAATCAGATTATCCGAATAATACAATGACAGGTAAAAACGAAAAATCACAGTCGGATATTACAAAAACCCCGTTCGAGATTCTATCTAACATTGTACGACAACACGACCAACGTAACATTCTCATTTCAGCCGCTTCCAACTTGATCTCAAGCGACTTCTTCATCGCCCAACATTCGGAGCCATACAACATTGCAGGTCTGATTGTCGCTATATAGAATTTACCCTTCAACTTTAGAGAGACTTTATTGTCACACAGGACCTCTATCGCTGTTCTCCACCTTAGCCACCCCGCCTTGATACGATGAGTGACATCCTTTTCACACTCACCTTCCTTCTGAATGATCGACCCCAAATACTTGAACTTATCCGTACGGGGTACGATCTCATCCGCAATCATTACCTCTACTTCTTATATCATAATTTGTCTAATTATTAAATTAATAGAGAGAAAAACCAAAATCTGAAAAATTAATCAATTTTTTGAATTTTCAAAATTTTTGGATGATTTTTTCAGAACTGATTTTTTCAGATTTTTATTGTACTTTTTTTTTTCAAAGTGGGAATAAATAGTTTTACGTCCCGTAACTTTCTAAATTATTGAAAGGCGTTCCCAAAAACCTTCATGTAGATCCACATCAGCGGTGAGCTTGAAAATCCTCAATTTTGGAGCACACATGGATAAAAACGATGTCATTTTGGTATTTTTCGACGACTGGAATGTAAATAGGGACTTAAATTGTAGAGTTAGCAAAAAAAAAAAATAGGACATAATTGGAAAAAATAATATTTGTAGGATGTTTTTTGGAAAATATAAAAAATTTATGGAATGTAAGAAGTTTATTACCCCATACTTATAATATTATAATCCTATGAATATATGTTTGTGATTATTTTATTATATCAAATCATCAAAAAATAAATTTATGCACTACTTCAGCAATTTCATGTCAATAAATTATTCTCGAATCGATCAACCTAGGTGGGATTAGAGGTGGACAAGAAAATCGAAACTGAAATTGAAACCGGAGAAAAAAACGAAGCCGAAATCGGTCAAAACCGGTTTTTGACCAAAATCGATTCGGTTTTGATCCAAACCGCCGGTTTGTAACCGATTTCCGAGTGTACTGTTGAAAATCGGTCCGGGTCGGTTTTTTTGGGAACCAGTTTGTGAAACCGGTTTGGAAAAACCGGTTCGAAACCGATTTTTCCCTTGTGACCATTAACTGGTCGTTTTTTCAAAATATGACCGTTTTTTTTTTTTGCTTTTTTTTACCATTTTGCCATCCTAAATTCACTATAAATAGGTATGTCGACTTTGGTTTAGTCACAAGACTCAAACACTCTCAAAACACTCTTTAAACACTAAAAATGCTTACAAAATTCTCGTTTCTCTTAAATGGCAACTCAATCTTCTTCCGCTTTCACGAATGCACCCGAGATTGTTGAAGTTAGAGAAACAACCCGAAACCAAAAAGTTTGGTGTAATTTCAACCTCATGAAGTTGTCGGATGGGCAACTTAAGTTGTCGAAGAAGATATCACTCTCGATGAATAAAAGTTTATGTTTTAAATTCTAAATGTTTGAATAAAAGTTGATGTTGTAATGAGTTTATTTAATAAAAGCTTATATTTAATATATAATGGGTTTATTTAATAAGAAGATATCACTTTCTTAAGTTTTTTTTTTTTGAAAAACCGGTTATAACCGGTTTTTCATGACCGAACCGGTCTCAACCGACCCAAACCGGTTAGTATAGGTTCGAGTTTTCACACAAAAAAAACCAAACCGAACCGGTTTGGTCAAGAAACCGGTTTTCAAACTTTGACCAAGAACTGGTCTGGTTTTCAAACCCGAACCGGTTTGGGAAAAAAACTGGTTTGTACACCCCTAGGTGGGATGCCTGTGGTATGACTCTGAATCAGGGATCCTGCAGACCAGACTAGTGTTGCCACATTGTAACCGGAATCGGTATTAAGCACGGTCATTCAGAGTCCATGATCAGACTAGTGTTGCCAGATTGTAACCGGAACCGGTATTAAGCACAGTCGAGTTACGAGCCAAAATTTCTGGGCCCGTGAACCGGCGGTCCGTACCGGTGGTTCGGCCCGGAACCGGTTGTTCCAGCACAGCAGATGAGGTTGCAGTGCGGCAGCGCTAGCCCGCTAGGTGTAGCGACCACTTTTCAAAATGTCATTTTAAAATAATTTAAAGGGAGATTAAATATCCTTGAGAAAAATAATTGAATAATTCTAGCGGAAATTGAAATAAAGTCATCCATTTCGCAAGTAAATATAAAATAAATTCCCAACATTTCAAAACATCCATAATATCCGACCATGATATTGAAGGCAAAGTTTAAAATTTTTAAATAAATGAAATAATTGAAAAAAAGGTAAATAAATAGTATTATCACGCCACGCTGTTTCCCGCCACGCCTGACTCCTCAACTTGAAGGTTTAAATAATGGTGTGAGCTTTCAACTTGCTCAGTGAGGAGAGAACGCTTTGTTAAATTTAAACACATACATGTTGTCAAGTAGATATGACATGCCTGGACATGGTGGTTGCCCGAGGGCCATTAATATGCGAACTCTGAGCATAGTGCCTACTACTCATTGGAGGATACAATGTAATTAACATACAAAACTTTGAGTACATTATGCCTACTACTCATTGGAGGCTACAACGTAAATAATATGCAAATTTTGTGCATATAATTATTTGGCAAGAAACAAGCATATATACAAGTAACATCATGTATTAAATAAAACAAGCGTAGAATCCCCACCTCGAAATACGATGATGATCCTTGAAAATTTGAGATGCGAATGCAATTCAAATCCTAGGCTCCAAGTCCTCGTCTCCTAAAATAACAATAAAAATTTAATATTAACATAGTGTCCAGAATTAATATAAATTATTATTTTATAATTAAGTTAAAGAGATCTAAGTTTTAAAATATTGAAAACTGGCTGGGGTCAAATTAAAGTATTAGAAATTATCTAGGGTTAATCTGAAGAAACTAAAAATTAGAGGCTGAAATTGAAATACACTGAAAAATCTGATTTTGGGGTCAAATCGAGAAGTTTAGAATTCTGAGGGTTCAATTGAAATACCCTAAAAGAAGGCTGGGTATAAAAACCCTTGCCCTAATTAATCGGCCACATATATCACTCTTCTCTCCTGATTATCTCTCACGGTCGATATCTGTCTCTTAACTCATCTCTCTGACACACACACACAACTCTGGCCAAAGGGTGCATGCGGGTCGCGTGGTTCGGGGAATCTGAGCGCGGCTAACAGCTCGGGTTGAGATATTGGGCTCTAGACTGTAAATCGGACGTCCATACCGCAGGCAGCAGCGGCGATGGCGGCTCAAGCTTGCGTTTGTGGAGTTCGATCGGATCAGGTATGTTCCTAGAATCGGGTTTGGTTGGAATATGTAGAATTTGGGGCTAGGGATTGAGGTTATGTACGGGCTCGGATTCATACCGCACACCAGAAAAAATATGCATGTAGTGTGAAATTATGAGTTTTGATTTGTGTTTGGGTCGCTCGGGTTTGTGCGGTGATCTTTTTTTTGTATACCAGATTGTGGAGATTTGTGAATACTTTCTAGTTTAGATTCAGTATAAATGTTGAGTGAAATATTTCGTCGGAACATGAATAATCGATTGACATAATAAGACATAACAAGTGGAAAATAACCTATTGAAGAATGAGAATTTTGCTGTTTACCTCACTATTGAAGTTACTTCGAGGTGATCGGATGGGCAAATTGATTTTCTAGTGAACACCGAATATCGCTTAAACAGGTGCTTCGAGTTCTGATTTCTTCTCAGAAGCCTTCCTTTTGGTATGCACAGATGACAGGTTGGTATTGTGTCGAGTGGATTAACTGGTTCTTCTACTTTCTTGTAAGATTATGGGTTGTATACAGTTATTTTCTGACGTGAACAATTTGTGTTGTGCAGATTTCTCTTTATTTTTTTCAGCCGTGATGTGTACCGTGTATTGTAAAAAATTTTGTAAAATACAGTATTTATACTGTAGAGTTTAGGTTTAGGGTTAGTAGTAGAGTTTTGATCTGTGTAGAGTTCTTGTTGGATGTGGATCGATTAGAAGATAATATTAGTAATATATTATTATATAATTATAATCAGCTTACTAATTTCAGGTAAAATTAATTAAATTGCTTTAATTAATTTTTCTTAATAACCTATTAATTTATGATATTAATAATAATGGAAAATTAAATTGTTAGATTAATAATAATAATAGGTTCTTGATATTATATTTAGAATAATCAAGTAAAATCGATTTGGACTAACTTATTAACTTGGACTATTTATAAAAATAAATATTACTGGGCTATAATAATACGAGAGCTGGACTTGAGCCTCGAGTGTGAACTAAAATCATGATATGTGAATAAGGAAAAATTGGACCTTATTTAATAAATGTAATAAAGTTCGTAAATAAATTGTTGGACATTTAAAATTACTCATATGCTTTCAATAAATTATAAAATAAATGCATGTTCAGAAATCGGGGCGTCACAACCTACTCCTCTTAAATGAATTTTTGTCCCCAGAAATTAGATCATGTACCTTCAATGGCGAACGTCGGATACTTTGAACTTTCACCAGTTTAACCTCTCTATTTCGTAACCGATGTACCTTACTCTCCAAAACAGTTGTAGGTACTTCCTCATAAGTCAGGTTCTTCGCAACTCTTTGAAATTGCGTACATGACCAGGATCATGTACGTATTTTCTCAGCATGGAGACATGAAAGACATTGTGAACTCCCGATAACTCCAACGGTAATGCCAAAGTGTAAGCAAGATCACCAACACGACCCAAAACTTCAGAAGGTCCGATATAACGAGGTTGTTGTAACACCCCCAAGACATTCAGGGCATATTATAGTGCCGTGGACCCCACACTGTGGAATCCACCAGGCTAACATACCAACAAGACATTCGACAACGCCAAACAATCGTCAATAAAACGAAGATGCAAATAAAATACTACAATCCGACGAATAAAATCTGAAATCAAATCCATTTCCCAAAATGGGAATACATCATTAATAATTTTAAAAAGGAAGTACTCGAGTACTTAAACCAATTTTATAATACAGACATCCCAAAATAAGACATCAATAATAATCGACAGAACAGAACACCGATAATCAACCACTGAACAGTATCATGCTTGCCCATCATCCTCATACGGCTCGAGTGCTCGCTTGTCCCCACGATCGATACCTGAAATACAAAAAGTATTTCTCCCATTTAAGGGGTTAGCAACAACTACTAGTGCAAGTACAATCCATTTGAACTACATTCTAATCAGATGAATATATGCGCTAAAAATCATTTTAGAAAACATTTATATTCGAGAATATTTACATTTCACAAGCACAAAACATATTTTCTCCAACCAAAACAATTCAAAGTTAACCTTGGTACGAGACTCACGGCCACCGTACCCCGCAGAGCCCCGTCGGACATCCCTGGTTGGTTAACCACAGTTCGTGATACGCACACACACGGCAATACGTATTCCTAGAGGCCCCGTCGGACCATACCTAGGTGAACATACACATATCCATCCACAACAACCACGTATAGCCATAATTCAAATACTAGAACATGTAAACAAATGTAAAGTACTTGCCTTTGTGACATCTTCGAAGAATCGGAAGTGAAAACTGACTACGGACGATCCGAATGGAGAACGACAGTTCCTAAACCAAGAATTAGCATAACTCAGTCTCAACAGCCATCAATAATCGAAAGGAATACTCCCATAACCCCGATTACGATTCACTACAATAAACGTTCAATCGATACGGGCGAGGGTTTACGCAAAATCTCTCCGTATCAATAATTCACGGATTAATTCGAAGAAAACGGATTGGGAATCACCCAATAACAAGAAGTTTCGTAACATACATGAACAATTCGCAATCAATCACGAAAAACCCGAAAAACCCCCAAATTAGACAAGTTAGGGTTCCTGAAGAAAATACCTCGGATTTGGACGATGGAGGATGATTACGCTGATGGTAATATGTTAGCACGAATCTACGGTGATGGGATACGAAGAATTCTCCGAGAAATACCGGTGGAATCGCCCTCTGGAGTCGCCCCGTGAAGAAAACGAAAGAAAGAGATAGAAAATGAGGTGTTGACCTCTGCATGCTGTTTTAAAACAGCGGGCTGTTACGGCCGTAACAGGGGGTTACTTACGGCCGTAACATGGCCAACTTACGGCCATAACTTCTGGGTGTTACGGCCGTAACACCCCATCGATGGCAGCTTCGGCATTCATTGCTCAAACGATTCCGGACGACCCCGAAACCCAGACCTGCTATCGAACCAAAAATACGACTACGAAGAATATTCGATGACGAGTCCAAGCATCACAAGAAAACATCAATCCGACTACCCGGGAATCCCAAATACGACAACGAATATGAAGTTCCCTCAACTTATAGGAAATTATGAAAATGGCCCAAGTGCCCGAAAATCACGAAACGACGTCGGATTTACAAACCGAAAGTCTCAACATGACCAACTCAACCATACGAACTAGTACAAACCAAGAAATAACGGAAACGGACGAATTTTACGAGAATCGAACGATCATACGGCAAAACATATCATAAAATGAAATCACGTGAAAACATCACCAAATCTCGTTCAATGGAAAAACTCCAAGAATAAAGTAGATTCAAAATGTCGAAACGGTTATAAGCGAGTCGATAAAAATAGACATACACCAAAAATGGAAACTGCTAAAAATGGAAAGTTACGGATATTACATTCTCCCCCTCTAAAATAAAGTTTCGTCCCGAAACTTAAGAATCAAAAAGCTCGGGGTGCCTCGAACGCATATCCTCCTCTAACTCCCAGATCGCTTCTTCTACTCCATGTCTCGACCATTGTACCTTAACCAAAGGGATGGTTTTGTGCCTTAACTACTTGTCTCGACGCTCCAAAATCCTGACGGGTCTCTCCTCAAACGTAACATCCTTCTCGATCTCCACGTCTCCAAAATCAATAATGTGGGACGGGTCCGGAACGTACTTCCTCAACTGGGAAACGTGAAATACGCTATGAACATGACTCAACGACGGAGGCAAAGCCAAACGGTATGCTAACTCGCCGACTCTCTCTAATATCTCGAAAGGCCCAATATATCTCGGGCTGAGCTTCCCCTTTTTCCCAAAACGGAAAACTTCCTTCGTCGGAGACACTCTCAACAGAACATGATCTCCCACCTCAAACTCCAAAAGTCGACGCCTAACATCCGCATAAGACTTTTGTCGACTCTGAGTAGCCAACATTCTTTTTCTAATCAACTCAACTTTCTCCCTCGTCTCTAACATGAGGTATGGCTCGGTGCCAACCAAATCGGACGGCTCATCCCAACATATCGGTGATCGGCAACATCGGCTATAAAGTGCCTCATACGGTGCCATCTTAATCGACGCGTGCCAGCTATTATTATAAGTAAACTTAATTAAGGCAAGATGTTCCTCCCAGTCACTACTCCAATCTAATGCACACGCGCGTAATATATCCTCGAACATCTGAATAGTATGCTCGGACTGTCCATCGGTCTGGGGATGAAAACAAGTGCTCAAACGTAACCGTGTCCCCAATGCCTTATGTACCGCCTGCCAAAAATGAGATACAAATCGGCCATCTCTATCCGAAATAATGGTCCTCGGCGTACCATGAAGTCTCACTATCTGTACGATAAAAATACGAGCCAATTTTTCTGGACCCCAAGTATCCTTGATGCCCAGAAAATGCGCCGACTTAGTCAGTCGGTCTACAATCACCCACACCATATTCATACCAGTCTTCGTTCTCGGCAAACCTGTGACAAAATCCATAGAGATATCCTCCCACTTCCACTCCGGGACGGGAAGTGGTTTCAACAACCCGGCTGGCCGCTGATGCTCAATCTTGACTTGATGACAAGTCAAACACTTAGCCACAAACTGAACTATCTCATTCTTCATGTCATTTCACCAGAAATTTTTTCTCAAATCCTTGTACATTTTACTTGAGCCCGGATGAACGGAGTAAGCTGACGCATGAGCCTCTCACATAATACTCTGCCTCAATTCCGAGTCGTTCGGAACACACAACCGACCTCGAAACCTCAACACACCGTCCTCATGAATAACAAATCCCGGGGCTTTCCCCTTCCCTACACTCTCTCGAAGCTCAATAAACATCGGGTCCTCTAACTGTCCCGACTTAATATCGTCGACTAAAGACGACGAAATCTCAAGTGTACGCAACTGCCCAGAACTCTCTGGTAGCACAATCTCAATGCTCAACCTCATAAACTCTCGCTGAAGTCCTGACTGAGCCGTAAGCAATTCAAGCGCCCGAAGCGATACTGATTTCCGGCTCAAGGCATCTGCCACCACATTTGCCTTGCCCGGATGATAGAGAATCTCGAGGTCGTAATCCTTAATCAACTCTAACCATCTCTGTTGTCTCATATTAAGCTCTTTCTGCGTAAAAATGTACTTCAGGATCTTTTAATCGGTGAAAATCTGACAAGACGAGCCATACAAGTAGTGACGCCAGATCTTCAATGCAAATACAACTGCGGCCAACTCCAGATCGTGCGTAGGGTAGTTCAACTCGTACGGTTTCAACTGACGGGAAGCATAGGCAATCGTCCTCCCGTGCTGCATAAGTACACATACGAGCCCTTGGCCCGAAGCATCACTAAAAACTGAGAAACCCTCATTACAACTCGGTAAAGCCAAAACAGGAGTGGTCGTCAACCGCTTCTTCAACTCCTCAAAACTATTCTGTCTCTCATCGGTCCACACAAACTTTTCTGACTTCTGTAACAACTGAGTCAGTGGTCGAGCGAGCTTAGAGAACCCCTCGACGAATCTACGGTAATATCCAACCAAACCCAGAAAACTACGGACCTCCTTCACGTTCTTGGGCGGCACCCAATCCAA
Organism: Orobanche coerulescens; assembly: GCA_033398695.1. Lineage (NCBI taxonomy): Eukaryota > Viridiplantae > Streptophyta > Magnoliopsida > Lamiales > Orobanchaceae > Orobanche > Orobanche coerulescens. The sequence continues at coordinate 146,981,139 of CM065803.1, forward strand.
CACTGCCTCTACCTTATGTGGGTCCACACGAACACCCTCGGCCGAGATCACATGACCGAGAAACATAACCTCCCATAACCAAAACTCACATTTTGAGAACTTCACAAAAAGATGATGAGTTCTCAAAATATCTAATACGATATGTAAATGACGGGCGTGCTCCTCCTCGCTCCTCGAGTAAATCAGGATGTCAACGATAAAAATGACTACACACTTATCGAGGTACTCGATAAAGACCTTGTTCATAAGCTGCATGAACACGGCTGGGGCGTTGGTTAGCCCGAAAGGCATAACCACAAACTCGTAGTGACCGTATCTCGTCCGAAAGGCCGTCTTCGGAATGTCAGAATCTTTCACCCGGAGCTGATAATACCCCGATCTCAAATCAATCTTTGAAAATACGGTTGCCTCTTGCAGCTGATCAAACAAGTCATCAATACTCGGGAGTGGATAATTGTTTTTAATAGTCATTTTGTTCAACTCTCGATAGTCAATACACAAACGAAGTGACCCATCCTTCTTCTTTACAAATAGGACCGGTGCGCCCCAAGGCAAAGCGCTCGATCGAATATATCCCATGTCTAGCAACTCTCCCAACTGTTTCTTCAGCTCCAGCATCTCGGCAGGCGCCATACGGTATGGCGTCTTAGAAATTGGTGCTGTACCCGGCTCTAAATCGAAGGTAAACTCAACTTCTCGGTCCGGCGGCAAACCCGGCAACTCGTCTAGAAAGACGTCAGGATACTCACACACTAAAGGAATGGACGAGAGCTCGACTCCCCCTTCTTCCGATCTCAAGGCATAACACCAATAACCCGTGCAACCTCCCCGAAGAAGTCTCACCGCCTTTAAGGCGCTGATCAAGAATCTCTGGCTACTCCGCTTACGCCCCACAAAAGAATGCTCGGTACCATCAGAAGCTAGCATCGAAATGGTTTTCATTCTATAATTCATGATTGCTCCATGACGGTCCCGCCAATCCTCGCCAAGAATCAAATCCTCATCTCTAATATCTACCGCAATCAGGTTAGAAGGCCAAACCCTCCCCGTGATACTCACTGGAAAATCTCTAATCTCACGATCCCCCACGATGCTATCCCCACTAGGCAATTTAACAACAAATGGTTCACACGCAACTAGGCAATCAATATGCAGACGACGCACACAATCCACAGATATGAAAGAATGCGTAGCACCAGAATCGAATAGTACGGAAACAGGATTGTCAAGGATGTCAACGGTACCTGTAGCCACTGTCGCGTCTGGGTCTCCTGCTCGTCTCATCTCATACACACGGGGCGGAACAGACCCCGCACTAGAAGCTCCCCCTCTAGAAGGCTGTCCACATCCTCGACCTCTACCAAAACTCTGCTGCGGCTGAGGAACTGTCGGTGTCTGATTCATGCTCGACTCTCACGCAGCTGGAGCTGATATCTGAGTAACTGGAGCCCGAGCTGCATCCGTACAAAACTTAGCACGATGACCCATCCGACCACACGCGAGACACTGAATCGGAGGCCTATCACACTCACTCATCATGTGTCCCGGACGACTACAGTTGAAGCACGTAGGACCACGAATGGAACCAGTAGGAGCAGACCTAGAACCGTTTCCTCACCCAACTGACGGCGACTGACTCCCGAAGACTCGCGAACCAGACTAAGCCTTCGGATATCCTCCACACTTGCCTCCCGAAAACTGACCGGAGGTCTTCTGCTTCTTTCCTTCGGTTGCCGTCTCTGTCGTAGAAAACGACATCTCGTAAGACATCGCCTTATTCTGATACTCTTTCAAAGTTGTGCACCCCAGACCAGACATGTAATGGCGCACCCTCGGTTTCATCCGCATATCAAAGTGGCGGATCTTATCAAGCTCATCTCGGACTTGGTTTCTCACATAATGTAGCTGTTGATTGTAGTCTTTGATAGCTTGAGAAATAGGAACATCTTGGGGCTTAGCCTCAAAGAAGGCTCGGATCCTCCCCTCTTTCACTGGCCATGGACAGAATTCATCTTCCATCAGATCCCGAAACTCTGCCCACGTAGCTGCCCGGTCACGCGGTTTCACCGCTTGCCACCACGTTGCTGCTTCCTTGGCGAGGAAGTACTGAGCAATGGGTACTTTCATCTCCTTAGAACAATTAGCAGCCTCAAATACTTTCTCCATCTCGAATAGCCAATTCTCCCAACCGGAAGGGTCGGAAGCACCATCAAACTGCGGAGGACGCATACAAATCACGTCCTGAAGTAACTTGTCATTTCCGGATCCAGTAGGCGGAACCGGGTTAGCATTAGCCTGGCCGACCAAAACGGCCCGAGTCAGTAGCGTCATCTGGTTCGCTACTTGCTGCAAAATGTTGGCCACTCCAACATTCTCATGTGCGTTTCGGGAGCTAGCAGACTGGTCCTGCTGACCCCCGGAACTAAGCGGAACACTGTTCGACAAGGAAGGCATAGCCGAATCAGTTCCCGAGTGATCGGACATGGCCGCCCCACCGGCTGCGCCACGTCCCCTACCGCGTCCGCATCCTCTACCAGCAGGAATTCTGAATAAGTAGCGGGTGAGTACAATTCAAACGCAAAACACAACAAGATACCAAGAAGGAATAGAACAGAACAACGCAACTAGTCAAGTTAGGAAAACTTACGAGAACAGGCGTACTGAGATGATGGCATGGCAGCGATACTGTTCAAAAACGACACTCGACCAGACCCAAATAACCGGCAGCCTAGATATCCATAAACCTAAGCTCCGATACCATATTCTGTAACACCCCCAAGACATTCAGGGCATATTACAGTGCCGTGGACTCCACACTGTGGAATACACCAGGCTAACATACCAACAAGACATTCGACAACGACAAACAATCGTCAATAAAACGACAATGCAAATAAAAGACTACAATCTTACGAATAAAATCTAAAATCAAATCCATTTCCCAAAACGGGAATACATCATTAATAATTTTAAAAAGGAAGTACTCGAGTACTTAAACTAATTTTATAATACAGAAATCCCAAAATAAGACATCAATAATAATCGACAGAACAGAACACCGATAATCAACCACTGAACAGTATCATGCTTGCCCATCATACTCATACGGCTCGAGTTCTCGCTTGTCCCCACGATCGATACCTGAAATACAAAAAGTATTTCCCCTATTTAAGGGGTTAGCGACAACTGCTAGTGCAAGTACAATCCATTTGAACTACATTCTAATCAGATAAATATATGCGCCAAAAATCATTTTAGAAAACATTTATATTCTGGAATATTTACATTTCACAAGCACAAAACACATTTTCTCCAACCAAAACAATTCAAAGTTAACCTTGGTACGAGACTCACGGCCACCGTACCCCGCAGAGCCCCGTCGGACATCCCTGGGTGGTTAACCACAGTTCGTGATACGCACACACACGGCAATACGTATCCCTAGAGGCCCCGTCGGACCGTCGCTAGGTGAACATACGCATATCCATCCACAACAACCACGTATAGCCATAATTCAAATACTAGAACATGTAAACAAATGTAAAGTACTTGCCTTTGTGACATCTTCAAAGAATCGGAAGAGAAAACTGACTATGGACGATCCGAATGGAAAAAGACGGTTCCTAAACGAATAATTAGCATAACTCAGTCCCAACGGCCATCAATAATCAAAAGGAATACTCCCATAACCGCGATTACGATTCACTACAATAAACGTTCAATCGATACGGGCGAGGGTTTACGCAAAATCTCTCCGTATCAATAATTCACGGATTAATTCGAAGAAAATGGATTGGGAATCACCCAATAACAAAAATCGGTAAGAAGTTTCGTAACATACATGAACAATTCGGAATCAATCACGAAAAACCCGAAAACCCCCCAAATTAGACAAGTTAGGGTTCCTGAAGAAAATACCTCGGATTTGGATGCTGGAGGATGATTACGCTGATGGTAATATGTTAGCACGAATCTACGGTGATGGGATACAAAGAATTCTCCGAGAAATACCGGTGGAATCGCCCTCTGGAGTCGCCCCGTGAAGAAAACGAAAGAAAGAGATAGAAAATGAGGTGTTGACCTCTGCCCGCTCTTTTAAAATAGCGGGCTGTTACGGCCGTAACAGAGGGTTACTTACAGCCGTAACATGGCCAACTTACGGCCATAACTTCTGGGTGTTACGGCCGTAACACCCCACTGGACAGCAGTTCTGGCAGCTGCTGTCCAAACGATTCCGGACGACCCCGAAACCCGAACCTGCTATCGAACCGAAAATACGACTACGAAGAATATTCGATGCCGAGTCCAACCGTCACAAGAAAACATCAATCCGACTACCCGGGAATCCGAAATACGACAACGAATATGAAGTTCCCTAAACTTATAGGAAATTACGAAAATGGCCCAAGTGCCCGAAAATCACGAAACGACGTCGGATTTACAAACTGAAAGTCTCAACATGACCAACTCAACCATACGAACTAGTACAAACCAAGAAACATCGAAAACGAACGAATTTTACGAGAATCGAACGATCATACGGCAAAACATATCATAAAATGAAATCAGGTGAAAACATCACCAAATCTCATCCAAATGGAAAAACTCCAAGAATAAAGTAGATTCAAAATGTCGAAACGGCTATAAGCGAGTCGATAATGATAGACATACACCAAAAATTGAAACTGCTAAAAATGGAAAGTTATTGATATTACAGCTGTAGCTTTCCGTTTTTACCAAATCGTATCACTCCATTCATCGGCACTACCTTCAAGAACACTTTTTCTCCAATCTCAAATTGGATATCTTTCCTTCGTTTATCAGCATAAGACTTCTGCCGATCCTGGGTAGTCTTAATTCTACTTCTAATTTCGGCTATCTTCTCTACAGTCTGCTCGATCAATTTTGGACCCAAAATCTTTCCTTCTCCAACCTCACTCCAATAGAGAGGTGATCGACATTTCCTTCTGTACAGAGCCTCATACGGGGCCATTTATATAGTCGTTTGGTAACTGTTGTTATAAGCAAACTCCACTAACGGCAAAATATTTTCTCAATTCTCACCAGTAACAAGAACACACGCCCTCAACAAATATTCGAGTGTTTTGATAGTCCGTTCAGATTGACCATCGGTCTGCGGTTGATATGCAGTACTAAAATTCAACTTAATGCCTAATGCACTCTGAAGACTCTTCCAAAATTTCAACGTAAATCTCGGATCTCTATCCGAGACGATCGACACTGTAACACCATGTAACCTCACAATCTCCCGAATAAAAATCTTCGCATATTGTTCGATACTATAAGTCATCCTCACATGTAGAAAATGAGATGACTTTCTTATATAATCTATTACCCTGATAACATCGTTCTTCTTCACGGTCCGCAGCAGACCAACCACGAAATCCATTGTGATATGCTCCCATTTCCATTCTGGGATTTCCAACGGATGAAATAAACCTCCTGGCCGTTGGTGTTCTGCCTTCACCTGCTGACATATCATACATTGCTCCACGAATACACCAATGTCCCTTTTCATGCCTCTCCACCAAAAGAATTTCTTCAGGTCGTGGTACATCTTTGTGCTTCCCGGATGAGCAGAGTATAGCGCATTATGAGCTTCTTCAAGGATTTTCTTCCTAAGGGATTGATCCTTAGGAACATATAACCTCCCATCATAAGTGAAAATGTCATCTGCGGCAACGATAAATTTCTCAATACTCACATCTTGTGCTCGATCTTTTATCTTGCACAAGAACTTTTCACGTGGTTGAGCCTCCTTAATATTATCCCTAAAGTTTGGTTGCAAGACCAAAGATGATAGGATTGCTTTCAAACTCTTTGAAGACTCAACTACCTCAGTCCTCAACTAGGAGAACTCCTTTATAAAACTCTCCTAGTCAGTCAAGCAAGCTAACTCGCCTCTAGTCTTTCGACTCAAGGAATCGGCTACCACATTAGCCTTACCCGAATGGTAGTGAATAGTAAAATCATAGTCCTTCACCAATTCTAACCATCTTCCTCATGTTAAGATCCTTGTGTGAAAAGATACTTCACACTTTTATGGTTTGTGTATATCTCACACTTTCCTCCGTAGAGATAGTGACGCCAAATCTTCGGCGCATGTACTACAGTAGCCAACTCCATATCATGCGTCGAATAGTTCAACTCATGTGGTTTAAGATGTCTCGATGCATATGTTAGGAGTATGCCCTCGAATGCCACTCAGAGGATGTTGAGTGAGGGCATTGTACTTGTTATTATGTAATTCATTATTAAAAGGCAAATGAATGTTTCTTTATTTACTGGTAGTTACTGGCATTCCTGACTCGTAAATATATATATATATATATATATATATATATAGAAACTAGTCCGTGTATTTGAGAGCAAAACATTCCACTCCTTATTGGATAAGGGGATCGGCACTTGAAAGGTTTATAGCTCAAATAATTAATCGTTCGCAAGTCGATGAAACTTGACCGGGCGTTAAGTTTATGTGAAGACTTGTATGATGTGTTCTTTGACGTGGAGAGTGCCTGTCGAACACTAATGGTTAGTGGAAGCACACGTTATAGGTATGCTAATTGGATTACTATACTCGAACCGACTCACCCTCGATTCGTCACATGGATTTCACTCCGGGACAGACAATGATGGAATCGAAAGGTTGCAATAGGATTGACGATGGAATGAATCGAGCTTATTCTCTCTTTATAAATATTAGATATTGGATATCTAATTTATTGGACATTAGATGTCTATTTAATTTTGGGACATTGGATGTGTAAATTAATTTATTGGATAAATTAATTTATGGCCTAATAAATTAAATAAATTACTGGGTGATTAGTTTAATTTATAGATATAATTATTTCTTGGATAAATTAATTATATTATATTGTATTTGATGTGATTAATTAATTGTTAATTGATATAAATACATCGAAATGGAATTAGAGTTTATCTGTTTGGACTCTCGCAAGTCCGAACCGAACCGAACTTTTCCATTGCTTCTAGATGGTCGCCCCCTTTGATCTTGTGGTCTTTGATTCCACCTTTTTATAAGGTGGAGGACAAAAGAAAATCAACATAATGATTCTTTCATTTTAATAATGAAGATTCAAATATTATTGGGGGACATAAGGTGATTTGATGACAATAAAAGGACTTCTCCACTCTTGCAAAGAAGATCCATCCGTGAATTGCTCAGGAGAGAGAGAAACATTTCTTTCATTGTCTTCTTCTTCCTTCTTCTTCATAATCTTTCTTAGAGAAATATTGTGAGATAATATAGAGAGAAATTTTTGATAAACATACTTGGAGTATATTCAGCAAATCAAAGAGCTTCATCATCCGATTTTAGCCGTAACCTTGGAGGTTAATTGGGTGGTTGTCGTTCTGTTCGTTTCTCCAGCGCGTGGCAAGTAGAGACGCGGTGTTTTCGGCGTTGGATCATCCAAGAGCTTGGAGCAGATTGGAATCGTAGGGAAATCACCTAAAGCTTGGGGAATTGCTTTCTCAGAAATCACCATTTAATCAACGGACTACGAGTGTATGTTTCTCGTATCTTCTTATGCTTCATTTTATATTCGTGTATACGTAGCTTGATCGATGCTCGTAGGGATTCAGATCGAATTAATTTTCGTTTTACCGCTTCCGTTGGGCCTTTGTTTTAGGCACCGAATCCCAACAGTGGTATCAGAGCGTAAGTCTTGCGATCGTATATATATATATATATATATATATATATATATATGATATTTTGCATTTGGAATGCTTGATTGGATCGTGAATTATTTGGAATCATTTATAGTCATAATCGTGGTGTATGTTTTTTGTTCGTTGTAGTTATATTTTTCGTAAGTTTATGTCTAAATATAAATCTTTAATTTCTCGGAAATGTGATTTATATTGAAGATGTGAAAGTTGGAAAATATAGATATTAGATATCCGGTCGATTATCGAGCCCCGAATTGCCGTTGGATGGCCCGGGAATGGACCGAAAGAAGGGGGGCACAGCCCAGGGCTTAGCGGGCCACTGCCCGGGGTTGTTGCAACCTCTGCCATTCGGACTAGACTGGGGGCCACGGCCGGCTGTGGCAGCCACCGCTTGCATGATGTGTTTCAGCGCGGTCCACTTTCTTTCGCTCGTTTTCGTGTATTCCTGAAAATTAATTTTCCGCATTTTAAATTGGATTTAATATGATTAAAATGATATATGGTATTTCATTTTATAAGGGAAAATTGATTTATTGGAATACTTGTAATTGACCGAATTACTTTGAACATTTTTCATATTACCGATTGTGTGAATTGATTGGATCAATTCTTTATTGTTTATATATTGGTTGGATCAATGTATCTCTACGCAATCCGTTTAGTTAGTATTTATTGGATGAATGATATTGAATGGGGATGTGGTTCATGGACTTAGTTTTGAATCGTTCGGTTTTATTCGATTGTGTTGTAAAGGCCGTTTTGAGCCTATTTATTTTACTAGAAATATTTGTATCTAGGATGCAATTTTTCAATGTAAAATTTATATGTAAGGACGAAGACTTGAGGAAGATCCATTCGAGAAGACGAAGATTCAAGACCGAAGACTTATAATTAGATTACCGAGTTTTTGATTCTAGGAACGGTCCATGAACCACATGTTGGTAACAACTAGGTTGTGAATGTTTATTCATATGGTATGAATGCACAAATGCGCTTAAATGAATTAATGTGCAAAGTGTAACATTAATCGCGAAAATTCTCCCACGATAAATTATTAAGTTTAAAATGTTTCAAGGTTTTCCTCCCCTCCATCGAGTTTTCGGAAAATTGAAATCCAAACCGGATGTGCTATTCTTCCGAGTTATCGGGGTAGTCGTTCGGGAAGGATGGATTAATTACTGGGAGCGCATTGGATGCCTTCGGTTGGAGAAAATTTTATCCCTAGAAACATGTTCGATTGCCAGATAAGATTCAATTGTGAAACTGATTTGCATTGATGGTATAAACTTAACTTGTTCATGAACCATAGAAACCGTATAGGTTGAGGGGAGTGAATAAGGGGAAAAAGAAGATCGAATCATCCATTAGATGGGTTGGTGTTGGACAAATAGACTAGAAATCTGTTGGGTTGCTCTCTATTAAAATTTATAAAGAACTCAATCACCACTATGAAGCAGAGCGAACGATACTTCCATATTTCACATGGGAGTGTGTTATTCCGATAAAAATAGTGGGAACTGGGTTAAAGAATATAAAAAGACCTTAATTCTATACTCAGATCATAATTGAACGAGTCACAAATTAACCTGTCGTACTTAATGCAGACGAACATAACTCTCAATATGACAATGAACCCACTCGCAATTCCACTCGAAAAAACATCTTAATCGGACCTAACTTTATGGATTGGCTCCGCAATCTGATGATAGTCCTCAGTATAGAGGCACTGAGATACGTCTTGGAGATGGACATTCTGGCGCCTCCGGTGCAGACAACAGCCAATCAGGAAGAGATTGAAAACCATGAAAAGTGGGTTAAGGATGGTGTAAAAGTCCGTGATTATATGATAGCTTCTATGTCTAATGAGCTTCAGAGAGCTCATGAGAAAATGTCTTCTGCTAGGTAGATTTTACCTCACTTAACCGAGCTTTATGGTGAGCACAGTCGAACTGCTAGATATGAGATATCCAAGCAACTGTTCAGTCCTAGGATGAAGGAAGGTGAGAAGGTTAGGGACCACGTCCTCAAAATGATATCTATGATCGAGAGATTGGAGGCTCTTGATTTTAAGATGGATACTTATCTTCAGACAGACCTTATCCTACAATCTCTCCCTAATTCCTTCTCACAGTTTGTAATGAATTTCAACTGCAATGAGATTGTGTGCAACCTAGTAGGGTTGATGAACAAACTGGTGACCGCTCAGTCTCAGATGAAGACTCTACGGATGAAGGAGTCTGCCCTTGTGATTTCTTCTGGACCTCGGAGGTCTAAGAATAAGAAGAAAAAGACCAAGAAGCAGACGGGACCACAAGTCAAGGACCTTAAGGGTAAGGGAAAGGCCCCGATGGTTCCAAAGAGCAAGAAAAAGAAGGACGCTTGTCTCAAATGCGGTGAGCTGGGCCACTGGGCTAGAGACTGTTACATTCTTCATGGCACTTCAGGTACATAACTTTTAGTTTTGGAAACAAATTGTTCTGCTACTGTATTTTCTACTTCTTGGATACTGGATTCAGGTGCTAGTTCTCATATTTGTACCATGAATCAGGATCCAGAACAAAGTAGAAAGCTTGGAGCTGGGGAAGTGATGATTACTATCGGAAGCGGGCATAGTGTCAACTGACATAGGATCACTTCTTTTGGGTTTAGAATTCGGTTTTATTTTGACTTTAGAAGATGTACTTGTTTTGCCCAAGGGGCATAAAAATATTGTGTCCATTCTGGTCATGGATCAGAAAGGCTTTTCATTTTTCATTGGTGATGGTTCCTGTAAAATTTATTTTAGAAATAAACTAGTGGGCACTGCTACATTGTTAAATGAATTGTATCATCTAAACCTTAGTAACAAAGTCGTTGTGAATACTATGACTAGAAAGCATGGTAGGGATGAAACTAATCAAGTTTTGAAATGGCATCTTAGACTTGGTCATGTTGGTCAGACCAAGGTTTACAAAATGGAAAAAGATAAACTTATGGGCCCATTGGGATCGGATCCCTTTCCTACTTGTGAATCTTGCCTTAAAGGCAAAATGACTAAGTCCCCCTTCACAGGGACTTTTGAAAGAGCCGCTGATAAACTAGGATTAATCTATACTGACGCATGTGGTGCTTTGGAAACAGCACGTAATGGATATCAATATTTCATTACGTTTACAGATGATCATACTAGGTATGGTCATGTATACTTAATGAAACATAAATCCGAGGCCTTTGACAAATTCCAGGAATTTAAGGTCCTAGTCGAAAAACAAACTGGTAATCATATCAAAGCACTTCAGTCGGACCGAGGTGGCGAGTATATGAGTGCAGAGTTTGACGAGTTCCTAAAGGAACATGGAATAGTATCACAACTAACACCTCCAGGTACTCCTCAGTTAAATGGTGTGTCAGAAAGAAGGAATCAGACCTTGTTGAACATGGTCCGTTCTATGCTAGGCTATACTGGCTTACCGATTTACTTGTGGGGGTAAGCACTCCTGACTGTTGCTTATATCTTGAATATATGTCCTTCCAAATCCATTCCTAAAACTCCACATGAGATATGGGAGGGCAGGAAACCATGTCTTAATCACATTAGGATTTGGGGATGTCCCGCCTATGTCAGAAAGAGTAAGGTGGAAAAGTTGGAAGCGAGGTCTGTGAAGGGACGTTTAATTGGATTCCCATCTAGGATGATGGGTTATCTATTCTACATGCCCGAAGATCGAAAGTGTTAGGAGTATGCCCTCGAATGCCACTCAGAGGTTGTTGAGTGAGGGCATTGTACTTGTAATTATGTAAACCATTTATATAAGGCAAATGAATGTTTCTTTATTTACTGGTAGTTACTGGCATTCCTAACTCGTAAATAAACATATAGAAACTAGTCCGTGTATTTGAGAGCAAAATGTTCCACTCCTTATTGGATAAGGGGGTCGGCACTGGAAAGGTTATAGCTCAAATACTTAATCGTTCGCAAGTCGATGAAACTTGACTGGGCGTTAAGTTTATGTAAAGACTTGTATGACGTGTTCTTTGACATGGAGAGTGCCTATCGAACACTAATCGTTAGTGGGAGCACACGTTATAGGTATGCTAATTGGATTAGTATACTCGAACCGACTCACCCTCGATTCGTCACATGGATTTCACTCCGGGACAGTCAATGACTGAATCGAAAGGTTGTGATAGGTATTCGTGAACCTTGGACTTGAGGATTTAGTAGGGATGTGCTTGTGACGTCAAGATTTTTTCATTAGAGTAGTTCGACCCTGTAAACCGGAAGGCGGGGGTCAACCTCGACGTGCATCTTGACGGGCAAGTAGCAGGTCCTACTGAATACCAAGATAGAATTCTTTCTCCCGTTAGTGAGCGGGTTATATGTCCTATGCAGTTATTGGCAGATGAGATCATAAGTCTTTGGCCAAAGCATTGGAGCTAGTTGTATTAGATACACGACAGCTCGATGATCTCGATTTGCATTAACGCATGCATAGCGTCAAGTACAGATAGGGTTTGACTGACCGTGACCCTATAACTTGATCGGGACATTTGAAAGAAGGGTTTATACGTATACTGGTATTCACGACAGAATGGTTCTTGAATGATCCCAATCATTCGTTCTCGGTTAAGTGCAGTGTAGGCCGCCAGGCTGGCTAGGTGGTGCTACTACTCTTTGGTTCCTCCCATTGCTGACTGAGACGGACCTACCGAGTCGCGCATGAGGATTGACAATGGAATGAATCAAGCTAATTCTCTCATTATGAATATTAGATATTGGATATCTAAATTTAGGACATTAGATGTCTAAATCGATTTATTGGATAAATTGATTTACGGCCTAATGAATTAAATATATCACTGGGTGATTAATTTAATTCATGGATATAATTATTTCTTGGAGAAATTAATTATGTTATAATGTATTTGATATGTTTAATTAATTGGATTAATTAATCGATATAAATACATCGATATGGAATCGGAGTTTATCTGTTTGGACTCATGAGTCAAACGAACCGAACTTGTCCGATTTCTACATGGGCCAAACCCCACACTTCCACCCATTTTCATATGGACCCATGTTCCATTCTTTAATGGTTGATCATTGAGGTGGTGGGGCTTTGATTCTCATAATTATGAGATGTGCATGTGGAGAGTTGAATAAATGAAGATGAAGACATCTCTCACTAATGATTCCAAGTAACTTTCATTTCCAACGTGAGGTTGAAGAGGAGAGAGAGATAGAAGTCTTCTTCATCATCTTCTTTATTCATCTTCTTCATTCATCTTCTTCACAACTTCTTAGAGAAATTTTGTGAGGAAATATTGAGAGAGATAGATATTCATACACTTAGAGTGATATTAATATCTATAACAAGCTTCATCACCTAGCTCTAGCCGTATCCTCGGAGGATAGCAAGGTGTTGTCATTCCGTTCGTTTTTCCAGCGCGTGGCAAGTAGAGACGCGGTGCTTTCGGCGTTGGATCGTTCAAGGGCTTGAAGCGGAATAGATTCGTAGAGATCAAGCAAAGCTTGGGGAATAGCTCAAGAGAAGATTATCCATTTAATCAACGGACTACGAGGGTATGTTTCTTGTATCTCTTGTATTTCGTTTTTGATATTCGTATATACGTAGCTCGATCGATCCTCGTAGGGATTCGGATCGAATTAATTTTCGTTTTACCGCTTCCGCTGGGCCTTCGTTTTAGGCATCGAATCCCAACAGTGGTATCGGAGCGTAGGTCTTGCGATCGTATATACGATATTGGCATTTGGAATGCTCGATTAGATGGTGAATGATTTGGAATCATTTTAGTCATAATCGTGGTATATGTTTTTCGTTCGTAATAATTGTATTTTTCGTAAGTTTATGTCTAATTATAAATCTTAAATTTCTGGGAAATATGATTTATATTGAAGATATGAAAGTCGGAAAATATTGATATCGATATCCGGTCGAAAATCTAGCCCCGAATCGTCGTCGGATGATTTTTGGACAAAAAGGGTAATCGGCCGAGAGTGACTCGACCATGTCTGGGTGACACGGCCGTGTCCTGATCTACCAAGTCATCGCCAGCGACCGACCGTGTCTGGGTGACTCGGTCTTGTCTGGCCGGCATCTTCCGAGCGTGACTCGGCCGTGCAGCCCGTCTGCCGGTAAGTGCCGAGTGACTTCGGCCATGCAGCCGATTTTCACCCGGCTCGATTTTTCCGTGTATTCTTAAAAATTAATCTCCCGCACATTAAATTGGATTTAATATGATTAAAATGATTTATGGTATTTCATTTTATAAGGGAAATTTGATTAATTGGAATATTTATAGTCGATCAATTATTTTGAACGTTATCAAATTACCGATTGTGTGAATCGATTGGATCGGTTCGTATTGTTGATTGGATCAATGTATCTCTACGCTTTCCATTTATATAGTATTTATTGGATGAATGCTTTTTGAATGGGGATGTGGTTCGTGGACTTAGTTTTGAATCGTTCGTTTTATTCGATTGGGTTGTAAAGGCCATTTTAAGCCTATTTATTTTACTAGAAATGTTTGTATCTATGATGCAATTTTCGATGTAAAATTTATATGTAATGACGAAGACCGGAGGAAGATCCATTTCGAGAAGACGAAGATTCAAGACGAAGACTTGTAATTAGATTGCGAAGTTTTTGTTTTCTAGGAACGGTCCATGAACCACATGTTGGTAGCAACTAGGTTGTGAATGGTTTTTTTCATATTGTATGAATACCACAAACGCGCTAATATGATTAATGTGCAAAGTGTAACGTTAATCGCGAAAATTCTCCCACAATAAATAATTAAGTTTATAAGGTTTCAAGGTTTTCCTTCCCTCCATCGAGTTTTCGGGAAATTGAAATCCAAACCGGATGTGCTATGCTTCCGAGTTATCGGGGTAGTCGTTCGGGGAGGGCAGATAAATTACCGGGAGCGCATTGGATGCCTTCGGTTGGAGCAAATTTTATCCCTAGAAACCTGATAGGTTGCCGGATAAGATTCAATTGTGAAACTGATTTGCGTCGATGGTATAAACTTAACTTGTTCACGAACCATAGAAATCGTATAGGTTTAGGGGAGTGAACAAGGGGAAAAACAAGATCGAATCATCCATTAGATGGGTTGGTGTTGGACACCACTTTATGAAAATTAATAGACTAGAAACCTGTTCGGTTGCCCTCTATTAAGATTTATAAAGAACTCGATCACCACTATGAAGTAGAGCGACGATACTTAGGATATCACATGGGAGTGTGTTATTCCGATAAAAATAGTGGGAGCCGGGTAACAAGAATAGAAAAGACCTTAAATTCTATACACATAAAAAAATTGAATGAGTCACTAATTAATCTGTTATACTTAATGCAGACAAATCTCAATATGACAATGAATCCACTCGCAATTCTACTCGAAAAGAACACCTTAATGGGACCTAACTTTGTGGATTGGCTCCGCAATCTGATGATTGTCCTCAGTATAGAGGCACTGGGATACGTCTTGGAGACGGACATTCCGGCGCCTCCTACGCGGACTCGAGCCAATCCGGAAGAGATTGAAAACCACGAAAAGTGGGTTAAGGATGACGTGAAAGTCCGTGCTTATATGATGGCTTCCATGCCTAATGAGCTTCAGAGAGCTCATGAGAAAATGACTTCTGCTAGGCAGATTCTATCTCACTTAACCGAGCTTTATGGTGAGCACAGCAGAACTGCTAGATATGAGATATCCAAGCAACTGTTCGGTGCAAGGATGAAGGAACATGAGAAATTTGGGGAACACGTCCTCAAAATGATATCCATGATCGAGAGATTGGAGGCTCTTGATTTTAAAATGGATACTTCTCTCCAAACTGACCTTATCCTACAGTCTCTCCCTGATTCCTTCTCACAGTTTGTTATGAACTTCAACTGCAATGAGATTGCATGTAACTTAGCTGGGCTAATGAACAAGCGGTGACCGCTCGGTCTCGGATGAAGACCCCGCGGATGAAGGAGTCTGCACTTGTGATTTCTTCTGGACTTCGGAAGTTTAAGAATAAGAAGAAAAAGACCAAGAAGCGGACTGGACCACAAGCTAAGGACCTTAAGGGAAAGGGCAAGGCCCCGATGGTTCCAAAGAACAAGAAAAAGAAGGATGCTTGTCTCAAGTGCGGTGAGCTGGGCTACTGGGCTAGAGACTGTCCGATTCTTCATGGCACTTCAGGTATAGAACTTTTAGTTTTGGAAACAAATTGTTCTCGCTCGTATTTTCTACTTCTGAATCTGGATTCGGGTGCTAGTTCTCATATTTGTACCGTGAATCAGGATCTGGAACAAACTAGGAAGCTTGGAGCTGGAGAAGTTATGATCACAGTCGGAAGCGGGCATAGTGTTGAGGCGACCGACATAGGATCACTTC
Source organism: Orobanche coerulescens (assembly GCA_033398695.1). Lineage (NCBI taxonomy): Eukaryota > Viridiplantae > Streptophyta > Magnoliopsida > Lamiales > Orobanchaceae > Orobanche > Orobanche coerulescens. The sequence continues at coordinate 146,997,258 of CM065803.1, forward strand.
TTTTGGGTTTAGAATCCGGCTTTGTTTTGACTTTAGAAGATGTACTTGTTTTGCCCAAGGGGCACAAAAACATTGTATCCATTCTGGTCATGGACCGAAAAGGCTTTTCATTTTTCATTGGTGATGGTTCCTGCAAAATTTATTTTAGAAATAAACTAGTGGGTACTGCTACATTGTTGAATGGATTGTATCATCTAAATCTCAGCAACAAAGTAGTTCTGAATACTATAACTAGAAAATGCGGTAGGGATGAAACCAATCAAGTTTTGAAATGGCATCTTAGACTTGGTCATGTTGGTCAGACCAAGGTTTACAAGATGGAAAAAGATGGACTTATGGGTCCATTGGGATCGGATCCCTTTCCTACTTGTGAATCTTGCCTTAAAGGCAAAATGACTAAGTCCCCCTTCACAGGGACATTTCAAAGAGCCGCTGATAAACTGGGATTAATCCATACCGATGTATGTGGTTCTTTGGAAGCAGCACGTGACGGATATCAATATTTCATTATGTTTACAGATGATCATACTAGGTATGGTTATGTATACTTAATGAAACATAAATCCGAGGCCTTTGAGAAATTCCAGGAATTCAAGGCCCTAGTCGAGAAACAAACTGGTAATCATATCAAAGCACTTCGGTCGGACCGAGGTGGTGAGTATATGAGTGCAGAGTTTGACGAGTTCCTAAAGGAACATGGAATAGTATCACAACTAACACCTCCAGGTACTCCTCAGTTAAATGGTGTGTCAGAAAGAAGGAACCGGACCCTGTTGAACATGGTCCGTTCCATGCTGGGCTATACTGACTTGCTGATTTACAGTGGGGTATGCACTCTGATCGCCGCGTATATCTTGAACAGATGTCCTTCTAAATCCGTTCCTAAAACTCCACATGAGATGTGGGAAGGAAGGAAACCAAGTCTTAATCATATTAGGATTTGGGGATGTCCCGCTTATGTCAAGAAGACTAAGGTGGAAAAGTTGGAAGCTAGGTCTGCGAAGGGACGTTTCATTGGATTCCCGTCTGGGACGATGGGATATCTATTCTACATGCTCGAAGATCGAAGGATCATTGTTGCTTTACAAGCACACTTCCTGGAAGATGAGTTCAGTCAGGAAGGCGGAGCAGGTAGAAGTATTTCTTTAGAAGAATACAATGAAACTCCTCGAGAGACACATGTGCAAGAAACTGTAACCGAACTTTCTGAAACACAAGTACAACCACCTCGTAGGTCTAGTAGGGTGTCTCATTTACCTGAGAGGTATGGGCTTGTGCACTTGGAGGAACTGGGTCTCCATGAGGTTCCAAGTGATAGCCAAGAGACCGACCCGACGACCTATGACCAAGCGATGGTGGATGTAGACTCCGCGAAATGGCGTGAAGCTATGGAAGCTGAGATAGACTCGATGCATGTCAATCAGTGCGGACTCTAGTAGACCGCCCCAAGGGCATAGTGCCTATTGGGAACAAGTGGATCTACAAGAGAAAGACCGATGGTGATGGCAAGGTTGACGCCTATAACGCTGGGCTTGTGGCAAAGGGATATAACCAGAAGGAAGGGATCGATTACCACGATACCTTCTCGCCCGTAGCCATGATCAAGTCTATTCGCATGATGCTTGCTATAGCTGCCTACCACGATTATGAGATATGGCAAATGGACGTAAAGACGCCTTTCCTTAATGGATTCCTCGAGGAGGAAATCTATATGGAGCAGCCTAAAGGCTTTGTGTCTGAAGTCGATATTCAGAAAGTGTGCAAGCTTCAGCGTTCCATTTATGGACTGAAGCAAGCGTCGCGTAGTTGGAACCTTCATTTTGACGAGGCAATCAAAGAGTTTGATTTCGTGCAAAATGAAGAGGAACCTTGTGTATACAAGAGGGTTAGTGGGAGCTAGATCGCATTCTTAGTACTATATGTAGATGACATTCTACTAATAGGAAATGATGTGGGAATGCTTAGTTCTGTGAAAGCTTGGCTTTCGAGTAATTTCTCCATGAAAGACTTGGGAGAAGCAACCTATATTCTTGGTATTCGGTTCTACCGGGATAGAGTGAAGAGAACAATAGGCCTTTCCCAAGCCCTCTATATAGATAAGATTTTAAAGCGATTTAAGATGGATGATTCTAAAAGAGGGTTCCTACCGATGCAACATGGAATAAAACTCACCTTGAAGATGTGTCCTCAAAGTGAGGAACAACGCAAGGAAATGAGTAATATACCATATGCTTCGGCCGTGGGTAGCCTTATGTATGCTATGTTGTGTACAAGACCTGACATCGCGCATGCTGTAAGCGTGGTGAGTAGGTTTCGAGCAAACCTGTAGGGAACATTGATTGTCAGAAAGAACGTTCTCAAGTACTTGAGAAGAACTAGAGATATGGTTCTTATGTATGGCGGTGGAGAATTGGATGTGGTGGGATTCACCGATTCGGACTTCCAAGGACGAAGGGCGACTCGATGTCCACTCGGCTACATATTTACTCTTAATGGAGGTGCGGTATCTTGGCGTAGTGCCAAGCAAAGCGCGACTGATTCCACTGTCAGTGAGTATCAAGCGGCCTCGGAGGCTTCCAAGGAAGGGTTCGGATTAAGAAGTTTAAGGAGAACTTCAAATGATACCATGTCTTGAGTTTGCTGTTCATTGTCGCGACAACGACGGAGTCAGTAGCGCAGCCAAGGAGCCGAGGTTTCACAACAGCACCAAACATATTGAGAGGAAGTATCATCTCGTAAGAGAATTTGTTCGCAAGGGATATATTGTGCTGCACAGAGTAGACTCGGCCGACAACGTCGCCGATCCACTGACCAAGCCACTTTCTCAGACTAGCATGGAGCGTCATCTGGAGAACATGGGTATTAGATACCATAGTGTGTGGCATTGAGTGCAAGTAGGAGATTTTTAGGAGTATGCCCTCGAATGCCACTCAGAGGTTGTTGAGTGAGGGCATTGTACTTGTAATTATGTAAACCATTTATATAAGGCAAATGAATGTTTCTTTATTTACTGGTAGTTACTGGCATTCCTAACTCAAAAATAAACATATAGAAACTAGTCCGTGTATTTGAGAGCAAAACGTTCAACTCCTTATTGGGTAAGGGGGTCGGCACTGGAAAGGTTATAGCTCAAATACTTAATCGTTCGCAAGTCGATGAAACTTGACTGGGCGTTAAGTTTATGTGAAGACTTGTATGACGTGTTCTTTGACATGGAGAGTGCCTGTCGAACACTAATCGTTAGTGGGAGCACACGTTATAGGTATGCTAATTGGATTAGTATACTCGAACCGACTCACCCTCGATTCGTCACATGGATTTCACTCCGGGACAGTCAATGACGGAATCGAAAGGTTGTGATAGGTATTCGTGAACCTTCGACTTGAGGATTTAGTAGGGATGTGCTTGTGACGTCAAGATTTTCATTAGAGTAGTTCGGCCCTGTAAACCGGAAGGCGGGGGTCAACCTCGACGTGCATCTTGACGGGCAAGTAGCAGTCCCATCGAATACCAAGATAGAATTCTTTCTCCCGTTAGTGAGCGGGTTATATGTCCTATGCAGTTATTGGCAGATGAGATCATAAGTCTTTGGCCAAAGCATTGGAGCTAGTTGTATTAGATACACGACAGCTCGATGATCTCGATTTGCGTTAACGCATGCATAGCGTCAAGTACAGATAGGGTTTGACTGACCGTGACCCTATAACTTGATCGGGACATTTGAAAGAAGGGTTTATACGTATACTGGTATTCACGACAGAATGGTTCTTGAATGATCCCAATCATTCGTTCTCAGTTGGGGTACAGTGTAGGCCGCCAGGCTGGCTAGGTGGTGCTACTACTCTTTGGTTCCTCCCATTGCTGACTGAGACGGACCTACCGAGTCGCGCATGAGGATTGACAATGGAATGAATCAAGCTAATTCTCTCATTATGAATATTAGATATTGGATATCTAAATTTAGGACATTAGATGTCTAAATCGATTTATTGGATAAATTGATTTACGGCCTAATGAATTAAATATATCACCGGGTGATTAATTTAATTCATGGATATAATTATTTCTTGGAGAAATTAATTATGTTATAATGTATTTGATATGTTTAATTAATTGGATTAATTAATCGATATAAATACATCGATATGGAATCGGAGTTTATCTGTTTGGACTCGCGGGAGTCCGAAACGAACCGAACTTGTCCGATTTCTACATGGGCTAAACCCCACACTTCCACCCACTTTCATATGGACCCATGTTCCATTCTTTAATGGTTGATCATTGAGGTGGTGGGGCTTTGATTCTCATAATTATGAGATGTGCATGTGGAGAGTTGAATAAATGAAGATGAAGACATCTCTCACTATTGATTCCAAGCAACTTTCATTTCCAACATGAGGTTGAAGAGGAGAGAGAGATAGAAGTCTTCTTCATCATCTTCTTTATTCATCTTCTTCATTCATCTTCTTCACAACTTCTTAGAGAAATTTTGTGAGGAAATATTGAGAGAGATAGATATTCATACACTTAGAGTGATATTAATATCTATAAAAAGCTTCATCACCTAGCTCTAGCCGTATCCTCGGAGGATATCAAGGTGTTGTCATTCCGTTCGTTTTTCCAGCGCGTGGCAAGTAGAGACGCGGTGCTTTCGGCGTTGGATCGTTCAAGGGCTTGAAGCGGAATAGATTCGTAGAGATCAAGCAAAGCTTGGGGAATAGCTCAAGAGAAGGTTATCCATTTAATCAATGGACTACGAGGGTATGTTTCTTGTATCTCTTGTATTTCGTTTTTGATATTCGTATATACGTAGCTCGATCGATCCTCGTAGGGATTCGGATCGAATTAATTTTCGTTTTACCGCTTCCGCTGGGCCTTCGTTTTAGGCACCGAATCCCAACAGAAAGATCGTTGTTGATTTGCAAGAACACTTCCTGGAAGATGAATTCATTCAGGAAGGCGGAGCAGGTAGAAGTATTTCTTTGGAAGAATACAATGAAACCCCTCAGGAGACACCTGTACAAGAATTTGGAACCAAACCTTCTGAAACACAAGTACAACCACCTCATAGGTCTAGTAGGGTGTCTCATTTACCTGAGAGGTATGGCCTTGTACACTTAGAGGAGTTGGGTCTCCATGAGGTTCCCGGTGATAACCAAGAGACCGACCTAGTGACCTGTGACCAAGCAATGGTGGATGTAAACTTCACGAAATGGCGTGAAGCTATAGAAACTGAGATAGACTCGATGCATGTCAATCAGGTCTGGACTCTAGTAGACCGCCCCAAGGGCATAGTGCCTATTGGGAACAAGTGGATCTACAAGAGAAAGACTGATAGGAATGGCAAGGTTGACGCCTATAAGGCTAGGCTTGTGGCAAAGGGTTATACCCAGAAGGAAGGAATCGATTACGATACCTTCTCGCCCGTAACTATGATCAAGTTTATTCGCATGATGCTTGCTATAGCTGCCTACCACAATTATGAGATATGGCAAATGGACGTATAGACGGCTTTCCTTAATGGATTCCTCGGGGAGAAAATCTATATGGAGCAGCCTAAAGGCTTTGTGTCCGAGGTCGATATTCAGAAAGTGTGCAAACTTCAGCGTTCTATTTTTGGACTGAAGCAAGCTTCGCGTAGTTGGAAACTTCGTTTTGACGAGGCAGTCAAAGAGTTTGACTTCGTGCAAAATGAATAGGAACCTTGTGTATACAACAGGGTTAGTGGGAGCAAGATCGCATTCTTAGTATTATATGTAGATGACGACTAAGCTTCCCTTTTTTTCCAAAACCGAAAACTCCCTTCGACGGAGACACTCTCAACAAGACATGATCCCCTACCTCAAACTCTAAGGGTCTACGTTTAACATCTGCATAAGACTTTTGTCGACTCTGAGCTGCCAACATTCTCTCTCGAATCAACTCGACTTTCCTCCTCGTCTCCAACACAAGATCTGGCTCAGTGCCAACTAAATCGGATGGCTCATTCCAACATATCGGTTATCGACATCGTAGGCCATAAAGAGCCTCATATGGTGCCATATTAATCGACGCATGCCAGCTATTATCATAAGTGAACTCGATCAGGGCTAGATGTTCCTCCCAATCACTAATCCAGTCTAGTGCACACGCGCGCAGCATATCTTCGAACGTCTGAATGGTATGCTCGGACTGTCCATCGGTCTGAGGATGGAAAGATGTACTCAAATGCAAACGTGTCCCCAATGCCTTATGTACCGCTTTCCAGAAATGCGATACAAACCGACCATCTCTGTCCGAAATAATAGTCTTTGGCGTACCATGAAGCCTCACAATTTGCGCAATAAAAGTACGAGCCAATTTTTCTGGACCCCAAGTATCCTTGATCCCCAGAAAATGTGCCGACTTAGTCAGTCAATCCATGATCACCCACACCATATTCATTCCAGTATTCGTCCTTGGCAAATTCGTGACAAAATCCATATATATATCCTCCCACTTCCACTCCGGTACAAGAAGTGGTTTCAACAACCCGGCTGGCCGTTGATGTTCGATTTTGACTTGATGACAAGTCAGACACTTAACCACAAACTGCACTACCTCACTCTTCATGTCATTCCACCAAAAATTCTTCCTCAAATCCTTATACATTTTACTCGAGCTGGGATGAACTGAGTAAGGTGATGCAAGAGCCTCCCGCATAATGCCTTGCCTCAATTACAAGTCGTTCGGAACGCACAACCAACCTTGGAATCTAAACACACCATCTTCATGAATCACGAATCTCGGGGCTTTCCCTTTCACTACATTCTCACAAAGTTGAATAAACATCGGATCTTCTAATTGTCTCGATTTAAATTTGTCGGCCAGCGACGAAGAAATCTCAAGGGCGCACAACTGCTAGGCATGTAACACCCCCAGAATACGACCGGGAATGTCACACGCCGTAGACCCTTATCACAAGGATCCACCAGGCTAAACTCCAAAAGACTACTCAAAGATTGACCGACTGGGGTCAAAATTTAATACAAAGCAGACCGACAAGGTCATAAACCAATTCAGAAACTAACAACATTCATATTACAATGACAACAATAAACTTGAACACAGAAAAGAATGACAACTCAATTTAATAAATGATAATTACACCCATGCAAGGGTGAATACTCGAACGACAGAGAAATACCGACCAAAATGATACAAAAGAAAAGACTCTGACTCTGGTGTGATTAGCATCGTCGTCTTCCATCTCCTTCCAAGCCAATCCCATGATCGCTCCCATTGCCAAAACCTGAGCGCATAACAGGCACCCACCCCCCGAAAACTCGGGGGTTAGCAAACTGGAATTTTGCTAGTGCAAGTACATAATATACAAGATATACGAACAGCAACAACACAAAATTCAACCGCCGTGAAGCCTTAACACAAACCATACATTCCCACAGTCAGCACAGAATAACACTCGTATACACGAGGTGAAAGGTAATCACATAGTCATATTCTCCTTACGGAAAATAACGTTCATGAAACTTTAAACGAGCCCAAGGGGTCAGGAAGATCCCTTTTGTAAAAGGAAAAGTATTTTGAAAAGGTAGTTTGCAATCATTATTATTGACTCGGGCCGTTTAGGGGTTTTTAAAATCGAATGGGAATACTTTTGGAAATAATTTCAAAAACTCTCGGGTCCTTGACCCAACGTATGGAAAACGATTTCACAAAAACCAAGTCAACTTATTTGGGGTTCTCGACCCAATTTATAGAACACCGTCACAAACGAAATCATTACAACATCTCACAGGGTTCTCAACCCATTCCAAATAACATCATCACGAAACCAATCATCTCAACATTCCACAGGGTCCTCGACCCAATACACAGAATAGCACCACAATACAATCAAAGGTACAGAACTCTCATTCGGCATATCCTGCTCAAGACCCCCGATTAATTAACCCTCGGAGATTTCGTCAAACCTCCGTGGTTAACTAACCCTGATACCAACGCTTTAAAAACAATTTGAAACAAGCTTTCAAAAACACGGATTGCGATGCAGTATCAAGACAAACATTAAAAGTGAGTTGAAAAATTTGAGATACGAACATCGTTCGTAACGGGTCTTAGCTATCACTCAAATACCCGTAACCAATAAGCTGCCAGCGCCTCCTTGCGCACTGTGTGTACCGGCGTTCACTTCCATCATGTTGGCCGCTCCTTGAACATGTCACCGCACCGGCGTCACTCCCGCAAGAGCCGCCCCTTGCACGCGCATTAGGTGACATCGGCGTTCACCACCCATATGGAGCCGCACATTGCGGATACACTGTGCCGGAGTGCACGCCCCGCCCTCAGAGGTTCCCGGATACGACGTTTCTCACAACACGTATCCACATTATCACAAACATCCAGCATATGAACAAATGTCACAACAATTTTCAACTCGGTACATCAAGTCACACAATTTCTCCGCCAGTCCATAACCACACAAGTAGACAGGAACACGCACGTTATTAATCAACTCAATCACGATAAGCGTTCAAGCATAACCAATCAATACCGCACATAGATACATATATAACCTTACTATATTATATGAATGACTATAGTTCATCCCTCAATCCAAGTTGAGTACGTCAACTAGTGTTAGCATTCATCACTCGTCGATCACCGACATAAGCATGTATATCAATATACGTATATACATACTTATTTTTAACATATAAATATATATATAATACATATATATATACACATACATATACATATATATATATATACATATATACATCCGTATAAACTCATACACTTCAACAACAATGATTTCACGCAGTTACAATTCGTATATCGAGGTACTTGCCTTGGTAATACGACGCAAAGGAGACGATGAAGGAATAGGTTTAGGTCCGAACAATCCCCTCAAATCCGGCCCTAACACAATAATGATATACAATCAATCTCACATCGTGAATACGAAGAAATTCCTCCTAGTTCTACCCGTTGGGACAATTCATCGGACACCAAGAGTGCATAAGGAAATGAAATCGGTCAATGGTAGAACAACGGGATTTCATCCCAATCAAAAACAAGAAAACCAAGGGTCACGAGTATACTATCAAATCTAACAACAACATCGGTTAATTCGGATTAAAACACAAGATTACCACCAAACCCTCCCCAAAAATCACACTAGGGTTAAAGGGGTTCTTACCTCTTGAAGATTCAAGCCCTATAATCCGAAGAACACGTGCTAGATCCACAATCCGAGCTACACGATCGAAGGAAGATGAAGAAAAACACACAATCAAAAGGGTAGATGGAGAAGAAATCCCCCCTCTCAACCCTCTCTCTCTCACGCACGGTTGGAGAAAAAGAGCAAATGAGCGAATCTCATAAAACGCCTTGATTATAGCGGCGGCCGCATCGTGTGCCGCGGCTCAGCTAAAGCGTGCGCGGCACGAGGCCAAAATTGCGCCCGGTGGTGGTGGCCGCTCGTTGTGCCGCGGCTCATTCGTAGTGTGCCGCGACTCGGACTCGGCATGTGCCGCGGCAACTGCCGGGATCTTGAGGGCACGCGATGCGAGAGGTTTTAACCGGCAGTGCCACACGGGTGTGCCGCGGCCGGACAAGTGTGCGCGGCAGCGACTGGTGTGTGCCGCGGCTCACAAACCTTGTGCCGCGGCACAGTCTGTACTGCTTGGCCAACAATCGGGTAATGTGTGCGCCGCGGCGCACAATCCTTGTGCCGCGGCCCACACCCCCCTCGGGTCCCAAAAATGACGAAAAATGATCCGGAAAGAGAATAAAAGCAATAGGAATCGATATTTGGGCAACAATAACACGAAATGGAAGTACGGGACCCCAAAAAGATCTGAGGTGCACAACCAAAGTCGAACAAGGGACAAATTCCCTAAACTTCTAGGAAATTACACAAACGGCCCAAACATCCGAAAATCACGATACAACGTCGGATTAACAATCCGAAACTCACAACATGCTCTACTCAATCATACGAACTCATGGAAGTAAGAAAATGATGAAATCGAACGAGTTTAACGAGAGACAAATACACATGAGACAAAATATAACACAAGATGAAATTACGTAAAAACATCATCGAGACCCGTCTAAGCGGAGAAACTCCAAGAACAAAATAGGTTCAGAATTCCAAAACAGCGACAAGCGAGTTGTCGAAACGGACCTCCGCCGGAAAAATGAAAATTACCGGAAATCGAATTTGCGGATATTACATTCTACCCTCCTTAAAAGAAGTTTCGTCGCGAAACTTAAAATAGAGAGCGGCGGAACAATCAAGGAAATAACTACTTGCCCAGCCCCAAATCATCACGAGCAAAGCGCGAATGCAAGGTTCCAGAAATACGATGAACTGACCTAGCGAGCATGTGGTACGTGAGTCGAGGCGATAAAAATGTATGGGAACACGATAAGTTGAGGTGAAGGAGTATGAATTTGGATACCAAAGCTCCCAGAGTTAAGAAAATCACAAAATAGTTCAGACGTCCTGAAAATCATGTTTCGAGCTCAACCAACCACAATCCAAGTTCATAACACATTCGGAAGTGTCAATTGCACGCGTGGGAATAATAGTTCCGAACAAAATTTGCAAGAATTAGGTTCAGATATGGAAAGACCACAATAATTCACGGGTTTTTAACAAAACAGCTCCGAAATTCGTTCGGAGGACGGCAGGCTAAGTAGAACAAGATAGTTTAAAATCGTCGAGAGGATCATAATTGAGTTACCAACAATGAAAAATCATACAATGCCGAAAATACCAAGGAAAGTACGGGTAATACACTTCCCCATACTAAAAGATATTTCGATCCCAAACTTAGAACAACAAGAGTTGGAAATATAGAGCAATGAAATGAAGAACGATCAAAGTCACGATTGTTCAAAACAAAGAACAATTAGGACATATTGCAAAATATTCATCCTCCCATGTTAGGCTCTTCAGAAGGAAACATAGGGTTTCGGGACATTCTCCAGTCACTAGCTCTGCTCTCTCTCAGGGCGGCATTCTTTGCCAATTCGGAAACTGTCTCACAGTGTTTCTCCCGATGACCTTCACACCCACACCGGTAACAAGTCAAGAGTGGAGAGGGACAATTTGCACGAACATGTCCCCAGCGATTCTGATTGAAACATCTTCTCTTCTTACCGCGAGTCACCGTCTTGGTTTGGGATTTCCAGCGTTCACTCCCGACCGCGAAGATGACGCTTTCGAACAACGTAAGGGCTTGGGAGCCTTAGTCTCCTCACCGCCCAGAAATTTTCCCGATACCCTCGGTCTCTTTGCTTCGCTCATGGGCTCGATTACTGAGGAGATTTCATAGGATATCGTTTGATCTCGATACTCCTTCACTATAGCATGGATAGTTGTCGTACGAACCACCTTGTCGTTTCCACTTCCGTCATCACACTTACGTCCGCCAAGGCTCGACATACTAATACAGATAGTACCATTCAGCATTATCAAATAATCAGTCGTGCAGTATACCACCCTTATCAACGCAAGGTTTAGTTAACCTCTATAGAATAACGGTAATATCGTAAAGCATAAAGTTTTATGAAGTCAAGTTCGAGTTCCTCGACGAGGACGATCATTATATGTATGCACTTAATGAAAACAAATTTTTGAAAAAGGGGCTAGTCACGTTGCGCCCAAGACTTGTAAACACTGTCTTTTATTTCGGAAGAGGAAGTTTACATAATGACTCTAAAAATTATTTTCGAGTGATGAATAAAAGAAAAAAAGAAATCGAAAATTAATTCGTAACTAATTTGAAATATTTCAAAAATGTTGAGTCCCAAATATCAAAATTTTGAAAATATTTCCTCTTCTTCAAAAAGGTTTAATCGAAAGAATTTTCCACCGAGATACGTGACCATTTAACATGACGGTATTAAATCATGGCTTTACACAATGTTAGAAAATTTCAAAGCATTGCTTTAAAATATTCGAGATACTACAGCGCCGTGGGCCCCGTGCCGGAACCCACCAGGCAAAAATTCCAAAAAAAAATGATCTAAATGCCAAAAGGCCGAAGTCGGTAATATTCTCAAATACTCACAAAAGTCATTTATGAAATATCAAATACCGTCATAAGAATACTATCAAAATAGGCAAGACCAAAATATCAAAACTCGGTTTGCAAGATAACAAAAACCATCTTAAAATACTCATGCGGTGGATAACATTATCATTCGTAAATTCATTCTAATAAAAATCAAAGCAGATAAACATGCTCGACTTCCGAAGCATACTACGTAACTATTTATACTCGGACCGCATGCGCATGTTATATCCTAAAACGATAATATCACCAACAAGTTCCAATTCCTAGTTCACATTAAGCATATTAGCACAATGTAATGAAATACGTATATAAGGGGACTTACGATCGGGAGGCTTACCATCACGGATTGCCGGAAGATGATGTCGGAACCACGATACTAATCACGACTCTGATGCGCGCGACTTACACAAGACATGGACTTGACCCAACGGCCTAGGTTTTTCGCAAACCTAAGCTCCGATACCATAAATGTAACACCCCGAATACGACCGGGAATGTCACACGCCGTAGACCCTTATCACAAGGATCCACCAGGCTAAACTCCAAAAGACTACTCAAAGATTGACCGACCGGGGTCAAAATTTAATACAAAGCAGACCGACAAGGTCATAAACCAATTCAGAAACTAACAACATTCATATTACAATGACAACAATAAACTTGAACACAGAAAAGAATGACAACTCAATTTAATAAATGATAATTACACCCATGCAAGGGTGAATACTCGAACGACAGAGAAATACCGACCAAAATGATACAAAAGAAAAGACTCTGACTCTGGTGTGATTAGCATCGTCGTCTTCCATCTCCTTCCAAGCCAATCCCGTGACTGCTCCCGAGCTGCCAAAACCTGAGCGCATAACAGGCACCCACCCCCCGAAAACTCGGGGGTTAGCAAACTGGAATTTTGCTAGTGCAAGTACATAATATATAAGATATACGAACAGCAACAACACAAAATTCAACCGCCGTGAAGCCTTAACACAAACCATACATTCCCACAGTCAGCACAGAATAACACTCGTATACACGAGGTGAAAGGTAATCACATAGTCATATTCTCCTTACGGAAAATAACGTTCATGAAACTTTAAACGAGCCCAAGGGGTCAGGAAGATCCCTTTTGTAAAAGGAAAAGTATTTTGAAAAGGTAGTTTGCAATCATTATTATTGACTCGGGCCGTTTAGGGGTTTTTAAAATCGAATGGGAATACTTTTGGAAATAATTTCAAAAACTCTCGGGTCCTTGACCCAACGTATGGAAAACGATTTCACAAAAACCAAGTCAACTTATTTGGGGTTCTCGACCCAATTTATAGAACACCGTCACAAACGAAATCATTACAACATCTCACAGGGTTCTCAACCCATTCCAAATAACATCATCACGAAACCAATCATCTCAACATTCCACAGGGTCCTCGACCCAATACACAGAATAGCACCACAATACAATCAAAGGTACAGAACTCTCATTCGGCATATCCTGCTCAAGACCCCCGATTAATTAACCCTCGGAGATTTCGTCAAACCTCCGTGGTTAACTAACCCTGATACCAACGCTTTAAAAACAATTTGAAACAAGCTTTCAAAAACACGGATTGCGGTCTGTATCAAGACAAACATTAAAAGTGAGTTGAAAAAATTTGAGATACGAACATCGTTCGGTAACGGGGTCTTAGCTATCACTCAAATACCGGTAACCAATAAGCCTGCCAGGCGCCTCCCTTGCGCACCTGTGTACCGGCGTTCACTTCCATCATGTTGGCCGCTCCTTGAACATGTCACCGCACCGGCGTCACTCCCGCAAGAGCCGCCCCTTGCACGCGCATTAGGTGACATCGGCGTTCACCACCCATATGGAGCCGCACATTACAGCATACACCAGGCCGGAGTGCACGCCCCGCCCTCAGAGGTTCCCGGATACGACGTTTCTCACAACACGTATCCACATTATCACAAACATCCAGCATATGAACAAATGTCACAACAATTTTCAACTCGGTACATCAAGTCACACAATTTCTCCGCCAGTCCATAACCACACAAGTAGATAGGAACACGCACGTTATTAATCAACTCAATCACGATAAGCGTTCAAGCATAACCAATCAACACCGCACATAGATACATATATAACCTTACTATATTATATGAATGACTATAGTTCATCCCTCAATCCAAGTTGAGTACGTCAACTAGTGTTAGCATTCATCACTCGTCGATCACTGACATAAGCATGTATATCAATATACGTATATACATACTTATTTTTAACATATAAATATATATATAATACATATATATATACACATACATATACATATATATATATATATATACATATATACATCCGTATAAACTCATACACTTCAACAACAATGATTTCACGCAGTTACAATTCGTATATCGAGGTACTTGCCTTGGTAATACGACGCAAAGGAGACGATGAAGGAATAGGTTTAGGTCCGAATAATCCCCTCAAATCCGGCCCTAACACAATAATGATATACAATCAATCTCACATCGTGAATACGAAGAAATTCCTCCTAGTTCTACCCGTTGGGACAATTCATCGGACACCAAGAGTGCATCAGGAAATGAAATCGGTCAATGGTAGAACAACGGGATTTCATCCCAATCAAAAACAAGAAAACCAAGGGTCACGAGTATACTATCAAATCTAACAACAACATCGGTTAATTCGGATTAAAACACAAGATTACCACCAAACCCTCCCCAAAAATCACACTAGGGTTAAAGGGGTTCTTACCTCTTGAAGATTCAAGCCCTATAATCCGAAGAACACGTGCTAGATCCACAATCCGAGCTACACGATCCAAGGAAGATGAAGAAAAACACACAATCAAAAGGGTAGATGGAGAAGAAATCCCCCTCTCAACCCTCTCTCTCTCGCGCACGGTTGGAGAAAAAGAGCAAATGAGCGAATCTCGCTGAAAGCGCCCAGTTATAGCGCTGACCGCATCGTGTGCCGCGGCTCAGCTAAACTGTGCCGCGGCACGAGCAAAATTGCGCCCGGTGGTGGTGGCCGCTCGTTGTGCCGCGGCTCATTCGTAGTGTGCCGCGGCTCGACTCGGCATGTGCCGCGGCATCGCCGGATCGTGCCGGGCACGCAGACAGAGGTTTTAACGGCAGTGCCACAGGTGTGCCGCGGCCGGACAAGTGTGCTGCAGATCGGCCGGCTGTGTGCCGCCGCTCACAAACCTTGTGCCGCGGCACACGGTACAGCCTGCTTGGCCAACAACTGGGTAATGTGTGCGCCGCGGCGCACAATCCTTGTGCCGCGGCCCACACCCCCTCGGGTCCCAAAAATGACGAAAAATGATCCGGAAAGAAAATAAAAGCAATAGGAATCGATATTTGGGCAACAATAACATGAAATGGAAGTACGGGACCCCAAAAAGATCTGAGGTGCACAACCAAAGTCGAATAAGGGACAAATTCCCTAAACTTCTAGGAAATTACACAAACGGCCCAAACATCCAAAAATCACGATACAACGTCGGATTAACAATCCGAAACTCACAACATGCTCTACTCAATCATACGAACTCATGGAAGTAAGAAAATGACGAAATCGAACGAGTTTAACGAGAGACAAATACACATGAGACAAAATATAACACAAGATGAAATTACGTAAAAACATCATCGAGACCCGTCTAAGCGGAGAAACTCCAAGAACAAAATAGGTTCAGAATTCCAAAACAGCGACAAGCGAGTTGTCGAAACGGACCTCCGCCGGAAAAATGAAAATTACCGGAAATCGAATTTGCGGATATTACAAGGCATTCCCTAGTAATACAACTTCAATACTCAACCTCATCAACTCTCGCTGGAGCCCTATCTGAGCCATGAGTAACTAAAGCGCCCGAACCGATACTGATTTCTGACTCAAGGCATCTGCCACCACATTTGCCTTGCCCGAATGATAAAAGATCTCGAGATCGTAATCCTTAATTAACTCCAGCCACCTTTTCTGTCTCATATTCAGTTCTTTCTGTGTGAAAATATATTTCAGGCTCTTGTGATCGGTGAAAATCTGACACGATGAGCCGTACAAGTAATGACACCAACTCTTCAATGCAAACACAACCACAACCAACTCAAGATCATGCGTAGGATAGTTTAACTCATACGGTTTCAACTGACGGGAAGCATAGACAATCGTCCTTCCATGCTGCATGAGTACACATCCCAGTCCTTGGCCTGAGGCATCGCTAGAAACTGAAAATCCCTCATTACCGCATGGTAAGTCTAAGGCATGAGCGGTAGTCAACCGCTTCTTCAACTCTTCGAAACTCTTATGCCTCTCATATGTCCATACAAACTTCTCTGACTTCTGCAACAACTGAGTAAGCGGTCGAGCGTGTTTAGAGAACCCCTCGACAAACCTTCGATAATACCCAGCCAAACCCAGAAAACTACGGACCTCCTTCACGTTCTTGGGCGGTGTCCAATCCAACACTGCCTCTATCTTGTGCGGGTCCACACAAACACCCTCGGCCGAGATTACGTGGCCGAGAAACATAACCTCCCACAACCAAAACTCACACTTTGAGAACTTCGCATAAAAGCACTGAGTTCTCAAGATTCCCAACACGATATGTAAATGACATGCGTGCTCCTCCCTGCTCCTTGAGTAAATCAGTATATCGTCGATAAAGACGACTACACACTTATCGAGATATTCGATAAAGACTTTATTCATTAGTTGCATGAACACGGCTGGGGCATTGGTTATCCCAAAAGGCATAACCACAAACTCGTAATGGCCATATCTCGTCCGAAAGGCCGTCTTCGGAATATCGGAATCCTTCACTCGGAGTTGGTAATATCCCGATTTCAAATCAATCTTCGAAAACATAGTCGCTCCCTGCAATTGGTCGAACAAATTGTCAATCCTCGGAAGCGGATACTTGTTTTTGATGGTCACCTTGTTCAACTCTCGGAAGTCGATACATAAACGAAGCGACCCATCCTTCTTCTTCAAAAACAAGACCGGTGCGCCCCAAGGCGAAGCACTCGGTCGAATGTAACCCATGTATAGCAACTCTCCCAACTGTTTGTTCAACTCAAGCATCTCGGCAAGCGCCATGTGGTATGGCGTTTTCTAAATCAGAGCCCCACCTGGCTCTAAATCAACGGTGAACTCAACCTCACGATCTGGTGGTAGACCCGGCAAATCATCTGGAAAAATGTCAGGGCACTCGTTAACTACTGGAATAGATGAGAGCTCAACTCCCTCTTCTTCTGGTCTCAAAGCATAACACCAGTAACCACTGCAACCTCCTCGAAGAAGTCTCCCCGCTTTCATAGCACTGATCAAGAGTCTCTGACTACTCCGTTTGCGTCCCACAAAAGAGTGTTCAGTACCGTCGGAGGCTAACATCGAAATGGTCCTCGCTCTATAGTTGGTGATCGCCCCATGACGATCCAGCCAATCCTCACTAAGAATCAAATCCTCCTCCTTAATGTCTACCACAATCAGATTAGAAGACCAATCCCTCCCTGCGATACTCACCGAAAAATCTCTAACCTCACGGTTCCCCACAATACGATCTCCACTAGGAAGTTTAACAACAAACGGTTCACATGCAACTAGACAATCAACATGCAGACGACGCACACAATCCAAAGAGATGAAAGAATGTGTAGCACCAGAATCGGATAGCACGGAAACAGGCTGGTCAAGGATGTGAACGGTACCTGTAGCCACTGTCGCGTCAGGATCTCCATCTCATCTCATCTCATACACACGGGGCGGAACAGACCCCGCACTAGAAGCTCCCTCTCTAGAAGACTGCCCACGTCCTCGATCTCTACCGAAAATCTGCTGAGGCTGACTAGATGTAGGTGCCTGATTCACACTCGGTTCTCTCGTAGCTGGGGCTGACACCTGAGTAACTGGTGCCCGACTCGCATCTCCACAATACTTAGCACGATGTCCCATACGACCGCAGTTAAGACACTATAGCCAAATCTTGTCACACTCACTCGTCATATGTCCCGGATGACCACAGTTAAAACAAGTATGGCTACGAGCAGGAACAACCAGAGCAGATTTGGAAACGTTTCGTCGACCAAGTGATGTGGACTGATTCCCGAAGGCTCGCGAACCAGACTGAGCCATCTGATGCCCGCCATCCTTAACCCCCCAAAACTGACCGGAAGTCTTCTGTTTTTTACCCTCTTTTGCCACCTCTGTCACATAAAAAGACATCTCGTAGGCCATCGCCTTGTTCTGATGGTCTTCCAAAGTTGTACACCCAAGACTTGACATGTAGTGGCGAACCCTTGGCTTCATCCACATATTGAAGTGGCGGATCTTATCTTGCTCATCTCGAATCTGATTCCTCACATACTATAGCTGCTGATTGTAGTCTTTGATAGCTTGTGACATGGGAACATCCTGAGGTTTTGCCTCAAAGAAGGCTCGAATCCTTCCCTCTTTCACTGGCCACGGACAATACTCGGCCTCCATCAACTCTCGGAACTCATCCCATGTGGCTGCCCGGTCATGCGGTTTCACTGCTTGCCCCCACATTGCCGCCTCCTTGGCGAGGAAGTACTGAGCGATTGGTACTTTCCTCTTCTCGGAGCAGTTAGCCGCCTCGAACACTCTCTCCATCTCGAATAATCAACTCTCCCAACCAAAAGGGTCGGAAGTACCATCGAACTGCGGAGGACGTATACGGATCACATCCTGAAGTAGCTTGTCGGTGCCAGAACCAGTAGGAGGAACCGGATTAGCATTAGCTTGGTTGACCAGAACTGCCTGAGTTAATAGCGCCATCTGATTCGCTACTTGCTGCAGAATGTTCGCTACTCCAACGTTATCATGAGCATTACCAAAGCTAGCAGACTGATCATGCTGACCCTCGGCACTAAGCGGGGCACTGTTCGACAAAGAAGGAATTTCCGAACCAGCCCTAGAACTATCGGACATGGCCACCCCACCGACTGCGCCACGTCCCCTACCGCATCCGCGACCGCGTCCGCATCCTCTACCAGCAGGTATTCTGAAGAAGTAACTAATTAGTACAGTTCAAACACAAAACACATCACAATACTATACCCAAATGGACAACACAGGATAACCAAATGAGTCGAGTTAGGAAAAAACTTACGAGCACCGACGTACTGAGATGATGGCGTAGTAGTGACACTGTTCAAAAACGAGACTCAACTAGACCCAAATAACCGACAGCCTAGGTATCCATAAACCTACAGCTCTAATACCATATTCTGTAACACCCCCAAGACGTTCAGGGCATATTACAGCGCCGTGGAACCAACTTTTGGAATCCACCAGGCTAACGTACAAACCCGACAGTAACTAATAAAATCCTCCCCAAACTGGATTCACAAGCAAATACAAATTCAAAGGAAGAAAGTACTCGAGTACTCAAACAAATGACATAAATACTAAAATAAAAAGACAAGACTTCAAACGAACGACCATTGAACAGAATCACTCTTGTCCATCATCCTCGTACTGTCTGCATGCTCGTTCGCCTCCAAGACATGTACCTGAAATACAAAAGTATTTCCCCCATTTAATGGGTTAGCGACAACAGTTAGTGTAAGTACAATCCATTTGAACTACCATTCTAATCATATAAAATATGCGCCAAAATCATTTTAGAAAATATTTATATTCTGTAATATTACGGTACACATGCACAAAACATAGTTCTCCAACAAAATATTTCAAAGGTTAACTATTGGTACGAGACTCACGGCCACCGCACCCCGCAGAGGCACCATCGGACCATCCGTGGGTGGTTAACCCCAGTTCACGATACGCATACACACGACACTACGTATCCCCAGAGGCCCCGTCAGACCATCCCTGGGTGAACATACGCATTCACATCAACAACATACACGAAAAGTCATAATTCAAATACTAGAATACCCAACCAAATGTAAAGTACTTGCCTTTGAGACATTTTTGGAGAGACGGAAAGTAAACGATGGATATGAATGACCCGGGGCGACCATGACCGTTTCTAAATGCAAGGTTAACACAACTCAGTCCTAAACGATAATGATAATCGAACGGAATATGCCTATAACCCCGATTACAACCATAACAATTCGTGTACGTTCAATATGGGCGAGGATTTTCACAAAATCTCCCCGAATCAACAATCCACGGATTAGACACGACGGAAACGGATTGGGAATAACCCAATAACAATAATCGATAAGAAATATAACAACAGGAACGAACGATTCGAGTTTAATCTAGACAAATCCCGAAAAACTCCCAAAATGGATAAAGTTAGGGTTCTAAGCCAAAATACCTTGGATTCGGATGGAGAAATATGATTATGATGATGATAACTTCACTTGGAACACAATAATCGGTCTCTCAAGGAACTCAGATTTATCTGGAAGAATCGCTCGAAGACCCGCTAGAGAGTTCATGTCGCGGACAAGGGAAGAAAAAGAAGGAAATGACGCGATTAAGGTTTGTTCAGGTTTTTAAAACCTGATTGCTCGTTATGTACGTTAACATGCTGAGGTTAACATAAGTTAGGACTCTTACGTACGTAACACTCAGGTGCTAGCGTACGTAAGGGCTCGGTAGAACAATCTGCCCAATTTGCTAAAGCTGATTACGTACGCTATGGCCAATATATTACGTACGTTATCAACGTGAGTAGCGTACGTAACAGGATATACATAACGTACGTTACTCACAGAACAGTCGTGCACTGCTGAATGCAGTCCGCTGTTCAAGAAGGTATGAAAACAAAGCGGGATGGGATCCCAAAGACACATATATGAAGTATTTGCGACGACGAATCTAAGCGCTAAAAGGAAACACCACTCCGACTAGCCAAAGATTCGAAATTCGACGAAGGTAGTAAATTTCCTCAAACTCTTAAGAAATTACAAAACGGCCCAAACGTCCGAAAATTACGATGTTAGATTATCAAACCGTAACTCCCAACATGAATAACTCAACCATACGGAATCGTCGGAACAAAGAAACAACAAAGTCGAATGAGTTTTATGAGAATCGAACACATGGGACAAAACATAATATAAAGCGAAATTACGTAAAAACATCTCCGAAACTCGTCCAAATAGAAAAACACCAAGAAGAAAACAGATTCAAAACGTCGAAACGATTACAAGCAAGTTTATAAAAATAGACATGTGCCAAAAATAGAAATTGTTAAAAATAGAAAATATGGATATTACAATACAATGGACGACAGAGTTTAGCTCGACAATTCACCAAGATTAACTGACTCTTAACTCTTGATTAGTATCGCGGCTCGTCTTCTTCCATGCTGTATCTGTGATTGCTCCAACGAACTACGCATACCTGAAATGCATGAGACACATTTTCCCCATTTATAGCATTTGAATGGCTAGTACAAGTATTCAGGCCATACAACATATACCACACAAATATAAGTTATATGAAAACAACGATAAACCATGAAAGAAGTTCCCGAGAGGTTTAAAATGTTTAAGGTACAACTCAAGTCCTTGGAAGCAATATATAGACTCGGGAGTTTTAAAAAATGACAAAAAGTCTTTTGGGACTTCAAATACAAGATTATAAAACCTTTTTCGAAAACAATAGGGTCTCGGCCCAGATCTCGTTCATGTAACAAATATTTTTATAAATAGGAAAGTAGAAAACTTTCAGAACCTCAGGTCCTTAGTTATAAAACCATTTCAAGATAATTGGGTCTCGGACCAAGGCATTTTCCGTAAAACAACCTTTACACAATCGTTAGGGTCTCACCCCAAACTTTCTTCAAACCACAATGCACGGGAACAGTAACAAAGCCCGCATTCTAACACCAAAATTTTACAACCGAGGGATAAAACACATGCAACACATATCCCAGTGTCATTCTAGCCAAGTACCAAGACCCTATATATAATATATCTCAACATCGTTGTGATATTCTGGACATATCACAATTACTGAAAACATCAACATCAACATCACGAAAACCACACTTGGTAACCCATGGTCGTACCTATTAGTATTGACCCCCAGAGGCCCCGTCGGACTGTCACTGGGTGGGAAACAACTTCCGCTGCCGCACCCATTAGTATCGGCCCCCAGAGGTCCCGTCGAACCATCCCTGGGTGGAAGAGCAACTCACACACACTAGCGTTCACAACTTTCACAATTTCCGAACATTGAATATAATGTATATAGTTATGGCACTTGCTAGAGTGACCACTCAATGACACATGACCACGACCAAAGACTGACGCAACTACAAACCATCCCTAGAATACGTCAATACCACAAGGTATCCATGAGCAACACATTCAGCACTTAATATATTCAAAGATTAACGGCACAACTTCCCAACAACTTAACCATCCTAGACGCACCTCTACCCATCAACAAATATACGAAACAATCAACTAATATCAACAAACTCAATCCCATAATACACAATTAATAAATACGAGTAAAACATCATTCACAATTTACATAACATCAATTCACGAGGTACAAGTCGTATAGGCAAGAACACTTGCCTCGATAATTGATGCCGAAAGTCCCTACGAACACGGCTCACCCAATCGATCCATTGAAATCCAAACTTTTAATATAAATACATAATAGACAACTTAATATAAGGGTCCAATTTAATATTTTCTAGTTTCAAGGTAATTAGTCGGCTAATATATTACCTCAAATGCTCCCCTTAATTAATTGATTGGATCAAACGACCAACGATAATCAACCCGGATCCACAACTCAATTATTGCTCTAAACACAAACTCGGAACTCGGACTCATTCCATGGGTCTAATTACACCAATCCGCACATTGACCAAATTATCACCATATCCATCTATGTCTATCTCTTCCCCGTTGACAAACCCAACACGACCACATACACACACACATACAACACTCCTATTTACCCGTATACATACGTACATAATATATATAAAATATACACACACAAATATACACACACACACACAACACACACAACATACAACACACACACCAGCACACACACATACACACACCAGCACACACACATATGCACTTACATATATATATATATATATATACACACATACACACACACACATATATATATATATATATATGTATATATATACATACACACACAAAACTTACACGCACACACTTACACACACACACACATGATACACAGCTCGTCTAGACAAACCGATCCTCGCCTCACTTCCATACATCACCGAAAACTGGGTCGCCGGCAACCACCATGGCCGAACCTTGCCCAGCTCCAACTCCACCCGTCCATTTCTGATGTCCTCCTCGATACATCATCGTAAAGACGTCAATACTCAACCGATAACCTTCAACATACATACAACCTGGTCGTCGACATGGAAATCCGATCAACTCCCGAGCTCACATCCTAGTCGATCTTGGATCATCGAAACTCAGATCCGACATCACTATTCCATCCACCCACCGGTAACTCTATGCGTCGCCGCCGAGCCGCTGCTACTGTCATCGGATCTTGTCGTCGAAAAACATGTCCGACAGATCCATCACCATCAAGACACTAACCTGAAACCATCCCCGGTTAACCTTCACCCAAACCATCATAATAGTCACTGGACCCAGAAGCGAAGGTCACCGGAATTCCAGACCAAAGCTCCGACAGTCCATATGCCGAGCTCTGACTTTACACAGGAAAATCCATCACCGGAAAACTCCAGCCCAACATCGATCTGCACCAAAAACCAAACTTACCCGCCTCAAGTACCAAATCATCTCAGCTGCTACCTACGTTGTCTGCACACCTCCATCACCGCTGCAGTCGCCACCGCTCATATGGTTTCCGCCGCCCAGGCTCGCGGCGACCTGCTACCAAGAGTCCGAATGAGAATCGCACAGGGGTATCGTCCACCTCCTTGAGATTCCTCGATCCCGGCGCTTTCTGATCGTTAAGAAGAAGAGGATGAATGGTGTTGATGGTGGATGATGAAGAAGAAGAAGGTTGCATTTTTCGTCCGCGTGGGGGAGAATGACAAGTTTGGTCCAAAATTATGGTAGGAGTGAGACGTTGAATCCCGCGTTTGTTCCACGTGTGATTTTTAGTCCACAACTTTCAAAAATTGGCAAAGTTGGTCCGAAATTGTAATTTGTGGACTAAATGCCTTAGTCGTGATTTTTTGCTTAGGTGGCCAAAATTGATTTTGTGAACTTATTTATTTTTATTTAAAAATCGCAAAATTAAATAAAAATTCGACTATATTAATATTAATATATTTTAAAAATCTGTAATTTTATTTTTAATCCCGGAATATTAATATTTAATAATAAAAAAAAGGTTATTTTAAATTCGGAAATTACAAAATCTAAAAAATTCTGAACTATTTAAAAAATTCGGAAATTAGTAAATTTATTAAAAAATATTAAAAAATTCTGAATATTAATATTAATATTAATATTGGAAAATATTAAGAAATTGGTAATTTTATTTTTAATTATGGAATATTAATTTAAAAAATAAAAAAAAATATTTTAAATTTGGAAATTAGAAAATCTAAAAAATTCTGAACGATTTAAAAAATTATTAATATTCAGATAGCATGTGACCGTTAAAAAATTTCCAAGTTTAAAATAATTTTTTTGATTTTTTAATATTAATATTCCGAACAAAAATAAAATTACGATTTTTTAATATTTTTAATATTAATATTAATATTAATATTTTTAATAAATTTACTAATTTCAATTTTTTAAATAGTTCAATTTTTAGATTTTCTAATTTCCGAATTTAAAATAATTTTTTTTATTTTTCAATATTAATATTCCAGACTTAAAAATAAAATTACCGGTTTTTTATTATTTTTTAATATTAATATTAATATTAATATTCGGGAATTTTTAATATTTTTTAATAAATTTACCAATTTCTGAATTTTTTAAATAGTTCAAAAAATTTTAGATTTTTCAATTTCCGAATTTAAAATAACTTTTTTTTATTTTTTAATATTAATATTCCAAAATTAAAAATAAAATTACCGATTTTAATATTTTTTAATATTAATATAGTTCAGATTTTTTTTAATTTTGCAAATTTTTTTAAATAAAAATAAATAACTTAACAAAATCTGAATTTTGACCACCTAAGCAAAAATCTGCCAGCTAAGCAGATTTAGTCCACAAAATTACAATTTCGGACCATCTTTGCCAATTTTTGAAAGTTGTGGACTAAAAATCACATGTGGAACAAACGCGGGACTCAACGTCTCACTCCTGCCATAATTTTGGACCAAATTTGCCATTCTCCCTCCGCGTGGGGGTAGGTGGGAAAGAAAAAAAAATGAAAGGGGAGAGAGAGGGGAGAGAGGGAGAGAACGGGAGAAGGTAGAGTAAAAAGAAAAATCTCCCTTTTATATATATATATATATATATATATATATATATATATATATATAGTTTTAAGATCATTTGAGGACTAAACATTCTTTACATACCAAGGGATCAATCCTCACCTTCCATTCATTTTGATCTAAAGGCTGAGATTAAACTAATCTTTTACACTACAAGAGTATTTTTGGACTATATAAATATTACTTTTTCCTCCCATCTCACTTAATGCGTCAGTTTTTTCACACACACAAAGTGTGTGTTTATCTTCTCTCTCATCTAACCGCTCCTCTCATCGAATCGTCTCCTTCAATTGATCAACAAACCCTAATTTTTGCTCCATAATTCATCAATTGATCTCCTTATTCATCCCGTACAATCATCTAACCCTAATTTTTATGTAAGCTGAATTCTGAGCTTGAATTATCAGCTATCTGATTCAATAAGCTGATTTATAAACTAACTTATTCAATTTTTTCATCTGATATGTAGGTTTTATGGATTCGGTTGAAAGTTCTGTTTCTACTACCTCTCAGGAGATCGCTGTTAATGATTCATCTTCTACATCTGAAGAGATCGTTGTTAGTGATGATGTTTCATCTAAGTATGCTGAGGAGATTGTTGCTTATGAACACGTTGATGAATCCGAAGCTATTAAGAGGAAGCTTTTTGATTATTTTAATTTTTACTATAATTCGTTTGTTAGTGTGAATAAGCTATGTTGTTAATCTGTTATAAGCTCTGAATAAGCTCTTTAGTTAGTTTTTGATTGAGTCAATGAGTTTTTAAGCTCTGAATAAGTTGTTTTAAGCTTTGAATAAGCTATCTTAGTTGCTGCTGATAATAATTAGTTTGCATATCATATATGATATATCATATATGATATGATAAGAACATGTGTGTTTGTGATTTATCATATATGATATATCATGTGTTTGTGATTTCATTTTATTTTTTGTTTATTTTTTTGCAGATTTGAATCCTTTGAAAACTCCCGAGTCATTTCCTACTCACTCTAATTTTGGTACTCCTGGTGGAACTATTTATTATATTCCTAAAGTTCCTGCGGATGTTTTATTAGTTAAGTGAAAAGTTTATAAGTCGATTGATGAGTGCATTGCTGCCTATATGAAATATGCTGCTAAAGCTGGTTTTATGGTTAGGAAGTCATGCCAGAAAAGGTTGAGGAATGGTACTGTGAAACAAAAGTATTTAGTGTGTAATAGGGAAGGTTGTCCTAAGGGAATTCATGTGGACACGTTAGACTTAGAGAATAGTGATAAGCAGATTAGGAGTTCGAATATGCATATCACAGGCTGCAAAGCGCGTGTTATTTTTGATTTGATTCCTGGTACTAGTAAGTACAGGGTGAATGTTTGTGATATTATTCATAATCATGAGCTTGAACGTGAAGAGTACAAGCATTTGTCAAATACTGAGAGGCAGTTAACCTATGCTGAGCAATTGTTTATCGTTAAAGCTGCTAGCGTAAATATAGGTGCAACGAAAGCTCATCACATCTTAACCGGTTTGAAGGGTTCTTACTTGCTTGTTCATGGAACAACGGTTGATTTCAAGAACTTTTTTAGGGGCGTGAATTGGTATATAGGTGATAGTGATGCCCAGATGCTTATATCTAAGATGGAAAATAGGAAGAAGCATGTGCCGGATTTTTCATTTGATTATTTGGTCGAAAATGCTGAGCTTTCGGCTATTTTTTGGGGTGATGAAGTTTCTAAGTACAACTACAGAGAGTTTTGTGATGTTGTTTCATTTGATGCTACTTACAGAACAAACAAGTAAGTTTTTGTATGTTTAAATATGAGATTTGATTATATGATTTGTGTTTTATTGTTTAATCTATTATTTTATCTTTTCTTGTTTTTTTAGGTAAAAAATGGTGTTTGTTCCGTTTACAGCCATAGATAATCATCAGAGGTGTGTGACAGTCGCAGCAGGCTTGTTGAAGAACGAAACTACAGCTTCGTATATTTGGTTGCTGAAAGCGTTCATCAAGGCGTTTGGTAGGGCTCCTAATATTGTTGTTACTGATCAGGATGGTGCTAGGGGAAATGTCATTGAAGCTGTGTTTGCGGGTTCGAAACATAGACTTTGCATGTGGCATATTACTCAAAAACTCCCTGGAAAGGTATTTTTCTGTCTTTGTTGTTTTTTCATATGTGATACTTGATTTTCTGTGTATTTCTTATTGATTTATCACATATGATAATTTGTACCTTTTTTCAACAAATTTGTTAAATCATATGTGATACTTGATTCTCTTGGTATTTATTATTGGTTTATCATATATGATAACACATATCTTTTTTCAAATCATTTGTTAAATCAAATTTTATTTGTTTTGTTTTCAGATATGTTCAAAAATCTATGATGAGACTGACTTTAAAAAAAAGTTCAATCAAATTGTATGGAATATGTATATCGGTCCGGAGGAGTTTGAGGATAGATGGTCAAAGTTATTGGAGGAGTTTAGTTTGCAGAATCATAAGTGGTTAACAAAGATGTTTCGTATACGTTCGTGTTGGATTCCTGCTTATTTTATTGATTCCCCCTTGTGTGGTTTGATGAGGACGACGTCTAGATCTGAGAGTGAGAACTCCTTTTTCTCTCATTTTACAAATCAAGGTTCTAGTCATGAATTTTATGAATTGTTTTGAAACGGCAATGGAAAAGCAGAGGCATATACAAGAGAGGCTTGATCATAAGACCATTGATTCTGTTCTGAAGTTTAGAACCTATCTTAAGATTGAAAAGCATGCTTTGAAGGTTTATACTCGTCCTCTTTTCGAGCTGGTTCAAGCAGAGATATTTGCAGGCACATGGTATTGCCAAATAGAAACCAAAACCTTGCTTGAAGGATCTGAGGTGTCTGTTATTAGAGAGACAAAATTTGTTGATGTACTAATGGAGAAGAAGAAAGCTAAGTTGAAAGAAAAAGCTAAGAAGAGAGTTAAGAATAAAGGTAAGGATGATGATAAAGATGAAGAAGAAGGGCGAGTTAACCTTTTTTATAGAGTAGATGGATTATATAAGGTATGTTAGCTTCTTAAAAAAATATTGTTCATTTTTTTATCATATATGATTTTTTAGTGTCTTATTACTTTTGTTTTATCATATATGATTTTATACTATCTTCTTTAGTTTTGCCCATGAAGGTGTTGCTGTAATATCCGCAATTTCCAATTTTTCGGTAAATTCCTTTTTCAGCCGGAGTCCGTTTTGACGACTCGCTCATGACCGTTTCGTCATTTCGAGAATGATTAATTCTGGACTTTTTGTCATCCGTGTAATACCCGGTTGTAATTCATTCGTTTTCATTCGGTAATTATCACCGTAATTGTCACTCAGTGTATTTTCACTCAATTATAATCATTCATCAATCATGTTCATTCACCGTGTTCACCGTTCGGAAAAACTTCGAGTTGTGTATCATTATTGTTCATTGTTTCAACTTTCCTCTTATGAGTTCGACTTTGTTAGATCACCATTAATTTTTGGTAACTCCAAAAATTCTAAATCCTTACAATATTATAGAGCATCGAATTAGCTTTCCAATGGTTCAAACGGTGAGTCAATCGAGTCCGGACGAGAGAGTTATGGTCGCTTTAGCTCACCCGCTCATTTGGCGATCATCGCCGACCGGACTCGGCCGTGTCGCAACGCGGCCGTGCGTACTCGTCCGGATAAGCGGGTAGCGACTGCCCAGAGGCCCGACCGTGTTCCAGGACACGGTCGAGTCAATGCCGAGCGCCCCTTCGCGACACGACCGTGTCATGCAGGACACGGTCGAGTCCCTGCCGGCCAACTGCGCGCCACGACCGTGTCATGTCGGACACGGTCGAGTCTGTCAGCCTATTTTTCACCCAGTTTCTCATTCCTTTTCTTCCCGTTCGCGGCTGTGGGTGTATACATCATGGAGACATGATGTTGTTCTTTCAATCCATGAAGTTTTGAGGCTCATATCATCAATCATCCGTCCTATAACATCCTCCGATCTACCGACCAATCGATTTCCTAGAAATCTAATTTTGGGGATTTTGGGTATTTTGGTTGTTTTCGTCCGATTAATCCGATTTAACTTGGTATTATGATAGATTGATGATTATTAAGATGTATTACATCTTTTCCCTTAATATTCCATGGTTGGATCGTATCGATTCGTTGTTTTGGTCGAGTTCTTGATCGACGCCTTGAAGGTGTCCGGTAAAATGTCGTAGAGGGGTTTTCGGGCGTTCTACGATTATTCTTCCTCGTATGATCGATGATTTATTGATTATATGTTGTTAGGGTCGAATTCTTGCGAAGAACTCGAGTCGGAACCCTTCCGTTCGTCGTTTTCTTCAAGCTTTTCGATTGTGGGCGTATTCTTTGTCTTCGCCGGAGAATTGTAGGTGTTCGAGGTGTCCCGACTGAGCCGTGTTCGTAGGAGTGTCCGGTGTCGATTATCGAGGCAAGTATCTTGCCCATACATTACGTGTTTTGTGGATATAATGATTGTTAATCGTCGATATGTGCTAAATAAATATTCATAACCATCTTTCTCAAAAGTATCGGTATATTTACCAACAAGGTTTTCTTAAAGATGACTTGTGTGTTCCGAGAATTAATATGCTTAATTGAATACGTGTATTAATGTTGAGTATAAGATCGTAATACTTTCGTGTGATGCCATTGTGTGTGATTACGTTGTCGGTAAGTTTTGAAGTTTAGTCTTTTGTTAAAGCTGTACGTGGAGACATGTGGTTATCGATGAATTATGTGAATTTATGTGATATTGGTTGTGCCGTTCGGTGCTGTTGGAATAGTGTGCTTTCTTGTTGATATTATTAGTTCTGGGTTTTGAGTTTTTGTTGTATGAACTGGCCTTTCTAGTATGGTACCTCGTCTATATATAGTGTGATTGACCTTCGAGGCTTGTGGTTTGCAAGCGTGATTTTGGAACGTGTGTGTGTGTTGTTCCTTCCACCCGGACTGTCCGACGGGATGTCCGGGGTCGATACTAAGAGGTACGGCCACGGAAGTGGACTTGGGTGCGTGTGTGGATGAACTTCCACCCGGAGTGTCCGACGGGATGTCTGGGGGTCGATACTAAGGGGTACGGCCGCGGAAGTGGTTTCCCACCCGGAGTGTCCGACGGGATGTCTGGGGGTCGATACTAAGGGGTACGGCCGCGGGTTACCAGTTGTGGTTTTTCATCTTGAGGATGACGATGTTATCGTTAATTGTGATATTGTCCGGAGTATCACAATGCTTTGTGCTAGGGGTTGAGAGACATTGTATATCGAGTCTTGGTGCTTGGCTAGAATGGCATAGGATTAATGTGTTACGTGTAATGTGTCCTTGTAAGTGATTTGAACTGGATGATCGGGTCGTGGACCCTGTGTTTTGTGACCGGAATGGTTGGGTCGTGGACCCCGTGTTTTGTTAAACGGATTTGTATTTTGAAAAATGAACTTTGGGGCTGTGACCCTAAATGGCTTTCGAGGAACTTTAGAATTTTTCAATTTCTAACGTTTTTAAAAACTCCCGAGATTTGGAAATGTTTTCAAAGTGCTTACTTACTTCGTTTCTACTTTCAAGACTTGAACTATTTTTAACTAAATATACCTCGGGAAGTATTTCGTTGTATTCTCGGAATGTGTTGTGTATGGCTCGTATTTGCACTTTATACTTGCACTAGCGAAACAGTGGAGTTTGCTAACCCCAGTAATCGGGGTGGATATCTGTATTGTGTCCAGGTACATGCAGGTTGTCGGGAGCAAGACACAGGATCGGCACGAGGGATGATGAAAGACGAATGATACTAATCACACGAAGGCCAGTTTTGACTTCAGTTAGTCGGAGTCTATTGTATTGTCTTTTCCGCTGTCTTATTGTTCGTCGTTGCAAGTATTTTACCCTTGCATGTGTATGAGTATGGATGAGTTTATGTATTTTTATTTGTAAGTCAGTGACGGAAGACCAAATCGGTCTATTGATTCGTTATTTTGATTCATCACTATGTAATGTAATGTGTTGTGTTGATGTCTAGCCTGGTGGATCCTCACGGAGAGGGTCTGCGGCGTGTAATATTCCCGGTCTGATCTGGGGGTGTTACATTTATGGTATCAGAGCTTAGGTTGCGGAAACCTAGGCTGTCGGGTCCAGTCGTGTATTGTTGGGTCTTGTCTTGTCAGATTGAGTCTGACTGATGTCGTGTCGCGACGCGTCGTTTGGAATGTCGGCCGTGATTAGTATCAGGATGCAGCCATCATCTTCGTGCGATCTGTGGATGTAAGTCTCCCTACTACAGGTTGTACCACGAGCTATACGAGCCTGTGTGATTTTGTGTTATGTAGTTAATATTTGAAGATGCATCGTGAGTAAGTGACATATATTTGTTGATTCCCGTCTTGCGCTAAAATGTAGAATGATATTGCTGAATGTATCCTTGTATAAATCATTTTTCTTACAAGAGTATAAACCTTGGAATTTTAAGTTTTCGAATCCTTTCGGGGAGTCACGTAAAATTTTTAAAATGCCCTCCAAGGGAGGAAAAAGTTGATTTTCGTATGTTGACCACAAGGCTGAAAGTTCGAAAACTCGAATTATTGATAATTCTTTTCCACTGTGTACTATAAGTTTTCAAAACTCGAGTTTTTAACTCAAATAAGGTCTTCAAAATATACTCAAGACGTGACTCTCGTTTGTAACTTTTCGGTTTCATGAATGTTGGTCAAAAGATGCGTATTGATGATGCTCTCGTTGTTGAGCAGTGGTGCCAGTTTTAAAATTAAAATAGTAACGTGAATGTTGAGTCCATCGGTATGTATGTGTTGAGATAGTCCTCTATATTGAGAAGTAAAATTTTCATTTTTGTAGGATGATTTTCTTTTGATGGTTGCTTGTGAGTTGTTATAATTATGTGAGTCGATGACATTTAGACTTGTATGTTGTTGCTTACTTGTAACCTTCGAGTCTAGTACTACCTCATATATGTTTGCAATCGTGTTGGTGATTAGAGCAGTTAGCACAGGCTTAGTACGAGCCTAGCGCGCGCTAACGTGGCGTGTTTAGCGCACGTTAACCTTTGTTGTAACGCGCGCTAATCAACCTGGGCAGAGGCTATGGAACCGCATTATAGCCGTGAGGTCTAACTTTTGCTGCCAATCACTTGTAGTTGTATTCTCTACGTGGTGTCTAGTGATAACAACTGTTGTGCGTGAATGCGTGTTAAGACTTTTCGGATTGCTAGGTGATATTTGATTGTGGTTGATGAATTGATAAATTATGTCTGCTGTGTGTGTTCAAAAACACTTTCCTGGAAACTTCACAAAGTTTTGACGGTTCGATTAATCGGCGGCTCCGTGTATACTTTGAAAATTATTTGGAATTGTCAAGCCGGCCTTGGATTCTCAAATAAAACCTCGATGGTATTTGAAAGAGTTGTTTTAAAGTACATGTAGACATTTTGTAAAATATTACCGTCGTTGATGTTTGTGAAGTGTTGGGAAAATTTTCGAAAATGATTTTTAACGTATTATTGTATTTTCAAATAATTCGAGTGAATGATTTTCAAAAATCTTTCACACCATAAAAATATTTTATTTCAAAAACCAATGCGATTTTTATTTTCAAAAAAAATATAGTGAAAGATGAAAAATCTCACTCGATGTAAAGTTCAAACTCGGATTTAGAAATGTCAGAGTATGTAAGAATGATTTGATGATCTTGCATGGTTAACTTGTTAGTTATTAACGGTGATGATGATGCGTAGAGGCTTGATGACTTCAAATGATTTCAAATGAGACGGTTAAAATATGTTGTTTACAAGTTTTGATGGAACAACCCGAGGTACCAAAAGTATTTTTAAAGTTTATTTTAAATAGCATACAAATCTAAGGATTTTCAAAAGATTTCCTTTAAAAGGATACCTCGTGGATTTTCTTTTCGAGTTGTTATTGGTTACCTTATGTGATATGTCGTGCTGAGTTGGTACTTTAGCTTAATATTTTGCGAAGTTGTGCAATCGTATTGAGTGGGAATCTGCTTAGTATGCCGATGGGCAGAGGACACAGTCGTGACCACGATACTAATGGCCTTGAAGATCGGATGTGGACCAAGAGGGTATAGTCGGAAAGGTTGCTATTCCAGCACTTCGTTCTCGTTGTTTAGGTTTCGGGACGAAACCTCTTTTAAAGGTGATATGATGTAATACCCACATTTTTTTTCTTTCTTTCTCTTCTGTTTCGTCCAACCGTATCGACTCGACTGTGTTCGTTAATGCTTCTGACCTGGTGTTGTTTCCCACCTTTGTCATTCGAACGAGTTCTGATATTGTCCCAAATTGATCTATATATCGTTGTGACCTTTCCAAGTTAGGAAAATTAGTCTCGTTTTCGATCTTCCAACCCTTGGGCGGTGGAATTCCGTATTTGTTCAGCGATTGGCTTGCGTTTTGATTGATGTACCGTTGGGTTGGTCAATCATATTGATTTTCGTCCGTTGTCCCTAACGGCGACGTCGTGTTGGTCGTCGTGGAGCGTGTTTTCACGCCGTATATTCCTTTGCGTTGCTTGTAACGTTTCGCCGATGGGCGTAAGTTACGCGTTTCCTTGCGTATCTCGTTGAGTTTTCCTGGCGGGATATTGCTTCTCCCTACTTGTTTTAAGTTTCGGGACGAAACTTCTTTTAAGGAGGGTAGAATGTAATATCCGCAATTTCCAATTTTTCGGTAAATTCCTTTTTCAGCCGGCGTCCGTTTTGACGACTCGCTCATGATCGTTTCGTCATTTCGAGAATGATTAATTCTGGACTTTTTGTCATCCGTGTAATACCCGGTTGTAATTCATTCGTTTTCATTCAGTAATTATCAGTCTGTAATTGTCACTCAGTGTATTTTCACTCAATTATAATCATTCATCAATCATGTTCATTCACCGTGTTCACCGTTCGGAAAAACTTCGAGTTGTGTATCATTATTGTTCATTGTTTCAACTTTCCTCTTATGAGTTCGACTTTGTTAGATCACCATTAATTTTTGGTAACTCCAAAAATTCTAAATCCTTACAATATTATAGAGCATCGAATTAGCTTTCCAATGGTTCAAACGGTGAGTCAATCTGAGTCCGGACGAGAGAGTTATGGTCGATTTAGCTCACCGGCTCATTTGGCGATCACGCCGACCGGACTCGGCCGTGTCGCACACGGCCGTGCCGTACTCGTCCGGATAAGCGGTGGCGCCCGGCAGGCCCGACCGTGTTCGGGACACGGTCGAGTCAATGCCGAGCGCCTTCGCGACACGACCGTCTCATGCAGGACACGGCCGAGTCCTGCCGGCCAGCTGCGCGCCACGACCGTGTCATGTCGGACACGGCCGAGTCTGTCGCCTATTTAAGGCACAGCGGCGTATTTTTCACCCGATTTCTCATTCCTTTTCTTCCCGTTCGCATTTGTGGGTGTATACATCATGGAGACATGATGTTGTTCTTTCAATCCATGAAGTTTTGAGGCTCATATCATCAATCATCCGTCCTATAACATCCTCCGATCTACTGAATCGTCGATTTCCTAGAAATCTAATTTTGGGGATTTTGGGTATTTTGGTTGTTTTCGTCCGATTAATCCGATTTAACTTGGTATTATGATAGATTGATGATTATTAAGATGTATTACATCTTTTCCCTTAATATTCCATGGTTGGATCGTATCGATTCGTTGTTTTGGTCGAGTTCTTGATCGACGCCTTGAAGGTGTCCGGTAAAATATCGTAGAGGGGTTTTCGGGCGTTCTACGATTATTCTTCCTCGTATGATCGATGATTTATTGATTATATGTTGTTAGGGTCGAATTCTTGTGAAGAACTCGAGTCGGAACCCTTCCGTTCGTCGTTTTCTTCAAGCTTTTCGATCGTGGGCGTATTCTTTGTCTTCGCCTGTGAATTGTAGGTGTTCGAGGTGTCCAGACTGAGCCGTGTTCGTAGGAGTGTCCGGTGTCGATTATCGAGGCAAGTATCTTGCCCATACATTACGTGTTTTGTGGATATAATGATTGTTAATCGTCGATATGTGCTAAATAAATATTCATAACCATCTTTCTCAAAAGTATCGGTATATTTACCAACAAGGTTTTCTTAAAGATGACTTGTGTGTTCCGAGAATTAATATGCTTAATTGAATACGTGTATTAATGTTGAGTATAAGATCGTAATACTTTCGTGTGATGCCATTGTGTGTGATTACGTTGTCGGTAAGTTTTGAAGTTTAGTCCTTTGTTAAAGTATGCGTGGAGACATGTGGTTATCGATGAATTATGTGAATTTATGTGATATTGGTTGTGCCGTTCGGTCTTTGTTGGAATAGTGTGCTTTCTTGTTGATAGTATTAGTTACGGGTTATGAGTATATGTTGGATGAATCGCCATTCTAGTAAGTTACCTCGACTATATATCCTGTGAGTGACCTTCGAGGCTTGTGGTTTGCAACTGTGATTTTGGAACGTGTGTGTGTGTTGTTCCTTCCACCCGGAGTGTCCGACGGGATGTCTGGGGGTCGATCCTAAGGGGTACGGCCACGGAAGTGGACTTGGGTGCGTGTGTGGATGAACTTCCACCCGGAGTGTCCGACGGGATGTCTGGGGGTCGATACTAAGGGGTACGGCCGCGGAAGTGGTTTCCCACCCGGAGTGTCCGACGGGATGTCTGGGGGTCGATACTAAGGGGTACGGCCGCGGGTTACCAGTTGTGGTTTTTCATCTTGAGGATGACGATGTTATCGTTAATTGTGATATTGTCCGGAGTATCACAATGCTTTGTGCTAGGGGTTGAGAGACATTGTATATCGAGTCTTGGTGCTTGGCTAGAATGGCATAGGATTAATGTGTTATGTGTAATGTGTCCTTGTAAGTGATTTGAACTGGATGATCGGGTCGTGGACCCTGTGTTTTGTGACCGAAATGGTTGGGTCGTGGACCCCGTGTTTTGTTAAACGGATTTGTATTTTGAAAAATGAACTTTGGGGCTGTGACCCTAAATGGCTTTCGAGGAACTTTAGAATTTTTCAATTTCTAACGTTTTTAAAAACTCCCGAGATTTGGAAATGTTTTCAAAGTGCTTACTTACTTCGTTTCTACTTTCAAGACTTGAACTATTTTTAACTAAATATACCTCGGGAAGTATTTCGTTGTATTCTCGGAATGTGTTGTGTATGGCTCGTATTTGCACTTTATACTTGCACTAGCGAAACAGTGGAGTTTTGCTAACCCCCGAGTAATCGGGGGGTGGATATCTGTATTGTGTCCAGGTACATGCAGGTTGTCGGGAGCAAGACACAGGATCGGCACGAGGGATGATGAAAGACGAATGATACTAATCACACGAAGGCCAGTTTTGACTTCAGTTAGTCGGAGTCTATTGTATTGTCTTTTCCGCTGTCTTATTGTTCGTCGTTGCAAGTATTTTACCCTTGCATTTGTATGAGTATGGATGAGTTTATGTATTTTGATTTGTAAGTCAGTGACGGAAGACCAAATCGGTCTATTGATTCGTTATTTTGATTCATCAGTATGTAATGTAATGTGTTGTGTTGATGTCTAGCCTGGTGGATCCTCACGGAGAGGGTCTGCGGCGTGTAATATTCCCGGTCTGATCTGGGGGTGTTACAGTTGCGTAACCCAGAAGATGGATCAGTTGTGTGTTCCTGTCAGCTTTTCGCTCGAGTTGGTATATTATGCAGGCATGTGTTTTGTGTGTTTAAGAACGGCAATATTGAAGTGATTCCAAGTCAATACATATTGAGGC
Organism: Orobanche coerulescens; assembly: GCA_033398695.1. Taxonomy (NCBI): domain Eukaryota; kingdom Viridiplantae; phylum Streptophyta; class Magnoliopsida; order Lamiales; family Orobanchaceae; genus Orobanche; species Orobanche coerulescens. The sequence continues at coordinate 147,034,532 of CM065803.1, forward strand.
GTTGGACAAAGAATCTTATACCTGCTGCTTTGAGGAACAAAAGGAACAGATATGGTGAGAAGAATGAGATTGTTGAGAATTATGCAAACGAGGCGAGTTCGATTGTTGATCATGTAATATCCGCAATTTTCGATTTTTCGGTAAATTTCTTTTTCAGCCGGAGTCCATTTTGACGACTCGCTCATGACCGTTTCGTCATTTCGTGAATGATTAATTCTGCACTTTTTGTCATCCGAGTTCGTTTCGGTATCGTTTTGTTGAGTTCCGAGCTTTTTAGCGACTTTACCGCACTTGAGTTCGATTCTTGCGAATCTCGTCCGAAACTGTTGTTTCGAGTTTCTCGTAAGTTCATTTAATGTTATTATTCATGTTGCGAGCTTTGGTTTGGTGTTTCGATCGCGTATCGTGATTTTCGGACGTTTTGGGTCATTTTCGTAATTTCCCAAAGTTTTGGGTAACTACTTCCGTTGTTGAATTCCGAGCCTTAGGGTGGTCGGAATTGTGTGTTCTCTTAGCTCTTAGATTCGTCTTTGCGAGTACGTCGTAACCGTACCATCGATTCGTATTCAGGTTCGGGTTTCGGGGTCGTTCGGGCCGTCGGAGTTGGCCCCGGCCGAGTCATGGCCGGGCGATCAGGCCTGGCCGCAGCGGCCGAGTCACGGCCGGTAGTGCTCGGCATCTCTCGGCGAGTAGGCCGCACCGTGGGCGCGGCACATTCGGCAGGCCGCGGCACACTCTGTGGCATTTTTCGCCAAACCGATGTCTGGGTGCCGCGACACACGTAGGCCGGCGGCTGCTGCCGACCACTGGGAGCCATTTTGGCCCTGTGCCGCGGCACACTCCCGCTGGGCCGCGGCACACTGTGCAGCCTATTTATGGTCCTGCACACGGGTTTTTGGCCATTTTTCTCCTTCTTCTCCTTCTCTTCCGCGACTGAGGGTGATCTTACCATGGAGCCATGTTGTTTAACAACAAATCCATGAAGTTCTTGAGTTCATATCATCAATCAATCATCCGTTATCATCCTTTGATCCAGCGAATCAAGGTAATCTTCCTTAGAACCCTAATTTCGTGAATTTGGGGGTTTTTGCATTTTTGTCCGATTCATTCCGTGTTGTTGATTAATTCATGATGGGTATGATTAATCTTGGTAGTATTATTGTGTTTAACATCATTTAATCCTTTGTTCTTCGTCGGATCGAAGTATATTTCTTGATTTCTTTCAAATTGACTTTTTGGGGGATTTGTTCTCGATCTCGTTTTTCATCCGTTTTTGATGGATCGATTGTGGTTAAATGATGTTGTTAAACATATTCTATGGATTGTATATCCATAATTCAACTTGGAATTCCGTTTTCGAGTTTTGACGGAATGAATTGTGTTCTTGGCCGTTTTGGGGGAAACACTTGAACTTTCGTCATTTGTTCTTTGAATTCAGCGACTTTGGGTCGTACTTTGGAATTCATTTTCGTTGTTATTGTTTTCGTTCGTAGTTCTTTGTTGAGGATTGTCGTTCGGTGGAGTCGGTGAGTTCGTAGTCGGTTCGTGCCAACCTACTTCGGCCGATTCTCTGCGTTGTGGTTATTCGAGGCAAGTATGTTGCCCATACATTACGTGTTTTGTGGATATAATGGTTGCTAAGTGTTGATATGTGCTAAATAAATATCTATAACCATTTTTTTAAAGAATCGGTATATTTACCATCATGGTTTTCCTAAAGGTGAACCGTGTGTGTCGGGAATTAATATGCTTAGTTGGATATGTGTGCTAGTGACGAGTATAGGATCACCTTACTTTCGTGTGATGTCATTATGTATGATTATGGTGTCGGTAAATGTAAAGTGTAATTCTCTTGTGAAATTATGTGCTTGGATTCACGTGGTTATGGATGAATATGTGAGTTGTGTGATATTGGTTGTGTCATTCAGTGCTGTTGAAATCTTGTGCTCCCTTGTGAATTGATATAGTTCTGGGTCGTGAGTACGTGTTGGATAATATGGCCATTCTAGCAAGGTACCTCGACTATATATATATTTTATGTGTTTGACCTTTGAGAGTTGTGGTTTTGAAATCGGTGAGTTGTTACTCTTCCACCTGGGGATGGCATGTGGCCTTTGGGGGCCGATACTAATGGGTACGGCCGCGGAAGTGGACTTGGGTGCGTGTGTTGATGTTCTTCCACCTGGGGACGGTTCGACGGGACCTCTGGGGGCCGATACTAATGGGTACGGCTGCGGAAGTGGTTTCCCACCTGGGGCTGGTCCGACGGGGCCTCTGGGGGCCGATACTAATGGGTACGGCCACGGGTTACCAAGTGTGGTTTCTGTGATATTGATGTTGATGTTTTGATAATTAATTGTGATATGTCCGGAGTATCACAATGCTTTACGCTCGGGGTCAAGAGACATTATATATTCAGTCTTGGTGCTTGGCTAGAATGGCATAAGAATAATGTGTTATGTGCAATGTGTCCTTGTAAGTGAATTGAAGTGGATGACCGGGTCGTGGACCCTGTGTTTTGTGACCGGAACGGTTGGGTCGTGGACCCCGTGTTTTGTTAAACGGATTTGTATTTTGGAAAATGAACATTGGGTCTGTGACCCTAAATGGCTTTCGAGGAATTAAGAACTTTTCAATTTATGATGTTTTCAAAACTCCCGAGATTTGGAGATATTTTCAAAATGCTTACTTGCTTCGTTTCTTCTTTCAAGACTTGAACTATTTTTAACTAAATATATATCGGGAAGTCTTTCGTTATATTCTCGGAATGTGTTGTGTATGGCTCGTATTTGCACTTTATACTTGCACTAGCGAAACATTGGAGTTTTGCTAACCCCCGAGTAATCGGGGGGTGGATATCTGTATTGTGTCCAGGTACACGCAGGTTTTCGGGAGCAAGAGAGGATCGGTACGAGGGATGATGAAAGACGAATGATAGTAATCACACGAAGGCCAATTTTGGGTTCAGTTAGTCGGAGTCCATTGTATTGTCTTTTCCGCTGTCTTATTGTTTGTGGTGGTAATTATTTTACCCTTGCGTGGGTATGAGTCTGGATGAGTTTATGTATTTTTATTTGTAAGTCAGTGTCGAAAGACCAAATCGGTCTATTGGTTCGTTATTTTGATTCGTCGGTATGTAATGTAATGTGTTGTTTTGATGTCTAGCCTGGTGGATCCTCGAGGAGAGGGTCTGCGGCGTGTAATATTCCCGGTTCGATCTGGGGGTGTTACATTTATGGTATCGGAGCTTAGGTTGAGAAAACCTAGGCTGTCGGGTCGAGTTATGTGTTGTTGAGTCTTGTATTGTCAGATTTTGTCTGACTGAGTTGTGTCGCGACGTGTCGTTTGGAATGTCGGCCGTGATTAGTATCAGGGTGCAGCCATCATCTTCGTGCGATCTGTGGATGTAAGTCTCCCTACTACGGGTTGTACCACGAGCTATACGAGCCCGTGTGATTCTGTGTTATGTAGTTAGTATTTGAAGGTGCATAGTGAGTAAGTGACATATATTTGTTGATTCCCGTCTTGTAATATCCGCATTTTTCTTTCCCTTGTATTTTTATTTTTGATGTATTTCTCGGTCGTAGTGACCCTCGTGTATCTTACAGTGTATCTTTTCCGTCATCTATTGATCTGATTCTCGTTATTGTTATACGGAACCGCTGTTTCGGGGTTGCCGTGTATCCATTCTATGTTTCGATGCGTCTTGAGATGTTCCGTTTAACGTCTCGTTCATATTCCGGTGTTTTGGACCGTTTATATTTCGTACCTAGCGCACGCTATCTTTTCTGCATAGCGCACGCTAGGGGTCACTTAGTAGCGCACGCTACGACTGTTTCGTAGCACGCGCTAGAGGGCAAGCCCTGGGAGTGGCAGTACTGATTCCATCCCTCTGGACTGGTGGATTAGCGTACGCTATGTATGCTAGCGCACGCTAATGTTGGGAGTTAGCGCACGCTGAGATGCCCGGTAGCGTGCGCTAGTGTGGATGTCCAGTACTGGGCAGTTTGCCAGATGCCCAGGTAGCGTACGCTATTGGTCGATAGCGCGCGCTACCAATATACTTTAGCTCACGCTAAGTTTGGTCGATAGCGCGCGCTAACCGGATCAGGTGTGTACTGACAGTTGCTTCTGGACTCGACTGATGTCCAGGTAGCGCACGCTATTGGTCGATAGCGCGCGCTACCGAGAGGTTATTAGCGCACGCTACGTTTGGAGTAGCGCACGCTAACGGCCAGAAGTCTGGCTACTGGACTGGACGCTAACTATTTTGGCCTATAATTTTATCCCGTTAGCGCACGCTAACCTTGAGGATTAGCGCGCGCTAACACTCCCTGGCTATATAAACCAGGGAGTTGACCCAGATGAACACATCATTTTCATTTCTTCTCTCCCCGCGACGCAGAACCTCTCCAGGCGATTTCCGAGCGATTCTTCCCTTCGATTATTTCAGGCATCCTTTACCTTGAGTTTTTGAAGTAGATTAACAACACCTACTTGTGTTCTTCATCATCAATCCAAGTTAAATCTCTTAGAACCCTACTTTTGGGCAATTTGGGGGTTTTGGGATTTTCTTCCGATCCGTTCCGTTTTGTTGGTGGATTCATGATGAATATGATTAAACTTGTCAATATCATTAGTTTCCCTACGGATTCATGGTATATTTTCATGGTTTTGCGGAATCGAGAGGGTTTGGTTGTGATCCGCCCTCGTTGTTATTTTTGTACGAATATACATGAATCGTAGGCGGGTTTTCGGGTGTATTCCATTTCCGTATTCGTCTAGAGTTGGTTGTAATTATGTTCTTCGAATCGTTAGGTTCGGTTCTGTTGATTCCTAGCGCTCGTCGGTGATTATCCTTTCCGTTCGTTGCGTCGTCAATTATTCAAGGCAAGTATTTTTGGAAACCTTTATGCTTAACGTGAAATGGTAATGTATATTGTGTGTGATTTGCTCACCTCGGGAGGGTCCGACGGGATCACGGAGGGAATCTATGGCTTCTTCCTGGATTCATGAGTTTGTTTTGCTAGCCAGCTCGGGAGGGTCCTTAGAGGCCTCGAGTGGGATTCGTGGCTTCGTCCCGGTCCTAGGTGACGTGTGGTGCTTGGTTTGTTTTATGAATGTGTCCAGCTCGGGAGGGTCCTTAGAGGCCTCGAGTAGGATTCGTGGCTTCGTCCCGGTCCTAGGCAATTTAATTGTGACTGTTTGTTTCCGGAAAAGACATGTCTGGTTTTGGTTTGTGAAATGATATTAGTGCATGTACTATGAAACGTGTAAGCGATTGGTCTGCCTTGATTACTTGTACTAGCGTAATTGCTAACCCCTTTGGGGACCCGTTTTGGGGAAATTCTTGTTATGGATTTCAGGTTATGATTATCCGGACGAGCGAGCACCGGGAAAGTACGAGGATGTTGGCCAGGGTCGTTGACATGTGCATTTGGGTCTTCTTATTTCTTTTGTTCATTTCGATTTGGTTGTTTCCACAGTTATAAACTTATAGATTGTACTCGCGAGTACTTAGGCTTTTCATTTCAAACTCCGTGTTGTATTATCATAAATTGCTACATTGTCAATTGTTACTCATTTCGTCGGTTGTTTCGGGTGTACTTTCATGTGATGTATTATTTGATTTTGTATCCTCGCTAACCGAGATGGTTAGTCGAGGGGTGTTCGCTTGTTGTAGCCTGGTGGGTCCCATGTAGGGGTCCACGGCGCTGTAATATACTTCGAATATCTTGGGGTGTTACAGAAAATGGTATCGGAGCTCTAGGTTTATGGATACCTAGGCTTGTCGGTTATTTGGGTCTAGTCGTGTTTTGTTTCGCACATTGTCACACCGCTGCCGGCATCTCAGTACTTCCAGTGTTCGTAAGTTTCCTTACTCGATTCTTTACTTTCTCGTACTGTATTCCATTTCTTGGACTGTGATTATTCTCCCTCTTTTACTTATCATCGAGTTGCTTTTGCCACCTCTTATCACCAGCATGGATGCTGGAAGGGGACGTGGTCGTGGTCGTGGCCGTGCACGCGGTCGAGGATGTGGGGCAGCCGGTGGGGCGGCCACATCGCATTCTTCGGGAGCCGGCAGTACCGGAGACCGTCACAGTCATGCTTCCTTTCAGGAGCGCGCCGACCTTGGTATTGCGGCCGTTATGGAGCAAATGATAAACCAAATGGCGATGATAGCTCAAGTGGTTCAAAACCCCGATCAGGCCCATGCTAATCGGGGCGGAGCAGACCGTTGGCTCCAAGATGTCATCAAGATGCACCCTCCTCAGTTTTCGGGAGCATCAGACCCGATCGACTGGGAGGGGTGGATCAAGGAGATATCTAAGGTCTTCGTTGCCACCAACTGTCCCGAGGACCGTAAGGTCCCCATCGCCCAGTACTTTCTCACTGGGGACGCTATGGATTGGTGGGAGGCCATGGGGCCCAAGGATCATGTTGCTTCGTGGGCCGAATTTCAGGAGTTGATGGAGACTGAATATTGCCCGTGGCCGGTCAGACAGGCTCGAGTGCATGCTTTCTATGATGCTCAACCACGGGATATTCCCGTATCTCAAGCTATTTCCGATTTTAACAAGGAGTTGGGCTATGTGAAGACCCAAGTTGTCGAAGAGAGCGACAAAATTTTACATTTTTCCAGGAGGATGAAACTGTCCATTCGGGACTATATGTCTGGGCTCGTCTGTACTACCTTGAAGGATTATCAGAGTCGAGCTCTTGCTTATGATATGTCGGTGACGGCTAGGGATTTGGCTCGTGAGAGCAAGAAGCAGAAGTCGGTCGGAAATTTTTCTGGTCCCAAGAGTGGAGGCCAGCAGAAATCTCAGGCTGCAAATATTTCTACGGGCGGTTCGGCTCGTTTCTCTGGGAGCTTTCGGAGTGCCGCCGGAACCGTCGTCCGGGACCCCAGATGCTTTAAGCGTGGCAAGCCGTGCCACGTGAACCGTGATTGTCCTCGTCCACCTTTGACTTGTCATACTTGTGGTCAGTCGGGCCACAAAGCTTCTTTTTGCGAGAAGCTCAGACAGTTTCGCGGCGCCCGTTCTTCTCACCCAGCACCTATGGAGCCGAGTGTGAACCAGGGCTCATTTGCTCCGCCGCCTCCACCGAGTGCCGGCCGAGGTAGGGGTCCGGGTCAGCCCGCTAGAGGAGGAGCTTCCAGTGTCGGCTCTGCCCCGCCGCGTATCTACGAGATGAGGAGGACCGATGATCCAGCAGCTACTGTGGCGACAGGTACCGTTCATATCCATTCCCATCCTGTCAGTGTGCTTTTTGATTCGGGTGCTACACATTCATTCATTTCTCTAGAGTGTGTACGCCGTTTGAGTCTCGACTGCTTGTCACCTTGCGAGCCTTTCATCGTTAAACTTCCTAGCGGTGATAGAATTGTCGGTGATCGAGAAGTCCGGGACTGCTCTGTGATTATTTGTTAGAGGGCTTGGCTCTCTAATCTTATTGTCGTGGGTATCGAGGGTGAGGATTTGATTCTCGGGGATGATTGGCTCGAGCGGCATGGTGCAATCATGAACGACCGCACGAGGATCATTACCATGTTAGCCGAGGACGGCACTGAACACTCTTTCGCGGGGCAAAAGAGAAACCACAAGTTTGTTATTAACGCCTTGAAGGCGGTGGAACTCCTGCGAAAGGGGTGTACTGGTTATTGGTGCTACGCCTTGAAGGCGGAGAATGGTGGAGTCGAGCTTTCGTCGATTCCAGTCGTTAATGAGTTTCCTGATGTATTTCCTGACGAGTTGCCGGGATTGCCACCGGATCGTGAGGTTGAGTTTGTTATAGAATTAGAGCCGGGCGCGGCTCCGATTTCGAAGGCGCCGTATCGCATGGCACCTTCAGAGATGTCAGAGTTGAAGAAGCAGTTGAGTGAGCTTCTTGAGTCAGTGTATGTTCGACCGAGCGCCTCGCCTTGGGGTGCACCGGTCCTGTTTGTGCGGAAGAAGGATGGTTCACTACGTTTGTGTATCGACTATCGCGAACTAAACAAAGTGACCATCAAGAACAAGTATCCTTTGCCGAGGATAGATGACTTGTTCGATCAGTTGCAGGGAGCTGCGGTATTCTCGAAGATTGATTTGAAATCGGGGTACTATCAGCTCCGGGTGAGGGAGTCCGACGTGCCGAAAACGGCTTTTCGGACGAGATACGGACATTATGAGTTTGTAGTTATGCCTTTCAGGTTAACTAATGCGCCGGCGGTGTTCATGCAGTTGATGAACAAAGTCTTTATCGAGTATTTGGATAAGTGTGTCGTCGTCTTCATTGACGATATTCTTATTTATTCGAGGAATGAGGAAGAGCATGCCCATCATTTGCGGGTAGTGTTAGACATTTTGAGGACCGAGCAACTCTATGCAAAGTTCTCGAAATGTGAGTTCTGGCTGAAAGAGGTGATGTTTTTAGGTCACGTGATTTCAGCCGAGGGGGTTCGTGTGGATCCGCAGAAGATTGAGGTAGTGTTAGATTGGGCACTGCCCAAGAATGTGAAAGAGATCCGTAGTTTCTTGGGATTGGCTGGCTATTATCGTAGGTTCGTCGAGGGTTTCTCGAAACTAGCTCGGCCACTTACACAGTTGCTCCAGAAATCCGAGAAGTTCGTCTGGACCGACGAGAGGCAGTCGAGTTTTGAGGAGCTGAAGAAGTGTTTGACTTCAGCCCCGGTTTTGGCGTTGCCATGTGGCAACGAGGGATTTGCCGTTTATAGCGATGCTTCGGGTCAGGGTCTTGGGTGCGTATTGATGCAGCACGGCAAGACCATTGCCTATGCGTCGAGACAGTTGAGGCCGTATGAGCTTAACTACCCTACTCACGATTTGGAGTTAGCGGCAGTTGTCTTTGCGCTCAAGATTTGGCGTCACTATCTTTTCGGCTCTGCATGTCAGATTTTTACCGATCATAAAAGTCTGAAATACATATTTACTCAGCGGGAGTTGAATATGAGGCAGAGAAGGTGGCTAGAGCTGATTAAGGATTATGACCTCGAAATCCTTTATCATCCGGGCAAGGCGAACGTCGTGGCCGACGCCTTGAGTCGGAAACCGATTGCGTTGCGAACGCTTGAGGTCCTTACGTCTCAGTCTGAGCTTCGGCGGGCTTTGATTGAGTTTGATGTTGAGGTTTTGTTGCCTGGGGCTGTCGGGCAACTTTGTGCTTTAGAGGTTTCGTCGTCTTTGATCGATGAGATTAAGCTGAAGCAGTTAGAGGATCCGATGATCACTCAAATCCGAGAGAACGTTCTTAAGGGAAAGTCCCCTGGGTTTGTGATTCATGAGGATGGTGTTTTGAGATTCCAGAGTCGGCTTTGTGTGCCGAACGACTCCGAGATGAGACAGAGTATTCTGCGCGAGGCCCATGCTACACCTTACTCCGTTCATCCTGGTTCGAGTAAGATGTACAAGGACCTAAGGAGGAATTTCTGGTGGAATGATATGAAGGAAGAGGCCGTGCAGTTTGTGGCGAGATGTTTGACTTGTCAGCAGGTCAAAATTGAGCATCAGCGACCGGATGGATTATTGCAGTCACTTCCCGTTCCGGAATGGAAATGGGAAGACATATCTATGGACTTCATTACGAGTTTGCCGAGATCGAGATCGGGCATGAATATAGTTTGGGTGATTGTCGATCGCCTGACCAAGTCGGCACATTTTCTGGGCATCAAGGACACTTGGGGCCTGGAGAAGTTGGCTCGTGTATTTATCGCGCAGATTGTGAGGCTTCACGGTACTCCGAAGTCTATTGTTTCGGATCGTGATGGCCGTTTTGTATCGCACTTTTGGCAAGCTGTACATAAGGCGTTGGGTACTCGTTTGCGTTTGAGTACCTCTTTCCATCCTCAGTCAGATGGACAGTCGGAACGCACTATCCAGACGTTCGAGGATATGTTGCGTGCGTGCGCTCTCGATTGGAGCAGCGACTGGGAGGAGAATTTTCCATTGATCGAATTCACATACAACAATAGTTGGCACACGACGATTCGGATGGCACCGTACGAGGCACTTTATGGGCGACGATGTAGATCACCGATTTGTTGGAATGAGGCGTCCGATTTGGTCGGGACCGAGCCGGATGTCGTTTTAGAGACGAGGCGGAAGATAGAATTAATTCGGGAACGGATGTTGACGGCCCAGAGTCGACAGAAGTCATATGCCGATGTCCGTCGTCGACCTTTAGAATTCGAGGTGGGAGACCACGTTTTGCTGAAGGTGTCGCCGACGAGAGGAGTTTTCCGTTTCGGGAAGAAGGGGAAGTTGAGTCCGAGATTTATTGGACCCTTCGAGATTCTCGAGCGAGTCGGTGGGTTAGCATACCGTTTGGCGTTACCCCCGGCCCTGAGTCATGTTCATAGCGTTTTTCATGTTTCCCAGCTGAGGAAATATGTCCCGGATCCTAGTCACATCATCGATTATGGTGAGATTGATGTCGCCGAGGATATTACCTTCGAGGAGCGTCCCTTGAAGATTTTGGAGCATCGCGAGAAACGACTGAGGCATAAGACCATCCCTTTGGTCAAAGTGCAGTGGTCGAAACACGGAGTCGAGGAGGCAACTTGGGAAACCGAGGATAGCATGCATGCTAGATACCCTGAGTTGTTTGTTTCTTAAGTTTCGGGACGAAACTTGTTTTTAGAGGGGTAGAATGTAATATCCGCATTTTTCTTTCCCTTGTATTTTTATTTTTGATGTATTTCTCGGTCGTAGTGACCCTCGTGTATCTTACAGTGTATCTTTTCCGTCATCTATTGATCTGATTCTCATTATTGTTATACGGAACCGCTGTTTCGGGGTTGCCATGTATCCATTCTATGTTTCGATGCGTCTTGAGATGTTCCGTTTAACATCTCGTTCATATTCCGGTGTTTTGGACCATTTATATTTCGTACCTAGCACACGCTATCTTTTCTGCATAGCGCACGCTAGGGGTCACTTAGTAGCGCACGCTACGACTGTTTAAATGGCGCGCTAGAGGCAAGCCACAGGAGTGGCAAGATCGATTCCAGCCCTCTGGACTGGTGATTTAGCGTACGCTATGTATGCTAGCGCACGCTAATGTTGGGAGTTAGCGCACGTTGAGATGCCCGGTAGCGTGCGCTAGTGTGGATGTCCAGTACTGGGCAGTTTGCCACTGGACTCTACTGATGCCCAGGTAGCGTACGCTATTGGTCGATAGCGCGCGCTACCAATAAACTTTAGCGCACGCTACGTTTGGTCGATAGCGCGCGCTAACCGGATCAGGTGTGTACTGACAGTTGCTTCTGGACTCGGCTGATGTACAGGTAGCGCACGCTATTGGTCGATAGCGCGCGCTACCGAGAGGTTATTAGCGCACGCTACGTTTGGAGTAGCGCACGCTAACGACCAGAAGTCTGGCTACTGGACTGGACGCTAACTATTTTGGCCTGTAATTTTATCCTGTTAGTGCACGCTAACCTTGAGGTTAGCGCGCGCTAACACTCCCTGGCTATATAAACCAGGGAGTTGACCCAGATGAACACATCATTTTCATTTCTTCTCTCCCCGCGACACAGAACCTCTCCAGGCGATTTCCGAGCGATTCTTCCCTTCGATTATTTCAGGCATCCTCTACCTTGAGTTTTTGAAGTAGATTAACAACACCTACTTGTGTTCTTCATCATCAATCCAAGGTAAATCTCTTAGAACCCTACTTTTGGGCGATTTGGGGGTTTTGGGATTTTCTTCCGATCCGTTCCGTTTTGTTGGTGGATTCATGATGAATATGATTAAACTTGTCAATATCATTAGTTTCCCTACGGATTCATGGTATATTTTCATGGTTTTTGCGGAATCGAGAGGGTTTGGTTGTGATCCGCCCTCGTTGTTATTTTTGTACGAATATACATGAATCGTAGGCGGGTTTTCGGGTGTATTCCATTTCCGTATTCGTCTAGAGTTGGTTGTAATTATGTTCTTCGAATCGTTAGGTTCGGTTCTGTTGATTCCTAGCGCTCGTCGGTGATTATCCTTTCCGTTCGTTGCGTCGTTAATTATTCAAGGCAAGTATTTTTGGAAACCTTTATGCTTAACGTGAAATGGTAATGTATATTGTGTGTGATTTGCTCACCTCGGGAGGGTCCGACGGGATCACGGAGGGAATCTATGGCTTCGTCCTGGATTCATGAGTTTGTTTCGCTAGCCAGCTCGGGAGGGTCCTTAGAGGCCTCGAGTGGGATTCGTGGCTTCGTCCCGGTCCTAGGTGACGTGTGGTCCTTGGTTTGTTTTATGAATGTGGCCTGCTCGGAAGGGTCCTTAGAGGCCTCGAGTGGGATTCGTGGCTTCGTCCCGGTCCTAGGCAATTTAATTGTGACTGTTTGTTTCCGGAAAAGACATGTCTGGTTTTGGTTTGTGAAATGATATTGGTGCATGTACTATGAAACGTGTAAGCGATTGGTTTGCCTTGATTACTTGTACTAGCGTAATTGCTAACCCCTTTGGGGACCCGTTTTGGGGAAATTCTTGTTATGGATTTCAGGTTATGATTATCCGGACGAGCGAGCACCGGGACAGTACGAGGATGTTGGCCAGGGTCGTTGACATGTGCATTTGGGTCTTCTTATTTCTTTTGTTCATTTCGATTTGGTTGTTTCCACAGTTATAAACTTATAGATTGTACTCGCGAGTACTTAGGCTTTTCATTTCAAACTCCGTGTTGTATTATCATAAATTGCTACATTGTCAATTGTTGCTCATTTCGTCGGTTGTTTCGGGTGTACTTTCATGTGATGTATTATTTGATTTTGTATCCTCGCTAACCGAGATGGTTAGTCGAGGGGTGTTCGCTTGTTGTAGCCTGGTGGGTCCCATGCAGGGGTCCACGACGCTGTAATATACTCCGAATATCTCGGGGTGTTACACGTCTTGTGCTAAAATGTAGAATGATATTGCTGAATGTATCTTTGTATAAACCGTTTTTCTTGCAAGAGTATAAACCTTGGAATTTTAAGTTTTCGAATCCTTTCGGGGAGTCACGTAAAATTTTTAAAATGTCCTCCAAGGGAGGAAAAAGTTGATTTTCGTATGTTGACCTCAAGGCTGTAAGTTCTGAAAACTCGAATTATTGATAATTCTTTTCCACTGTGTACTATAAGTTTTCAAAACACGAGTTTTGAACTCAAAATGAGTTCTACAAAATATACTCAAGACATGACCCTTGCTTTTAACTTTTCGGTTTTGAATGACAATTGCCTTTTGATGGTTGCTCATGATGTGTGGTAATTATGTGAATCGATGGCTTTGAGATTCGAATATCGTTGTTGTTTATTTTGTGACCTTCGATTCCAGTAATGTCGTATATATGTTCGCAATCATGTTGCTAAAATAGAACCGTTAGCACACGCTAAGAGTAAGGCTAGCGCGCGCTAATGCAGCATGGATAGCGCACACTAAATATGTGTTGTAGCGCGCGTTAGTCAGTCTGGACAGAGGCTAGGGTACTACATTTCTTTTAGCCGTTAGGCCTAACCTTAGCAGTTAATCACCCGGGACTGTATTCTATGTGTGTTGTCAAGTAATGACAACTGTTTTGTATGAATGTGCGTTATGATTTTTTTTCGTTGCACTAAGTGATAATTGATTGGGTTCGGCAAATTGATAAATTATGTTTGCTGCGAGTGTGTTCGAACACGCTTTTCTAAAACTTTCATAAGTTTGTGCAAGTGCGATTAGCCGGCGGCTTCGTATGAACTTTGGAAATTGTTTGAAATTTGCGAGCCGGCCTAGGATTCTCAAATAAAACCTCGACGGTATTTGAAAGAGTTGTTTTAAAGTACCTTGAACATTTTGTAAAATATTACCGTCGTTGATGTTTGTGAAGTGTTGGGAGAATTTTCGAAAATGATTTTAACGTATTGTTGCATTTTCAAATAATTCGAGTGAATGATTTTCAAAAATCTTTCACACCATAAAAATATTTTACTTCAAAAACCAATACGATTTTTATTTTCAAAAATATATAGTGAAAGATGAAAAATCTCACTCGATGTAAAGTTCAAACTCGGATTTGGAAATTTTAGAGTATGTAAGAATGATTTGATGATCTTGCATGGTTAACTTGTTAGTTGTTAATGGTGATGATGATACGTAGAGGCATGATGACTTCAAATGATTTCAAATGAGACGGTTAAAGTATGTTGTTTGCAAGTTTTGATGAAACAACCCGAGGTACCAAAAGTGCTTTTAAAGTTTATTTTAAATAGCATACGAATCCTAGGATTTTCAAAAGATTTTCTTTAAAAGGATACCTCGTGGATCTTCTTTTCGAGTTGTTATTGGTTACCTTATGTGATATGTCGTGCTGAGTTGGTACTTTAGTATAATATTTTGAGAAGTTGTGCAATCGTATTGAGTGGGGATCCGCTTAGTATGCCGATGGGCAGAGGACACAGTCGTGACAACGATACTAATGGCCATGAAGATCGGATGTGGACCAAGTGGGTATAGTCGGGAAGGTTGCTATTCCAGCACTTCGTTCTCGTTGTTTAGGTTTCGGGACGAAACCTCTTTTAAAATTGATATGATGTAATACCCACATTTTTCTTTCTTTCTCTTCTGTTTCGTCCAACCGTATCGACTCGACTGTGTTCGTTAATGCTTCGGACCTGGTGTTGTTTCTCACCTTTGTCATTCGAGCGAGTTCTGATATTGTCCCAAATTGATCTATATATCGTTGTGACCTTTTCAAGTTCGGAAAATTAGTCTCGTTTTCGATCTTCCAACCCTTGGGCGGTGGAATTCCGTATTTGTTCAGCGATTGGCTCGCGTTTTGATTGATGTACTGTTGGGTTGGTCAATCGTACTGATTTTCGTCCGTTATGTTTTGTGTTTGTTCGGATAATTGACTTGATTGTATTATCCAGTTGATGACGCTTGTCACTTGTTGGTTTTATTATATCCCTAACGGCGGCGTTGTGTTGGTCGTCGTGGAGCGTGTTTTCACGCCGTATATTCCTTTGTGTTGCTTGTAACGTTTCGTCGATGGGCGTAAGTTACGCGTTTCCTTGCGTATCTCGTTGAGTTTTCTTGGCGGGATATTGCTTCTCCCTACTTGTTTTAAGTTTCGGGACGAAACTTCTTTTAAGGAGGGTAGAATGTAATATCCGCAATTTTCGATTTTTCGGTAAATTTCTTTTTCAGCTGGAGTCCGTTTTGACGACTCTCTCATGATCGTTTCGTCATTTCGTGCATGATTAATTCTGCACTTTTTGTCATCCGAGTTCGTTTCGGTATCGTTTTGTTGAGTTCCGAGCTTTTTAGCGACTTTTCCGCACTTGAGTTCGATTCTTGCGAATCTCGTCCGAAACTGTTGTTTCGAGTTTTTTGTAAGTTCATTTAATGTTATTATTCATGTTGCGAGCTTTGTTTTGGTGTTTCGATTGCGTATCGTGATTTTCGGACGTTTTGGGCCATTTTCGTAATTTCCCAAAGTTTTAGGTAACTACTTCCGTTGTTGAATTCCGAGCCTTCGGGTGGTCGGAATTGTGTGTTCTCTTAGCTCTTAGATTCGTCTTTGCGAGTACGTCGTAACCGTACCATCGATTCGTATTCAGGTTCGGGTTTCGGGGTCGTTCGGGCCGTCGGAGTTGGCCCCGGCCGAGTCATGGCCGGGCAGTCTGGGCCCAGGCCGGCACTGGCCGAGTCACGGCCGGTAGTGCTCGGAAACTTCTGGCCGAGTCACGACCGGTAGTGCTCGATAGCTCCTGGCCGAGCAGGCCGCACCGTGGGCCGCGGCACATTCCGGCAGGGCCGCGGCACACTCTGTGGCATTTTTCGGCCAAACCGACTGTACCGGATGCCGCGGCACATGTCGGCTGGGCCGCGGCACACTGCCGACCACTGGGAGCCATTTTTGGCCCTGTGCCGCGGCACACTCATTGGCCGCGGCACACCGGCATGCGACTATTTATGGTCCTGCACACGGGTTTTTGGCCATTTTTCTCCTTCTTCTCCTTCTCTTCCGCGACTGACGGTGATCTTATCATGGCGCCATGTTGTTTAAAAACAAATCCATGAAGTTCTTGAGTTCATATCATCAATCAATCATCCGTTATCATCCTTTGATCCAGCGAATCAAGGTAATCTTCCTTAGAACCCTAATTTCGTGAATTTGGGGGTTTGTGCATTTTTGTCCGATTCGTTCCGTGTTGTTGATTAATTCATGATGGGTATGATTAATCTTGGTAGTATTATTGTGTTTAACATCATTTAATCCTTTGTTCTTCGTCGGATCGAAGTATATTTCTTGATTTCTTTCAAATTGACTTTTTGGGGGATTTGTTCTCGATCTCGTTTTTCATCCGTTTTTGATGGATCGATTGTGGTTAAATGATGTTGTTAAACATATTCTATGGATTGTATATCCATACTTCAACTTGGAATTCCGTTTTCGGGTTTTGACGGAACGAATCGTGTTCTTGGCCGTTTTGGGGGAAACGGTTGAACTTTCGTCATTTGTTCTTTGAATTCAGCGACTTTGGGTCGTACTTTGGAATTCATTTTCGTTGTTATTGTTTTCGTTCGTAGTTCTTTGTTGCGGATTGTCGTTCGGTGGAGTCGGTGAGTTCGTAGTCGGTTCGTGCCAACCTACTTCGGCCGATTCTCTGCGTTGTGGTTATTCGAGGCAAGTATCTTGCCCATACATTACGTGTTTTGTGGATATAATGGTTGCTAAGTGTTGATATGTGCTAAATAAATATCTATAACCATTTTTTTAAAGAATCGGTATATTTACCATCATGGTTTTCGTAAAGGTGAACCGTGTGTGTCGGGAATTAATATGCTTAGTTGGATATGTGTGCTAGTGACGAGTATAGGATCACCTTACTTTCGTGTGATGTCATTATGTATGATTATGGTGTCGGTAAATGTAAAGTGTAATTCTCTTGTGAAATTATGTGCTTGGATTCACGTGGTTATGGATGAATATGTGAGTTGTGTGATATTGGTTGTGTCATTCAGTGCTGTTGAAATCTTGTGCTCCCTTGTGAATTGATATAGTTCTGGGTCGTGAGTACGTGTTGGATAATATGGCCATTCTAGCAAGGTACCTCGACTATATATATATTTTATGTGTTTGACCTTTGAGAGTTGTGGTTTTGAAATCGGTGAGTTGTTACTCTTCCACCTGGGGATGGCATGTGGCCTATGGGGGTCGATACTGTAACAGCCCAAAAACAGTGGCTATTACAGTGCCGTGGACCCCTACCGGGACCCACCAGGCGATATCACAATATACATTTATAATCTGACAACGTGGCACCGTACCACAATATTTATCAAAACCCCGGTGTGGAGTATGAGTTATTCATGTCTTTAAATGCGAGCAAACATACACGGGATCCAAATTCGGTACAGACCATATGACGATGGGCAGTACCTAACAAATTTTAGTACATTCATCCGACACAAAATAAAATGAAAGTCACAATAAAACATAACCGAACAACCAAAAGACTCGGGGCCCCCGAAATAGCATACTTCAGAATCCTCCGTCGCCATTGTGCTCCTCCTGTGCCTTGCCCTTTCCTCTCCCTGAAATACAAGTATTTCGCCCCAAACCACAGGGTCAGCTATACATGATAATGATTCTCATGACATTATACAATTCATATATATACTGATCTCAAAGAAAACCACCGACTACTGAATATACCCCGAAGGCGTATAAACAATCAGTCCCAACTGTCGAACATAACCAAATATACGAACGACCATATAATATGGCTCAATACGGACGTCACAGTACGCCCGATCCGGAAATGTGTCCGTACACATGTCCACCCCGTATACGGAATCCAGAATATACGTGGGACGATGTACCTAATTAGCCTCACGAACTACGTCTCGTGTGCACGATCTAAATGCGGAAAACATCCACGCATGATCATCAAGTGCCTGGCTAAAAATCCTACACATAACCAATCGGCGCGCAGATATGACTCCAGAGATGTCGCGATACAACATGACAACGAAACTCAACGAATTACACTTTTACCAAGGAATCGAACAACTCACCGAAGTGTCAACAAAGCTCAAAAGGACTAACGGTAACAAGGACGGTAATTCCGGGTATATCATCCCCAACACCATGACAATACGATCAAGGGTATCACCATATCACGAATCATAGATTATCAGAACATTTCATACACACGAAACGCATAATAATCACAAGAATTCAACCATCATTATAACCAAGCAAGATGACATGCCTCAATTCCGTAGATGAATAATCCTTCTTTGAATGGTCAAACGAACGGTATCCACATCTAACAATACTCACGTGAACAAGCAACCTTGAATGAAATGTAATTCATTCAACAACACATTCGTACGATAACGGTATTATTACATAAATAATATTCGTAAATTTACTTGAATAAATCAATTATCCTATTGATCATTTTAATGTTCTTATTACAAATCATCGTATGTTTATCATGTTCATTCACATATTCTAACCTTAATGTCAAATACTTGATGTCTAGTTTATTATCAATGTAATATCGTGAAAATATCTTTTCAAATCATCGACACTTCCAATTACGATATAAGTTTGTGTTTAATTACGTTCTTCATTATTTTACCAACAATTACATTCAAAACTTGATTACTATATGAAACATAAGTTTAAGTTTTTAGTGAACTAAGAACATCATCTTAATTTACGTCTCTTAACACGCACGGATTAATGAAATGGAATTCGGCTACTCATCTACCGCATTTGTGTAATCATATTTCAACACAATCCTCTTAAGAACATTATCAACCTATTAATGTAGTTATTAACATCCTTTAACGAAATCGATTAATTTGAACATATGAAGATTACAACTTCCTTCTATCAACATCCATTGTTTTACTTTGAAGAATTCATTAAAAGCCTAGTTATATCATTGGATACTTGAAATTTTTGAAGTAACTTCATCCCATCTAGCGAAGATCATCTTCAAAGGGTTAACATAACCTTTCCAACAATTTTATTACAAAGGTTTTAGAGGCCAAAAAAATCATGGTTCCATACTACCTTCAAGAATCAATTGAATGTTCAAGACAAATTTAACATTTCTCACTTTTAATCATTAAGGATATCATCCCTAACATGTTCCTAGTGTTGAGACTATAATCAACTTCCGATTATCATGTTATACATCAGGTTTTATGTATATCATTATCAACACAATCACATTATGAAGTTATTTACATCAAGAAGTAACACTAATACCTTCAATGTTAATCATCACTTAGTTGGAGCATTATTCAATTAACTTATCATGTTTGCACTAGTTTAAACTAACATTATGTGAAGTATTTATCTACTAACATCATCATAAGCATGGAACTGATATGAGTTAAAGAAAGAACAACCTTAAAATGAAGAACAACACCAACACTTCAAGGGATAAACTTCAATCTCTAACTCTCCAAGTCATCAATCAAGTGCTGAAGCTCCAACACAAGTTAGAAAGGCTTAGAAACGAAGTTGGAAGGGAAAGGGATCGTTTCTCAGTTGGGAGGTTGAAAGGGTCGAGTAGGAAATGAATGGCAAGTCATACTTTTATAATCTGAACTCGGCATTACGTACGTTAACAAAAGTGGTTAACGTACGTTATTGTAACACCCTCATGATGTTCGAGGTATATTACAGCGCCGTGAATCCCTATATGGGACCCACCAGGCTGAACAGCATCATACTCATCGACTCACATAAACGACAGAACAATACCATGTCATAAAGACGCAAAACCGAATAATCCACCCGGTTCAACCGGTCAATATAACATCATCATCCAACACAACATAATAAGCAACAATACAATCCGAACGAACAAGAACCCTTAAGTACTCGAGTACAACTATTAGTTGAAAAACCACAAAAGATGAAAAGGTAAAAGACACTAAAACGTCACTCGTGCACAATCATCACGCACGGCCATCATCCGTGTACTGGTCCAGCGCCCACTCGTCTCGATGAACCTGACCTGAAATTCATAAAACGAATTTCCCCAAAACGGGTCCCCAGAGGGGTTAGCAATTACGCTAGTACAAGTAACCAGATGAACGACTTACATCTTACACATATAGTAAATGCATGCAATAAAGAAAACCGTTCGAAAACACTCATTTCCGGAAATGCCATAATCAAATCACATTTGTAAAAATGCACCACAATTAACCATGGATCCACCCCTCCGTGGACCCCTACCGAGACCCCGTCGGATCTAACCCGTAGTGGTTAAAAGCAAGCTCGCGGATCCACCCCTCCGTGGACCCCTACCGAGACCCCGTCGGATCTAACCCGTAGTGAGCATACACACACACACCATTTCTCATACAATACTACTATGTCAAGATTGTAAGTTCATAAGGATACTTGCCTCGATTAAATAGACGATGACACGAACGAAACGGAGAATCAAGCACGACCGCGAGGAACCGACGAAAATGAACCTAACGATTTGAATAGCACAATCACAACCACTCCTAAACGATTAAGGAAATGGAATACACCCGAAAACCCGCCTACGATTCATGTATATTCATACAAAAATAACAACGAGGGCGGACCACAACCAAACCCTCTCGATTTCGCAAAACCATGAAAATATACCATGAATCCGTAGGAAAACTAATTATATCAACAAGATTAATCATATTCATCATGAATCCACCAACAAAACGGAACGAATCGGAAGGAAATCCCAAAACCCCCAAATTATCCAAAAGTAGGGTTCTAAGAGATTTACCGTGGATTAGGACGAAAGATTCGTGTTGTTGTTGATATAATACTCCAAGAACTCAAGAAGGATGTTGGATGAGATGATTGGAGGAAGAAATCGCCAAGAAAACGCTTCGGGATCGCCTTCGCCGCGGAGAGAGGAAGAAATGAGATTTTGTGCTTATCTCGGTCAACTCCCTAGTTTATATAGCCAGGGAGTGTTAGCGCACGCTAAAACCTCAAGGTTAGCGTGCGCTAACGGGATAAGATTCCAAACCCTACCGTTAGCGTCCCAGTCCAGTAGCCAGATTTCTGGCCGTTAGCGTGCGCTACCATACAGGCGTAGCGTGCGCTAATAACTTCTCGGTAGCGCGCGCTATCGACCATTAGCGTGCGCTACCTGGACATCAGCCGAGTCCAGTAGCCAAACTGTCCAGGACTCACCTGACCCATTAGCGTGCGCTACCATACAAGCGTAGCGTGCGCTAACTGGCACCTGACCGAATTCAGTAATAAACTGTCCAGTACTGGACACCCACGCTAGCGCGCGCTACTGAACAACTTAACGTGCGCTAGTCTCCCGACATTAGCGTACGCTAGACAAGGTAGCGTGCGCTAATCCGATAGTCCAGAGGCCTGGGAGTTGAACTGCCACCCCCAGGGTTCACTCGCTAGCGCGCGCTACGAAGTAAACGTAGCGTGCGCTACAAAGGGACTTCTAGCGCGCGCTATGCATAAAAATTAGCGTGGGCTAGGTACAGAACATAAACGGTCCACTACACCAGAATACGAATGAAACATCAAACGGAACACCTCAAAATGCATCATAGCATAGAATAGATCCACGGCAACCCTGAAACGGCAGTTCCGCACATCAATTACGAGAATCAGATCAAAAGATGACGGAAAAGTTACACTGAAGGATACACGAGGGTCACTACAATCGAGAATTACACCGGAAATACAATTACAAGGGAAAGAAAAAAAAAATGCGGATATTACATTCTACCCCTCTAAAAATAAGTTTCGTCCCGAAACTTAAGAAACAAACAACTCGGGGTACCTAGCACGCATGCTATCCTCGGTTTCCCAAGTTGCCTCCTCGACACCGTGTCTCGACCACTGCACCTTGACCAAAGGTATGGTCTTATGTCTCAATCGCTTCTCACGATGCTCCAAAATCTTCAAAGGGCGCTCTTCAAAAGTAACATCCTCGGCGACATCAATCTCACCATAATCGATGATGTGACTAGGATCCGGGACATATTTCCTCAACTGGGAAACATGAAAAACGCTATGAACATGACTCAAGGCCGGAGGAAACGCCAAACGGTATGCCAACCCACCTACTCGCTCGAGGATCTCAAAGGGGCCGATAAATCTCGGACTCAACTTCCCTTTCTTCCCGAAACGAAAAACTCCCTTCGTCGGCGACACCTTTAGCAAAACGTGGTCTCCTACCTCGAATTCCAAAGGTCGACGACGGACGTCGGCATACGACTTACGCCGACTGGGCGATCAACATCCGTTCCCGAATTACTTCTATCTTCCGCCTCGTCTCTAAAACGACATCCGGCTCGGTCCCGACCAAATCGGACGCCTCATTCCAACAAATCGGTGATCGGCATCGCCGCCCATAAAGTGCCTCATACGGTGCCATCCGAATCGACGCGTGCCAACTATTGTTGTACGTGAATTCGAGCAATGGCAAATGCTCCTCCCAGTCTCTACTCCAATCGAGAGCACAAGCACGCAACAAATCCTCGAACGTCTGGATAGTGCGTTCGACCGCCCATCCGGGCCGGGATGAAAAGAGGTACTCAAATGTAAGCGGGTACCCAACGCCTTATGCACCGCCGCGTAAGTGCGATACAAAGCGGCCGTCACGATCCGAAACAATAGACTTCGGAGTACCGTGAAGTCTCACAATCTGCGCGATAAACACACGAGCTAACTTCTCCGGGCCCCAAGTGTCCTTGATGCCCAGAAAATGTGCCGACTTGGTCAGGCGATCAACAATCACCCATACCATATTCATGTCCGACCTCGATCTCGGCAAACTCGAAACGAAATCCATCGATATATCTTCCCATTTCCATTAGGAGCGGAAGTGATCGCAATAACTTGACCGGTCGCCGATGCTCGATTTTGACCTGTGACAAGTCAAACATCTCGCTACAAACTGTGCGACCTCATCCTTCATATCATTCCACCAGAAATTTCTTCTCAGGTCCTTGTACATCTTACTCGAACCAGGATGAACGGAATAAGGTGTAGCATGGGCCTCCCGTAAAATACTCTGCCTCAACTCTGAGTCGTTCGGCACACAAAGCCGACTCTGGAATCTCAAAATACCATCCTCGTGAATCACAAACCCAGGAGACTTTCCCTTAAGAACGTTCTCTCGGATTTGAGTAATCATCGGATCCTCTGATTGCTTCAGCTTAATTTTATCGATCAAAGATGACGAAATCTCTAAAGCACAAAGTTGCCCGACAGCTCCCGGCAACGAGACCTCAACATCTAACTCGATCAAAGCCCTCCGAAGCTCAGACTGAGATGTAAGGATCTCAAGCGTTCGCAACGCAACTGGTTTCCGACTCAAGGCGTCGGCCTCGACGTTCGCCTTACCCGGATGATAAAGGATTTCGAGGTCATAATCCTTAATCAACTCTAACCACCTTCTCTGCCTCATATTCAACTCTCGCTGAGTAAATATGTATTTCAGACTTTTATGATCGGTAAAAACCTGACATGTAGAGCCGAAAAGATAGTGACGCCAAATCTTGAGCGCAAAAACGACTGCCGCTAACTCCAAATCATGAGTAGGGTAGTTCAGCTCATACGGCCTCAACTGTCTCGACGCATAGGCAATGGTCTTGCCGTGCTGCATTAATACACACCCAAGACCCTGACCCGAAGCATCGCTATAAACGGCAAAACCCTCGTTGCCACATGGCAACGTCAAAACTGGGGCTGAAGTCAAACGCTTCTTCAGTTCCTCAAAACTCGACTGCCTCTCGTCATTCCAGACGAACTTCTCGGATTTCTGGAGCAACTGCGTAAGTGGTCGAGCTAGTTTCGAGAAACCCTCGACGAACCTACGATAGTAGCCAGCTAAACCCAAGAAACTACGAAGCTCCTTCACATTCTTGGGCGGTGCCCAATCCAACACTGCCTCAATCTTCTGCGGATCCACACGAACTCCCTCGGCTGAAATCACGTGACCTAAAAACATCACTTCCTTCAGCCAGAACTCACATTTCCAGAACTTTGCATAGAGTTGCTCGGTCCTCAAAATATCTAATATTACCCGCAAATGATGGGCATGCTCTTCCTCATTCCTCGAATAAATAAGAATATCGTCAATAAAGACGATGACGCACTTATCCAAATACTCGATAAAAACTTTGTTCATCAATTGCATGAACACCGCTGGCGCATTAGTTAACCCGAAAGGCATGACTACGAACTGATAATGTCCGTACCTCGTCCGAAAAGCTGTTTTCGGCACATCGGACTCTCTCACCCGGAGCTGATAGTACCCCGATTTCAAATCAATTTTCGAGAATACCGCAGCTCCCTGCAACTGATCGAACAAGTCACCAATTCTCGGCAAAGGATACTTGTTCTTGATGGTCACCTTGTTTAGTTCGCGATAGTCGATACACAAACGTAGTGAACCATCCTTCTTCCGCACAAACAGGACCGGTGCGCCTCAAGGCGAGGCGCTCGGTAGAACATACCCCGACTCAAGAAGCTCGCTCAACTGCTTCTTCAACTCTGCCATCTCTGAAGGTGCCATGCGATAGGGCGCCTTCGAAATAGGAGCCGCGCCCGGCTCTAACTCTATAGCAAACTCAACCTCACGATTCGGTGGCAATCCCGGTAACTCATCAGGAAATACATCAGGAAACTCATTAACGACTGGAATCGACGAAAGCTCGACTCCACCATCCTCCGCCTTCAAGGCATAGCACCAATAACCAGTACACCCCTTTCGCAGGAGACTTATCGCCTTCAAGGCATTAATGGCGAATTTCTGATTTCCCCTCCTTCGCCCTGCGAAGGAGTGCTCGGTGCCATCCTCGGCTAACATGGTGATGATCCTCGTGTGGTAGTTCATGATTGCGCCATGCCGCTCGAGCCAATCATCCCCGAGAATCAAATCCTCACCCTCAATATCCACAACAATAAGATTAGAGGGCCAAGTCCTCTCACAAATAAGTACAGAACAGTCTCGAACCTCCTGATCACCAACGATCCTATCACCGCTAGGAAGCTTAACGATGAAGGGTTCACAAGGCATCAAACAGTCGAGACTCAAGCAGCGCACACAATCGAAGATATGAGCGAATGCGTAGCACCTAATCGAAAAGCACACCGACGGGATGAGAAAGAATATAAACGGTGCACATCGCCACGGTAGCCGCTGGATCATCGGCTTTCCGCATCTCATAGACACGCGGGTGGGCTGAGCCGACACTGGAAGCTCCCCCCGTAGAGGGCTGACCCCGACCTCTCCCCCGACTAGCACTCGACGGAGATTGAGGAGCAAATGATCCCTGATTCACACTTGGTTCCCTAGGCGCTGGGATGGAAGTCCGGGCACCCACAATTCTCTCCCTCTCGGCACAGAAAGCCGCCTTGTGGCCCGGTTGGCCACACTGATTACATATCAACAAAGGACTCGGGCAATTACGACTGATGTGGCCTGGCTGGCCACAGTTAAAACACTTCACCTCTCGAGAAGGGGCACTGGCAGCCCTGCGGGGAAACCCAGTAGATCGAGCTGGGCCACCACCAGCGGAAAAGTTAGCAGACTGAAATTTCTGCTGACCCCCACCTTTGTGGCCCGAAAAATTCCCGGCGGACTTCTGCTTCTTACTCTCGCGGGCCGCCTCACTCGCCGTTACAGACATATCGTAAGCAAGGGCCTGCTCTGGTAATCTTTCAATGTAGTGCATACGAGCCCCGACATATAGTCCCGAATCGGCAACTTCATCCGTCTGGAGAAATGGAAAATTTTGTCGCTCTCCTCGACAACTTGGGTCTTCACATAACCCAACTCCTTATTAAAATCAGCAATAGCTTGAGATACGGGGATATCCCGCGGCTGGGCATCATAAAAAGCATGTACCCGAGCCTGTCTGACCGGCCACGGACAATATTCAGTCTCCATCAATTCTTGAAACTCAACCCACGAAGCAGCATGATCTTTGGTCCCAACGGCCTCCCACCAGTCCGTGGCGTCCCGTGTGAGAAAGTATTGAGCAATAGGGACTTTACGGTCCTCGGGACAGTTAGTGGCAACGAAGACCTTAGATATCTCCTTGATCCACCCTTCCTATCCAATCGGGTCTGAAGCTCCCGAAAACTGAGGATGATGCATCTTGATGACATCTTGGAGCCAACGGTCCGCTCCGCCCCGATTAGCATGGGCCTGATCCGGGTTCTGAACCGCCTGAGCTATTGCCGCGATTTGGTTCACCATTTGTTGCATAATGGCCGCAATACCAAGATCAGCACGCTCCTGAGAAGAAGCATGGCTATGACGGTCGCTGGTACTACCGGCTCCCGAAGACTGTGACGTGGCCGCCCCACCGGCTGCCCCACGTCCCCGGCCGCGTCCACGACCACGACCGCGACCACGACCTCTTCCAGCATCCATACTGGAGTTAAATAAGTAGCAAAAGCCATACGAGGATCAGTACAAGAAAAGAACAATTACAAGTCGAGAATCAAGGGTACAATACAGGGAATTAATGAACAGAGGAAGGAAAACTTACGGACACTGGTAGTACCGGAATCATGGCAGCATGACGATGATGTGCAAAATAAAACACCACAAGACCCAATAAACCGACAAGCCTAGGTATCCATAAACCTAGATCTCTGATACCATTTTCTGTAACACCCTCATGATATTCGAGGTATATTACAACGCCGTGAATCCCTATATGGGACCCACCAGGCTGAACAGCATCATACTCATCGACTCACATAAACGACAGAACAATACCATGTCATAAAGACGCAAAACAGAATAATCCACCCGGTTCAACCGGTCAATATAACATCATCATCCAACACAACATAATAAGCAACAATACAATCCGAACGAACAAGAACCCTTAAGTACTCGAGTACAACTATTAGTTCAAAAACCACAAAAGATGAAAAGGTAAAAGACACTAAAACGTCACTCGTGCACAATCATCACGCACGGCCATCATCCGTGTATCTTGGTCAGCGCCCGCTCGTCTCGATGAACGACTGAAATTCATAAAACGAATTTCCCCAAAACGGGTCCCCAGAGGGGTTAGCAATTACGCTAGTACAAGTAACCAGATGAACGACTTACATCTTACACATATAGTAAATGCATGCAATAAAGAAAACCGTTCGAAAACACTCATTTCCGGAAATGCCATAATCAAATCACATTTGTAAAAATGCACCACAATTAACCATGGATCCACCCCTCCGTGGACCCCTACCGAGACCCCGTCGGATCTAACCCGTAGTGGTTAAAAGCAAGCTCGCGGATCCACCCCTCCGTGGACCCCTACCGAGACCCCGTCGGATCTAACCCGTAGTGAGCATACACACACACACACCATTTCTCATACAATACTACTATGTCAAGATTGTAAGTTCATAAGGATACTTGCCTCGATTAAATAGACGATGACACGAACGAAACGGAGAATCAAGCACGACCGCGAGGAACCGACGAAAATGAACCTAACGATTTGAATAGCACAATCACAACCACTCCTAAACGATTAAGGAAATGGAATACACCCGAAAACCCGCCTATGATTCATGTATATTCATACAAAAATAACAACGAGGGCGGACCACAACCAAACCCTCTCGATTTCGCAAAACCATGAAAATATACCATGAATCCGTAGGAAAACTAATTATATCAACAAGATTAATCATATTCATCATGAATCTACCAACAAAACGGAACGAATCGGAAGGAAATCCCAAAACCCCCAAATTATCCAAAAGTAGGGTTCTAAGAGATTTACCGTGGATTAGGACGAAAGATTCATGTTGTTGTTGATATAATACTCCAAGAACTCAAGAAGGATGTTGGATGAGATGATTGGAGGAAGAAATCGCCAAGAAAACGCTTCGGGATCGCCTTCGCCGCGGAGAGAGGAAGAAATGAGATTTTGTGCTTATCTTGGTCAACTCCCTGGTTTATATAGCCAGGGAGTGTTAGCGCACGCTAAAACCTCAAGGTTAGCGTGCGCTAACGGGATAAGATTCCAAACCCTACCGTTAGCGTCCCAGTCCAGTAGCCAGATTTCTGGCCGTTAGCGTGCGCTACCATACAGGCGTAGCGTGCGCTAATAACTTCTCGGTAGCGCGCGCTATCGACCATTAGCGTGCGCTACCTGGACATCAGCCGAGTCCAGTAGCCAAACTGTCCAGGACTCACCTGACCCGTTAGTGTGCGCTACCATACAAGCGTAGCGTGCGCTAACTGGCACCTGACCGAATTCAGTAATAAACTGTCCAGTACTGGACACCCACGCTAGCGCGCGCTACTGAACAACTTAACGTGCGCTAGTCTCCCGTCATTAGCGTACGCTAGACAAGGTAGCGTGCGCTAATCCGATAGTCCAGAGGCCTGGGAGTTGAACTGCCAGCCCCAGGGTTCACTCGCTAGCGCGCGCTACGAAGTAAACGTAGCGTGCGCTACAAAGGTACTTCTAGCACGCGCTATGCATAAAAATTAGCGTGCGCTAGGTACAGAACATAAACGGTCCACTACACCAGAATACGAACGAAACATCAAACGGAACACCTCAAAACGCATCATAGCATAGAATAGATCCACGGCAACCCCGAAATGGCATTTCCGCACATCAATTACGAGAATCAGATCAAAAGATGACGGAAAAGTTACACTGAAGGATACACGAGGGTCACTACAATCGAGAATTACACCGGAAATACAATTACAAGGGAAAGAAAAAAAATGCGGATATTACATTTATAGCCTTTACGTACGTAATCTTATTATCATTACGTACGTAACCAATTTCATCAGATCTTACTGCCTCAAAACACGCAATTCGTTACGTACGTAACTATATAGCTATTACGTACGTAATAGCCGTTGACTTAATTTGTCGCGATCGACTCGACCACCTACCCCGCTCGGCCCCACCCGCCGAAAGGCGGCTACTGGAGGATCTCGCGTTACGTGCGTTAACGTATTGATGTTACGTACGTAAGGCGACATACATAGCGTACGTTATGAAGACAGGTTAACGTACGTTAAGTACTATAACAAGCATAAATGGAATTCTCCCAATATCACCCAACAACTAATATAGTATGATTGACCATGATTCCAACTTAACATAATTCGTCGATACTCGCTACAACATCACAGATATGGTGCGAAAATACTTAGCTTAAATCATAAAATACAATATTAAAGGCGAGGGTACTACATACTCCCCCCCTTAAAAGGAGTTTCGTCCCGAAACTAAGGGGTAACTTGATTCGGGGTATTTCTCTCGCATGCTATCTTGATCTCCCACGTAGCTTCCTCGACTCCATGTCTCGACCACTTGAATTTTTAATAAGGGAATCGTCTTGTTCCTCATTGTTTAATTCTTCTCTCGAGTATACGCACAGCCGTTCTTCATACGAATGGTCATCGGCTATTTCGACCTCGTCGAATTGAATAACGTGACTTGGATCAGCAACATACTTCCTTAACTGAGATACATGGAATACGTTGTGAATCCGGCTCAAAGCTGGTGGTAATGCTAAACGATAGGCTAGGTCGCCTACTCGTTCCAGGATCTCAAACGGACCAATATACCTTGGGCTCAATTTGCCTCTCTTCCCGAATCGGAAAACACCTCTAGTAGGAGATACTTTGACTAGTACATGGTCACCAACCTCAAACTCGAGTGGTCGTCGACGATTATCTGCATATGATTTCTGGCGGCTTTGGGCCGTTAATAGACAACTCTTGATCAGGGAAATCTTCTCGCGGGCTGCCAATAACATATCAGGTTCCGTACCAATAGATTCAGACAATTCGTCCCAACACAAAGGGGACCTACAACGACGACCATACAATGCCTCATAAGGTGCAATCATGATCGAGGCGTGCCAGCTGTTATTATATGTGAATTCTACCAACGGCAGTTGGGCTTCCCAGTCAGTCTTCCAATCGAGAGCACATGCCCTCAACATATCCTCTAGAGTTTGAATTGTCCTCTCAGACTGACCGTCAGTCTGAGGATGAAAAGCCGTACTGAAGTTCAACTGTGTACCCATAGCACGATGAACCGCCTTCCAGAAGTGCGACACGAACCGCCCGTCCCGATCTGATACAATACTCTTAGGGGTGCCATGCAGTCTCACAATCTCTTTGATGAATAATTGGGCCAACCTAACAGGGCCCCAAGTATCCTTGATCTCCAAGAAGTGGGCTGATTTAGTCAATCGATCCACAATCACCCAAATCGTATTCATGCCTCGACGGCTCGTCGGCAAGCTAGTAATAAAATCCAGCGATATGTCTTCCCACTTCCACTCGGGAATCGGAAGCGGTTTCATCATGCCACCTGGTCGTTGATGCTCAATCTTGACCTGCTGACAGGTCAAACATTTTGAAACGAATTCGGCAACCTCCCGTTTCATGTTACCACACCAATAATACGGCTTCAAATCCTTATACATTTTGTTCGATCCCGGGTGTATGGAATACGGGGTAGCATGAGCCTCCTTCAGAATAGTATTCCTCAACTCTTCATCTGCTGGTACACATAATCGATTTTTAAAGCGTATCAGTCCATCCTCGTGAACCACAAATCCAGGGGCCTTCCCTTGATCGATTTCTCCTCGAACTCTGGATAAGAATGGGTCCGTCATCTGTTTCGTCCTGATCGTCTCATCAAGGGATGGTGAAATCTCAAGCGTGCACAGTTGTCCCCGAATGCGTTGTAACTGGACCTCGATCTCGGTCTCATGAACTCTAATTGCAACTCCCTGCAGGCGGTCAAACGAGCTAGTATACATTTCTGCACCGTCTTGCGGCTCAAGGCATCGGCAACCACGTTTGCCTTGCCTGGATGATAAAGGATCTCGATATCATAGTCTTTGATTAGCTCTAACCACCTCCTTTGTCTCATATTCAACTCCTTCTGGGTAAAAATATACTTCAGGCTCTTGTGGTCCGTAAAAATCCGGCAGGCAACTCCATACAGATAGTGGCGCCAGATTTTTAAAGCAAACACTACGACTGCTAACTCCAAGTCATGAGTCGGGTAGTTGACCTCGTAAGGACGCAACTGTCTGGAGGCATAGGCGATCACTTTCCCATCCTGCATTAACACGCAGCCAAGGCCCTGTCTCGATGCATCGCTATATACCATGAATCCTTCCGTTCCTCTAGGTAGTACCAAAACAGGTGCTGAAATTAATCGACCTTTGAGTTCATCAAAACTTTGCTGACATGCTTCCGACCACAAGTACTTCTTATCTTTTCTCAACAGACTAGTCATCGGTTGAGCAATCTTGGAAAATCCTTCCACGAATCGTCTGTAATAGCCTGCTAGACCCAGAAAACTACGAACTTCCTTCACGTTCTTCGGGGGTAGCCAGTCTCGGATAACCATTACGTGGGTCTACTCTTACTCCCTCTGCTGATATCACATGTCCCAAAAAAATAACTTCAGACATCCAGAATTCACACTTAGAAAATTTTCCATAGAGTTGTTCTCGCCTTAATGCATCGAGAACCTGGCGGAGGTGACACTCATGCTCCTCATGATCACGAGAGTAGACCAGGATGTCGTCAATAAAAACGACTACAAAGCGATCCAGATAATTAATAAAAGCCCGATTCATCAATTCCATGAACACTGCAGGTGCATTAGTCAGTCCGAATGGCATGACAACGAACTCATAATGCCCATAGCGAGTGCGAAAAGCTGTCTTCGGGACGTCAGACTCTCGAATCCGCAATTGGTGGTACCCGGACCTCAAGTCGATCTTGGAAAATATAGCAGCTCCCTGGAGCTGATCCAATAGATCATCGATGCGAGGTAAAGGATATTTGTTCTTAATTGTTACTTTGTTCAGCTCCCGGTAATCAATACACAAACGCAGCGATCCGTCCTTCTTCCGTACGAATAACACCGGCGCTCCACAAGGGGATGCACTGGGTCGAACATATCCTTTCTCGGTTAATTCTTCGAGTTGTCTTTTCAACTACTGCATCTCAGTCGGGGCCATACGATATGGTGCTTTCGAAAGCAGGGATGTCCCTGGCTCCAACTCAATGGTGAATTCTACCTCTCGCTGTGGGGGTATTCCTGGAAGCTCTTCTGGAAATACATCTGGATAATCTCGAACTACTGGAATATCAATCAATTTGACTGGCCGGTCAGTTGTCTTGGTCATGTAACACCAATAACCAATGCATCCCTGGTTCAGTAATCTCATAGCCTTCATAGCGCTGATGACTCTCCCAGAATGATTGGGATTATCACCCCGAAAAATACACTCGACGCCATCATCCGATGTGACGGTCACCATTCGCTTACGAACGCTAAGCACGGCATCGTGACGATCCATCCAGTCGATACCCAAGATTACATCATCTTTAGGTAAATCAACCACAATTAAGTCGGACAACCACTCACGGTTGTTCATGCTAATCGGACAGTTCTGTACTTCACGACTCCCAATAATTCTTCTACCATCGGGTAGACCAATTACATAAGGTTCACAATTGGTAACATGATTCAAATGCAAACGACTCAAACAAGAACTAGACAAAAAGGAGTGTGAAGCACCAGTATCAAAAAGAACACAAACGGGCTGAGAGTGGATCTCGAGTACACCAATCATCATCTTTGGCGGGATCATCGGCTTTCTTCATCTCGTAGACTCTGGGTTTTGCAACCCCGGAAGCAGGTGTACCAGCTTGATTTCCACGGCCCATCCCTTTGTTCGCCCCGGTAGTCTGGTAAGAAGCGGATGGAGGAGCACGTTCCTGAACAGAAGGCATCTTGGAGCAAGAGATGCTCTTGGAGCACGCCGAGTCCACCGGCAATAGCGAGCATGATGACCGTTCTTCCCGCAAGTGTGATAGGCAACGGCCGGCCGGACACTTGGAGCTGATATGCCCTGGTCCCCACGGTTATAACACACGGCGGTGGTGATTGCCGAGAGTGCGTTCTGCCGGTTTCGGTGCCATAGGTGGCCGCTCGGAAGGATTTAGTGCAGTGGGGTTTCTTGAATACCCCGATTCTTGTCTCCTTGGAGTGCAGTTCTGGATCTCTTGTTGGAAAACTGAGGCTGCTTCTTAGAAATCTCCTTCGCAGTAAGTTCATACTCCAAAGCCTTCTCAATAAACTCCGGTAAGGTCGTATAGTGGTGGTCGAGTAATTGCATCCTCATTCGGGGTTTAAGCCTCTTGAGGAAATATTTGATCTTATCAGCTTCCGAACGGACAACTGACATAGCAAAAGGGAGAAGTGCTTGGAACTTTTCGGTAATCGCTAACACATCCTCGTCTTCCGATGGGTCGGGGTTAAGTAATTCGGACAGTTTGGCTTCACGGAGGGGTGCAAGACAGTAACGATCTAGCATAAGATTCTTGAATTCCTCCCAAGTACTCGTGCCTTCGGCAGGCCTCACAGAAAGCCACCAAGTATGGGCACTCTTACTAAGGTAGTAGGCTGCCACAACAACTCGATTTTACTCTGGGCACTCCACCATCTCGAACAGTTTCTCGAAATGCTCTATCCAGTGTACAATGTCAGCAGGCTGAGATGAGCCTTCAAAAGTCGGAGGTCGCTGTCGTGATATGTCGCTAATAATCCAGCTCACGATCCCGCCAGGCACCAGAGGCGGAGGCTGTTGCCCCTGCTGTTGACCAGTAGTATTCCTCTGCATAGCTTCCATCAGCTGACCCATTTGGGTCATCTGGGCCATCATGCCCTGCATCACGGTGTAAGGATCGACACGTGCATTCTCTCTGGTGTGGTGTGATTGGTCCGTAGAAGGCGAATCACTGCCTGCGGAACTCTGTTCCACATTCGCGCGTCTGTTGGCTCGTGGTATCGGAATTCGGCCTCTTCCGCGGCCTCGTCCCCCCCTGCCACGGCCTCTCGGGTTCCTTTCCATACTGAAAGAATCAAGTCACAAGTATAGTTTGATTTATCAATCATAATTCATGCTAAGTTAATAGCAACAGGGAATTTCCTATCCAACAAAGCAGTTTGTAAAGAATCACTCGCACTACAGGTGTTACACACTCAATATCATATCAACATCAAGTCGAAATAATTCCAATCACATAATTAATTTAGGTTCACCTCAAACAGATGAATTTTACCTCATGGTAGCAAGATGCCAAGATAAGTAAGGAGACCAATACATCGTCAATATCATGCAAGTAATCAAATTATGGTTCATGAGAACATACCGTATTTGACGGGTCAGGCGCTTGCACAGGTTACACGTGGCACGGAGGTCTCTTGATGCTATTTCGATTCTACAATGACTCAAAATAAAAACACACTATCTGATACCATCTTCTGTAACAGCCCAAAAACAGTGGCTATTACAGTGCCGTGGACCCCTACCGGGACCCACCAGGCGATATCACAATATACATTTATAATCTGACAACGTGGCACCGTACCACAATATTTATCAAAACCCCGGTGTGGAGTATGAGTTATTCATGTCTTTAAATGCGAGCAAACATACACAGGATCCAAATTCGGTACAGACCATATGACGATGGGCAGTACCTAACAAATTTTAGTATATTCATCCGACACAAAATAAAATGAAAGTCACAATAAAACATAACTGAACAACCAAAAGACTCGGGGCCCCCAAAATAGCATACCTCAGAATCCTCCGTCGCCATTGTGCTCCTCCTGTGCCTTGACCTTTCCTCGCCCTGAAATACAAGTATTTCGCCCCAAACCACAGGGTCAGCTATACATGATAATGATTCTCATGACATTATACAATTCATATATATACTGATCTCAAAGAAAACCACCGACCTCGAATATACCCAAGGCGTATAAACAATCGATCCCAATGTCGAACATAACCAAATATCTGACGACCATATAATATGGCTCAAGACGGACGTCACAGTACGCCCGATCCGGAAATGTGTCCGTGCACATGTCCACCCCGTATACGGAATCCAGAATATACGTGGGACGATGTACCTAATTAGCCTCACGAACTACGTCTCGTGTGCACGATCTAAATGCGGAAAACATCCACGCATGATCATCAAGTGCCCGGCTAAAAATCCTACACATAACCAATCGGCGCGCAGATATGACTCCAGAGATGTCACGATACAACATGACAACGAAACTCAACGAATTACAATTTTTACCAAGGAATCGAACAACTCACCGAAGTGTCAACAAAGCTCAAAAGGACTAACGGTAACAAGGATGGTAATTCCGGGTATATCATCCCCAACACCATGACAATACAATCAAGGGTATCACCATATCATGAATCATAGATTATCAGAACATTTCATACACACGAAACGCATAATAATCACAAGAATTCAACCATCATTATAACCAAGCAAGATAACTTGTCTCAATTCCGTAGATGAATAATCCTTCTTTGAATGGTCAAACGAACGGTATCCACGTCTAACAATACTCACGTGAACAAGCAACCTTGAATGAAATGTAATTCATTCAACAACACATTCGTACGATAACGGTATTATTACATAAATAATATTCGTAAATTTACTTGAATAAATCAATTATCCTATTGATCATTTTAATGTTCTTATTACAAATCATCGTATGTTTATCTTGTTCATTCACATATTCTAACCTTAATGTCAAATACTTGATGTCTAGTTTATTGTCAATGTAATATCGTGAAAATATCTTTTCAAATCATCGACACTTCCAATTACGATATAAGTTTGTGTTTAATTACGTTCTTCATTATTTTACCAACAATTACATTCAAAACTTGATTACTATATGAAACATAAGTTTAAGTTTTTAGTGAACTAAGAACATCATCTTAATTTACGTCTCTTAACACGCACGGATTAATGAAATGGAATTCGGCTACTCATGTACCGCATTTGTATCATCATATTCAACACAATCCTCTTAAGAACATTATCAACCTATTAATGTAGTGATTAACACCCTTTAACGAAATCGATTAATTTGAACATATGAAGATTACAACTTCCTTCTATCAACATCCATTGTTTTACTTTGAAGAATTCATTAAAAGCCTAGTTATATCATTGGATACTTGAAATTTTTGAAGTAACTTCATCCCATCTAGCGAAGATCATCTTCAAAGGGTTAACATAACCTTTCCAATAATTTTATTACAAAGGTTTTAGAGGCCAAAAAAATCATGGTTCCATACTACCTTCAAGAATCAATTGAATGTTCAAGACAAATTTAACATTTCTCACTTTTAATCATTAAGGATATCATCCCTAACATGTTCCTAGTGTTGAGACTATAATCAACTTCCGATTATCATGTTATACATCAGGTTTTATGTATATCATTATCAACACAATCACATTATGAAGTTATTTACATCAAGAAGTAACACTAATACCTTCAATGTTAATCTTCACTTAGTTGGAGCATGATTCAATTAACTTATCATGTTTGCACTAGTTTAAACTAACATTATGTGAAGTATTTATCTACTAACATCATCATAAGCATGGAATTGATATGAGTTAAAGAAAGACCAACCTTAAAATGAAGAACAACACCAACACTTCAAGGGATAAACTTCAATCTCTAACTCTCCAAGTCATCAATCAAGTGCTGAAGCTCCAACACAAGTTAGAAAGGCTTAGAAACGAAGTTGGAAGGGAAAGGGATCGTTTCTCAGTTGGGAGGTTGAAAGGGTCGAGTAGGAAATGAATGGCAAGTCATACTTTTATAATCTGAACTCGGCATTACGTACGTTAACAAAAGTGGTTAACGTACGTTATAGCCTTTACGTACGTAATCTTATGATCATTACGTACGTAACCAATTTCATCAGATCTTACTGCCTCAAAACACGCAATTCGTTACGTACGTAACTATATATCTATTACGTACGTAATATCCGTTGACTTGGCTGTCGCGATCGACTCCCGACCACCTACCCCCGCTCGGCCCCACCCGCCGAAAGGCGGACTGCTGGAGGATCTCCCGCATTACGTATGTTAACGTATTGATGTTACGTACGTAAGGCGACATACATAGCGTACGTTATGAAGATAGGTTAACGTACGTTAAGTACTATAACAAGCATAAATGGAATTCTCCCAATATCACCCAACAACTAATATAGTATGAATGACCATGATTCCAACTTAACATAATTAGTCGATACTCGCTACAACATCACAGATATGGTGCGAAAATACTTAGCTTAAATCATAAAATACAATATTAAAGGCGAGGGTACTACAGATACTAATGGGTACGGCCGCGGAAGTGGACTTGGGTGCGTGTGTTGATGTTCTTCCACCTGGGGATGGTTCGACGGGACCTCTGGGGGCCGATACTAATGGGTACGGCTGCAGAAGTGGTTTCCCACCTGGGGATGGTCCGACGGGGCCTCTGGGGGCCGATACTAATGGGTACGGCCACGGGTTACCAAGTGTGGTTTCTGTGATATTGATGTTGATGTTTTGATAATTAATTGTGATATGTCCGGAGTATCACAATGCTTTACGCTCGGGGTCAAGAGACATTATATATCGAGTCTTGGTGCTTGGCTAGAATGGCATAAGAATAATGTGTTATGTGCAATGTGTCCTTGTAAGTGAATTGAAGTGGATGACCGGGTCGTGGACCCTGTGTTTTGTGACCGGAATGGTTGGGTCGTGGACCCCGTGTTTTGTTAAACGGATTTGTATTTTGGAAAATGAACTTTGGGTCTGTGACCCTAAATGGCTTTCGAGGAATTAAGAACTTTTCAATTTCTGATGTTTTCAAAACTCCCGAGATTTAGAGATATTTTCAAAATGCTTACTTGCTTCGTTTCTGCTTTCAAGACATGAACTATTTTTAACTAAATATATCTCGGGAAGTCTTTCATTATATTCTCGGAATGTGTTGTGTATGGCTCGTATTTGCACTTTATACTTGCACTAGCGAAACATTGGAGTTTTGCTAACCCCCGAGTAATCGGGGGGTGGATATCTGTATTGTGTCCAGGTACAAGCAGGTTTTCGGGAGCAAGACAGGATCGGTACGAGGGATGATGAAAGACGAATGATACTAATCACACGAAGGCCAGTTTTGGGTTCAGTTAGTCGGAGTCCATTATATTGTCTTTTCCGCTGTCTTATTGTTTGTGGTGGTAATTATTTTACCCTTGCGTGGGTATGAGTCTGGATGAGTTTATGTATTTTTATTTGTAAGTCAGTGTCAAAAGACCAAATCGGTCTATTGGTTCGTTATTTTGATTCATCGGTATGTAATGTAATGTGTTGTTTTGATGTCTATCCTGGTGGATCCTCGAGGAGAGGGTCTGCGGCGTGTAATATTCCCGGTTCGATCTGGGGGTGTTACAGATCACTGTGTCCATATTTTGAATAAAGACGAGCCAAGGTTGTCTGATTTTGTTGAGAAGTTGAGGTTGCTAAAGATTGATGTTGAGGCTGATTGTCCAAATCCTCCTTCTAAGAACAAGGCTGATAATTAAAAGGAACTTGTTGGAGTCCCGAAGCCGGATATAAAAACCGTTAACAATCCATCTATTTGTAACCCTAAAGGCCGTAAAAAGTTGTGCATAAAAGGAGGGAAAGAGCAAGCTCTTGATAAGAATTCAAAGAACAGGAATGCATGTTCACTATGTGGAGAGACAGATGGTCACAACAAGAGGACGTGCCCAAAAAAGTTTGCAGCAGAGGCCGAGTTGGATCAAGCAGAAGTTACAAGAGAAGAGATCTTGGATCAAGCAGAAGTTTCAGTAGAAGAGGAGTTGGGACTAGAGATTTGAAGAGAAGAAGTCTTGGATCAACCATGAATTTCAACATAAATCGTCTGCGTATTTTTTTAGTATATTTGATTATTACTGAATTTGAGTAACAGACTTACAGATGATTGTTTGATTATTACTGAGTTTTTATATGTAATAGACTGTTTCTGATTGTGTTCAAGAAATTTGATTAATGACATTTATGTTATCATATATGATAATTCAGAAGCAATTTTTTTAAGTGTATTATCATATGTGATATTTCATTGATATCATATATGATTTTACACTAGGTTTAATACTTTTTAATTTATCATATATGATAATGTATGAACAAGTGTATATCATATGTTACATTTATCTAAAATCAAGACTTATTATCCAAAATCACATCCGGAGATGTTTCGCCATTCATTTCTTAATTAAAAAAGGCATCATAGTACCTACATCATCCTACTTAGAATATATTTAAAGTGATATTGTAGCATACGAATAAAGAGATTGTTCTAACTTGTTTAAGCCATACTCGATGGCATACGACACTTGATAAGAGATTATACAGAAATTATTTTTCTAATCAGCATCAGTTGCCCCAAAAAGTTTTTCTACCACCCCTTCCTATCCTTTGTTAGTCCTACTTCTGAATCTTCAATTTCTTTTCCATCATATTGCACTTGCAACATGATCTGCAGCCTGTTCTTTCTTCTTCTTGTCTATCGCTGCCCTTATCATATTCTCCTTCTTTGCCTTGTCTGTGTATTTTGCTGCAAACTCAAATCCTTCCACATTCATCTTTTCTCTGTGAATGTTGAGTTCATGCATGAGCATGTTGGTAACATACTTGATTCGAATCTTTATTATTTCTATTTCCTGCTGTCTTTCTTCTTTCGGAAACTCCAAATTCCAATTCTTTGCAGTTTCCCCATCATAATGCTCCATATGCATCATCACGAAAATTCCACAGTCAATGACATTTTCTTTTGTTGCCCAATTCACCTTCATCACCGTTGTCTTATTTGACACTATCTCAGCTGCCTTTTCATGCTTGTGTGATTCCGGATATCTTGACAAAAGTTTTTTCTACACAAAATAGAAAATTTGTTTTATTGATTTATCATTTACGATAATGTGCATGAGTGTTTTGCTAAATCCCCCCCCCCCACCGTTACCCAAACCCATTTTTCTCTAATTACTTACCAGAACATCAATTTCCTTCTTGTATTTTGCATCATATGGCTTTGGTGATTGTCAATGATTACTGAAGTGTCTTTGCTTAAGTTGAAAACAACCAGATAAAAGTGTTCATGGGCGATTATTGGGAAGAATGCCTGTAATAAATAGAGAGAAAAAAGAAATTAGATTCATTTTTATACAAGTAAAACTTTTTTGTTTTTCATAACTAGTGAAAGAAGTTGTTACCAATGCCACATGATTCATCGTCATGTCATCTGGATTCTTTTTGAACACGGTTTTCAAGTTTGCACAAAAGTCTTGGTACTGCTTCTCTTCTTCATCTTTCTTTGCTTCCACTATTTGTTTTGTCTGTTTTCATAAATCAAACACATCTTTAAGAAACAAATTAAGATTTCATTATTTAAGTTCTAATTTTGTAGGTACTTACGAGTATTCCCGTGTGAAAAAACTGATTGATCTTTGCTGCAGCAGGTTTGTTGATCGTTTCTTCATAGTTCAAAATACATGCAAAGCTGTCAATGACACCACTTTTAATTTTGGTGCTAGTGATTGCATGTTGTCCCGGATTGTTGCTGCTCCCCATGCCCATTTAGTTTCAAAAACAAATTCGCTACACAAAAAGATAAAAAAGCAGATTTAGATCATATATGATAGCCCAATTTGATATTTTTTATTTTTATGATTTTTTAAATAAGGTAAAGCAGACTTACTATGGATCTCCTTGCATTGAGAATAAAGCCTCGGATACCATGGATTCATCTGGTGTTTGCGGTGCTTTCAAGGCAGTTTTCCGGTTGTTGTATGGTGAAACCAGGTATCTTGAAGGCTTCTTTATTCTCTTTGCGGGTGGCTCTTGTTCCTTGTTTTCTTCTTCATCAACCACCTTTCTCGCCCTTTTTTCCATCTTTTGTTTTGGTTCACTTGTTTCAGTTTCAACGACAGCCTTTTTCTCAACCTTTGGTGTTTCTTCTACTGTTGTTGTGTCAGTTTGAGCCGCTGCAGGTTTCTTTGAAATCGGGCTTATTTCAAGATCGAAGCTTGGTGGTGAAATTGATTTCATTATGCTTCTTGTCATCATCATTTTATTTGGTGGTGTTACCGATTTTCTTGCTTTGCTTTTTTGTATTTTCCTGTTTTGTTTGAGTTGCCTTTTCTGCTTGTTCAAAAATCTCGTCTAGAGTTTGGTCATCAAATTGCTCATAAGAAAAACTTGTACTTCCTATTAACTGGACAACTGGTTCTTCTTTTTGCTTCTCCAATACAATTTCTTTCTCTTTTTCATTCTCTGCCAGAGTTTCTTTTTCCTTCTTTTCCAGTTCTTTTTCCTTTTCCTTCTCCAATTCAATTTCTTTCTTGTTTTCATTCTCAACTGGAGTTTCTTTTTCTGTCTCCAATTCTTTTTCCGGCTCATCTTCAGTTTCACTCTCATCTTCTGGGACATTCGTTCATTTGTTCTACTTTGTTGCTCTCACTTCCACTTGCTTTTTCACTGTCTTTTTCTTTTTCAACAAGACTTTTCTTGTCACCTTCTTTGTTCTCACTCTCACTCTCACTCCCACTCTCTTCTTCTTCACTGTCACTCCCACTCTGAGTCCCACTCTCACTCCCACTTCCTTCTTCACCATCTTTCCCATCTTTATCTTTTTTATCTCCACTCCTATCTTTATCTTTCCCATCATCGTTTCCATCATCTCCTCCTCTATCATTATCGCTTCCATCATCATCACTGTCTTCATCATCAGTTTCCCATCATCACTGTCATTTTGTTCATTCTTTTTTCCTTCTCCTTCATGTATATCAAAATCCAAAACATTGAAAATTTTCTTGTACTTCTTACACAAAGTGAAGAATGTTTTGTCTCTCTTAAACTTCTGCATTCCCTCTTTCAAGTGTCAACCAACTCTGTTTTTTCTTTTGAAATTATTTCAAACTTCTCTTCAATTTTTTCAACAAACTCCTGTAAATTAAGCAAGTTGTCTGATTTTTTTTAATCTATGTTCAAAATCATATATGATATTTTCAATTTTACAAAAACATTTGAATTATCATATATGATTTTCAAAATTATCATATATAATTTTTCAAAGAGATTTAAATCTTATTCAGAATCATATGTGATCATTGCTGGCATAACTTAATTTTAGCTTGCTAAAGGCTTAGCCGCAGGCATAGCCTTTGGCTTTAGCAATAAAATTAATAAGGTAAAAGTTACCTCTTTCGTTTCTGGTCTCTTGGGAGGCAATGGTTCATTGTAAACATCCGTTCCCTTGTAAAAATCCAAACCTATTTGCTCTTCATCTTGATTAAACTGTTCGTGATGTTCAAGTTTTCCGAAGCAATTGTCTTTGATTTCGATCCCGATCCTCTTCCTCATTGCCTGTGTGCTCCAACTTCTCATTGCTGGGCGATGACGCATAACTTGATATTTTGGGAAGTTTGTTGAGTCTAGGTATAGCAGCTTTTTCATACAAAAAACAAATTTCGGTTAGATTATAACAAGTGTATGGTATTGAATCACATTTCATAAATTTATAGAATCATGTAAAATAACTTACACATAAGAATGTTGCTGGCCCATAATAGAAGTCGCATTTAGTCACCACCTTTTCCCAATTTTGCTAACTCATTCGTAAGCATTCAAGTATGTATCCGCACCAGTCAATATCTGAAATGACATCATGTTCTTTCACATGCTTCAACACTGTTGCAAACACCTTTGCACTATTATCAACTATTCCCATTGTGCTAGCAAACAGAGTTAGAAAGTTTATCGTGAAGATGAAATCAGCATCAACTGAGCTTGTTATCTCCGATGATATTGCAGTTGGTGTGGTTTTCTTTAGATGAGAATACTGGCCTTCCCATTCTGCTATGAATGGATCATCTTTGTCTCTTGGTTCTAGATCTTCCAATTTGTTTTTTCTCATTGGCACACCTAGCATATCATGTATGATTTGTTTGGTTATCTTGATTGACCCTTTCTGCAACCTTAATTCCATGCTTGGTGGATGGAATTTGTGAACAACATGGTATA
Source organism: Orobanche coerulescens (assembly GCA_033398695.1). Taxonomy (NCBI): domain Eukaryota; kingdom Viridiplantae; phylum Streptophyta; class Magnoliopsida; order Lamiales; family Orobanchaceae; genus Orobanche; species Orobanche coerulescens. Next base: position 147,077,541 of record CM065803.1, read on the forward strand.
ACAAAGCTGCTGGAAGTTCGGTTATTGGAAAGTTTATGAATCTCTAAAAACCGATGTCTTTCAAAGTTTTCTTTCTCATCTCTGTTAAACCATCCATTGCATCAAACATGGGTTTTGGTGATGACCTAGTTAAGCAACTTGGATATGTCACCTTTTTGGTTGGTTTTTGTGCTTTTCGTTTTTTTTATATTTTCTTTTTTGAAAATAACAATCCTCTCTTCCTCCTCATCTTCCTCCTCACCTTTCTCCTCCTCATCTTCCTCCTCCCCATCTTCTTCAACTGTTTCCATTTTTCTTTTTCTTGTTTTTTTTTTGTTCCTCTTCAGTTTCACTTTCTTCAAATATCAGCTTGTCTTCCTTCTCCTCCTCTTCACTTTCCTGATTCATTTCTTCTTCTTCCATTGTTTTCTTAGCATTCCCTCTTGTGTATCTCTTCGAAGTTGTTGCAGGTTTCGAAGCTTCTTTTGTTGTTTTCTTTCCATGCCTTGTTCTAGAACATCTCATTTTCTTATATCTTCCCTTTACTTTATGAGGTGATGCTGGTGGTTCTTCTTTGATTTTATACCTCTTCTTTTTGTTTTTATCATCCGCTTCCTCTTCAATTTCCATGTCTTCAACATTGTTTAATGCATTATATATTCAGTACACAACATTGTTTTATACAACTTGTAATACATAAAAGCAATAATATGTACCTTTGGCAGCTTTTTTTTCCTTTCGTTGACGTCTTTAAGAATGGCAATGAGCTTATGACTTTATCCACATCAGCGATACCCTTTCCTTTGCCTTTATATACATTTTTAAAATAGATATTTTAATTATTTATGTACAGTCAGACTAATTAACATACATCGTCAGTTTCTTTTGTCGAAGTCTTAGCTGCAGCGATAGTTGCCGAAGGCTATCGCTGCAGCTAAGGCAACTGTTTGATTTCTGTATCATATATGATATAGAATACATTCCATATCAACTGAACATATCTATAACTGAATATTTTTCTATATCATATATGATACGGATTTCAAGGCAAACAAAATTCATGAAATGCTGTTTCTACAACAATAAGCTAAAGTGATCTTCTGCATCTAAGCTAAACGCTTATCGGCAGCGTATGATTCGGCTAAGCATATTGCTAAGCAGCATCCTACGCCTACATCTATTCCAAAGTAACACAGCTTCTACGGCTTGGCCGCAACCAATGCCTTTTGTTAAGCCGAAGGCATCAGGTGAGGCTTAGCCGCAGAAGATGCCTTCGGCTTAGCCGAAGGCGTCTTCTGTGTCTTAGCGTCGGACGACGCCTTCGGCGAAGCCGAAGGCATCTTCTGCTGCTTAGCCGCAGCCGACGCCTTCGGCTTAGCCGAAGGCGTCTTCTGCGGCTTAGTCAAAGGCGTCTTCTGTGTCTTAGCCGCATAAGTCGCCTTCAATAAATGCTTCTATTCTGTGTTTTTTATTTCAACTTCAACTGAATCTATCTATTATCTTTGAAAACCTAATTTCTAGTTTACGCCGAAGGCGTCTTCTGCGGCTTAGTCAAAGGCGTCTTCTGTGTCTTAGCCGCATAAGTCGCCTTCAATAAATGCTTCTATTCTGTGTTTTTTATTTCAACTTCAACTGAATCTATCTATTATCTTTGAAAACCTAATTTCTAGTTTACTATTTCTTCACAAAATCTCAATAACTTGCATAAACATTCAATAATCAGTTTAAATTCATAACATCTTCAATATAATCTCTATACACATTACGCATCAATATTTCAATCATATATTATAGTAAGAGATAGTAAAATAGTTGTTTAAATCGTATGATTATACCTGAAATCGGATTTTTAGCCATTTTTTATCCTTCTTTTTAGCCGGAGATAAGTAGGGTTTCAGAACAGTGTTATCGTCGTCACTTTCCGCCATTTTTTCCGATTAGATTTTGTAGATCCGGTGAGGAATTAGGGTTTGTATTTTGATCGGGTTTTTTGTGTGTGTACTGGGTGTTTTTAGTGTGTGTTAGGTGGAGCGTACGATGTAAATGAAATGAAATGTTACGGGTTGTGTTGTTTTGTTTGTGTTGTGATTTTACCAATTTACCCCTCCGTGTTTTTTTTTGTGGTAACTGTTTTGATCTCAACCGTTGATCAAAATGAAATCTACGGTCCATTTTTGTCCCTTGGTATGTGAGTAAATTATGGTTTTTGAAATAACTCAACTCATATATATATATATATATGAGTTGACTTATTCGACCCAAATTTTAATAAGTCACAGATATAATTTATTTCATTAAAACGAATGAATTTCAAATTAGTTATTCAGTATCCTTGTTCGATTATCCGATTAATACACTACGTCATATACCACCAATACTAACTCGCCAATATATTAGTCTAATGTCTCCGCTCGATATTTTAATTAGCTAGCTAATCGAAATAAAAATGAAATAAATCCATTAAAAAACTAATACCGTTAAAATTCTAATTTAAAATTCTTGGATATTACAAAAACTCCTTAAATGAAAAATATCTTATGACCATAGATGAAAATGCACTTTTATGGCATCCAAAAGTAGGACATACGTCCTTACCCATTATTTTTTTCTTTGCAACGCGATGTGTGACGTGATTTTTTCCTTACCAATTATTTCATAACTTTCTAGACATGATTTAGTTCTCAGTTTACCAAAATCGAAATTTGATCGAAAACGCTTGTATGAATCATGTATTAAATGGAAACACACAAGAGAATCATTCAAATCCATTTTTGAAATTTCTACTTGTCGCATTCTTGAACTTGTCCATATGGATTTGATTGGCCCATCTGGATATGATAGCTTGAATGGAAAATTTTATATTTTGGTTAGTGTTGATGACTTCTCTCGTTTCACTTGGGTTAAATTTCTCACTCACAACGATGATACTTTTATGGAATTTTCTAAATGGTTCTGTTTGGTACAAAATGAGAAAAACTTATCTATCAATCTTATTCAAACCGATCACGGAGGATAATTTGATACCTCTCTATTCGAAATTTTGTGTGATAAATATGGAATTAATCAGAATTTTTTGGCTCCTAGAACTCCTCAACAAAATGGGGTCGTTGAAATAAAAAATCGTTTTTTGGGCTATACTCTCTTCCGCTATACTTTTGGGCCGAAGCTATTAATACGGCATGTTATACAATAAATTGAGCTCATCTTCATTGAGCTCAAGTTAAAACTCCGTATGAAGTTTCGAATGAAAAAAACCAAATATTTCATACTTTCATCCGTTCGGATGCAAAGTTTTTGTCATAAACAACAGTAAAGAAAACCTGGGTAAATTCGATTCGAAATCCTATTCTGGTATTTTTCTAGGATACTTTTGAATAAAAAAGCTTTTTCGTGTTTATAAATTGAGAACAAATAAATTGGAAGAATCTATTCATGTTAAATTCGATGAAGCCATTTCACCCCTGAAAAAGGTAGATTCTTTTGATGATGCAGGTACACTTCCGGATCCTCAAGCCTCAAAAGAAATGGAGACAAATTGTGAGTTTCAAGAAGATGGTTTGCATATAGGATGGGGACATATCAAAGACCATCCAAAATATCTCATAATCGGAAATATTGAAGATGGTGTTCAAACTCGAAGGAGAACTCTAGACTACTTGAACAATTTCGCCTATATCCGAGGTTGAACCTAAAAATGTTTCGGAAGCTATAAATGATGAAAATTGGATAATGGCAATGCAAGAAAAACTTGCACAATTTGAGCGAAACAAAGTTTGTAATTTAGCTCCCACACCGGGAGATAAATTTGAGATCGGGACAAAATGGGTTCATAAAGTCAAGTGTGACGAAGATGGCTATCTAGTAAAGAATAAATTTTGTCTTGTCGCCCAAGGATATAACCAAGAAAAAGGACTAGATTATGAAGAAAGTTTTGCTCCAGTAGCTCGTCTTGAAGCCATCCGCCTACTCTCTGCCTTTACATCTCATAAAAAGATTAAACTCTTTCAAATGGGTGATAAAAGTGCGTTCTTAAATGGCATAATTCAAGAAGAGGTTTATGTGAAGCAACCTCCAGGATTTGAGGATTACGAATTTTCGGACCACATCTACAAGCTCAACAAAGCCCTCTATGGTTTGAAGCAAGCACCTCGAGCATGGTATGATCGCTTAAGTGATTTTTTAATTCCAAATGACTACAAACGAGGTAACATAGATAACACACTTTTTGTGAAGACTGTAAACAAAATATTCTTGTATGTCAAATCTATGTAGACAATATAGTTTCTGGAGCAACAAATAATTCTTTGTGACAAGATTTTGCAAATCTAATGAAGGGAGAGCTCGAGATGAGCATAATGGGAGCATTAACATTCTTCATTGGGATTCAAATTAAATAATGCAAGAATGAAATCTTTATCTATCAATCTAAATACTAAAAGGATCTCCTCAAAAAGTTCAAAATGAAAAATACCAAGGTTATTTCCACACCAATGTCATCTACTCTAAAGCTCGATAAAGATGAAAATTGGAAAACCGGTTGATCAAAAAACTTTTTCGAGGTATGATCGATTTCCTGCTATACTTAACTGCTTCTACATCTGACATAATGTTTGCTACTTGTCTATGCGCTCGTTTTCAAGCTAATCCTAAGGAATCACATCTTATTACTTGTAACCGGTTTTTTCGTTACTTGAATGGAACAATTGTACTAGGTTTATGGTATCCATCTTACCTGTATTTTAATCTTATTGCTTATAGTGACGTCGAATTTGGCGGATGTAAAATTGATAAAAAGAGCACAAGTGGAACGTGTCACTTTATAGGCTCATGCTTGATTTCATGGGGTAGCAATAAACAAACTAGTGTAGCTTTATCTACAGCCGAAGCTGAATATGTTGCTGCCGGTAGTTCTTGTGCACAAGTGTTTTGGATTAAAAATCAACTTCGGGTTATGGCATACTTGTTGAAAATATTCCCATTTTATGTGATAACGCTAATGCTATCAATCATAGTAAAAGTCCTGTTTTGCACAGTAGAACTATGCATATTGATATTAGACATCATTTTCTTCAAGATCACGTTCACAAGAAAGATATTCGTTTAGTTTTTGTCAGTACAAAAGATAAACTTGATATATTTACAAAGCCCCTACCCAAGGAATCATTTAATAATATTCATTTACAACTCGGTATAGGACACATCGATAACTTTTAAAAGGTTATTTTTTCTAAATTTTTCTAATGAGAAAAATCAATATATGAATTTCTTGCCTAGACCTAGTGCACGTAAAGTCCCTATCATAGTGCACGCTAAGTCAACCTCCAGACTCAGCCTTTTTATTCGACCCCGGTAGCGCACGCTACAGCTAGACCTAGCGTACGCTAATTAATATCTCATAAAAAACAGAAGCTTGTGGACGGAATACACTGATCTATTTTTTTTCCACAATATCACATGCCATATGTGTAAATAGCGCATGCTAACATAACATACAGAACACTTAAAATTAAAAATCGGATGATCCCCTTTTATAATACCCTCAATCCTAAACTCACAGGCGATCGAAAATTCACAAATTCACTCACCAAATCTTCAGATTACTCCAAAAATCCTCACCCGACACTCCAATGGCAAGCGGATCTATGGCTCCGGCGAAGAAATCTTTAAAATGCCCCAGAAACTCCGACTTCGATGCTACTTGCTGCCGACAGCCACCTGACAACCCCGAGCTGCCGGGTCCGACCATTTTTCGGGACCGTATTTTCTTCCTAAATCCAAAAATAATATTTTTTTTTAATTTTTATATCATACATATAAATCAGTTTTTTAAAAGAAAGATTTATTTTATAACATAAAATCATGATAAATAAATTTTTTATATGAACAATTATATATTAATATTTAAAACAATTATGATTCTAAATCATAAAAACATACAACCGAGCATCCCAAATGCCAATACCGAATATACGATCGCATAAACATTTCTCCAATACCACTATTGGGATTCATTAACTAAGATCGAGTTATGAAGCGGAAAAATAATCCGGTCTAACCGGATAAAAACCGAACCCATAAGAGGATGGATCAAGCATCGTATAAATGAATAAAAATTGACTAAGATAAGAATTAAAGAATGCATACCCTCATCGTCCTTTGATAATTTCTACTTGATTCCGAGCACAAACATGAATCTAATATAACGAGCTTTTGAAAATTCCCGAGCCCCGAAATCATCATGCCTCGACGTATAACGCATCGGAAGATGACCAAAAAATATTTCTATTAACGTATACTCTAAGTATATGGCTAGAAGTTGTTAGAATTAGCTTATATTTACTTTTATAGATCTCTAAGTATTTTATAAAAAAAAAATCTGCTAAAATACACTTAAAACTCAAGTGTAATAACAAGAAGATTTTCTCTCCTAAATCATAGCCAAGACATGCTCATTTTGAAAGTGGAGGTTGGTGTTGATATATATTATGTAACACCCCAAACTAGGCGGATATTACAGTACCGTGAACCCCCAACTGGGACCCACCAAGCGAATGAAAATTAATGAATTAGTTAATATAACTGTAGTACCGAACCACATTATATTACCAATTACTCCGATGAGGAGTTTCAAATACAACACACCCAGGAAATACAGAATACATGTAAATTTCATATGAAGATAAAATATAAAACACTGAATAAAATGAAATCCAAACGGAACTGTAGTGGAAAATACAAATCAAAAAGCATGAACAAATGGACAGACTGGGCCCCCCTACTAGTATCACTGGGACTCCTCGCCGTCAACGTTCTCTTCTCGTGTCTTTGCCTTGCCATGACCTGAAAACAACATCCCCCAACGGGTTACACAGATAGAGTTGAACAAAATACAATAATCACATGAATGAGTTACGAAATCAAGTTAAATGATGGGCATCATAGTACGCCACGAATAGGATGTGCAAGTGCACAAGCCTGCCGAGTGCCCGGCGTCCCGCCTAAACACCCACAAAATTTGACCTAATTAGTCTCACGGAGGCACGTTACCGTGTGCACAGTCCAATGTGTCCCTATCCCTACAAACATAATGACCTTAGTGTGCCCGACTAAAAATTCCACACATACACCACCCGGAACGCAATACAATCCTGGAAGGTCACACGAACAAAAGCACCATGAATGAAGAATAATGAATAGAAATCCGACAAGGGTCAAGAATGACTCACCGATGTGAAATAGTGACGCAATGAGTGATAGCTTCAAATGAAATGCTTGGAACCGTTGTTTCTCGTGAATTAAATGATTAGTTTGATAATTACAAGTCTCAACATGATTGATATACTATGAATGAATTATATGTATGATTGAACAACAACGAAAGGAATGAGTATTCTTTTAACCGAGTAAGAATTAACTTACACAAATACCAGTGAAGAAAAGTCCTTCCTCGAACAAACGTCCTTAAAGGAATTATCGGCCGCTCGAACAACCTTAAATAACACAATTACCAATAATCCACTTAATATATGAATCAAGCATGATCACCACCAACTCAAAAGTCGATACAACAATATCCAAAATCATTGGGACATTCTAACGAATACGTTGTAAACAACCCCCAATTGTTTACGACTAATCTCAATTATATCTAACACCAACCTCCCAATGAGTGATCTAATCCAACAAAAATTCTTCAATGACATCAATAATCAAATAGGAATGCACAACTCGGGATTATGACAACATCAAATCGGAATCCCCCAAAATTACCAAAGTCAACCATAAAGAGTTCTTGAATAATTCCCCAAATACTCAACAAGTCCGAAAAATGCCAACAAATCCGTATGAATCATATGTATCCAAGGTAGATAATCCATATTCAATATATTCCAACAAAATAGCAAGCTAACTTGAAGAGATCGGAAGGAAAACACTCAAATCCCGAAATTCTAGATTCAAGAAATGTTTACCTTGATTTGGTGAGATGGAGAGGATTAAATGATGATTAATCCGGACTAGAAGCTTGAAGATGATGCTAGATGATTGCTGCTCAAAAAGATCTTCTCAAATCGTCCAAAATCGCCCAAAGTTGCCCAAGGAAGGAGGAGACATGAAGAAATGACGAAATGGGGCTAAACTGTCCTATTTATACTAAACCGAGCTTAGCGCGCGCTAGCTCCTGATATTAACATGCGCTAGCCGGTGTACTGGGTAGACCTGTGAGTTCTGCCTGCCTTGTTTGCATGCACTACGCACTTGGTAGTTTGCGCTAACGCCCTCCTCTTAGCTTTGCGTTACCCAAAGCGTGCGCTAACTGATGTTTGATACCCAACAACTGGAGTCCAGAACCTACTGTCCAAAGTCTGATCGAGCCCTTAGCGCGCGCTACACTGATTGCTTAGCGTGCAGTAACATTTTCTCATTTCAGGCCAGTACCTACTGGACTGCCTGTCTCCAAAATGTTAGCGTGCACTGATGAAGCGATAGCGTGTGCTACAACCCACAAATAGCATACGCTAATTCCCACTCATAGTGTGCGCTACAATTCTCCAATTAAGTCCAGTGCCTACTGGACTGCCTGCCACAAATACACTAGTAGCATGCGCTAATGAAGTCCGATAGCGTGCGCTACCAGTACACAATTCGCGCGCGCTATAAATAGTATGTAGCGTGCGCTACTCAACACACATAGGCTGCCAACAACGACGATAATGATAATATTCTCGACTCGAATCTCAAACAATGATGAAAGGCGAATGATAACTGATCCAAGGTTCCAAATACGCCAAACGGTGAACACAATGAATGAACATGAATGATGAATGACTATCAATGAGTGAAAAAATTTACTGAATGACAATTGAGTGAATGATAATGAATGAATTTACAATCGGGTATTACATACTCCTCCCCCTAAAAAGAGTTTCATCCTCGAAACTAAGGGTCAAATAATCCGGGGTAACTCTCCTGCATACTATCCTCTGTTTCCCAAGTAGCCTCTTCAACTCCGTGTCTCGACCACTGAATTTTAACCAAAGGAATCGCCTTGTTCCTCAACTGTTTGATTCGCCGTTCTAAGACTTGTATAGGACGCTACTCATGTGTATGATCATCCGCTATCTCGATTTCATCGAACTGAAGTATGTGACTAGGGTCGGCAACATACTTCCGCAACTGAGAGACATGAAATACGTTATGAATTTGGCTCAAGGCTGGAGGTAAAGCCAATCGATAAGCCAGATCGCCTACTCGATCTAGAATCTCAAATGGTCCAATGAATCTCGGACTCAACTTTCCTCTATTCCCGAAACGGAAAATACCTCGGCTAGGGGATACCTTGACCAAAATGTGGTCACCTGCCTCGAACTCTAATGGTCGACCGATTATCTGCATATGATTTTTGTCGACTCTGAGCGGTCAACAAATGACTCCTGATCAAAGCTACCTTCTCGCGGATGGCTATAAGCATATCGGGCTTGGTGCCGATTGATTCTCATAAGTCATCCCAACACAAGGTAGATCGACAACGACGACCGTATAAGGCCTCATAAGGTTCCATCTTAATCGAGGCATGCCAATTGTTATTGTACGTGAACTCAATCATTGGTAGTTGGGCTTCCCAATCATCTTTCCAATCGAGAACACATGCTCTCAACATGTCCTCCAACGTCTGAATAGTTCTCTATGATTGTCCGTCGGACTGAGGGTGAAAAGCTATGCTGAAATTGAGCTAAGTTCCCATGGCAGGATGAACAGATTTCCAAAAATGCGACACGAATTGCCCGTCACGATCAGAAACAATACTCTTAGGGGTATCGTGTAATCTCACGATCTCCATAATGAATAACTGGAAAGTCTCTCAGGACCCCACGTATCCTTAATCTCAAGGAAATGAGCTGACTTAGTTAAATGATCTACAATAACCCAAATTGTATTTATGCCATGATGACTCGCCGGCAAATTCGTGATGAAGTCCATTGAAATATCTTCCCACTTCCATTCTGGGATAGGAAGTGGTTTCAGCATACCCGCTGGATGCTGATGTTCTATCTTGACTTGCTGACAGGTTAAACATCTCGAAACAAATTCAGCGACTTCTCACTTCATATTGCTCCACCAATAATTTTGTTTCAAATCCTTGTACATCTTGATAGACCCCAGATGGATGGAATAAGGGGTAGCATGAGCTTCTCTCAAAATAGAGCTTTTCAACTCGTCATTCACTGGAACACATAACCGGTTCTTAAATTGCAAAAGTCCATCCTCGTGGACAACAAATCCAAGGGCTTTCCCCTGAGCCACATCATCACAAATGCGCAACAAAAATGGGTCTGAACCTGGATTCACTCTGATCGCCTCCTCAAGTGGCGAGGAAATCTCTAACATACAAAGCTGCCCTTGTACATGCTGTAACCAAACCTCGATCTAAGATCTTAGGAATTCCTGTTGAAGTTCCTTCTGAACAGTCAAACGAGCAAGCATTTGCTCCTGAACGGACTTACGACTCAAGGCGTCGGCGACAACATTTGCCTTACCCGGGTGGTATTTAATCTCAATTTCATAATCTTTAATCACTTCTAACCACCATCTCTGTCACATATTTAACTCCTTCTGAGTAAATATATACTTCAAATTCATATGATCGGTGAAAATCTGATAGGTGACGCCATAAAGATAATGACGCCAAATCTTCAACGTGAATACCACGGCCGCTAGCTCCAGGTCATGGGTCAGATAGTTGACCTCATAAGGTCTCAGTTGTCGCGAAGCATAGGCAATCACTTTACCGTTCTGCATTAATACACATCCGAGACCTTGTCCGGACGCGTCACTATAAACCACGAATCCTTCCGTCCCTTGCCGTAGAGAAAGGATGATAAGTGTCAGTTTTATACACTTATCCATAGTTTGTATCGATAAATTTCACCCATAATTGAGCTAGTCTACTCGTTTTTTGCTTTTAATTAATTAGTTTTTAATAATTTTATTTTTATCGGATGATGATGTAAATCTAGTCTTAATCGGATTGAATAACTGATTTACTCAAGAAATAACATGTTTATAAAATATTCTCTTTGTTGAGTTTTTGATTATTCATATTTTAGGGCTTTCCGAGACGAGTTCGATAGTCTTTCCGGATTCAAAATCAGAGTTATATATAAAAAGTTATCATCCGAAGAAGATTTGGGGCAAAAACGCAAAGTATGAGAAATTCTGGGCTGAAAACGTAACTCACAAAGCAACCAGTGAGCAAATTGATGAAGCCATGTTACGGCCGTAACTACTGAATGTTACGGCCGTAACTACTGAATGTTACGGCCGTAAGCCGTCCAAGTTACGGCCGTAACTACTGAATGTTACGGCCGTAACTCTTGACAGATTGTGATAATTTGTCTAATTTTTTATACTTTTTGTGTATTATTGAGGGGATGGCTGGCATTGATCCGATCTATTGTAATAATGCTGGAGTTTTGAAGCTATTAGATGACTTTAGGTGTATAAATAGACCCCTTAGATCCATCATCATTCATCATTCATCTTATAATTTCTCCACTTTTTGTAATATTTTCTTTTTGTGTGAAGAACACACTTGTGTTCTTGAGTAATTTGTGTAAGTGTGGTATATCATATGTTGTTCAGAGAGTTTATTGCTTCTTTCTCCTTTATCTACTAAGGGAGTGAAGATCAATTCTTTCTCTTGATTCAACTAATAATGACCACTCAAACTTGTATTATGTATAATAAACCCTTCATGGGCTAAGTTACCTTTAGTTGGGATTATAATCAAGGTTAGTCATGTTATTTAAGTTTGTATAAAGATCTATTGTGAATTACTTATTATTGTGTGTGATTTTCATTGTTTTAACAATCTTTATTTATTTGGCCAATAAATGACGATATTTATGGTCTTCATATGTTTCGAAAGAAAATATGTTTGATTAGATCAAATGATCTTCACTCTAAGTTGTTCTTCTAATATCCACAATTTTCGATTTTCGGTAAATTTCTTTTATTCGGCCGGAGTCCGTTTTAATGACTCGCTCATGACCGTTTCATCATTCTGAGAATGATTAATTCTACTATTTTTGACATCCGAGTTCGTTTCGGTGTCGTTTTGTTGAATTCTGTATTCTTTAGCGACTTTTCCACGTATGAGTTCTACTTGGTTAAATCACCATTAATTCTTGGAAACTCCAAAAATTATTAGTCTTTGCAATATTATAGAGCATCAAGTTAGCTTCCCAATGGTTTAAACGGTGAGTTAATCGGAGTCCGGACGAAGGAGTTATTATCGAAATAGCTAAGACTGCACGATGTGCCTTTTTGGTGTTGGAGTGGACTGTACCGCGTGCCGCGGCACACTTCGGCTGGGCCGGGGCACTAAGCCAGTGCTGGGCAGTCTTTTTTGGCCGTGGACCATGGCACACTTGTCCTGTGCCGCGGCACACAGTGCAGATCAGCCTATTTAAGGCCTGACAGCGTGTTTCTTCAGCCATTTCTCACTCGTTTTCTTCCCTTCCGCGGCTGGAGCTTGGTTAATCATGGAGAGATGTTGTTGGACAATAAATCCATGAAGTCTTGGAGTTCATATCATCAATCATCCATCCTATAACATCCTCCGATCTACCGAATCAGGTCAGATTTCCTAGAAATCTAGTTTTGGGGAATTTGGGTATTTTGGTTGATTTCATCCGTTTAATCCGTTTTAACTTTGGATTATGATGGATTGATGATTAGTTAGATGTATTATATCATTTCCCTTGTTATTCCATGGTTGGATCGTATCGATTCGTTGTTTTGGTCGAGTTCTTGACCGACGCCTTGAAGGTGTCCAGTAAAATGTCATAGAGGGGTTTTCGGGCGTTCTACAATTATTCTTCCTCATATGATCAATGATTTATTGATTATATGTTGTTAGGGTCGAGTTTTTTGCGAAGAAACCAAGTTGAACCCTTCCGTTCGTTGTCGTCTTCCTTTTCAAAAACATCGGGCGTTTCGAAGCTTTCCGGTTGAGCCTTGTTCGTCGGGATACTTGCGTGCTGATTTCGAGGAAAGTACCTTGTCCATACTATTCTTGTTTTGTGTATATGATAATTGGTGATCATCTTTATATGTTTATTTGATTGTTTGAAACGAGTTTTCAAAAGATTCGGTTTAGCCTTGTTAAAGGCTTGCTTTCAAAACGCGTGTGTTTTGTGAAAGGTGTGGTTTGAGAATGACTATGTGAACTCTATGGATATGTTTGGTGTTGATGTTGCACTTGGTATTTGCGTGTGGACGTATATTGTTTCATTTCGGTGCATTGTGGTTTGACGTGGTGTTTTGCTAAGTGTTTGATGCTCTGGGTGAATTGTTTGGATATCCTTGATGTGATATGTTATTTGTGTGAATGTGTGGATATGGTTGAAGGTCTACGGTGACACATGGCACGTGATCATGTGGTCAGGATGCAACAAGTGATTGATCCAACCGTGAGAGCCTGAGATAATCTACGGTGGCACATGGCATGCGATCATGTGGCCAGGATGCAACAAGCGATTGATCCAACCGTGAGATGTGTGTGATTTGTTTCGCTAGCCAGCTCGGGAGGGTCCTTCTAGGCCTCGAGTGGGATTTGTGGCTTCGTCCCGGTCCTAGGCGATGCGCGTGCGCGATTATGTTTTGTTGATTTTATGTCCGTCGAGGACACGTGATGTTGGGCTCTGGCCCTGTGAATTGTTGTCGGTTTTCTATTTGCGAAAACAAAACCTTTGGGCTGTGACCCCTGTTGATTTTTGGAGAGATAAGGATTTGATAATCCTAATTTGTTTTCTATTAAAACTCCCGAGGGTATTTTAAACCATTTTGCAAACCGTTCTCGTTCTTTGTGATCTTTCGGATTTGGAAAGTTTTACTCAAATTCTTGCCTCGGGAAGTATTCTTTTCGTTGTATTTTAATCTTTGAGGATTTCTGATTATTGTTATTCTTGGAACTTGAATTGTATGGCTCGTATTTTTGCACTTGTACTTGCACTAGCAAAACAGTGGAGTTTTGCTAACCCCCGAGTATTCGGGGGGTGGATATCTATTTTTGCATTCAGGTTTTGGAGCATAGCACAGGGTCGGCACGAAGGATGATGAATGATGAACGATACTAATCACACGAGGATCCGTTGATGTCGTATTGGTCTAGTTGTATTTTCTTTTCCGCGGCAGTATCTTTTCCCCATTGTACGAGAGTTTATTGTATTTTGACCCCTGCATGGGTATGTGTTTGGAATTGAGTTGTATGATATTATTGAAAGACCAAATCGGTCTACTGAGTCATTTTAGCCTTAAAGCCGATGTTTAGATGTTTGATTTTAGTTATCAGCTTGGTAGATCCTCGAGGAGAGGGTTTACGGTGTGTAATATCCCTGAGTGGATTGGGGGTGTTACATAAATGGTATCGGAGCTTAGGTTGTGGAAACCTAGGCTGTCGGGTCAAGTGGTGTCTGTTGAGTTTTGTCTCATCGGATTTTGTCTGACTGAGTCGTGTCGCGATGCGTCGTCTGAGTTTGTTGGTCGTGATTAGTATCGTGGGGCGATCAGCATCTTCGTGCGACCTGTGGATATAAGTCTCCCTTCTTTGTGTTGTGCCTCGTGTGACACGAGCTATTGGTATGATTTATTTGCTAAGTGACGGAATCCTCTTATGGATTTTGATTTCTTGATATGTGGTTATTTGACCCTCATATTCGTTCATGTGTGGAGTAGTGTTGCTGGATTGTGCATGTTTGACTGTATTTCTTTTATCCGCTGCGTGAGTTTTTTTTTTCAAATGGCTTTCGGCTATGTAATACCCGGTTGTAATTCATTCATTTTCATTCAGTAATTATCAGTCTGTAATTGTCACTCAGTAATTCTCACTCATTAATAATCACTCATCATTCATGAATCACTCATTTGCGTTCAATGTTGGCATGTTGTAATCGTATATCAGTTATCGATCGTCATTTTATCTCCGTTTTTAGATCGAGACGGGAGTATTATCATTTTCATTGTGATTGATAGCCTTGTACTGAGAGTATCATCTTTGGCTCGTGTTAGACTTGTTCACTTTCACATTCGTATGATATGTCGGATCATTCATCAGTCGTAGCGAGGAATCGGAATTATCGGATTGAGTCACCTTGGCCAGCATCGAGTTACGGCCGTAAGGTTCTGGGATACGGCCGTAAGTCAGCGGGTACGGCCGTAAGGCTGGCCGGTTACGGCCGTAAGTGGTCCAGCAGGCTGTCCAGGCATTTTGGCCGAAGGTGAGTTACGGCCGTAAGGAAGGTGAGATACGGCCGTAAGTGGTGTTCGTGAATTTTGGGTGTTGTCGACCAAGGGTGACTTACGGCCGTAAGGGTTGCGGCATACGGCCGTAAGTCGAGGAAGGTACGGCCGTAAGGCTTGGCCGGTTACGGCCGTACGCGGCAGGCAGGTACCTGGCCATTTTTCGACGAAGGCGGGTTACGCCCGTAAGGTTGGCCGGATACGGCCGTATCATCCGAGTTACGGCCGTAAGGTGTGTGGTACGGCCGTAAGGCTGTCGGCGGGTGTTTTTGACGAAGGTGAGTTACGCCCGTAACTAAGGAACGGTTACGGCCGTAAGTCTGTCGGCAGGCTTTCGGACGAAGCCGAGTTACGGCCGTACGAGTTGGCCGGTTACGGCCGTAAGGCCGTTGACTTGTAAAGTTACGGCCGTAAGAGGGCCGAGTTACGGCCGTAACTTCCGGCAGTATATATGGTTTGGCCGGGACACTTGTTCCTCATTTTCTTCATTTTCACTTCCTTCTTCCTTTTGTCCGAGAGAGAGCTTGGAAAGGGATTCTTCCTTAATCAAACACTTGAGTACTTGAGTTTCTTCAATTCCATTCAATCATATAGCTCGGATACTCGTTTTAACTCGTGTTCATCGGATCGAAGTGGTTGGATCTTCTAGAGGTAATTTCTTCAACACCTTAGATTTCGATTTTATGTTGAGATATGATGTTTTGGACGTTATAATCATGTTATATGAAGGGATATGTATATGATTATGAGTTTGTATAAGGATTCATTGGATTATTGAGGGATTATTCAAGAACACTTTGATTATCGAGTTGAAATTGGGGGTTTTCGTTTAATTGTTGTTATAATCACGTTTTTGGATATTCATCACGGATTATTGATCGTATTGGAGATGTTTTGTTGATTTGAAACACTTCTTGGGGATTTGAGGTTGGTATTGTTGAGGTTTAGTTGTTATCAATCGTAGTTGGCCTCAAAGTGTTCGATATAATGCCCCAATGAACTTGGTTTAATCGTATCGACGTCTTGAGTTCGTTATATTCGTGTTTGATTCGTATATTGAACGAGTTGTTGGATATTGTACAATTCAAGGTTGTTCGAGCGACCGATATTTCATTTAGGACGTTGTTCGTGGATGGACATTCATCATCGGTATTGTGTAAGTTAATTCTTACTCGGTTAAAAGGATATTCATTCCTTTTGTCGTTGTTCATTCATAATCATAACTCATTCATCATTGTATTAATCGTATCAAAACTCGTCATTGTCAATTAATCATCTCAGTCATAAGGAACGACGGTTCCGATCATTTCATTGAGCTATCATTCATGTCACTATCATTCAATCTTGGTGAGTCATTATTCATTTTCATTGTCACTTTTGTCATATTGTGGCATTCCGGGTCATACTGGCGTGCCGGTTGGTATGTGTAGGATTTTCATGTCGGGCACATTATAGTCGTGTGTTGGTTGGTGGCCTCACATTGGACTGTGCACACGAGTCGATTGCTCGTGAGACTGATTAGGTACAAGACCACGCGTGTTTGATCATTGGTGGCTTGTGCACGGACACATTTCCATCCCGGACGCAGTGTGGCGCCATTCCTTTGAGCCGTACTGATTAGTCGATTCATATAGCATGTTTGATTGCGTATGTTTCGACAGGATAATTCATAATTTCAGATATATCATGATTGTGTATTTTCAACCCTTGAGGATTGTTGTTCTGTGTAACTGACCCCGTTGGGGGATGTTGTTTTTCAGGTCATGGCAAGGCTAAGGCACGGGGAGAGCACGGTGACGGCGAGGAGTCCCAGTGATACTAGTAGGGGGCCCCAGTCTGTTCAGTCATTTATTCAGTCATTTGTGTTTCCTTTATTATTCCGCTGCAGACATTCCGTTTGAAGGCTCATTTCATTCAGTGTTGTGTATCTTATCTTCACATAAAATACACATGTATTCTATTTTATCCTGGGTGTTGTATAAAACTCCTCATCGGAGTAATTGATGTTGTAATGTGGTTCGGTACTACATTTACCCCTGTAATTCATTCATTCTCATTCGCCTGGTGGGTCCCAGTCGGGGGTCTACGGCACTGTAATATCCGCCTAGTTTGGGGTGTTACAGAGTTGGTATCGGAGCGTGGTTTGAATACTACCCTCCAAGTCATGTCTCATTTGAAATCATCGTCATCGGACTAGTATCATTGGACTTTCGCGTCACGTGTGACCTGTGCAAATGCCGAGCCAATCAGACCAAGAACTGTAAGATTTCTAATGCCATGGTATAATTTCTGGCATTAATCATTCATTCATAATTCATCAGTTAACAATCATCATTCATCAATTTCAATTGTGATCAAGTCGATAATGTTATCTCATTAATCACTCAATTCATTTCATTACTCAGTTGTTGATCTTGAAGATCATATCATCAATCTTGTTAAATTGTTCAAGATAATCATTTCAGTAATTTTATCAGATAATCATGTCACGTCAATTAATCATTCATGTAATCGCTGTATGTGAGCGCGTATGCTCATTTTCATCATTTCATAATGTAATCATAATGTGATACTCATGCGAGATATATAATCATCATATGACTTTCCACTTCAAGATGGAGAGGGTGGCAGGGGACGTGGAGGACGAGGCCGTGGAGCGGGCCGAATCCCGAGAACTCGTGCGAATACCCGTGCAAATGCCAGAATAATGCTAACTCATCGAGCAGCGACGCCGCCACTCACTCACCGACGCGATCATTCATCGTCAGGGAGTCGACCGGACACGGCTCAGTCAGAGGGTGTTCGGGTCGACCCACTCGCATTTATGCAGGGCATGATGGCCCAAATGACCCAGATGGCTCAGTTGATGGAGACGATGCATAACTCCGTCAATCAAAATCAGCAGGCTCCTCCGCCGCCGCCTCAGAGGCAAGAGAGGGGTGTAAGCAATATCATCAGCGATATCTCTCGCCAGCGACCACCTACTTTTGAGGGCTCATCTGAGCCGGCGGATATTGTTCATTGGCTTGAGCATTTTGAGAAGTTATTCGCTATGGTGGATTGCCCCGAAGGGCATAAAGTTTCAGTTGCGGCTTACTATCTCGGTAAGAGCGCTCATTCATGGTGGTTATCGTTGAAGCCCACAGACGGAACATGCACTTGGGATCAGTTCAAGACTCTCATGATGGAGAGGTACTATCCGGCCCCACTCAGGGAGGCCAAGTTGTCGGAATTACTCACTCCCGACCTTTCGGCGGATGATGACGTTCTCGCCATCGCCGAAAAATTTCAGGAACTTCTTCCGTTCGCCTCATCTATCATTCACTCAGAAGCGGACAAGATCAAGTATTTCAGCAAGAGGCTGAAACCCCGTATGAGACTTCAGTTACTTAATCATAATCGTGCCACTCTGGCCGAGTTCATTGAGAAAGCTCTTACCTACGAGCTTACTGCTAAGGAAATTGCTAAGCAGCAACCTTCGTCTGCTAGCAAGAAGTCCAAGAATCGTAATCAGTCTGACGGGAGTCAGGCCACTTTCAAGAAACCACGCGCGGGCTCCACTTTTTCTGAGCGACCTCCCACGACGTCTAAACCCGCGGAATCTCAGTCGCGAGCGGCCAGTTCGGCCATCACCTGTTTCAACTGTGAGGAACAGGGTCATTTCAGCACCAAATGTCCGGCGATCATTACGTGCCACAATCAGGATTGCTGGGCACAGGGCCCGTTTTTGCCGTAGGGACTCTAAACCCACTCCGGCGTCATCTCAAGCCCCAGGTCATTCAGGGGTGCAGAATCAGGCCACTCAGTCAGCGTCGTTCAAGACGACAGGAGCTAAAGGCGGAGCCAAGAGCTATCAGACGGGAGCATCCGGTTCGGGGGCCGGCAAGCCCCGAATTTATGAGATGAAGAAGACCGATGATCCCGAGGCCCGGATGATCTCAGGTACACTCGATATTCTATCTCAACCTGTGTGTACCCTTTTTGATACTGGTGCATCGCATTCATTCATTTCCGAGTCATGTTTGAGTAGACTACGTCTGGGTAGTGCTACTAGTTGTGAGCCTTATGTCATTGGCCTACCTGATGGTAGACGAATTGTCAAGTCGTGAGATTGTAATTGTCCGATTCAGCTTCATGGTCGTGTATGGCCAGCGGACCTAATCGTAGTAGATTTGCCGAGGGACGACGTCATCTTGGGTATTGATTGGATGGATCGTCATGATGCCATCATTAGTGTCCGAAAGCGGTTGGTCACTATCATTTCAGACGATGGAGTCGAATGTGTGTTTCAGGGAGGTAATCCCGGCTGTTCTGGTAAAGTCGTTAATTTGATGAAAGCAGTAAGATTACTCAATCAGGGATGTGTCGGTTATTGGTGTTATATGACCAAAACCGAGAAATCATCAGTAATGTTAACGGATATTCCGGTGGTGAGGGAATATGCCGATATTTTTCCAGACGAGTTACCTGGTTTGCCTCCACAAAGGGATGTGGAATTCACGATTGAGTTGGAGCCTGGTACGTCCCCGATATCGAAGGCACCGTACCGGATGGCCCCGACCGAAATGCAGGAATTAAAGAACCAACTTGAGGAATTGTTCGAGAAGGGTTATATTCGACCGAGTGCGTCCCCGTGGGGAGCACCCGTGTTATTTGTCAAGAAGAAGGATGGTTCGTTCCGCTTGTGTATTGATTAACTGGAATTGAACCGGGTGACGATCAAGAATAAGTTTCCTTTACCCCGTATCGTTGACCTCTTAGATCAACTTCAGGAGCTTCAAGATTTTCCAAGATCGACCTAAGATCCGGATCTCATCGATTGCCATGGATTCGAGAGTCGGATATCGCGAGGACGGCGTTTCAACACGCTATGGTCATTATGAGTTCGTGGTTATGCCGCTCGGATTGACTAATGCACTGCGGTATTCATGGAATTAATGAATCGGGTCTTCATCGACTTTTCGATCGGTTTGTTGTTGTCTTCATCGATGACATTTTGATTTATTCCCGTGACCGGGAGGAACACGAGTCTCACCTTCATCTAGTTCTCGACGTGTTGAGGCGAGAACAACTTTATGGGAAGTTTTCCAAATGTGAGTTCCGGATGTCCAAGTGACTTTTCTCGGACATGTAATTTCATCAGACGGAGTTCGTGTCGATCCTCGAAGACGGAGGCTATTCGAGATTGGCTACCTCCGAAGAACGTTAAGGAAATCCAAGCTTCCTCGGATTAGCGGGTTATTATCGGCGATTTGTAGAGGGATTTTCTCGAATCGCTCAACCCTTAACGAACCTTTTGCGGAAGGATAAGAAATACACGTGGTCCGATGCGTGCTAACCGAGTTTTGAGGAACTCAAGAGCCGGTTAATGTCGGCACTGTACTTTCCTTGCCGCAGGGGACGGAAGGATTTGTGGTCTACAGTGATGCGTCCGGACAGGTCTCGGATGTGTACTCATGCGAGCAGGAAGGTAATTGCCTATGCTTCACGGCAATTGAGACCTTACGAGATTAATTATCCGACCCACGACCTGGAGCTAGCAGCCGTGGTGTTCGCTTTGAAAATTTGGCGTCATTATCTTTATGGCGTTACCTGTCAGATATTCACCGATCATAAGAGCTTAAAGTATATATTTACTCAGAAGGAGTTAAATATGCGCCAGAGACGGTGGTTGGAATTAATCAAAGATTATGATATCGAGATCCTTTACCACCCGGGCAAGGCGAATGTTGTCGCCGATGCCTTGAGTCGTAAGTCCGTTCAGGAGCAGATGCTTGCCCGTTTAACAGTTCAGAAGGAGCTTCAGCAGGAATTCCTTAGACCCGAGATCGAGGTCTGGCTTCAGCGAGTTCAGGGGCAGCTTTGTATGTTAGAGATTTCATCGTCACTCGAGGAGGAAATCCGAGAGAATCAGGGTTCGGACCCATCATTGTTGCGCATCCGGGGGGATGTGGCTCAGGGGAAAGCCCCTGGATTTGTGGTCCACGAGGATGGACTTTTGCGTTTTAAGAATCGGTTGTGCGTACCGGCGAATGACGAGTTGAAAAACTCGATTTTGAAAGAAGCTCATGCTACCCCTTATTCTGTGCATCCGGGGTCTAGTAAGATGTACAAGGACTTGAAACAAAATTACTGGTGGAGTAATATGAAGCGAGAAGTCGCAGAATTTGTTTCGAGATGCTTAACCTGTCAACAAGTTAAGATTGAACATCAGCAACCGGCGGGTATGCTGAAACCTCTTCCTATTCCCGAGTGGAAGTGGGAAGACATTTCTATGGATTTCATCACGAGTTTGCCGACGAGTCGTCGTGGCATGAACACGATCTGGGTGATCGTGGACCGCTTAACCAAATCAGCTCATTTCCTTGAGATCAAGGATACGTGGGGTCCCGAGAGACTTGCCCAGTTGTTCATTAAAGAGATAGTCAGACTGCACGGTACTCCTAAAAGTATCGTTTCCGATCGTGACGGACGGTTTGTGTCGCAATTTTGGAAATCAGTTCATCGTGCTATGGGAACTCAGCTTAACCTCAGTACCGCTTTTCATCCTCAGTCTGACGGACAATCAGAGAGGACCATTCAGACATTAGAGGACATGTTGAGGGCATGCGTCCTCGATTGGAAAGACGATTGGGAAGCCCAACTACCATTGATCGAGTTCACGTATAATAATAGTTGGCATGCTTCGATCAAGATGGCACCTTACGAGGCCTTGTATGGTCGTCGTTGTCGATCTCCGTTGTGTTGGGACGACTTATCAGAATCAATCGGCACCGAGCCCGATATGCTTATAGCCGCCCGTGAGAAGGTAGCTTTGATCAGAAGTCGTTTGTTGACCGCTCAGAGTCGACAGAAATCGTATGCAGATAATCGTCGTCGACCCCTAGAGTTCGAGACGGGTGACCACGTTTTGGTAAAGGTATCCCCGAGTCGAGGTATTTTCCGTTTTGGGAAGAGGGGAAAGTTGAGTCCGAGATTCATTGGACCGTTTGAGATTTTGGATCGAGTGGGCGAGTTAGCTTATCGATTGGCTTTACCTCCGGCGTTGAGCCGAATTCATAACGTGTTTCATGTCTCTCAGTTACGGAAGTATGTTGCCGACCCGAGTCACATACTCCAGTTCGACGAAATCGAGATCGCCGACGATCATTCATATGAGGAACGTCCTATTCGAGTTTTAGAGCGGCGAATCAAACAGTTGAGGAATAAGACTATTCCTTTGGTTAAAATTCAGTGGTCTAGACACGGAGTCGAAGAAGCTACCTGGGAAACCGAAGAGAGTATGCGGGAGAGTCATCCCGAGTTGTTTGACCCTTAGTTTCGGGGACGAAACTATTTTTAAGGGGGGGAGTATGTAATTCCGGTTGTAATTCATTCATTTTCATTCGGTAATTATCGATCTGTAATTGTCACTCAAGAATTCTCACTCATTAATAATCACTCATCATTCATGAATCACTCATTTGCGTTCAATGTTGGCATGTTGTAATCGTATATCGCTTATCGATCGTCATTTTATCTCCGTTTTAGATCGAGACGGAGTATTATCATTTTCATTGTGATTGATAGCCTTGTACCGAGAGTATCATCTTTGGCTCGTGTTAGACTTGTTCACTTTCACATTCGTATGATATGTCGGATCATTCATCGATCGTAGCGAGGAATCGGAATTATCGGATTGAGTCACCTTGGCCAAGATCGAGTTACGGCCGTAAGGTTCGGGATACGGCCGTAAGTCGGTACGGCCGTAAGGCTGGCGATACGGCCGTAAGTGGTCCAAAGCAGTCAGCCCGTGCATTTTCGAAGGTGAGTTACGGCCGTAAGGAAGGTGAGATACGGCCGTAAGTGGTGTTCGTGAATTTTGGGTGTTGTCGACCAAGGGTGACTTACGGCCGTAAGGGTTGCGGCATACGGCCGTAAGTCGAGGAAGGTACGGCCGTAAGGCTTGGCCGGTTACGGCCGCACGCGGCAGCAGTGCACTGCCATTTTTCGACGAAGGCGGGTTACGCCCGTAAGGTTGGCCGGATACGGCCGTATCATCCGAGTTACGGCCGTAAGGTGTGTGGTACGGCCGTAAAGGCTGGCGGTGTTTTTGACGAAGGTGAGTTACGCCAGTAACTAAAGGCAGTTACGGCCGTAAGTCTGTCGGCAGCTTTCGGACGAAGCCGAGTTACGGCCGTACGAGTTGGCCGGTTACGGCCGTAAGGCCGTTGACTTGTAAAGTTACGGCCGTAAGAGGGCCGAGTTACGGCCGTAACTTCCGGCAGTATATATGGTTTGGCCGGGACACTTGTTCCTCATTTTCTTCATTTTCACTTCCTTCTTCCTTTTGTCCGAGAGAGAGCTTGGGAAAGGGATTCTTCCTTAATCAAACACTTGAGTACTTGAGTTTCTTCAATTCCATTCAATCATATAGCTCGGATACTCGTTTTAACTCGTGTTCATCGGATCGAAGTGGTTGGATCTTCTAGAGGTAATTTCTTCAACACCTTGGATTTCGATTTTATGTTGAGATATGATGTTTTGGACGTTATAATCATGTTATATGAAGGGATATGTATATGATTATGAGTTTGTATAAGGATTCATTGGATTATTGAGGGATTATTCAAGAACACTTTGATTATCGAGTTGAAATTGGGGGTTTTCGTTTAATTGTTGTTATAATCACGTTTTTGGATATTCATCACGGATTATTGATCGTATTGGAGATGTTTTGTTGATTTGAAACACTTCTTGGGGATTTGAGGTTGGTATTGTTGAGGTTTAGTTGTTATCAATCGTAGTTGGCCTCAAAGTGTTCGATATAATGCCCCAATGAACTTGGTTTAATCGTATCGACGTCTTGAGTTCGTTATATTCGTGTTTGATTCGTATATTGAACGAGTTGTTGGATATTGTACAATTCAAGGTTGTTCGAGCGACCGATATTTCATTTAGGACGTTGTTCGTGGACGGACATTCATCATCGGTATTGTGTAAGTTAATTCTTACTCGGTTAAAAGGATATTCATTCCTTTTGTCGTTGTTCATTCATAATCATAACTCATTCATCATTGTATTAATCGTATCAAAACTCGTCATTGTCAATTAATCATCTCAGTCATAAGGAGCAGCCGGTTCCGATCATTTCATTGAGCTATCATTCATGTCACTATCATTCAATCTTGGTGAGTCATTATTCATTTTCATTGTCACTTTTGTCATATTGTGGCATTAGGTCATCTTGGCGTGCCGGTTGGTATGTGTAGGATTTTCATGTCGGGCACATTATAGTCGTGTGTTGGTTGGTGGCCTCACATTGGGTGTGCACACGAGTCGATTGCTCGTGAGATCGATTAGGTACAAGACCACGCGTGTTTGATCATTGGTGGCTTGTGCACGGACACATTTCCATCCCGGACGCAGTGGCGCCATTCCTTTGAGTCAGATCGATTAGTCGATTCATATAGCATGTTTGATTGCGTATGTTTCGACAGGATAATTCATAATTTCGATATATCATGATTGTGTATTTTCAACCCTTGAGGATTGTTGTTACGTATGGCGGCCCGTTGGGGATGTTGTTTTTCAGGTCATGGCAAGGCTAAGGCACGGGGAGAGCACGGTGACGGCGAGGAGTCCCAGTGATACTAGTAGGGGGCCCCAGTCTGTTCAATCATTTATTCAGTCATTTGTGTTTCCTTTATTATTCCGCTGCAGACATTCCGTTTGAAGGCTCATTTCATTCAGTGTTGTGTATCTTATCTTCACATAAAATACACATGTATTCTATTTTATCCTGGGTGTTGTATAAAACTCCTCATCGGAGTAATTGATGTTGTAATGTGGTTCGGTACTACATTTACCCCTGTAATTCATTCATTCTCATTCGCCTGGTGGGTCCCAGTCGGGGGTCTACGGCACTGTAATATCCGCCTAGTTTGGGGTGTTACAGGCTTTATGCCAACTGAGTTTGATTTCGAAAACCGATTCCCTTAACCGAGTTTTTGGCATTATGGCCTTGATCATTCTGGCGAAATTCTTATGACGGTATTAGTATTTTGTAAATGGCTTTTGTGAGTTTTTAAAATATTACCGTCATCAGCCTTTTTGGCGTTTTTGTAAATGGTTTTTAGCCTGGTGGGTTCTGGCGTGGGGCCCACGGCGTTATAATGTTCCGTGTAATTACCTGAAATTTTTGGGCATTCTAGCCCATTGGATTATTTTTGAAAACCTTGAGTATCTTAGAAAATAAATTTCGAGACGTACTTTTAACATGAATCGTTTTCTCGTGGTACTTCCAAGCTGCCACAATATGTTTCCAAATTCTTCTACCTCGAGGACCAAAATGTTTTGAGATATTTCAAATGTTTTAGACACACTTTTACTTAGACCCGAGGGTCGAGTATTTCCGAAAGTTTTTCACGAAAAGAAAGTGTCCTCATTTTTATCAAATGCGAAATGGTTCCCCAAAGTCTCGATAACGATGTTTCACGTTTGTAATTTTTTTTTTTGAAAGGTGATACTCAAGATCAACCGGTATTCTTCTAAATTATTTTCAAAATGAGGTTTTCGTTTTTAAAACTTATCCATTCCCGCTTGAGGGCTGGGTATGTATGTATGATGTTCGCATTGTCATTTTGATGTTTGCTCCCGAGTATGATTGAATTGGCGGTGTGAGCGTTGAGTCGTTTTCCACACATTTTTTGCGTTAGCCCTCTGTGAGAGGTGGGATGTTGGTATTGAATATTGTCGCCTCGTAGTGATTTATGTGTTGTCGCGCATGTGCGAGCTGTTAGAGCTTGGTATGGTATGACTGTGTGCATCGGTGATGGTTCCGTTATGTGTCGGTTGTTTAATGTCTTGTTACCTTGCTCCCGTTTTTGTGAATTTCGTGGACGAGGTCGGAGGTAATACCCGTACTATTTTGACTTCTGCATTTTCTCTTTCTCCAGTCTATCGATTCGCTCATGTTCGTTGAAACTTTATGAACTTGTTCTGTATTTTGGTTTCATCGTCCGAACGAGCTGTGATCTTGTTTTGAGTCGATCTGATTGTCGCTGTGACTTTTCCGAGTTCGGTTCGATTCTTGTGAACATTGTTCGGAAGTAACATCCTTTGGTTCTACTAGTTCTTTTATTCGAAGTGGATCGAATTTGGAACTCCTGTGTTTTCGACTCTGTCGACTCGTTTATGTTCATTGACATTTTCTGAGCTTGTCTTGCCCCTTGCTTTTGTTGATCGAACGAGTGTGGTATTGTTTCGGAATAACTCGTTTGCCGTTGTGACTTTTCAATTGCTATTCCCTTTCCTATGGATCTTATATGTATGCACATCCTGTTGTTTCCACAGGATCATATATTGTCTCGAGTCGAGATGTGAACCTAGGAGTTGTTGTTTGAATTTCATTGTTCTTCGTGATTCGAACATGATTGTTCGATTTTTGTTGTCTCGACCGTTGTGGTTCGATCGTTTGATTGTTCGGTTTTTGTTGATCTCGTTTCGTGATTGTTGAGCGTTCAGACTCCTTCCTAATTTCCTTATATTCGGGAAATTTGTCTCGTTTTCGATCTTCCCACCCTTGGGCGGTGGAATTCCGCATTTCTTCAGCGATTGGCTCGCGTTTTGATTGATGTACTGTTGGGGGGGTCAATCATATTGATTTTCGTTCGTTGTGTTTTGTGATTGTTCGGATAATCGACTTGGTTGTATTATCTGTTTGATGACGCTTGTCACTTGTTGGTTTTATTATGTCTCTATCGGTGGCGTTGTGTTGGTCGTCGTGGAGCGTGTTTTCACGCCGTATGTTCCTTTGTGTTTCTTGCAGCGTTTTGCCGTCGGGCGCGAGTTTTCGGTTTTTGGGTATCTCGTCGAGTTTTCGTGACAGTAGATATTGCTTCTCCCTACTTATTTTAAGTTTCGGGACGAAACTTCTTTTAAGGAGGGTAGAATGTAGTATCCGCAATTTTCGATTTTCGGTAAATTTCTTTTTTTCGGCCGGAGTCCGTTTTGATGACTCGCTCATGACCGTTTCATCATTCTAAGAATGATTAATTCTACACTTTTTGACATCCGAGTTCGTTTCGGTGTCGTTTTGTTGAATTCCGTGTTCTTTAGCGACTTTTCCACGTATGAGTTCTACTTGGTTAAATCACCATTAATTCTTGGAAATTCCAAAAATTCTGAATCTTTGTAATACTATAGAGAATAAAGTTAGCTTCCTAATGGTTCAAACGCTGAGTTAATCGGAGTCCGGACGAAGGAGTTATGGTCGAAATAGATAAGACTGCACGATGTGCCTTTTTGGTGTTGGAGTGGACTGTACCGCGTGCCGCGGCACACTTCGGATGGGCCACGGGACTAAGCCAGTGCTGGGCAGTTTTTTTTGGCCATGGGACGCGGCACACTTGTCCTGTGCCGCGGCACACAGTGCAGATCAGCCTATTTAAGGCCTGGCAGCGTGTTTCTTCAGCCATTTCTCACTCGTTTTCTTCCCTTCCGCGGCTGGAGCTTGGTTAATCATGGAGAGATGTTGTTGGACAATAAATCCATGAAGTCTTGGAGTTCATATCATCAATCATCCATCCTATAACATCCTCCGATCTACCGAATCAGGTCAGATTTCCTAGAAATCTAGTTTTGGGGAATTTGGGTATTTTGGTTGATTTCGTCCGTTTAATCCGTTTTAACTTAGGATTATGATGGATTGATTATTAGTTAGATGTATTATATCATTTAACTTGTTATTCCATGGTTGGATCATATCGATTCGTTGTTTTGGTCGAGTTCTTGACCGACGCCTTGAAGGTGTCCGGTAAAATGTCATAGAGGGGTTTTCGGGCGTTCTACGATTATTCTTCCCCGTATGATCAATGATTTATTGATTATATGTTGTTATGGTCGAGTTTCTTGCGAAGAAAACAAGTTGAACCCTTCTGTTCGTTGTCGTCTTCCTTTTCGAAAACATCGGGCGTTTCGAAGCTTTCCGGTTGAGCCGTGTTCGTCGGGATACTTGCGTGCTGATTTCGAGGCAAGTACCTTGTCCATACTATTCTTGTTTTGTGGATATGATAATTGGTGATCGTCTTTATATGTTTGTTTGATTGTTTGAAACGAGTTTTCAAAAGATTCGGTTTAGCCTTGTTAAAGGCTTGCTTTCAAAACGCGTGTGTTTTGTGAATGGTGTGCTTTGAGAATGACTATGTGAATTCTATGGATATGTTTGGTGTTGATGTTGCACTTGGTATTTGCGTGTGGACGTATATTGTTTCATTTCGGTGCATTGTGGTTTGACGTGGTGTTTTGCTAAGTGTTTGATGCTCTGGGTGAATTGTTTGGATATCCTTGATGTGATATGTTATTTGTGTGAATGTGTGGATATGGTTGAAGGTCTACGGTGACACATGGCACGTGATCATGTGGTCAGGATGCAACAAGTGATTGATCCAACCGTGAGAGCCTGAGATAATCTACGATGGCACATGGCATGCGATCATGTGGCCAGGATGCAACAAGCGATTGATCCAACCGTGAGATGTGTGTGATTTGTTTCGCTAGCCAGCTCGGGAGGGTCCTTCGAGGCCTCGAGTGGGATTTGTAGCTTCGTCCCGGTCCTAGGCGATGCACGTGCGTGATTATGTTTTGTTGATTTTATGTCCGTCGAGGAGACGTGATGTTGGGCTCTGGCCCTGTGAATTGTTGTCGGTTTTCTATTTGCGAAAACAAAACCTTTGGGCTGTGACCCCTGTTGATTTTTGGAAAGATAAGGATTTGATAATCCTAATTTGTTTTCTATTAAAACTTCCGAGGGTATTTTAAACCATTTTGCAAACCGTTCTCGTTCTTTGTGATCTTTCGGATTTGGAAAGTTTTACTCAAATTCTTGCCTCGGGAAGTATTCGTTTCGTTGTATTTTAATCTTTGAGGATTTCTAATTATTGTTATTCTTGGAACTTGAATTGTATGGCTCGTATTTTTGCACTTGTACTTGCACTAGCAAAACAGTGGAGTTTTGCTAACCCCCGAGTATTCGGGGGGTGGATGTCTATTTTTGCATTCAGGTTTTGGAGCATAGCACAGGGTCTGCACGAAGGATGATGAATGATGAACGATACTAATCACACGAGGATCCGTTGATATCGTATTGGTCTAGTTGTATTTTCTTTTCCTAGGCAGTATCTTTTCCCCGTTGTACGGGAGTTTATTGTATTTTGACCCCTACGTGGGTATGTGTTTGGAATTGAGTTGTATGATATTATTGAAAGACCAAATCGGTCTACTGAGTCATTTTATCCTTAAAGGCGATGTTTAGATGTTTGATTTTAGTTATCAGCCTGGTAGATCCTCGAGGAGAGGGTCTACGGCGTGTAATATCCCTGAGTGGATTGGGGGTGTTACAGTTCTAGGGGATAGAATTATACCTCTAGACCTTAGATGATTCTTTGAGTTATTTTCATAAATCCTAATGCTATGTATTGAAGCCAATAAACATAGAAATATAGTGGATTGATTCAATATATAAGGAGCGTTTTATAGTTCGAAAGAGAAACCGTCTTTTTAAGAAAAATCGAATCTACACAATATAATAAGTAAATTCATCTTATGATCTCCTATACATCTTCTATAACTAATGACGAACTAAGTTTGTAATCCCAACTATTTCATTTTATCTTTAATCAATCTATTATTGTTGCAATCTTTTTATTTCCTTAAAATATTAGAACTATTATTGCATTTTCTTTGCAATTATTAAACCAAACTCTTTAATTGTGTGTTTCACTAATCCTAGTATCTATAAAAATAGACTAATAGTGTATAATTCAAATTATAACCAAACTTCCTCGTGGGATCGATAAATCGGACTCAAAAAGTCTACTTACTACTTGATACGATATCGTGCACTTGCGATAGTTACACTAAGAACATGTCAAGTTTTTGGCGCCGTTGCCGGGGAAGTATAAGTTTTATTTTGAAATCTTACATTGAAAACTATTGTTATAGATACAATTTCTCGACATTGTAACATAGTACTCAATTGTGTTTGTCCGGTCAAGTGGCGTATAACGGTACTCCGTGACTATTAAAGTCGGATTTTTCAGTTTCCCACAACAACTCATATTTGTAGATATTTTATCCTTTTTCATTTTTTTTTGTCATGGATGAAACTTTGAATAATATTGAAAAAAGATTTCCCTTTCTAAGCAAAAAAGTAATTTTAAAAATCTACAAAGCAAAAATTGAAAGGATGAGGTTGCTTATGAATAAAAGCATACCTTTTGACATAAGCTTCATTATTGAAGCCAAAGTAAGAATAGCAGGTGAATTCACAGAAACACCAACTAGATTTTTACAAGGGTTTGGAAAAAGTTCATATGCCAAGAAACGACGAGCAAAGATGATAGCCGTTTGCTATAAATATGCTAGATGGAACTGTAATTTAAAATGTCGATCTTTAGGAATTCCATATACAAACAGAGAAGATAAAATTCAATTCATTAAGGATGGTCTGAATAAAGAGAATTTAGATGATATCAAAATTTCTCTTGACACGCATCCTAGTGGACTCGTACATTACGGAATTCGATGTTTATGGAATAAATTCAAACAAGAATATGAACAACGTCTTGGGAATCTGACGTTAAAAGACCCTGTTTGCCAATTTGTAAGAAAATTGGATGGGAAGCTTCTCCTCGACTCATAGAAGGCCTTTAGGCCGTTTCTGAACGTAAAATCAGAGGAAGATGTGAGCCACAATCACAACTACTGTACATACGCGTAAGTATCTTTTATTTTTATCGTGTGGTGAGATTTTATGAATAAAAAAATATGATACGCGATAAATGCATTCATTATTCTATTGAGTAGTTGAAGCGCAATCAACGCAATCACAAACTTGTTTAGCAATTTTTCCTCATTTTTCTTCTATAAATAAACTTTGTGATTGTTTCTTTTATTCATCCCTCAAACTTGTACTTTTCTCTGTTTCTCTCTAATAAATTTCTTTCAAAAATGGAGTCATCATCTTCGACAAAAAAAATTTAGCACAGTCTGCATTTTTGGTGGAGCTAGTTATGGAAAAGAGGCATGCTTTACTGAAGCAGCCCACAACTTGGGTCGTACCCTAGGAGAAAAATGCATTCATGTAGTTTACGGAGGAGGAAGTCTAGGATTAATGGGACGAGCTGCTGCTTCTGCCTATATGGAAGGAGTAAGAGTGTTGGGAATAATTCCAAAACCTCTAGCTGAAAGTAAAACCACCGGGGCAACTATTGGAGATGAGTTTAGATCTGTAAATATGCAAGATCCCATAACTCACATGATAAATAATTCTGGCGCCTTTATCACCCTTCCTGGTGGTTTTGGCACCCTTGAGGAACTTTTTCATGTGGTTAACAGAGCCCAGCTAAATGTTCATCAAAAACCAATAGGTCTGCTTAATGTCAATGGTTTCTTTGATGGTTTACTATCTTTCATCGACTACTCTGCTGAAAAGGGTTTTATTTCCGAGCGTGCTAAACAAATCATAGTCGTTGCAACAACACCAGAAGAACTAATCAAAAAACTCAATGAATTTGTTCCTCAACCAGATCCAGCTCTAGCTAAAATTGTCTGGATGCAAGATTTTACCGTGAGAAAACGAAAAGTGGATTCATTCCTCTCCCTTTGATAACCCATGTCGAACCTCTTGTATTTTTACTTTCTGTCGTGTGTAATAATCGTGCTAAAAGGTGGCAGCTTAAGGAGTTTCTTCTTGATCTCTTGACGCGCATCTATTCGCGATTTATGTATTATTTCTATAATTTTTATTGTTTTTTTTATAAAGGCATTAATGGCAGCGTAAGGCGACTCTTCGGACTTTCTTGAAGCGCATCTTAAAAATTGTGTTATACTTCCGAGTATATTTTATTTTCTTTTGTTGTGTGCCTCGTATATTTATTCTCTTGCAGATTCTAAAAGGCGTTAGCTCAAGCATCAATTTTCATAACAGGGAGTATTCTGCTTTTCTCCATTGCTTTTTATTTTATTTTTTTTTTATTTTATTTTTTCTATTATATTTTTTTTAAACTTAGGACAATTTTATTTTCATGTTTGGGGGTGGTATGTTTAATTATTTTGGTGTGTTAATTATTTTGGTGTGTTGGTATTTTGGTGTGTTTTGATTATTTTGGTTATTCGCCTTAATTTTTTTTAGTATATATATATATATATATATATATATTTATTATTTTGATTTGTGAGATTTCAAGATCTGGCCATAACACCAATAAGTTAGCTATATACAAGCTTCTAAAATCATTTTAAATCGGTTAAAAAAAATTTGTATATTCCAAAATTTTTGAGCCTTAATCTCTCTTTCCAAGCCTTGTAGTTATCATATAAAATCGAGTCATTCGTTACCTTGAGAAAAGAAGAATCAGTCGGTTGATGAAAAATAGAACTGAAATTTACTTAATTTGTGGAGTTTTTGATTTTTCATGCTTAAACTAAGAAATGATTTCTGCAAAAATTCTATTCCCTAAAAAAAGGAGTCATTGGTGAAAAGAGCTACCCGTTAGCAAATAACGGTGTGAAAGCTATCACCTAAAAAAAATGACGAAAAGGAGAAGTGTTGAGCAGCAATAGCTGCCTAATTTTTGGGGTCTTAAAATTTTGCGAAAAACAAAGGACTAACCATTGTTGGTGCGTAGCTGCCGTTTCACAGAAAAATTGGTGAAAAGAGCTACAAGTTAGCAAATAACGGTGCGAAAGCTATCATTTTTTAAAAAAAAAAGAGATAGAAATTGTGTTAGTGAAAAGATCTACACGTTAGCAAATAACAGTGTGAAAGCTATCACTAAAAGGGATGTAGTTTATGAGCAGATTTGAATTAATTAGCGGCTGAATTTCAATACACTCAATTTCGTGAACAATCACAATATTTGATGACGCCAATAAAATTCTTCTTCATATTGAGTCGAAAAATAAATGAGTGATCGATTGCAACCATTAAAGGGAGTCGTGTGTATCACGAGTGGGAAAGGAATAATCAACCTTTTTGGGGGAAAACCTTGCATTTTGGAATTATAAAAATAAAACTGTGTTTTAACTTCAAAATCATTTGTAGATTTATTTTGAATCTTGATTCATTTATATCTACTGTATAAAACTGGTTGTTGTGTATTAATGGCATTTTGATCTCCT
This sequence comes from Orobanche coerulescens, assembly GCA_033398695.1. Lineage (NCBI taxonomy): Eukaryota > Viridiplantae > Streptophyta > Magnoliopsida > Lamiales > Orobanchaceae > Orobanche > Orobanche coerulescens. The sequence goes on from CM065803.1 coordinate 147,110,982, forward strand.
TTTCTCTTTATATATTATTATTTTTCTTAATTATGTGTGTATTATTATTTTTGTGTCTTATTTTTATTTTTATTTTTGTTGTGTGATTAATAAAGAGTCTTGCTCGGGACTAGCAAGAATTCAAGTTTGGGGGTGTGATAAGTGTCAGTTTTATACACTTATCCATGGTTTGTATCGATAAATTTCACCCATAATTGAGCTAGTTTACTCGTTTTTTTCTTTTAATTAATTAGTTTTTAATAATTTTATTTTTATCGGATGATGATGTAAATCTAGTCTTAATCGGATTGAATAACTGATTTACTCAAGAAATAATATGTTTGTAAAATATTCTCTTTATTGAGTTTTTATGTATTCTTGTTGTAGGGCTTTCCGAGACGAGTTCGGCAGTCTTTCCGGATTCAAAATCAGAGTTATATATCAAAAGTTAACATCCGAAGAAGATTTGGGGCAAAAACGCAAAGTTTGAGAAATTCTGGGCTGAAAACGTAATTCACAAAGCAACCAGTGAGAAAATTGACGAAGCCATGTTACGGCCGAAACTACTGAATGTTACGGCCGTAACTATTGAATGTTACGTCCATAAGCCGTCCAAGTTACGGCCGTAACTACTGAATGTTACGGCCGTAACTCTTGACAGATTGTGATAATTTGTCTAATTTTTTATACTTTTTGTATATTATTGAGGGGATGGCTGGCATTGATCCGATCTATTGTAATAATGCTGGAGTTTTGGAGCTATTAGATGACTTTAGGTGTATAAATAGACCCCTTAGATCCATCATCATTCATCATTCATCTTATAATTTCTCCACTTTTTGTAATATTTTCTTTTTGTGTGAAGAACACACTTGTGTTCTTGAGTGATTTGTGTAAGTGTGGTATAGCATATGTTGTTCAGAGAGTTTATTGCTTCTTTCTCCTTTATCTACTAAGGGAGTGAGGATCAACTCTTTCTCTGATTCAACTAATAATGACCACTCAAACTTTTATTATGTATAATAAACCCTTCATGGGCTAAGTTACCTTTAATTGGGATTATAAACAAGGTTAGTCATGTTATTTAAGTTTGTATAAAGATCTATTGTGAATTACTTGTTATTGTGTGTGATTTTCATTGTTTTAACAATCTTTATTTATTTGGCCAATAAATGACGATATTTACGGTCTTCATATGTTTCGAAAGAAAATATGTTTGATTAGATCAAATGATCTTCACTCTAAGTTGTTCTATGGGATAGAAATATACCTCTAGACCTTAGATGATTCTTTGAGTTATTTTCATAAATCCTAATGCTATGTATTGAAGCCAATCAACATAGAAATATAGTGGATTGATTCAATATATAAGGGGCGTTTTATAGTTCGAAAGAGAAACCGTCTTTTTAAGGAAAATCGAATCTACACAACATAATAAGTAAATTCATCTTATGATCTCCTATACATCTTCTATAACTAATGACGAACTATGTTTCTAATCCAACTATTTCATTTTATCGTTAATCAATCTATTATTGTTGCAATCTTTTTATTTCCTTAAAATATTAGAACTATTATTGCATTTTCTTTGCAATTATTAAACCAAGCTCTTTAATTGTGTGTTTCACTCATCCTAGTATCTATAAAAATAGACTAATAGTGTATAATTCAAATTATAACCAAACTTCCTCGTGGGATCGATAAACCGGACTCAAAAAGTCCACTTACTACTTGATACGATATCGTGCACTTGCGATAGTTACACTAAGAACATGTCAAAGGTCAGGCGCAGAAATTAAACGACTCTTGAGCTCCTCAAAACTCCATTGACACGCGTCAGACCACATGTATTTCTTATCCTTCCATAAAAAGTTCGTCATATATTGAGCGATTTTAGAAAATCGCTCCACAAATCGCCGTTAATAGCCTGCTAATCCGAGGAAACTTTGGATTTCCTTAATATTCTTCGGAGGTTGCCAATCTTGGATAGCCTCCGTCTTCTTATGTTCGACACGTACTCCGTCTGATGAAATCACATGCCCGAGAAACGTCACCTCGGACATCCATAACTCACATTTAGAAAATTTTCCATAGAGTTGCTCTCGTCTCAACACGTCGAGAACCTGATGAAGGTGAAGTTCGTGCCCCTCTCGGTCACGAGAATAAATCAAAATGTCATCTATTAAAACAACCACGAACCGGTCTAAATAGTCGATAAAAACTCGGTTCATCAACTCCATGAATACAGCAGGTGCGTTAGTTAACCCAAACGGCATCACCACAAACTCATAGTGCCCATAGCGTGTTCGAAACGCTGTTCTTGTGATATCCGACTCTCGAATTCGCAACTGATGGTGCCCAGATCTCAAATCGATCTTGGAAAATACTGAAGCTCCCTGAAGTTGATCTAAGAGATCATCGATGTGCTTGATCGTCACCCTATTCAGCTCTCGATAATCAATGCTCAAGCGAAAAGAGCCATCTTTCTTCTGGACAAATAATACTGGTGCTCCCCACGGGGACGCACTCAGTCGGATATAACCTTTCTCGGTCAATTCCTCCAGTTGGTTCTTCAGTTCCTGCATTTCGGTCGGGGCCGTACGATATGGTGCTTTCGATATTGGAGATGTACCAGGCTCCAACTATATCGTGAATTCCACATCTCTCTGCGGAGGTAAACCAGTTAACTCGTCTGGAAATACTTCGGCATATTCTCTCACTACAGGAATATCCGCCAACATCACTGATGGTTTCTCGGTCTTGGTCATATAGCACCAATAACCTACACACCCCTGATTGAGTAACTTCACTGCCTTCATCTTATTAGTAACTTTTCCGGAATGGCTGGGGTTACCACCCGAAATACATACTCGACTCCATCATCTGAAATGATAGTGACCACACGCTTACGGACACTAAGGACGGCATCGTGATGATCCATCCAATCAATACCCAAAATAACATCATCTCTTGGAAAATCTACCATGATCAGGTCTTCCAACCAAACTCGGCCATTAAGCTGAATCGGACAATTCTTAATATCACGATCTACGATAATTCTTCTACCGTCAGGTAGACCAATGATATAAGGTTCACAACTAGTAGCACTATCCAGGTGAAGTCTACTCAAGCATGACTCGGAAATGAATGAATGTGATGTGCCAGTATCAAAAAGGGTACATACTGGTTGAGATAAAATTTCGAGTGTACCTGAGATCATTCGGGCCTCCGGATCGTCGACTCTCTTCATCTCATAAATTCGGGGCTTGCTAGTCCCTGCACCGTATGCTCCTGTCTGATAGCTGTGGGCTCCGCCTTTGTTTGCTCCCGTCGTCTTAAACGACATGGACTGAGTGGCCAGATTCTGAACCGCTGACTGCTTCTGGGCCTGAGATGTCGCCGGAGTAGGCTTGGAGTCTCTTCGGCAGAAATGGGCCTTATGCCCAGCAATCCTACAGTTATTGCACGTGATAGTCTTCCTCGGACACTTAGTGCTGAAATGACCCTATTCTCCAAAGTTGAAATAGGTGATGGTCGAACTGGCCACTCGGGACTGAGATTCCGCAGGTTTCGGCCCCATAGGAGGTCGCTCAGAAAAAGTAGAGCCCGCACGAGGCTTCTTGAAGGTTGCCTGACTGCCTTCGGACTAATTACGCTTCTTCGATTTCTTGCTAGAGGATGAAGTTTAATGCTTAGAAATTTCCTTCACAATAAGCTCATAAGCAAGAGCTTTCTCGATGAATTCGGCCAGGGTGGTGCAATGATGATTAAGCAATTGTAGTCGCATAGGAGATTTCAACCTCTTACTGAAATACTTGATCTTATCCGCCTCGGAGTGGATAATGGATGAGGCAAATGGAAGTAGCTCCTGAAACTTCTTGGCAATGGCGAGAAAATCTTCTTCCGTTGAGGGGTCGGGACTGAGTAACTCCGACAACTTGGCCTCCCTGAGTGGGGACGGATAATACCTTTCCATCATAGGGGTCTTGAACTGGTCCCAAGTACAAGATCCATCAGTGGGCTTGAGAGATAGCCACCAAGAGTGAGCGCTCTTACCCATATAGTAAGCCGTGACTGAAACTTTGTGCCATTCGGGACACTCCACCATAGCAAACAACTTCTCAAAATGTTCAAGCCAATGAATAATATCCGCCGACTCAGATGAGCCCTCAAAAGTAGGTGGTCTCTAGAGAGAGATGTCGCCAATTATACTACTCACACTCCTCTCTTGCCTCTGAGGTGGCGGAGGAGGAGCCTGTTGATTCTGAGTGGTTAAGTTCTACATCGACTCCATCATACATGCCATCTGAGTCATTTGGGCCATCATGCCCTGCATAAAAGCGAGTGGATCAACCTGAACACCTTCTGATTGAGCTGTATCTCGGGTACGGCTTCCTGACGGTGAATGATTATTTCCAGGTGAATGAGTGGCAGCGTCGCTGCTCGTTGAATTGATATTATTCCTCGCGTTCGCATAGGTATTCACTCGAGCTCCCGGGTTTTGGCCCGCACCGCGGCCTCTTCCCCTGCGTCCTCTGACAGCTCTATCCATGCTGAAGTCGGAAAGTCACATGATAATTACTCAATTAGCATTGGGAGGATCCAATGAGTGATAACACCACTTAGCCAGTCTCGTGGCCTACACCGTAACCTAACTGAGAACGAGTGATATGATCATTCCAAAACCATTATGTCATGAATACTGTATATATAGAAACCCTTCAATCATATGTCCCGAACAAGTATTAAGATCATGGTAAAGTCAAATCCCATTATAACTTGACTCTATGCATTTGTTAATACGAATCGAGATCACCGAGCTCTCGCGTATCAAATACAACTAGCTCTAAATGCTTTGGCCAAAGACTTATAATCTCATTTGCCACTAACCGCATAGGACATTTACCTGCTCACTTACAGGAGAAAGAATCTTATCTTGGTATTCAGTAGAGACTACTAATTGCCCACTGAGTTGCACTTCGAGGTTGATCCCACCAATCGGTGATTAGATCAAACTACTATATTGACTAACTTAATGTCACAAGCACATCTCCTACTGAAACCTCAAGTAAAAGGTTCAAGTCTACATTTCACAACCTTTCGATTCAGTCATTGACAATCCTAGAGTAAAATCCAAGTGATCGAATCGAGGTGAGTCGAGTTCGAGCAGACTAATACCATTAGCATACCTATAATGTATGCTCCCACTAACCCTTAATCAAGACAGGCACTCTACATATCTAAGGACATGTTATACAAGTCTTGTCTAAACTTACTGCCTAGTTAAGTTTTATCGATTGCAAACCAGTTAAGCATTCGAGCCCTATACACTTCGAGTGCATATCTACATATCTCCATAATGAGTGAAATGTTTGTTCTCAAATGCAAGAAATTTTATTCTATATACCAAATCACAATGCCCTTGATATACAATTATATAGAAATAATAAATACCTTATTTAATTTGATATTCATTATTACAATACAATGCTATCACTCTCTCGTCTTCTGAGTGACATTTGAGGTCATATTCCTAACAGCTGGATCAATCTCTAGAGGCTTCCCATAATCAATACAGTGACTTAATCAATATTGTGTCCGGATCCCTACAAACACAATGACCTTAGTGTGCCCGACTAAAAATTCCACACATATACCACCCGGAACGCAATACAATCCCGGAAGGCCACATGAACAAAAGGGACCATGAATGAAGAATAATGAAGAGAAATCCTACAAGGGTCAAGAATGACTCACCGATGTGAAATAATGACGCAATGAGTGATAGCTTCAATGAAATGATTGGAACCATTGTTCCTCGTCAATTGAATGATTAGTTTGATAATTACAAGTCTCAACATGATTGATATACTATGAATTAATTATATGTATGATTGAACAACAACGAAAGGAATGAGTATTCTTTTAACCGAGTAAGAATTAACTTACACAAATACCGGTGAAGAAAAGTCCTTCCTCGAACAAACGTCCTTAAAGGAATTATCGGCCACTCGAACAACCTTGAATAACACAATTACCAATAATCCGCTTAATATACGAATCAAGCATGATCACCACCAACTCAAAAGTCGATACAACAATATCCAAAATCATTGGGGCATTCTAACGAATACGTTGTAAACAACCCCCAATTGTTTACAACTAATCTCAATTATATCTAACACCAACCTCCCAACGAGTGATCTAATCCAACAAGACATATTCAATGACATCAATAATCCAATAGGAATGCACAACTCGGGATTACGACAACATCAAATCGGAAACCCCCAAAATTACCAAAGTCAACCATCAAGAGTTCTTGAATAATTCCCTAAATACTCAACAATTCCGAAAAATACCAACAAATCTGTAGGAATAATATGTATCCAAGGTAGATAATCCATATTCAACATATTCCTACAAAATAGCAAGCTAACTTGAAGAGATCGGAAGGAGAACACTCAAATCCCGAAATTCTAGATTCAAGAAATGTTTACCTTGATTTGGTGAGATGGAGAGGATTAAATGATGATTAATCCAGACTAGAAGCTTAAAGATGATGCTAGATGATTGCAGCTCGAAAAGATCTTCTTAAATCATCCAAAATCGCCCAAAGTCGCCCAAGGAAGGAAGAGAGAAGAAGAAATGACGAAATGGGGCTAAACTTTCCTATTTATACTAAACCCAGCTCAGCGCGCGCTAGCTCTTGATATTAGCGTGCGCTAGCGAGTTTACCGGGTAGACCAGTGAGTTCTGCCTGCCTCGTTTGTGTGCGCTACGAACTTGGTAGCATGCGCTAACGCCCTCCTCTTAGGTTTGCGTTACCCAAAGCGTGCGCTAACTGATGTTTGATACCCAACAACTGGAGTCCAGAACCTACTGTCCAAAGTCTGATCGAGCCCTTAGCGCGCGCTACACTGATTGCTTAGTGTGCGCTAACATTTTCTCATTTCAGGTCAGTACCTACTGGACTGCCTGTCTCCAAAATGTTAGCGTGCGCTGATGAAGCGATAGCGTGCGCTACAACCCACAAATAGCGTACGCTAATTCCCACTCATAGCGTGCTCTACAATTCTCCAATTCAGTCCAGTTCCTAGTGGACTACCTGCCACAAATACACTAGTAGCGTGCGCTAATGAAGTCCGATAGCGTGCGCTACCAATACACAATTAGCGCGCGCTATAAATAGTATGTAGCGTGTGCTACTCAACACACATAGGCTGCTAACAACGACGATAATGATAATATTCTCGACTCGAATCTCAAACAATGATGAAAGGCGAATGATAACTGATCGAAGGTTCCAAATACGCCAAACGGTGAACACAATGAACGAACATGAATGATGAATGACTATCAATGAGTGAAAAAACTTACTGAGTGACAATTTACTGAATGATAATGAATGAATTTACAATCGGGTATTACATACTCCCCCCTTAAAAAGAGTTTCGTCCTCGAAACTAAGAGTTAAACAATTCGGTATAACTCTTCCGCATACTATCCTCGGTTTCCCAAGTAGCCTCTTCAACTCCGTGTCTCGACCACTGAATTTTAACCAAATGAATCGCCTTGTTCCTCAACTGTTTGATTCACCGTTCTAAGACTTGTACAGGATGCTCCTCATACGTATGATCATCTGCTATCTCGATTTCATCGAACTGATGTATGTGACTAGGGTCGGCAACATACTTCCGCAACCGAGAGACATGAAATACATTATGAATTCGTCTCAAGGGTGGAGGTAAAGCCAATCGATAAGCCAGATCGCCTACTCGATCTAGAATCTCAAATGGTCCAATGAATCTCAGACTCAACTTTCCTCTATTCCCGAAATGGAAAGTACCTCGACTAGGGGATACCTTGACCAAAACGTGGTCACCTGCCTCGAACTCTAATGGTCGACCGATTATCTGCATATGATTTTTGTCGACTCTGAGCGGTCAACAAACGACTCCTGATCAAAGCAACCTTCTCACGGGCGGCTATAAGCATATCGGGCTCGGTGTCGATTGATTCTGATAAGTCATCCCAACACAAGGTTGATCGACAACGGCGACCATATAAGGCCTCGTAAGGTGCCATCTTAATCGAAGCATGCCAACTGTTATTGTACATGAACTCAATCAACGGTAGTTGGGCTTTCCAATCATCTTTCCAATCGAGAACACATGCTCTCAACATGTCCTCCAACATTTGAATTCTCTCTGATTGTCCATCGGACTGAGGGTGAAAATCTGTGCTGCAATTGAGCTGAGTTCCCATGGCAGGATGAACAGATTTCCAAAAATGCGACATGAATCGCCCGTCACGATCAGAAACGATACTCTTATGGGTACCGTGTAATCTCACGATCTCCATAATGAATAACTGGGCAAGTATCTCAGGACCCCACATATCCTTAATCTCAAGGAAATTAGATGACTTAGTTAAACAGTCAACAATAACCCAAATTGTATTTATGCCACGATGACTCGCCGAAAAACTCGTGATGAAGTCCATTGAAATATCTTCCCACTTCTATTCTGGGATAGGAAGCGGTTTCAGCATATCCGCTGGATGCTGATGTTCTATCTTGACTTGCTGACAGGTTAAACATCTCGAAACAAATTCTGCGACTTCTCGCTTCATATTGCTCCACCAATAATTTTGTTTCAAGTCCTTGTACATCTTGCTAGACCCCGAATGGATGGAATAAGGGGTAGCATGAGCTTCTCTCAAAATAGAGCTTTTCAACTCGTCATTTGCCGGAACGAATAACTGGTTCTTAAATCGCAAAAGTCCATCCTCGTGGACCACAAATCTAAGTGCTTTCCCCTGAGCCACATCATCTCGAATGCGCAACAAAAATAGGTCTGAACCCTGATTCACTCTGATCGCCTCCTCAAGTGGCGAGGAAACCTCTAACATACAAAGCTGCCCTTGTACATGCTTTAACCAAACCTCGATCTTAGATCTTAGGAATTCCTGTTGAAGTTCCTTCTGAACAGTCAAACGAGCAAGCATTTGCTCCTGAACGGACTTACGAATCAAGGCGTCGGCGACAACGTTTGCCTTACCCGGGTGGTATTGAATCTCAATTTCATAATCTTTAATCAGTTCTAACCACCGTCTCTGTCGCATATTTAACTCCTTCTGAGTAAATATATACTTCAAATTCTTATGATCGATAAAAATCTGACAGGTGACGCCATAAAGATAATGACACCAAATCTTCGACGCGAATACCAAGGCCGCTAGCTCTAGTTCATGGGTCGGATAGTTTACCTCATAAGGTCTCAGTTTCTGCGAAGCATAGGCAATCACTTTACCGTTCTGCATTAACACACATCCGAGAACTTGTGCGGACACGTCACTATAAACCACGAATCCTTACGTCCCTTGCGTTAGAGAAAGGACATGTGCTGAAATTAAACGACTCTTGAGATCCTCAAAACTCCATTGACACGCGTCAGACCACATGTATTTCTTATCCTTCCGCAAAAGGTTCGTCATAGGTTGAGCGATTTTAGAAAATTCCTCCACAAATCGCCGCTAATAGCCTGTTAATCCGAGGAAACTTCGGATTTCCTTAACATTCTTCGGAGGTTGCTAATCTCGGATAGTCTCCGTCTTCTGAGGGTCGACACGTACTCCGTATGATGAAATCACATGCCTGAGAAACGTCACCTGGGACATCCAGAACTCACATTTAGAAAATAATCCATAGAGTTGCTCTCGTCTCAACATGTCGAGAACCTGATGAAGGTGAAGTTCGTGCTCCTCTCGGTCACAAGAATAAATTAAAATGTCATCTATGAAAACAACCACGAACCGGTCTAAATAGTCGATGAAAACTCGGTTCATCAACTCCATGAATACAACAGGTGTGTTAGTTAAGCCAGATGGCATCACCACAAACTCATAGTGCCCATAGCGTGTTCGAAACGCCGTTCTTGTGATATCCGACTCTCGAATTCGCAACTGATGGTACCGAGATCTCAAATCAATCTTGGAAAATACTGAAGCTCCCTGAAGTTGATCTAAGAGATCATTGATGCGCTTGATCATCACCCTGTTCAACTCTCGATAATCAATGCACAAGCGAAAAGAGCCATCCTTCTTCTTGACAAATTATAGTGGTGCTCCCCACGGGGATGCACTCAGTCGGATAAAACCTTTCTCGGTCAATTCCTCCAGTTGGTTCTTCAGTTCCTGCATTTCGGTCGGGGCCATACGATATGGTGCTTTCGATATTGGAGATGTACCAGGCTCTAACTCTATCATGAATTCCACATCTCTCTGCGGAGGTAAACCAGGTAACTCGACTGGAAATACATCGGCATATTCTCTCACTACAGGAATATCCACAAACATCATTGATGGTTTCTCGGTCTTGGTCATATAGCACCAATAACCTACACACCCCTGATTGAGTAACTTCACCGCCTTTATCATATTAATAACTTTTCCGGAACGGTTGGGGTTACCCCCCAAAATACACACTCGACTCCATCATCTGAAATGATAGTGACCACACTCTTACGGACACTAAAGACGGCATCATGATTATCCATCCAATCAATACCCAAAATATCATCATCGCTAGGTAAATCTACCACGATCAGGTCTACCAACCAAACTCGGCCATTAAGCTGAATCGGATAATTTTTAATCACACGATCTCCGATAATTCTTCTACCGTCAGGTAGACCAATGATATAAGATTCACAACTAGTAGCACTATCCAGGTGAAGTCTACTCAAGCATGACTCAGAAATGAATGAATGTGATGCGCCAGTATCAAAAAGGGTACATACAGGTTGAGATAAAATTTTGAGTGTACCTGAGATCATTTGGGCCTCCGAATCGTCGGCTCTCTTCATCTCATAAATTCGGGGCTTGCTAGTCCCTGCACTAGATGCTCCTGTCTGATAGCTGTGGGCTCCACCTTTGTTTGCTCCTGTCGTCTTAAATGATGCAGACTGAGTGGCCTGATTCTGAACCGCTGAATGCTTTGGGGCCTAAGATGTCGCCGGAGTAGGCTTGGAGTCTCTTCGGCAGAAACGGGCCTTATGCCCAGCAATCCCATAGTTATTGCATGTGATAGTCTGCCTCGAACACTTAGTGCTGAAATGACCCTGTTCTCCACAGTTGAAACAGGTGATGGCCGAACTGGCCACTCGGGACTGAGATTCCGCAGTTTTGGGTGCCATAGGAGGTCGCTCATAAAAAGTAGAGCCCACACGAGGCTTCTTGAAGGTTGCCTGACTGCCTTCGGACTGATTACGCTTCTTCGATTTATTGCTAGAGGATGAAGTTTGATGCTTAGAAATTTCCTTCGCAGTAAGCTCATAAGCAAGAGCTTTCTCGATGAATTCGGCCAGGATGGTGCAATGATGATTAAGCAATTGTAACCGCATACGAGGTTTCAACCTCTTACTGAAATACTTGATCTTATCCCACTCGGAGTGGATAATGGATGAGGCGAATGGAAGTAGCTCCTGAAACTTCTCGGCAATGGCGAGAACATCTTCTTCCGTTGAGGGGTCGGGACTGAGTAACTCCGACACCCTGGCCTCCCTGAGTGGGGCCGGATAATACCTTTCCATCATGAGGGTCTTGAACTGGTCCCAAGTACAAGATCCATCGGTGGGCTTCAGAGTTAGCCACCAAGAGTGAGCGCTCTTACCCAGATAGTAAGCCGCGACTGAAACTTTGTGCCCTTCGGGACACTCCACCATAGCAAACAACTTCTCAAAATGTTCAAGCCAGTGAATAATATCCACCGGCTCAGATGAGCCCTCAAAAGTAGGTGGTATCTGGCGAGACATGTCGCTAATTATACTACTCACACTCCTCTCTTGCCTCTGAGGTGGCGGCGGAGGAGCCTGTTGATTCTGATTGGTTGACTTCTGCATCGTTTCCATCAGATGTGCCATCTGAGTCATTTGGGCCATCATGCCTCGCATAAAAGTAAGTGGATCAACCCGAACACCTTCTGATTGAGCTGTATCTCGGGTACGGCTTCCTAACGGTGAATGATTATTTCCAGGTGAATGAGTGGCAGCGTCGCTGCTCGTTGAATTGATATTATTCCTCGCATTCGCATGGGTATTCACTCGAGCTCCCGAGTTTCGGCCCGCACCGCAGCCTCTTCCCCTGCGTCCTCTGACAGCTCTATCCATACTGAAGTCGGAAAGTCAGATGATAATTATAGATCTCGTATGAATATCGCATTAAGATTTCGTTATGAAATGAAAATAATTAGCATACGCGCTCTAACAAAATGATTACATGAAGGATCGACTGAGGTGACATGATTATCTGATGAAATTATTGAAATGATCATCTTGAACAAGTTAACAAGATTGATAATACGATCCACAAGATTGACAACTGAATAATGAGATTGACTGAGTGAGTAATGAATTAAAATAAATCGGCAAGATCCACAAGAAAATGATGAATGAGGATTGTTGACTGATGAATGATGAATGAGTGATTCTTACTGTCAGAAACTATACCATGGCGTCAGAAATCTTACTGTTTCTTTGGTCTGAGGGGCTCGGCGCTTGCACAGGTCACAATGATACTAGTCTGACGAATGATGATTTCAATGAGACATGACTCGGAAGGTAGTATTCAAAACCACGCTCTGATACCAACTCTGTAACACCCCAGACTAGGTGGATATTACAGTGCCATGAACCCCCAACTGGGACCCACCAGGCGAATGAAAATTAATGAATTAGTTAATATAACTGTAGTACCAAACCACATTATATTACCAATTACTCCGATAAGGAGTTTCAAATACAACACACCCAGGAAATACAGAATACATGTATATTTCATATGAAGATAAAATATACAATACTGAATAAAATGAAATCCAAACGGAAATGCAGCGGAAAATACAAATCAAAAAGCATGAACAAATGGATAGACTGGGGCCCCTACTAGTATCACTGGGACTCCTCGCCGTCAACGTTATCTTCTCGTGCCTTTGCCTTGCCATGACCTGAAAACAACATCCCCCAACGGGATCAGTTACATAGAACAACAATCCTCAAGAGTTGAACAAAATACAATAATCACATGAATGAGTTATGAAATCAAGTTGAATGATGGGCATCATAGTACGCCACGAATGGGATGTGCAAGTGCACAAGCCTGCCGAGTGCCCGGCATCCCGCATAAACACCCGCAAAACTTGGCCTAATTAGTCTCACGGAGGTAAGTTACCATGTGCACAGTCCAATGTGTCCGGATCCCTACAAACACAATGACCTAAGTGTGCCCGACTAAAAATTCCACACATATACCACCCATAACGCAATACAATCCGGGAAGGTCACATGAACAAAAGCGACCTTTAATGAAGAATAATGAATAGAAATCTGACAAGGGTCAAGAATGACTCACCGATGTGAAATAATGACGCAATGAGTGATAGCTTCAAATGAAATGATTGGAACCGTTGTTCCTCGTGAATTGAATGATTAGTTTGATAATTACAAGTCTCAACATGATTGATATACTATGAATGAATTATATGTATGATTGAACAACAACGAAAGGAATGAGTATTCTTTTAACCGAGTAAGAATTAACTTACACAAATACCGGTGAAGAAAAGTCCTTCCTTGAACAAACGTCCTTAAAGGAATTACCGGATGCTGGAACAACCTTGAATAACACAATTACCAATAATCCGCTTAATATATGAATCAAGCATGATCACCACCAACTCAAAAGTCGATATAACAATATCCAAAATCATTGGGGCATTCTAACGGATACGTTGTAAACAACCCCCAATTGTTTATGACTAATCTCAATTATATCTAACACCAACCTCCCAACGAGTGATCTAATCCAACAAAACATCTTCAATGACATCAATAATCCAATAGGGATGCACAACTCGGGATTACGACAACATCAAATTGGAAACCCCCAAAATTACCAAAGTCAACTATCAAGGGTTCTTGAATAATTCCCCAAATACTCAACAATTCCGAGAAATACCAACAAATCCGTAGGAATCATATGTATCCAAGGTAAATAATCTATATTCAAAATATTCCAACATAATAGCAAGCTAACTTGAAGAGATCGGAAGGAAAACTCTCAAATCCCGAAATTTTAGATTCAAGAAATGTTTACCTTGATTTGGTGAGATGGAGAGGATTAAATGATGATTAATCTGGACTAGAAGCTTGAATATGATGCTAGATGATTGCAGCTCGAAAAGATCTTCTCAAATCATCCAAAATCGTCCAAAGTCGCCCAAGGAAGGAGGAGAGATGAAGAAATGACGAAATGGGGCTAAAATGTCCTATTTGTACTAAACCCAGCTTAGCGCGCGCTAGCTCCTGATATTAGCATGCACTAGCGGGTGTACCGGGTAGACCAGTGAGTTCTGCCTTCCTCGTTAGTGTGCGCTACGAACTTGGTAGCGTGCGCTAACGCCCTCCTCTTAGCATACATTACCCAATATTAGCGTGCGCTAACTGATGTTTGATACCCAACAACTGGAGTCCAGAAGCTACTGTCCAAAGTCTGATCGAGCCCTTAGCGCACGCTACACTGATTGCTTAGCGTGCGCTAACATTTTCTCATTTCAATCCAGTACCTATTGGACTGCCTGTCTCCAAAACGTTAGCGTGCGCTGATGAAGCGATAGCGTGTGCTACAACCCACAACTAGCGTATGCTAATTCCCACTCATAACGTGCGCTACAATTCTCCAATTCAGTCCAGTGCCTACTGGACTGCCTGCCACAAATACACTAGTAGCGTGCGCTAATGAAGTCCGATAGCGTGTGCTACCAGTACACAATTAGCGCGCGCTATAAATAGTATGTAGCGTGCGCTACTCAACACACACAGGCTGCCAACAACGACGATAATGATAATATTCTCGACTCGAATCTCAAACAATGATGAAAGGCGAATGATAACTGATCCATGGTTCCAAATAAGCCAAACAATGTGAACACAATGAATGAACATGAATGATGAATGACTATCAATGAGTGAAAAAATTTACTGAGTGATAATTTACTGAATGATAATGAATGAATTTACAATCGGGTATTACATATTATTCATAACACACTCATCATCTCAATTTTTCAAAATATTGTGATAATTAATTCATTAAAGAAATTAATTAAAACTCCACACATAATAAAATGTCATCTATGTAATGCCCGGATAAATGGTGTATTTACCTTGTACTCGATCTTGTATGATCTCGACTTCATGATGTTATAAATCGTAGATTGGCTTCCCGTATTTGTGCCCTTATGTTTTTATATATCTTCAACATTTCATGCATGATTCTGCACGTACTTACGTACGCTATCAGGCGTCCATAACGTACACTAAAGATTCAGTATTACGTACGTTATATGATGTTCTTAACGTACGTAAGCTAAGTCAACTTGGGTTCGGATAAGGGTCGGCGTGTGGGGGCCGAGGAAGGGGCCGGGGAAGATTTGTGTGATTTTCGCGTGAACCTGGACATAGGTGTTACGTACGCTATGGTGCATGTTTTACGTACGCTAAGGACATGGATATTACGTACGTAAATCATGTGTGGTTACGTACGTAAGGAAATGGCGAAATCAGGCCAGTGAATTCTGGTCAGACGATTACGTACGCTAAGGCTAGGGTATAACGTATGTTAAGTTTGTTACGTACGTAAGGGTGATTGCATAACGTACGTAATACCCAGAGATCTATTTATAGAACCCGACCCTCACTTCATTTCCCACTTTTGCCTTGGTTGATTTTTGTGTTCTTGAGACTATCCTTCACCTCATATCCCTCATATCATCATCTACCTCCGATTTTGGGAAGCCTAGACCGTTTGAGTTGGTGATCAAGCTTCTGGTGAAAAGTTTATTGAAGATTTTCTTTATTCTTACATCTCTTAAGGTATGTTACGATTCACTAAGCTAGAGTTTACATTCTTAGCTATACTTTGAGCTTGTTTTGGAAATCATTGGACTTGTTAATGATCTTTTGAGTCCAGCACTATATTTTGGAGTTTAGAACCCGATTATACCTTGTCTTTCTTCCATTACTTAGAGTATTGATTTAGCCTCGGTGGATGAAAGCCTTAACATGAAGTATCCTTAATTCGTTGAAGAAAATGGCATGATTTCAGTTAGATTTTCTGAACCCTTTTTATGTTCAAGTGGGTAATTCATGTATGTTAGAAGAATTGGCTTTAACAATATTCTCCATATTCTTGAGGTTGATTTATCGGCCAAGTCTTTGAACTCAAACCGGATCACCATAGTATCGTTTTCCTTGCGTAATATTCGAGCGTGCTTATCATCTTGAGTAACATTGGTGGTAAGATCATAATAGCCAGTCATATGAGGATTTAGAATTTAATCCCTTATTAAAACACGAAATCTTCAATACCTTGTAAAACATCGAACTTTTAAACATCGGTATTTCACCTTCGAAATGATCGTTCAACTCACCTGCAGTGCCTTATCGTTTCCGGTTCAGTTCTTATCTAGTGTTATAACCGTGAACCAACCTAGCGTCACTACTTTACGATCATAATATAAGTATTCGGTGATCGTATGTTAGTATCGAGTGGTATGTTAAGTTCCTTGTATCTCTTTTTGAACAAGGTCCGAGCCTTGCATAGGGGTCGATCGTGGGGCGGTGACATACGGATGCGTGACGTTTGTTGGAGTATTTCATTCTTGCCATTTTCGAGGCAAGTATCATATGTTGAGTTTGATTTATATTGGAACTTTGATCATGCATATGGTTTTGTTCATGTTGTCGAATATGAGATTTATTTCTGTAAATTCTCGTGGTATTCGTTGTTAATCGTTCGTATTGATGAAAATATTGAAATGCATATATGTATGCATCATTGATTGGTTTATGGTATAAATGATCCGAAGGGGTCATGAGGATCTATGCTGAGGGCGCTGGATCGAATGTCCACCATGCGTTGGTCCGACGGGATCATCATGGGGATCTATGCTGAGGGTGCTGGATCGCTGGACGGGTTTTCCACCATGCGTTGGTCCGACGGGATCATCATGGGGATCTATACCAAGGGCGCTTGATCGCTGGATTACCCTGTATTATGTTGATGGAATCGTGAGGATTCACATC
The DNA here is from genome assembly GCA_033398695.1 of Orobanche coerulescens. NCBI lineage: Eukaryota > Viridiplantae > Streptophyta > Magnoliopsida > Lamiales > Orobanchaceae > Orobanche > Orobanche coerulescens. The sequence goes on from CM065803.1 coordinate 147,128,105, forward strand.
GTTGGATTCCGATGACGGAAGTCCGTTTTGAATGTTTTATGATGCACTGATGATTCATGTATTATGATACTTGTACTAGCATTGTTTTGCTAACCCCTTCGGGGGTGGATATTGTTTTGATGTTCAGGTAGCCGAGGAGCGGGGAAGCAACCACAATACCGACAGGACGATGAAATGGCTCAATGATGTGGTTGATGTTGATTGTGATTTGTCTTCTTGTTTCACTTTAGTACTCGAGTATGTGTGTTTTAATAATGTCATGTTCGATATGGTTGTATAAGTTAACTCTTTGGATCAGTTGAATCGGTTCTATGTTTTGAATTTCAGTTATACAGTTGGATTACATTTACTTTTCTTTTAATTAGCCTTGTAAATCCTTACTTAAAGGGTTTACGGCGCTGTAATTATTCCGAATATCTCGGGGTGTTACAGAATATGGTATCGGAGCTAAGATTCATGGATATCTTGGCAGTCGGGTTAGTTGGGTCTATTTACGTTATTTGATTATTGGTCGTTTGTAACATCACTGCTGAGCCAGCATCGTCGTGTGGACCGTGGTTGTAAGTTTCCTAATCTCAAATACTACCGTTTTATTTAATTCATGTTTGTGAACATTGCTGGACTTTCTTTTAGAAAGTTTGCCCTGGGTATTGAGTATTTGTGTTTACAGTATGTTGAGAGGAGGTCGTGGACGCGGACGTGGAAATGCGAGACAGGAAGATTCGTTGTCTACTCCAGAAATAACCGCTAGTCGAACGGATTCCCATTCCGGAGGACAACAGGGATCAGCAAATAATAATGCAGATCCTAATGTGCCGGGAGTGCTTCAGCAGGTGGTTGCTCAGATGAACCAGTTTGCTCAAGTTGTTTATCGCATGCAGACGGCGATGGGACAGCAGCATAACATGGATAATCGGGGAGATAAATGGCTTACCGAGGTGATCAAATTACATCCTCCGAAATTTGATGGTTCTGCTGAGACGCTTTCTTGGGATCACTGGCTGAAGGAGTTAGAGAAGATTTTTGCGGGGATTAACTGTCCCAACGACAGAAAGGTTCCGGTCGCCCAGTATCTTCTGACGGGGGAGGCTTTCGATTGGTGGGAGGCCATTCGACCTGAGGAGCATAATGTTGACTGGACGGAGTTCAAATTAATGATGGAAGCGCAGTATTGTCCTCGCCCATTCAGAGAGGCCCGAGTTCGGGAGTTTTTCTCACCACAAAGTTTAGAAGCATCTGTGACAGACGTGATTAAGACTTTTAATCATCAGTTGAATTATGTGCGCCACTTGGTCAGAACCGAGGCAGAGAGGATTTTCCATTTCAACATGCGGATGAAGCCGGAAATTCAGCAGTATATGTCCGGATTTGAATGTACCACTTTGCGACAGTATCATGACAAAGCTCTGGCCTATGATATGAAAGAGGCGGCAGTAGAAAAGTCAACGGAAGCAAAGAAACGGAAGGTGTCTGGAAACTTCACGGAGAATAGGAGTAGTCGGCCTCGCAGGGGCCAGTCTTATTTTCACTCATCTAGGAGGCCTCCGCATCCTTCTCGAGGTGGAAAGAGGTTCCGAGCAGCACCAACCGTTTCAGACGCAGGGAAGAAATGTTATAACTGTGGCAAAGCGGGGAATGTTCGACGTGACTGTTTCGCGCCTGCTGTGACCTGTTTCGAGTGTGGACAGGAAGGGCATCGCGCAACATTTTTTAGGAGTGCGACTCGATCTTTTGGTACTCGCACTCCTGTACCGGTTCCGAAGGACACTAGTGTAAACCAGACGCAACAAAGCGGTTTCCAACAGCAGAACATTGGGAAGAAAGATGCATCCAGCGCTGGGTCCGTTCCTCCGCCTATTTACGAGATGAAGAAGTCAGACGATCAGAACACGGCTGTTGCATCAGGTACGATTTAGATCCTTTTGCAACCAGTTAGTGCCTTATTCGATTCAGGAGCTACGCATTCTTTCATATCTTTGAACTGTGTTAATCGTTTGAAAATCTCGTGCTTGTATGATTGTGAACCTTATGTTGTGGGATTACCGAGCGGAGAAAAACTTTTGGGAACCCTAGAAGCTAGAGATTTTCCAGTGACTATAGGAGGGAGAGATTGGCTATCAAATCTTATTGTAGTCGACATCCTTGGTGACGATTTAATTCTCGGAGATGATTGGCTCAATCGTTATGGAGCTATTTTGAATTACCAAAAGAGAGTCATTTCTATCATTGCTGATGACGGATCTGAACACTTATTCAGAGGATGGAGACCGGGAAGCTCGGGAAAATTGATCAAAGCAATGAAAGCCGTGAAATTACTGAAACAGGGATGTCTTGGATTTTGGTGCTATGCCATGAGGAAAGAAGAAGGAGTAGAGCTCTCATCTATTCCAGTAGTGAATGAATTCTCATATGTATTCCCTGACGAACTACCTGGGCTACCTCCGCAGAGAGAAGTGGAGTTCACTATCGAATTAGAGCCTAGAGCCACTCCTATTTCCAGAGCACCATACCGCATGGCGCCAACCGAGATGTATGAACTAAAGAAGCAATTGGAGGAATTATTACAGAAGGGTTATATTCAACCTAGCGTTTCTCCTTGGGGAGCGCCCGTTCTCTTTGTTCGGAAGAAAGACGGATCCCTCCGATTATGTATTGATTACAGGGAGCTCAACAAAGTGACAATCAAGAATAAGTATCCTATACCTCGGATCGACGACTTATTTGATCAACTGCAAGGGGCAAGGGTATTCTCGAAGATTGACTTACGATCAGGATACTATCAGTTGAGAATTAAGGAATCGGATATATCGAAGTCTGCTTTCAGATATCGGTACGGGCATTATGAATTTGTAGTGATGCCATTTGGACTTACCAATGCTCCTGCGGTATTCATGCAATTGATGAATCGGGTATTATTAGAATACCTAGATAAGCTTGTGGTCGAATACCAATGTATGTAAGAAGAATTGGCTTTAACAATATTCTCCATATTCTTGAGGTTGATTTATCGGCCAAGTCTTTGAACTCAAACCGGATCACCATAGTATCGTTTTCCTTGCGTAATATTCGAGCGTGCTTATCATCTTGAGTAACATTGGTGGTAAGATCATAATAGCCGGTCATATGAGGATTTAGAATTTAATCCCTTATTAAAACACGAAATCTTCAATACCTTGTAAAACATCGAACTTTTAAACATCGGTATTTCACCTTCGAAATGATCGTTCAACTCACCTGCAGTGCCTTATCGTTTCCAGTTCAGTTCTTATCTAGTGTTATAACCGTGAACCAACCTAGCGTCACTACTTTACGATCATAATATAAGTATTCGGTGATCGTATGTTAGTATCGAGTGGTATGTTAAGTTCCTTGTATCTCTTTTTGAACAAGGTCCGAGCCTTGCATAGGGGTCGATCGTGGGGCGGTGACATACGGACGCATGACGTTTGTTGGAGTATTTCATTCTTGCCATTTTCGAGGCAAGTATCATATGTTGAGTTTGATTTATATTAGAACTTTGATCATGCATATGGTTTTGTTCATGTTGTCGAATATGAGATTTATTTCTGTAAATTCTCGTGGTATTCGTTGTTAATCGTTCGTATTGATGAAAATATTGAAATGCATATATGTATGCATAATTGATTGGTTTATGGTATAAATGATCCGAAGTGGTCATGAGGATCTATGCTGAGGGCGCTAGATCGAATGTCCACCATGCGTTGGTCCGACGGGATCATCATGGGGATCTATGCTGAGGGCGCTGGATCGCTGGATGGGTTTTCCACCATGCGTTGGTCCGACGGGATCATCATGGGGATCTATACCAAGGGCGCTGGATCGCTGGATTACCCTGTATTATGTTGATGGAATCGTGAGGATTCACATCGTTGGATTCCGATGACGGAAGTCCGTTTTGCATGTATTATGATGCACTGATGATTCATGTATTATGATACTTGTACTAGCATTGTTTTGCTAACCCCTTCGGGGGTGGATATTGTTTTGATGTTTAGGTAGCCGAGGAGCGGGGAAGCAACCACGATCAAGACGGAGACGATGAAATGGCTCGATGATGTTGATGTTGATTGTGATTTGTCTTCTTGTTTCACTTTAGTACTCGAGTACGTGTGTTTTAATAATGTCATGTTCGATATGGTTGTATAAGTTAACTCTTTGGATCAGTTGAATCAGTTCTATGTTTTTAACTTCAGTTATACAGTTGGATTACATTTACTTTTCTTTTAATTAGCCTTGTAAATCCTTACTTAAAGGGTTTACGGCGCTGTAATTATTCCAAATATCTCGGGGTGTTACAGAATATGGTATCGGAGCTAAGATTCATGGATATCTTGGCAGTCGGGTTAGTTGGGTCTATTTACATTATTTGATTATTGGTCGTTTGTAACATCACTGCTGAGCCAGCATCGTCGTGTCGACCGTGGTTGTAAGTTTCCTAATCTCAAATACTACCGTTTTATTTAATTCATGTTTGTGAACATTGCTGGACTTTCTTTTAGAAAGTTTGCCCTGGGTATTGAGTATTTGTGTTTACAGTATGTTGAGAGGAGGTCGTGGACGCGGACGTGGTCGTGGACGCGGACGTGTAAATGCGAGACAGGAAGATTCGGTGTCTACTCCAGAAATAACCGCTAGTCGAACGGATTCCCATTCCAGAGGACAACAGGGATCAGCAAATAATAATGCAGATCCTAATGTCCCGGGAGTGCTTCACCAGGTGGTTGCTCAGATAAACCAGTTTGCTCAAGTTGTTGATCGCATGCAGACGGCGATGGGACAGCAGCATAACATGGATAATCAGGGAGATAAATGGCTTACCGAGGTGATCAAATTGCATCCTCCGAAATTTGACGGTTCTGCTGAGACGCTTTCTTGGGATCACTGGCTAAAGGAGTTAGAGAAGATTTTTGCGGGGATTAACTGTCCCAACGAGCGAAGGTTCGTCGCCCCAAGATCTTCTGACGGGGGAGGCTTTCGATTGGTGGGAGGCCATTCGACTTGAGGAGCATAATGTTGACTGGACGGAGTTCAAATTAATGATGGAAGCGCAGTATTGTCCTCGCCCAGTCAGAGAGGCCCGAGTTCGGGAGTTTTTCTCACCACAAAGTTCAGAAGCATCTGTGACAGACGTGATTAAGACTTTTAATCATCAGTTGACTTATGTGCGCCACTTGGTCAGAACCGAGGCAGAGAGGATTTTCCATTTCGACATGCGGATGAAGCCGGAAATTCAGCAGTATATGTCCGGATTTGAATGTACCACTTTGCGACAGTATCAGGACAAAGCTATGGCCTATGATATGAAAGAGGCGGCAGTAGAAAAGTCAACGGAAGCAAAGAAACGGAAGGTGTCTGGAAACTTCACGGAGAATAGGAGTAGTGGGCCTCGTAGGGTCCAGTCCTCTTTTCATTCATCTAGGAGGCCTCCGCATCCTTCTCGAGGTGGAAAGAGGTTCCGGGCAGCACCAACCGTTTAAGATGCAGGGAAGAAATGTTATAACTGTGGCAAAGCGGGGAATGTTCGACGTGACTGTTTCGCACCTGCTGTGACCTGTTTCGAGTGTGGACAGGAAGGGCATCGCGCAACATTTTGTGGGAGTGCGACTCGATCTTTTGGTACTCGCACTCCTGTACCGGTTCCGAAGGACACTAGTGTAAACCAGACGCAGCAAAGCGGTTTCCAACAGCAGAACATTGGGAAGAGAGAGGCATCCAGTGCTGGGTCCGTTCCTCCGCGTATTTACGAGATGAAGAAGTCAGACGATCATAACACGGCTGTTGCATCAGGTACGATTTAGATCCTTTTGCAACCAGTTGGTGCCTTATTCGATTCAGGAGCTAGGCATTCTTTCATATCTTTGAACTGTGTTAATCGTTTGAAAATCTCATGCTTGTATGATTGTGAACCTTATGTTGTGGGATTACAGAGCGGAGAAAAACTTGTGGGAACCCTATAAGCTAGAGATTTTCCAGTGACTATAGGAGGGAGAGATTGGCTATCAAATCTTATTGTAGTCGACATCCTTGGTGACGATTTAATTCTCGGAGATGATTGGCTCAATCGTTATGGATCTATTTTGAATTACCGAAAGAGAGTCATTTCTATCATTGCTGATGACAGATCTGAACACTTATTCAGAGGATGGAGACCGGGAAGCTCGGGAAAATTGATCAAAGCAATGAAAGCCGTGAAATTACTGAAACAGGGATGTCATGGATTTTGGTGCTATGCCATGAGGAAAGAAGAAGGAGTAGAGCTCTCATCTATTCTAGTAGTGAATGAATTCTCATATGTATTCCCTGACGAACTACCTGGGCTACCTCCGCAGAGAGAAGTGGAGTTCACTATCGAATTAGAGCCTAGAGCCGCTCCTATTTCCAGAGCACCATACCGCATGGCGCCAACCGAGATGTATGAACTAAAGAAGCAATTGGAGGAATTATTACAGAAGAGTTATATTCAACCTAGCGTTTCTCCTTGGGGAGCGCCCGTTCTCTTTGTTCGGAAGAAAGACGGATCCCTCCGATTATGTATTGATTACAGGGAGCTCAACAAAGTGACAATCAAGAATAAGTATCGACGACTTATTTGATCAACTGCAAGGGGCAAGGGTATTCTCGAAGATTGACTTACGATCAGGATACTATCAGTTGAGAATTAAGGAATCGGATATATCGAAGTCTGCTTTCAGATCCCGGCACGGGCATTATGAATTTGTAGTGATGCCATTTGGACTTACCAATGCTCCTGCGGTATTCATGCAATTGATGAATCGGGTATTCTTAGAATACCTAGATAAGTTTGTGGTCGGATACCAATGTATGTTAGAAGAATTGGCTTTAACAATATTCTCCATATTCTTGAGGTTGATTTATCGGCCAAGTCTTTGAACTCAAACCGGATCACCATAGTATCGTTTTCCTTGCGTAATATTCGAGCGTGCTTATCATATTGAGTAACATTGGTGGTAAGATCATAATAGCCGGTCATATGAGGATTTAGAATTTAATCCCTTATTAAAACACGAAATCTTCAATACATTGTAAAACATCGAACTTTTAAACATCGGTATTTCACCTTCGAAATGATCGTTCAACTCACTTGCAGTGCCTTATCGTTTCCGGTTCAGTTCTTATCTAGTGTTATAACCGTGAACCAACCTAGCGTCACTACTTTACGATCATAATATTAGTATTCGGTGATCGTATGTTAGTATCGAGTGGTATGTTAAGTTCCTTGTATCTCTTTTTGAACAAGGTCCGAGCCTTGCATAGGGGTCGATCGTGGGGCGGTGACATACGGACGCGTGACGTTTGTTGGAGTATTTCATTCTTGCCATTTTCGAGGCAAGTATCATATGTTGAGTTTGATTTATATTAGAACTTTGATCATGCATATGGTTTTGTTCATGTTGTCGAATATGAGATTTATTTCTGTAAATTCTCATGGTATTCGTTGTTAGTCGTTCGTATTGATGAAAATATTGAAATGCATATATGTATGCATAATTGATTGGTTTATGGTATAAATGATCCGAAGGGGTCATGAGGATCTATGCTGAGGGCGCTGAATCCAATGTCCACCATGCGTTGGTCCGACAGCATCATCATGGGGATCTATGCTGAGGGCGCTGGATCGCTGGACGGGTTTTCCACCATGCGTTGGTCCGACGGGATCATCATGGGGATCTATACCAAGCGCGCTGGATCGCTGGATTACCCTGTATTATGTTGATGGAATCGTGAGGATTCACATCGTTGGATTCCGATGACGAAAGTCCGTTTTGCATCTTTTATGATGCACTGATGATTCATGTATTATGAGACTTGTACTAGCATTGTTTTGCTAACTCCTTAGGGGGTGGATATTGTTTTGATGTTCAGGTAGCCGAGGAGCGGGGAAGCAACCACAGTACCGACAGGACGATGAAATGGCTCAGTGATGTGGTTGATGTTGATTGTGATTTGTCTTCTTGTTTCACTTTAGTACTCGAGTACGTGTGTTTTAATAATGTCATGTTCGATATGGTTGTATAAGTTAACTCTTTGGATCAGTTGAATCAGTTCTATGTTTTGAACTTCAGTTATACAGTTGGATTACATTTACTTTTCTTTTAATTAGCCTTGTAAATCCTTACTTAAAGGGTTTACGGCGCTGTAATTATTCCAAATATCTCGGGGTGTTACAGAATATGGTATCGGAGCTAAGATTCATGGATATCTTGGCAGTCGGGTTAGTTGGGTCTATTTACGTTATTTGATTATTGGTCGTTTGTGACATCACTGCTGAGCCAGCATCGTCGTGTCGACCGTGGTTGTAAGTTTCCTAATCTCAAATACTACCGTTTTATTTAATTCATGTTTGTGAACATTGCTAGACTTTCTTTTAGAAAGTTTGCCCTGGGTATTGAGTATTTGTGTTTACAGTATGTTGAGAGGAGGTCGTGGACGCGGACGTGGTCGTGGACGCGAACGTGGAAATGCGAGACAGGAAGATTCGGTGTGTACTCAAGAAATAACCGCTAGTCGAATGGATTCCCATTCCGGAGGACAACAGGGATCAGCAAATAATAATGCAGATCCTAATGTGCCGGGAGTGCTTCAGCAGGTGGTTGCTCAGATAAACCAGTTTGCTCAAGTTGTTGATCGCATGCAGACGTCGATGGGACAGCAGCATAACATGGATAATCGGGGAGATAAATGGCTTACCGGGGAGTTCAAATTAATGATGGAAGCGCAGTATTGTCCTCGCCCAGTCAGAGAGGCCCGAGTTCGGGAGTTTTTCTCACCACAAAGTTCAGAAGCATCTGTGACAGATGTGATTAAGACTTTTAATCATCAGTTGACTTATGTGCGCCACTTGGTCAGAACCGAGGCAGAGAGGATTTACCATTTCGACATGCGGATGAAGCCGGAAATTCAGCAGTATATGTCCGGATTTGAATGTACCACTTTGCGACAGTATCAGGACAAAGCTCTGGCCTATGATATGAAAGAGGCGGCAGTAGAAAAGTCAACGGAAGCAAAGAAACGGAAGGTGTCTGGAAACTTCACGGAGAATAGGAGTAGTGGGCCTCGCAGGGGCCAGTCCTCTTTTCATTCATCAAGGAGGACTCCGTATCCTTCTCGAGGTGGAAAGAGGTTCCGGGCAGCACCAACCGTTTCAGATGCAGGGAAGAAATGTTATAACTGTGGCAAAGCGGGGAATGTTCGACGTGACTGTTTCACGCCTGCTGTGACCTGTTTTGAGTGTGGACAGGAAGGGCATCGCGCAACATTTTGTGGGAGTGCGACTCGATCTTTTGGTACTCGCACTCCTGTACCGGTTCCGAAGGACATTAGTGTAAACCAGACGCAGTAAAGCGGTTTCCAATAGCAGAACATTGGGAAGAGAGAGGCATCCAGTGCTGGGTCCGTTCCTCCACGTATTTACGAGATGAAGAAGTCAAACGATCAGAACACGGCTGTTGCATCAGGTACGATTTAGATCCTTTTGCAACCAGTTAGTGCCTTATTCGATTCAGGATCTACGCATTCTTTCATATCTTTAAACTGTGTTAATCGTTTGAAAATCTCGTGCTTGTATGATTGTGAACCTTATGTTGTGGGATTACCGAGCGGAGAAAAACTTGTGGGAACCCTAGAAGCTAGAGATTTTCCAGTGACTATAGGAGGGAGAGATTGGCTATCAAATCTTATTGTAGTCGACATCCTTGGTGACGATTTCATTCTCGGAGATGATTGGCTCAATCGTTATGGAGCTATTTTGAATTACCGAGAGAGAGTCATTTCTATCATTGCTGATGACGGATCTGAACACTTATTCAGAGGATGGAGACCGGGAAGCTCGGGAAAATTGATCAAAGCAATGAAAGCCCTGAAATTACTGAAACAGGGATGTCATGGATTTTGGTGCTATGCCATGAGGAAAGAAGAAGGAGTAGAGCTCTCATCTATTCCAGTAGTGAATGAATTCTCAGATGTATTCCCTGACGAACTACCTGGGCTACCTCCGCAGAGAGAAGTGGAGTTCACTATCGAATTAGAGCCTGGAGCCGCTCCTATTTCCAGAGCACCATACCGCATGGCGCCAACCGATATGTATGAACTAAAGAAGCAATTGGAGGAATTATTACATAAGGGTCATATTCAACCTAGCGTTTCTCCTTGGGGAGCGCCCGTTCTCTTTGTCCGGAAGAAAGACGGATCCCTCCGATTATGTATTGATTACAGGGAGCTCAACAAAGTGACAATCAAGAATAAGTATCCTATACCTCGAATCGACGACTTATTTGATCAACTGCAAGGGGCAATGGTATTCTCGAAGATTGACTTACGATCAGGATACTATCAGTTGAGAATTAAGGAATCGGATATATCGAAGTCTGCTTTCAGATCCCGGTACGGGCATTATGAATTTGTAGTGATGCCATTTGGACTTACCAATGCTCCTGCGGTATTCATGCAATTGATGAATCGGGTATTTTTAGAATACCTAGATAAGTTTGTGGTCGTTTTCATTGACGACATCTTGATCTATTTGAAGAACACAGAGGAGCACGCTGAGCATTTGCGTGTGGTTTGAGCATCTTAAGGAAGGAGCAGCTTTATGCGAAGCTTTCCAAATGCGAGTTCTGGCTTAGGGAAGTAACCTTCCTAGGTCATGTGATATCAGCTGACGGAGTTCAGGTGGACCCTAAGAAAGTCGAAGCAATCTTGGAATGGGAAGCTCCTAATAACGTGAAAGAAGTCCGGAGCTTCTTGGGACTTGCTGGATATTATCACCGTTTTGTAGAGGAATTTTCCAAAATTGCTCGTCCGCTCACTCAGCTATTACAGAAAACTCAAAAGTTCACATGGGATGAGAAATGCCAGGCTGGTTTTGATGAACTTAAGAAGAGACTGACGACAGCACCTATATTAGCATTACCAGATGGAACTGATGGATTCATGGTATACAGCGACGCTTCAAATCAGGGTCTGGGATGTGTGTTGATGCAAAAGGATAAGGTGATTGCCTATGCTTCTCGACAGTTGAAACCGTACGAGGTTAATTACCCGACTCATGATCTGGAGTTAGCAGTTGTGGTCTTTGCCTTGAAAATTTGGCGACATTATTTATACGACACCCATTGTCAGATATTTACAGATCATAAAAGCCTCAAGTATATTTTCAGTCAGAAAGAATTAAACATGAGGCAGAGAAGGTGGCTGGAATTGATCAAGGATTACGACTTGGAAATTCTCTATCATCCGGGTAAAGCAAACGTAGTAGCCGACGCATTGAGCCGTAAACCTGTTTCTCTTCGAGTGTTGGAAACACTTACGTCCCAAACCAGCATTCAACGGGAACTGATCCGCAAAGGGATTGAAGTATGGGCACCAGGAATCCAAGGGCAACTATATGTGCTGGAACTGACTTCATCACTAGTCGAGGAAATAAAATCTAAGCAGTTGAACGATTCTCTGATCCTTCGGTTATGTGACGAAGTAAAGAAAGGAAAGGCCCCAGGATTCGTGATACAAGATGATGGGGTTCTGAGATTTCAGAGTCGACTTTGCATTCCCGATGCTGATAATTTGAGGCGGACAATTCTGAAGGAAGCTCATAGCGCGCCTTATTCTATTCACCCGGGTAGCAGTAAGATGTATGAGGACCTAAAACAAAACTTCTGGTGGGGAAATATGAAGAAGGACGTAGCAGAATACGTTTCAAAGTGTTTCACTTGTCAGCAGGTTAAGATTGAACATCAGCGACCTGCTAGAATGTTAAAGCCGCTTCCGATCCCTGAGTGGAAGTGGGAGGATATCTCGATGGATTTCATCACCAGTATGCCAAGGACCAATACGGGAATGAACATGATTTGGGTTGTAGTTGATCGACTAACCAAGTCGGCTCATTTCCTAGGAATTAGAGATACTTGGGGACCCGAGAGATTGGCGCGAGTATTAATTACAGAGATAGTCAGATTGCATGGGACGCCGAAGACCATTGTTTCAGATCGAGATGATCGCTTCGTGTCGCACTTCTGGAAGGTAGTTCACAGGGCTTTGGGGACCGAGCTTAACTTTAGCACGGCTTATCATCCTCAAACGGACGGTCAGTCCGAAAGGACTATACAAACAGTAGAAGACATGCTGAGAGCTTGTGCTTTGGATTGGTCAACTGATTGGGAAATTCATTTTCCGTTGATTGAATTCACCTACAATAATAGTTGGCATGCTTCTATTAAGATGGCACCATTTGAAGCTTTGTACGGGAGGAGATGTCGATCACCCTTGTGCTGGGATGATTCTTCGGACTTGATTGGGACGGAACCGGAATTGATAGTTCAGACTCAAGAGAAGATAGCTTTGATTCGGGAAAGACTGTTGACTGCCCAGAGTCAACAGAAGTCTTATGCAGATGTACGTTGTCGCCCTCTAGAGATCGACATTGGGGACCACGTACTATTGAAGGTGTCTCCTACACGAGGGATTTTCCATTTTGGGAGGAAAGGTAAGCTAAGTCCGAGATATATCGGGCCATTTGAGATTCTTGAGAGAGTTGGGGATTTAGCATACAGGTTGGCCTTACCGCCCTCACTGAGTCATGTTCACAACGTGTTTCACGTATCCTATTTGCGGAAATATGTACCAGATCCCAGTCATATTATTGATTTCGACGAGATCGGGGTAGCTAATGACGGCACCTTCGAAGAGAGACCAATCAAGATACTCGAGAGTCGAGTCAAACAGTTGAGGAATAAACTGATCTCCTTGGTAAAAGTTCAGTGGTCTCGACATGGAGTCGAAGAAGCAACTTGGGAGACGGAAGAGAGTATGAAGTCGAGATACCCGGAATTATTTTCGTTTTAAGTTTCGGGCCGAAACTTCTTTTTAGGGGGGTAGTATGTAATGCCCGGATAAATGGTGTATTTACCTTGTACTCGATCTTGTATGATCTCGACTTCATGATGTTATAAATCGTAGATTGGTTTCCCATATTTGTGCCCTTATGTTTTTATATATCTTCAACATTTCATGCATGATTCTGCACGTACTTACGTACGCTATCAGGCGTCCATAACGTACGCTAAAGATTCAGTATTACGTACGTTATATGATGTTCTTAACGTACGTAAGCTAAGTCAACTTGGGTTCGGATAAGGGTCGGCGTGTGGGGGCCGAGGAAAGGGCCGGGGAAGATTTGGGTGATTTCCGCGTGAACCTGGACATAGGTGTTACGTACGCTATGGTGCATGTTTTATGTACGCTAAGGACATGGATATTACGTATGTAAATCCCGTCTGATTACGTACGTAAGGAAATGGCGAAATCAGGCCAGTAAATTCTGGTCAGACGATTACAAACGCTAAGGCTAGGGTATAACGTACGTTAAGTTTGTTACGTACGTAAGGGTGATTGCATAACGTACGTAATACCTAGAGATCTATTTATAGAACCCGACCCTCACTTCATTTCCCACTTTTGCCTTGGCCGATTTTTGTGTTCTTGAGACTATCCTTCACCTCATATCCCTCATATCATCATCTACCTCCGATTTTGGGAAGCCTAGACCGTGTGAGTTGGTGATCAAGCTTCCGGTGAAGAGTTTATTGAAGATTTTCTTTATTCTTACATCTCTTAAGGTATTTTACGATTCACTAAGCTAGAGTTTACATTCTTAGCTATACTTTGAGCTTGTTTTGGAAATCATTGGACTTGTTAATGATCTTTTGAGTCCAGCACTATATTTTGGAGTTTAGAACCCGATTATACCTTGTCTTTCTTCCATTACTTAGAGTATTGATTTAGCCTCGGTGGATGAAAGCCTTAACATGAAGTATCCTTAATTCGTTGAAGAAAATAGCATGATTTCAGTTAGATTTTCTGAACCCTTTTTATGTTCAACTGGGTAATTCATGTATGTTAGAAGAATTGGCTTTAACAATATTCTCCATATTCTTGAGGTTGATTTATCGGCCAAGTCTTTGAACTCAAACCGGATCACCGTAGTATCGTTTTCCTTGCATAATATTCGAGCATGCTTATCATATTGAGTAACATTGGTGGTAAGATCATAATAGCCGGTCATATGAGGATTTAGAATTTAATCCCTTATTAAAACACGAAATCTTCAATACCTTGTAAAACATCGAACTTTTAAACATCGGTATTTCACCTTCGAAATGATCATTCAACTCTCCTGTAGTGCCTTATCGTTTCCGGTTCAGTTCTTATCTAGTGTTATAACCGTGAACCAACCTAGCGTCACTACTTTACGATCATAATATAAGTATTCGGTGATCGTATGTTAGTATCGAGTGGTATGTAAAGTTCCTTGTATCTCTTTTTGAACAAGGTCCGAGCCTTGCATAGGGGTCGATCGTGGGGCGGTGACATACGGACGCGTGACGTTTGTTGGAGTATTTCATTCTTGCCATTTTCGAGGCAAGTATCATATGTTGAGTTTGATTTATATTGGAACTTTGATCATGCATATGTAATATCCGTATTTTTCTTTCCCTTGTATTTTCGTTTTTGGTGTATTTCTCGATCGTAGTGACCCTCGTGTACTTCTCAGCGTGTCCTTCCTGTCAAACTGTATTCTCGTTATTGTTGTGCGGAACCGCCGTTTCGGGGTTGCCGTGGATCCATTTCGTGTTATTGGTCCCCAAATATTGATTCCTATCGTTTTATTCTCTTTCCGGATCATTTTTATCATTTTGGAACCCGTAAGGGGGTGTGAGCCGCGGCACAAGATATGCGTGCCACGGCACACAAATTCCCTTCAGTTGTCGGTCGGACAAACTGCACTGTGTGCCGCGGCACACCCATCCGGTGCCGCGGCACGGTGCGAGCAGTGCGCGGCACACTGCTCGGTGCCGCGGCACACTCGTGTGTCTTCTGCGACCTAAACCCAACTGTACCGGGTGCCGCGGCACACGCAGGATGTGCCGCGGCACAACGCGAAAACCTGGGAGTAAATTTTCGGCCTGTGCCGCGGCACACTTCGGCTGTGCCGCGGCACACGAAGCGGTCAACCGTGCAACTTCGTCTTTATTAGACGAAATCGACCATTTCTTCTTCATTTCACCTGCATCGCGAGAGAGAGTGAGAGAGAGGGGAAGGGTTCTTCATCTTCATCCATTGGGGGGTTGATTTTCACCAATTTTCTTCGGTAGTGAAGCCCGGGCAATCAATCTAACACGTGTTCTACGGATCTTGGTACTTGAATCTCCTAAGGTAATATTCTAAAACCCTATTTTCGATTAATTTGGGGGTTTTGGGTTTTTCTTCCGATTCGTTCCGTTTTGTAGGTGGATTAATGATGTATATTAATATTGATAGTATCTTTAGTTTTCCTACGGATTCATGGATATTTTGTGGATTTTTACGGAATCGGGAGGGTTTGGTTGTGGTCCGCCCTCGTTGTTATTTTGGTACTAATATACATGAATCGTAGGCGGGTTTCCGGGTGTATTCCATTTCCGTAATCGTCTAGAGTTGGTTGTGATTGTGTTATTCGAATCGTTAGGTTCATTTTCGCCGGTTCCTCGTGGTTGTGCTTGATTCTTCCGTTCCGTTCGTGTCATCGTCTATTTAATCGAGTCAAGTATCCTTATGAACTTACAATCTTGACATAGTAGTTTTGTATGAGAAATTGTGTGTGTGTGTATGCTCACTGCGGGTTAGACTCGACGGGGTCTCGGTAGGGTTCCACGAAGCTCTGGGACCGCGAGCTTGCTTTTAACCACTGTGGGTTAGATCCGACGGGGTCTCGGCAGGGATCCACGAAGCTGTGGGTCCGCGGTTAATTGTGGTGCATTTTTACAAATGTGGTTTGATCATTGGCATTTCCGGAAATGAGTGTTTTGGAATTATGTTTTTCGTGAATTGCATGCATTACTATATGTGCAAGATGTAAGTCGTTCATCTGGTTACTTGTACTAGCGTAATTGCTAACCCCTTTGGGGACCCGTTTTGGGGAAATTCGTTTTATGAATTTCAGGTCAGGTTCATCGGGACGAGCGGGCGCTGGACCAGTATACGGATGATGGTCATGCGTGATGATTGTGCATAAGTGACGTCTTAATGTCTTTTTTTCTTTTCATCTTTTGTGGTTTTGAACTAATAGTTGTACTCGAGTACCTAAGAGTTCTTGTTCGTCCGGATTGTATTGTTGCCTATTATGTCTGTGTTAATTGATGATGTTGTGTTTGACCGGTTGAATCGGGTGGATCATTCTGTTTTGCGTCTTTATGACGTGGTGTTATTTTATTGTTCCTGTGAGTCGTTGTGTATGATGCTGTCCAGCCTGGCGGGTCCCATATAGGGATTCACCGCGCTGTAATATACCTCGGATATCCTGGGGGTGTTACAGAAAATGGTATCGGAGCTCTAGGTTTATGGATACCTAGGCTTGTCGGTTTATTGGGTCTTGTGGTGTTTTTTTTTGCACATCATCGTCACGCTGCCATGATTCCGGTACTACCAGTGTCCGTACGTTTTTCCTTCCTCTATTCATTATTTCCTTGTATCGTACCTTGATTCTCGACTTGTGATTGTTCTTTTCTCGTACTTACCCTCGTATGGCTTCTGCTACTTATTTAACTCCAGTATGGATGCTGGAAGAGGTCGTGGTCGCGGTCGTGGTCGTGGACGCGGCCGGGGACGTGGGGCAGCCGGTGGGGCGGCCACGTCACAGTCTTCGGGAGCCGGCAGTACCGGCGACCGTCATAGCCATGCTTCTTCTCAGGAGCGTGCCGATCTTGGTATTGCGGCCGTTATGCAGCAAATGGTGAACCAAATGGCGGCGATAGCTCAGGCGGTTCAGAACCCGGATCAGGCCCACGCTAATCGGGGCGGAGCGGATCGTTGGCTCCAAGATGTTATCAAGATGCATCCTCCTCAGTTGGGAGCTTGGACCCGATTGGGCAGGAAGGGTGGATCAAGGAGATATCGAAGGTCTTCGTTGCCACTAATCGTCCCGAGGAACGTAGAGTCCCTATTGCTCAATACTTTCTCACGGGGGACGCTACGGGTGGTGGGAGGCCGTTGGGCCCAAAGATCATCTTTCGTGGGCTGAGTTTCAAGAATTGATGGAGATCGAATATCGCCGTGGCCGTCGATGTGCTCGGGTACATGCTTTTTATGATGCTCAACCGCGGGATATCCCCGTATCTCAAGCCATTGCTGATTTTAACAAGGAGTTGGGTTATGTGAAGACCCAAGTTGTCGAGGAAAGCGACAAAATTTTCCATTTCTCCAGACGGATGAAGTTGCCGATTCGGGACTATATGTCGGGGCTTGTATGCACTACCTTGAAAGATTACCAGAGCAGGGCCCTTGCTTATGATATGTCTGTGTGGCGAGTGAGGCGGCCGCGAGAGTAAGAAGCGTAAGTCCGCGAATTTTCGGGCCACAAAGGTGGGGGTCAGCAGAAATTTCAGTCTGCTAACTTTTCCGCTGGTGGTGGCCCAGCTCGATCTACTGGGTTTCCCCGTAGGGCTGCCAGTGCCCCTTCTCGAGAGGTGAAATGCTTTAACTGTGGCCAGCAGGGCCACATTAGTCGTATTTGTCCGAACCCTTGATGACGTGTAATCAGTGTGGCCAGTCGGGTCACAAAGCTGCTTTCTGTGCTGAGAGGGAGAAAATCCTTGGTGCCCGGGCTTCCATTCCAGCGCCTAGGGAACCAAGTGTGAACCAGGGATCGTTTGCTCCTCAATCCCCGCCGAGTGCTAGTCGGGGAAGAGGTCGGGGTCAGCCCTCTAAGGGGGGAGCTTCCAGTGTCGGCTCAGCCCACCCGCGTGTCTATGAGATGCGGAAAGCCGATGATCCAGCGGCTACCGTGGCGACAGGTACCGTTTATATTCTTTCTCATCCTGTCAGTGTGCTTTTCGATTCCGGTGCTACGCATTCGTTCATATCTTTGGATTGTGTACGCCGTTTGAGTCTCGACTGTTTGATGCCTTGTGAACCCTTCATCGTTAAGCTTCCTAGCGGTGATAGGATCGTTGGTGATCAGGAGGTTCGAGACCCATTGCACTTATTTGTGAGAGGACTTGGCCCTAATCTTATTGTTGTGAATATTGAGGGTGAGGATTTGATTCTCGGGGATGATTGGCTCGAGCGGCATGGTGCAATCATGAACTACCGCACGAGGATCATCACCATGTTAGCCGAGGATGGCAAGAGCACTCTTTCACGGCGAAAGAGGGGGAACCAAATTCATCATTAACGCCTTGAAGGCGATGAGTCTCCTTCGAAAGGGGTGTACTGCTATTGGTGCTACGCCTTGAAGACGGAAAGTAGTGGAGTCGAGCTTTCGTCGATTCCAATCGTTAAGGAATTTCTGATGTTTTTCTGACGAGTTCTGGGATTGCCACCGAACGCGAGGTCGAGTTCGCTATAGAGTTAGAGCCGGGTGCGGCTCCTATTTCAAGGCGCCTATCGCATGGCACCTTCAGAGATGTCCGAGTTGAAGAAACAGTTGAGTGAGCTTCTTGAGTCGGGGTATGTTCGACCGAGCGCCTCGCCTTGGGGTGCACCGGTCTGTTTGTGCGGAAGAAGGATGGTTCACTACGTTTGTGTATCGACTATCGCGAACTAAACAAGGTGACCATCAAGAACAAGTATCCTTTGCCGAGAATTGATGACTTGTTCGACCAGTTGCAGGGAGCTGCGGTATTCTCGAAGATTGATTTGAAATCGGGATACTATCAGCTCCGGAGAGAGAGTCCGATGTGCCAAGACACTTTTCGGACGAGGTACGGACATTATGAGTTCGTAGTCATGCCTTTCGGGTTAACTAATGCGCGGTGTTCATGCAATTGATGAACAAAGTCTTTATCGAGTATTTGGATAAGTGTGTCGTCGTCTTCATTGACGATATTCTTATTTATTCGAGGAACGAGGAAGAGCATGCCCATCATTTGCGGATAGTGTTAGACATTTTGAGGGCCGAGCAACTCTATTCGAAGTTCTCGAAATGTGAGTTCTAGCTGAAGGAAGTGATGTTTTTGGGTCACGTGATTTCAGTAGGGGGTTCGTGTAGATCCGAGAAGATCGAGGCGGTATTGGATTGGGCACCGCCCAAAACGTGAGAGAGCTCCGTAGTTTCTTGGGTTTGGTGGCTACTACCGTAGGTTCGCCGAGGTTTCTCGGCGGCTCGACCACTTACACGATTACTCCGAAATCCGAGAAGTTCGTGCGGAATGACGAGAGGTAGTTCATTTTGAGGAGTGAAGAAGCGTTTGACTTCAGCTCCGGTTTTGGCGTTGCCATGTGGCAACGAGGATTCGCCGTTTATAGCGATGCTTGGTCGTGGTCTTGGGTGCGTATTAATGCAAGACGGCAAGACCATTGCCTTTGCGTCGAGACGCTTGAGGCCGTATGAGCTTAACTACCCTACTCATGATTTGGAGTTAGCGGCAATCGTATTTGCGCTCAAGATTTGGCGTCACTACCTTTTCGGCTCTACATGTCGATTTTTACCGATCATAAAAGTCGAAATACATATTTACTCGGCGGGAGTTGAATATGAGGCAGAGGAGGTGGTTAGAGTTGATTAAGGATTATGACCTCGAAATCCTTTATCATCCGGGTAAGGCGACGTCGTGGCCGACGCCTTGAGTCGGAAACCGATTGCATTGCGAACGCTTGAGATCCTTACATCTCGATCCCGAGCTTCGGAGGGCTTTGATCGAGTTAGATGTTGAGGTCTCGTTGCCGGAGTCTGTCGGGCAACTTTGTGCTTTAGAGATTTCATCATCTTTGATCGATGAAATTAAGTCAAGCAATCGAGAGGATCCGATGATTACTCAAATCCGAGAGAACGTTCTTAAGGGAAAGTCTCCGGGTTTGTGATTCACGAGGATGGTATTTTGAGATTCAGTCGGGTGTGTGTGCCAAACGACTCGAGTTGAGGCGAGTATTTTACGGGAGGCCCATGCTACACCCTATTCCGTTCATCCTGGTTCGAGTAAGATGTACAAGGACCTGAGAAGAAATTTCTGGTGGAATGATATGAAGGATGAGGTCGCACAGTTTGTAGCGAGATGTTTGACTTGCCAGCAAGTCAAAATCGAGCATCAGCGACCGGCTGGGTTATTGCAGTCACTTCCCGTTCCGGAATGGAAATGGGAAGATATATCGATGGATTTCGTTACCAGTTTGCCGAGATCGAGGTCGGGCATGAATATGGTATGGGTGATTGTCGATCGTCTGACTAAGTCGGCACATTTTCTGGGCATCAAGGACACTTGGGGCCCGGAGAAGTTAGCCCGTGTGTTTATCGCGCAGATCGTGAGACTTCATGGTACCCCGAAGTCTATTGTTTCGGATCGTGATGGCCGTTTTGTATCGCACTTCTGGCAGGCAGTGCATAAGGCGTTGGGTACCCGGTTACATTTGAGTACCTCTTTTCATCCCCAGTCAGATGGACAATCGGAACGCACCATCCAGACGTTCGAGGACTTGTTGCGTGCCTGTGCTCTCGATTGGAGTAGTGACTGGGAGGAGCATTTGCCGCTGATCGAATTCACGTACAATAATAGTTGGCACGCGTCGATTCGGATGGCGCCGTACGAGGCCCTTTATGGGCGGCGATGTCGATCACCGATTTGTTGGAATGAGGCGTCCGATTTGGTCGGGACCGAGCCAGATGTCGTTTTAGAGACGAGGCGGAAGATAGAATTAATTCGGGAACGGATGTTGATCGCCAGTCGGCGAAGTCGTATGCGGCGTCCGTCGTCGACCTTTGGAATTCGAGGTGGGAGACCACGTTTTGCTAAAGGTGTCGCCGACGAAGGGAGTTTTCCGTTTTGGAAAGAAAGGAAAGTTGAGTCCGAGATTTATCGGCCCCTTTGAGATCCTCGAGCGGGTAGGTGGGTTGGCATACCGTTTGGCGTTACCTCCGGCCTTGAGTCATGTTCATAGCGTTTTCCATGTTTCCCAGTTGAGAAAATATGTTCCGGATCCTAGTCACGTCATCGATTATGGCGAGATCGATATTGCTGAAGATATTACTTTTGAGGAGCGTCCTTTGAAGATTTTGGAGCATCGTGAGAAACGACTGAGGCATAAAACCATCCCTTTGGTCAAAGTGCAGTGGTCGAGACACGGTGTCGAGGAAGCAACTTGGGAAACCGAGGATAGCATGCGGGCTAGGTACCCGGAGTTGTTTGTTTCTTAAGTTTCGGGACGAAACTTATTTTTAGAGGGGTAGAATGTAATATCCGTATTTTTCTTTCCCTTGTATTTTCGTTTTTGGTGTATTTCTCGATCGTAGTGACCCTCGTGTACTTCTCAGCGTGTCCTTCCTGTCAAACTGTTGAACTGTATTCTCGTTATTGTTGTGCGGAACCGCCGTTTCGGGGTTGCCGTGGATCCATTTCGTGTTATTGGTCCCCAAATATTGATTCCTATCGTTTTATTCTCTTTCCGGATCATTTTTATCATTTTGGAACCCGTAAGGGGGTGTGAGCCGCGGCACAAGATATGCGTGCCTCGGCACACAAATTCCCTTCAGTTCTCGGTCGGACAAACTGTACTGTGTGCCGCGGCACACCCATCCGGTGCCGCGGCACAAGCAGCGGCCGCCGCGCACACTGCTCGGTGCCGCGCACACTCGTGTCTTCTGCGACCTAAACCTAATCAGACGGTGCCGCGGCACACGCAGGCTGTGCCGCGGCACAACGCGAAAACCTGGGAGTAAATTTTTGGCCTGTGCCGTGGCACACTTCGGCTGTGCCGCGGCACACGAAGCGGTCAACCGTGCAACTTCGTCTTTATTAGACGAAATCGACCATTTCTTCTTCATTTCACCTGCATCGCGAGAGAGAGTGAGAGAGAGGGGAAGGGTTCTTCATCTTCATCCATTGGGGGGTTGATTTTCACCATTTTTCTTCGGTAGTGAAGCCCGGGCAATCAATCTAACACGTGTTCTACGGATCTTGGTACTTGAATCTCCTAAGGTAATATTCTAAAACCCTATTTTCGATTAATTTGGGGGTTTTGGGTTTCTCTTCCGATTCGTTCCGTTTTGTTGGTGGATTCATGATGTATACGATTAATATTGATAGTATCTTTAGTTTTCCTACGGATTCATGGATATTTTGTGGATTTTTACGGAATCGGGAGGGTTTGGTTGTGGTCCGCCCTCGTTGTTATTTTGGTACGAATATACAAGAATCGTAGGCGGGTTTCCGGGTGTATTCCATTTCCGTAATCGTCTAGAGTTGGTTGTGATTGTGTTATTCGAATCGTTAGGTTCATTTTCGCCGGTTCCTCGTGGTTGTGCTTGATTCTTCCGTTCCGTTCGTGTCATCGTCTATTTAATCGAGGCAAGTATCCTTATGAACTTACAATCTTGACATAGTAGTTTTGTATGAGAAATTGTGTGTGTGTGTATGCTCACTGCGGGTTAGACTCGACGGGGTCTCGGTAGGGTTCCACGAAGCTGTGGGACCGCGAGCTTGCTTTTAACCACTGTGGGTTAGATCCGACGGGGTCTCGGCAGGGATCCACGAAGCTGTGGGTCCGCGGTTAATTGTGGTGCATTTTTACAAATGTGGTTTGATCATTGGCATTTCCGGAAATGAGTGTTTTGGAATTATGTTTTTCGTGAATTGCATGCATTACTATATGTGCAAGATGTAAGTCGTTCATCTGGTTACTTGTACTAGCGTAATTGCTAACCCCTTTGGGGACCCGTTTTGGGGAAATTCGTTTTATGAATTTCAGGTCAGGTTCATCGGGACGAGCGGGCGCTGGACCAGTATACGGATGATGGTCATGCGTGATGATTGTGCATAAGTGACGTCTTAATGTCTTTTTGTCTTTTCATCTTTTGTGGTTTTGAACTAATAGTTGTACTCGAGTACCTAAGAGTTCTTGTTCGTCCGGATTGTATTGTTGCCTATTATGTCTGTGTTAATTGATGATGTTGTGTTTGACCGATTGAATCGGGTGGATCATTCTGTTTTGCGTCTTTATGACGTGGTGTTATTTTATTGTTCCTGTGAGTCGTTGTGTATGATGCTGTCCAGCCTGGTGGGTCCCATATAGGGATTCACGGCGCTGTAATATACCTCGGATATCCTGGGGGTGTTACAGCATATGGTTTTGTTCATGTTGTCGAATATGAGATTTATTTCTGTAAATTCTCGTGGTATTCATTGTTAATCGTTCGTATTGATGAAAATATTGAAATGCATATATGTATGCATAATTGATTGGTTTATGGTATAAATGATCCGAAGGGGTCATGAGGATCTATGCTGAGGGCGCTGGATCGAATGTCCACCATGCGTTGATCCGACGGGATCATCATGGGGATCTATGCTGAGGGCGCTGGATCGCTGGACGGGTTTTCCACCATGCGTTGGTCTGACGGGATCATCATGGGGATCTATACCAAGGGTGCTGGATCGCTGGATTACCCTGTATTGTGTTGATGGAATCGTGAGGATTCACATCGTTGGATTCCGATGACGGAAGTCCATTTTGCATGTTTTATGATGCACTGATGATTCATGTATTATGATACTTGTACTAGCATTGTTTTGCTAACCCCTTCGGGGGTGGACATTGTTTTGATGTTCAGGTAGCCGAGGAGCGGGGATGCAACCACAGTACCGACAGGACGATGAAATGGATCAGTGATGTGGTTGATGTTGATTTTGATTTGTCTTCTTGTTTCACTTTAGTACTCGAGTACGTGTGTTTTAATAATGTCATGTTCGATATGGTTGTATAAGTTAACTCTTTGGATCAGTTGAATCAGTTCTATGTTTTGAACTTCAGTTGTACGGTTGGATTACATTTACTTTTCTTTTAATTAGCCTTGTAAATCCTTACTTATAGGGTTTACGGCGCTGTAATTATTCCGAATATCTCGGGGTGTTACAATCTAAAGACAAATTTGATAATTTATCACCATGATGAAAGGGAGAGTGGGGTGGTCATGATGAGATATTCTGGTGTTGGTTCATTTCGGTCCGTCAAATGAATCCTCGTGTATCTAGTCCGATAGATGAACCTTGGTATATTTCAATATTAACACAATAAATTAATCCAATTAATTATATTAAAAATAAATTCTCTAAGAAATATTAAGAATAAATTATCCAGTAGTTTATTTAATTCACGAGATCAATTAATTATCCAATAAATTAAATTAGACATACAGTGTCCAATATTAACCAAAAGAGAATAAGCTAAATATAATCCATCGTCAATTCATGTGTCGCGGCTCTGTTTCTCAATTAGCATTGGGAGGATCCAATGAGTGATAACACCACTTAGCCAGTCTCGTGGCCTACACCCTAACCCGACTGAGAACGAGTGATATGATCATTCCAAAACCATTATGTCATGAATACTGTATATATAGAAACCCTTCAATCATATGTCCCGAACAAGTATTAGGATCCCGGTAAAGTCAAACCCTATTGTAACTTGACTCTATGCATTTGTTAATGCGAATCGAGATCACCGAGCTCTCGCGTATCAAATACAACTAGCTCTAAATGCTTTAGCCAAAGACTTATAATCTCATTTGCCACTAACCGCATAGGACATTTACCTGCTCACTTACAGGAGAAAGAATCCTATCTTGGTATTCAGTAGAGACTGCTAATTGCCCACTGAGTTGCACTTCGAGGTTGATCCCACCAATCGATGATTAGATCAGACTACTCTATTGACTAACTTAATGTCACAAGCACATCTCCTACTGAAACCTCAAATAAAAGGTTCACGTATACGTTTCACAACCTTTCGATTCAGTCATTGACAATCCTAGAGTAAAATCCATGTGATCGAATCGAGGTGAGTCAAGTTCGAGTAGACTAATACCATTAGCATACCTATAATGTATGCTCCCACTAACCCTTAGTCAAGATAGGCACTCTACCGGTCAAAGGACATGTTTTACAAGTCTTGTCTAAACCTACTGCCCAGTTAAGTTTTATCGATTGCGAACCAGTTAAGCATTCGAGCCCTATACACTTCGAGTGCGTATCTCCTTATCTCCATAAGGAGTGAAATGTTTGTTCTCAAATGCAAGAACCTTTATTCTATATACCAAATCACAGTGCCCGTGATATACAATTATATAGAAATAATAAATGCCTTGTTTAATTTGATATTCATTATTACAATACAATGCTCTCACTCTCTCCTGAGTGACATTCGAGGACATATTCCTAACAGCTGGATCAAGCTCTAGAGGCTTCCTTTAATCAATACAGTGACTTAGTCTACGCACCATTTGTTGGTCACTGTTTTGTTGAAAACATGATCGTTGTTCCATAAAAATTGAAACGTTAACGTGCCATAAAAATTACTCATGGAGTTGCATGTGTCCATACCACGATTACAAGATCCAAGGCTGGCATTCGCCGACCAAGATCTTAGTAAATGGGAAAGATGATAAAAATTATTATTCACATATTGTTGTACGTTATTTTTGTGTTTTATGAATATGATTCTATTGTTCGTGTTGATTGTTCGTTCTGGGAAAAATGGAACACACTTTAAGTTCTATCATAATTAAATATCTTAATAAACATAATAACCATAATCATCATCTCAATGAACATGATAACTATTATAACCCTCTGAATGAGCAATTAATGTTTCAATATATATATATATATATATATATATATATACACACACATACATGTATAATGTGATCAATTGAAATCAAAGTTTAAAAATCACACCTTACATGCAATTTTCTAAGCATGGTGTAAGTGGGGTGTTCTGGGTACTTTCATTAACCACATTCAAAAGAACCATTATCCATATATTGTTGTGTGATGTTATATATTATATGAATTATGTTTCATATATTGTTCGTGTTGATTGTTCGTTGAGGGATGATGATCCCATCACCGTTGTTTTGATATTGTTGATCATGTCGATCGTTCATTATTGATACATCATTATTGTACTTTGGTGTGTCTTTGTTGATCCTTATTGGATATGTTGATATCATGAAAGTTCAGTAGTCACACTTGCGTGTCATTTGGTATGTGTAGAATTTCGATCGGGCATATGTAGTCATGTGTTGATAGTTGATCTCACATTGGATTTTGCACACGGGATGGCTATACCGTGAGATTAATTAGGTACAAGACTGCATGTGTATTCGATTAATATATGTTGATGGCTACTTTATGGACACATTTCATCTCGGGCATAAGATGATGTCCTTCTTTTGAGACTTATGGTTTGAGATTATAATCCGATTGATTCATAAAACATGTTAGATTGCGTGTGATCAGAGTTTCAGATTATGATGTTGTTGGGTTTGTACCTCATCCATGATTGTGTATTCCAGGATTTTAATTATAATCTGGCTGATTCATACAGCATGTTCGATTGCATTTGATCAACGAGTTGAGATTATGATGTTGTTGGGGTTTATACAACATGTGTGATTGCACATGTGCTAAGATTTGAGATTATGATGAGGTTTATTCATACAACGTGTTTGATTATATGTGATCAATAGTTTGAGATTGTGACTCTCTCGTGATTTATATGATCTTGCTCGAGTTTATGGGGATAATATTCTCACTTGATTCATCGATTGGTCTTGTTGGAGTCTATCTTGCTGATAGTATTCTCGGTTGATGTTGATCATTCTATTGATTATATAATATCGATGGTATCCTCGATTAATTGTTTGGCTGAACTCGTTGGAGTTTATCATATGGATGATATTCTTGGTTCATTATGTGTCCCGTATTCATACATTATGAACGTGATAAGATATGTCTATCATATGGAATGTTAGGAATATAACCTCGAATGCCACTCAGATGATGAGAGAATGAGAGTTTTGTATTGCAATCATGAACATCATTATTGTATATCATTGGCATCATTATTTGATATATATAACAATAGTCCTTGCATTTGAGAGCAAATTTTCCACTCCTTATGAAGATAATGAGACAGGAACTAGAAGTATTTAAGGTTCGAATGCTTATTATCGCAAGTCGATAAAATTTAATTGGGCATTAAGTTTAGACAAGACTTGTATAACGTGCACTTTTACATGTAGAGTACCTGTCTTCACTAAGGGTTAGTGGGAGCATATATTATATGTATGCTAATGGGATTAGTATACCCGGACTCGACTAATCTTGATTCTATCACATAGATTGTACTCTGGGATATTCAATGGATTGATCGAAAGGTTGTGATAGGTATACGTGAATCTTTGACTTGAGGATTCAGTAGGATATGTGCTTGAGACATTTAGTTAGTCGCAAGAGTAGTTCGATTCAATCACCGACTAGTGGGGTCAATCTCGAAGTGCAACTTGGTGGGCAAGTAGTAGTCTCTAATGAATATCAAGATAAGATTCTTTCTCATATAAGTTAACAAATAAATGTCCTGTGTGGTTAGAGGCAAATGAAATCATAAGTGTTTGGTCAAAGCATTTAGAGCTAGTTGTATCTGATACGCAAGAGCTCGTTGATCTCGGCTTGCACTAACAAATCCATAGAGTCAAGTTACAATATGGTTTGACATTTCTGTGAGCCTAATACTTTATCGGGACATGTGATTGAAGAGTGTATGCGTATACGGTTTTGATAACGTAAAGATTTTTGGAATGATCCCTAATATTCGTTCTTAGTTGGGTTATAGTGTAGGCTACGGGACTGACTACTTGGTGTTAACACTATTTGAATCCTTCCAATTCTAACTGAGATGAACCTACAGAGTCACGGCACATGAATAAACCATGGATTAAATTTAGCTTATTCTCTCTAGGTTAATATTGGACATTAGATGTCTAATTTAATTTACTAGATAAATTAAATAGGTCTCATGAACTAAATAAATCACTGGCAATTAACTTAATTCATATTGTTTCTTAGAGAATTTATATCTAATATAATTAATTTATTGGAATAATTAATTATATTAATATTGAAATGTCCCAAGGTTTATCTATCCGACTAGATACATAAGGGTTCATTTCACGGGCCGAAATGAACCAACTTCTCAAAGTATCTCACATCCCCCCTCCACTTGGTGGATGATGATTTTTCACCATCATTTGTCTTTGTTAAGACATAATAATGTGAGGGATAATTTAATTACACTTGGTGTATTTTTTTTTTGGTTAAAGTCCTTTGGCATGGTGTGCGTTGTTTTTGTTATAAAACAAAGAGCAACATCATCATCTAAAACACTTACCACTTTGGAGTGTCTGTCGTGAGTTGACAGGGAGAAGGGGAAGAAAGTTTTCTTCATTCAAACTTTGCGTTTAAGAGTATATTAAGGGAAAGCAAAATATTTATAATTTACTTAGAATAATTATAATAAATATAGTAAGCTAATTCTATCTACTTCGAGCTGTATTCTTCGAGAATAAGTTGATAGAAATTTTTTCGGTCATATTCCGATGGGTGATACGCAGAGGCACGGTGCTTTCAGTGCTCAGAATTTTACAAGGCTTCGATAATTTGGAGTTGTGATCAACACAACATTTAATCAAAGGCCTACAAGGGTATGCTTTCTAAATTCGTGATTTGATTTATTTTATTTGTATATATGATGCTTGATCGATCTTGTTCAGGGGTTCAGTTTATTGATTGGATCAATTATACTATTCCGTTGCGCCTTTGTTTTTAGGCCCCAACACTGAAGGTTCCTAGGGTATCCATGCTGAGTGTGCCGGATTATATGTTATGTAGCCTGGGATCGGAAGGATCTTATGGTATCCATGGCAAGGGAGATGGATTTACCACATCACGATTTTCATAATCGGGATTGGTAAGAATCTCGTTAGGGTGATCTAGGCTCAGGGAGCCAAACGATGATTGTCGTTGGATTGGATGAGTTTTTAACGTCGTATGTGCTGTATTGATCATATTGTAATGATAGAACATTATCGTGTATTCATTTCTTGGTAGTTGTCTAGTGTGGTACTCAATTATTATAGATTGATATTTGATGATGTTATCCAACAGATTGATTTGTACAAAGATTATATATTTTGTATTGGTGAGTTAATGACGATGTTTGTGGAATTATGGTATTGTTTGAGTACAATACAAAAACTCGTGTTCGAGTTCATTTCGTCAGTTGAGAACGAGATGTAGATTGTGGTAAGGATTGATTTGTGATAAGTGTCAATTTTATACACTTATCCATGTTTGATATTGATATATTTCACCCATAATTATAAGCTAGTCTAACCTATTTTGGCTTTTATTTAAATAGTTTTAGATAACTTTGCATTTATGGATGAAGACGTAAAACAAGCCTTAATTAGATTGAATTAATGACTCACTCAAGAAATTACATTTTTATAGAAATTCTATCTCTTGATATTTTGTGTACTCGTATGGTAGGAATTTACAAAACATGTCAGCCAATCTTTCCAAGTTCAAAATAGAGTTATATATCAAAAGTTATTATCCGAGTAAGTTTTGGGGTTAAAATGAAAGAGTCAAGAAATTCTAGGCTAGAAATGAAGTCTGAAGAACCACCACGCATAAATAACTTTCCATACGGTCGTAAAACACTCGGCAAACGAAACACAAAAAGACATAGGCAGTGTACGACTGTAACAACCTACATGTTATGACCGTAGGTCTTGTAAAGTATGGTCGTATACCCTGTAGGTTATGGTCGTACTTTTGACAGATTATGTTATGATCTTATCATATGTTCCACACTTTTGGACTTATAAGAGTTGGTGGCTTGCCTAGGTCCGATTTGATATGTTTTTTTCTGTAGTTTTGGTTATTTTAGGTGACCTTGTGTGTATAAAAGGACCCATTGATCCATTCCATAAGACATTTTTTAATCATCTTCCATTCTTGGGTGTATTTCATAATGCAATTTCTATTTTGTGTGAAGAACATACTTGTGTTATTGAGAAGTTTATGTAAGTGTGTTGAAGTTTATGTTCCAGAGGGATTTTATTGCTTCTTTCTCCTTTATTTAAGAAAGTTAGTATTAATTCATTCCCTTTGTCAACTAATCATGTTTACCATTTCATATAATTTGTTGAATAAAGCCTATATGGGCAAAGTTCTCCTAGTTGGGATTATAACCAAGGTTTGTAAGTTTGTATAAAAATCTATTTTGGATTGCTTATTGCTGTGTGCAATTTTTATTATTTTACAGTCTTCATTTATTGGCCAATAAATGATAATACTTGGTGTTTTCGCATATTTCCAAAGAAAATATGTTGATTTGATCAAATAACTTTCAACGTTCTTCTAGAGGATATAAATATACCTCTAACCCTTAGATGATTCTTTGAGTTACTTTCATAATACCTAATGTTATGTATTGAATCAATTCTGCATTGAAATATAGTAGATTGAATCGATATATAAGGGGCGTTTTGACATTCGAATGAGAAATCGTCTTTTTAAGGATACCGAATCTACACAACATAATAAGTGATGCACCTTGCGAACTCACATACATATCTGTAACTAATAATCAAATTGAGTTTGTAATTCCAACTATACTATTTTACATATTTTAGTTCTCCTGTTTATGCAATCGTTTAATGTTTAATTTTCTTGTACTATAATTGCAATTCTTACAATTACCAGTCCAAACTATGAATTGTGTGTTTGTGTTTATAATTTTTTACTATAACAAGAGAAACAGTGTAAGAATCTCATTATACCCATTCTTCCTTGTAGGGTCGATAAGTCGGACTCAAACGTCCACTTTACTACTTGATATGATATCGTGCACCTGCGATAATTATGTTACACCAAATGCGTGTCATGTTTTTGGCGCTGTTTTCGGGGATTATATTAGTGTTACATTGAAATCTTACGTTACAAAAATCCCAAAACATCATCCCGGAGATGAGCAAGTCACTTTCAATATCCTAAGATCCTTGAACCTCCTCCTGGAATGATTCTTGTTTAAGAATTCATGTAATTGATGACATGGTGACCAAGTCACCAGAGAAAATTCTATCAAAAGATCATCTTGGGGCATGTATTATAATTCTTTAACCGTTGAGGAAGAAGACTATAATTTGGCTCAAACAGTTAACTATCCTGAAGCAATACCACATTTCAGGAGACATTCATACTTTGAAGAATTGGGAACAAGCTCCGCTGAACCCCTCCCTTCATTACAAGAAGCTCAAACACTTGATCTTAAACCTTTACCCGGAATTTGAGATATGCTTAGCTGGGCATTTCCTCTACACTTTCGGTAATTATATCTAATATATGTTGGGATTCGGTGCCTAAAACGAAAGCCCAGCGGAAGCGGTAAAACGAAAATTAATTCGATCCGAATCCCTACGAGGATCGATCGAGCTACGTATATACGAATATCAAAAACGAAAAGCAAGAGTCGTAAGAAACTAACCCTCGAAGTCCGTTGATTAAATGGTAACCTTCTCTTGAGCTATTCCCCAAGCTTTAGTTTGATCTCTACGAGTTCAATCCGCTCCAAGCCCTTGAACGATCCAACGCCGAAAGCACCGCGTCTCTACTTGCCACGCGCCGGAAAAACGAACGGAATGACAACACCTTGCTATCCTCCGAGGATACGGCTAGAGCTAGGTGATGAAGCTTGTTATAGATATTAATATCACTCTAAGTGTATGAATATCTATCTCTCTCAATATTTCCTCACAAAATATCTCTAAGAAGTTGTGAAGAAGATGAATGAAGAAGATGAATAATGAAGATGATGAATAAGACTTCTATCTCTCTCTCCTCTTCAACCTCACGTTGGAAATGGAATCAAGTAAGTGGGAGAGTTTATCAAAGACATCATCTTATATTATTTCCACCCTCATGTTTACAACTCATGTAACATGAAGTCTTGTCCCACCAAGTCATTATCATCACTTAATAAATGGAAGAAAAGACAATGGGAAAGTGGGTGGAAGCATAATGGGGCGGCTATCATGAAAAACGAATGAGTTCGGTTCGCTTTGACTCCGTGAGTCCAAACAGATAAACTCCGATTCTGTTCCGATGTATTTGTGTCGATTAATTAATCCAATTAATTAAACATATCAAACACAAAATAACATAATTAATTTCTCCAAGAAATAATTATATTCATGAATTAAATTAATCACCCAGTGATATATTTAATACATTAAGCCGTAAATCAATTTATCCGATAAATCGATTTAAACATCCAATGTCCCAAATTTAGATATCCAATATCCAATATTCATAATGAGAGAATTAGCTCAATTCATTCCGTCGTCAATCCTAATGCGCGACTCGGTAGGTCCGTCTCAGTCAGCAATGGGAGGAACCAAAGAGTAGTAGCACCACCTAGCCAGCCTGGTGGCCTACACTGTACCCCGACTAAGAACGAATGATTGGGATCATTCAAGAACCATTCTGTCGTGAATACCAGTATACGTATAAACCCTTCTTTCAAATGTCCCGATCAAGTTATAGGGTCACGGTCAGTCAAACCCTATCTGTACTTGACGCTATGCATGCGTTAATGCAAATCGAGATCATCGAGCTGTCGTGTATCAAATACAACTAGCTCCAATGCTTTGGCCAAACACTTATGATCTCATCTGCTAATAACCGCATAGGACATATAACCCGCTCACTAACGGGAGAAAGAATTCTATCTTGGTATTCAGTAGGACCTGCTACTTGCCCGTTAAGATGCACGTCGAGGTTGACCCCCGCCTTCCGGTTTACAGGGTCGAACTACTCTAATGAAAATCTTGACGTCACAAGCACATCCCTACTAAATCCTCAAGTCGAAGGTTCACGAATACCTATCACAACCTTTCGATTCCGTCATTGACTGTCCCGGATTGAAATCCATGTGACGAATCGAGGGTGAGTCGGTTCGAGTACACTAATCCAATTAGCATACCTATAATCTGTGCTCCCACTAACCATTAGTGTTCGACAGGCACTCTCCATGTCAAAGAACACGTCATACAAGTCTGCACATAAACTTAACGCCCAGTCAAGTTTCATCGACTTGCGAACGATTAAGTATTTGAGCTATAACCTTTCCAGTGCCGACCCCCTTATCCAATAAGGAGTGGAACGTTTTGCTCTCAAATACACGGACTAGTTTCTATATGTTTATTTACGAGTTAGGAATGCCAACTACCAAGAATAAAGAAACATTCATTTGCCTTATATAAATGGTTTACATAATTACAAGTACAATGCCCTCTCTCAACAACCTCTGAGTGGCATTCGAGGGCATACTCCTAAGAATCTCCCACTTGCACTCAATGCCACACACTATGGTATCTAATACCCATGTTCTCTAGATGACGCTCCAAGCTAGTCCGAGAAAGTGGCTTGGTCGGTGGATCGGCGACGTTGTCGGCCGAGTCTACTCAGTGCGATACAATGTATCCCTTGCGAACAAATTCTCTTACGAGATGATACTTCCTCTCAATATGTTTGGTGTTGTGAAACCTCGGCTCCTTGGCTCGCGCTACGACTCCGTCGTTGTCGCAAAGATGCGGAATAGGCGACTCAAGACATGGTATCATTTGAAGTTCTCCCGAAACTTCTTAATCCGTAACCCTTCCTTGAAGCCTCCGAGGCCGCTTGAAACTCACTGACAGTGGAATCGCTAGCCGCGCTTTGCTTGGCACTACGCCAAGATACTGCTCCTCCATTAAGAGTAAATATGTAGCCAGAAGTGGACATCGAGTCGTCCTTCAGTCCTTGGAAGTCCGAATCAGTGAATCCCACCACATCCAAATCTCCACCGCCATACATAAGAACCATATCTCTCGTTCTTCTCAAGTACTTGAGAACGTTCTTACAAAGATCCAATGTTCCCTACCTGGGTTTGCCTGAAACCTACTCACCACGCTTACAGCATGCGCGATGTCAGGTCTTGTACACAACATATCATACATAAGGCTACCCACGGCCGAAGCATATGGTATATTACTCATTTCCTTGCGTTCTTCCTCACTTTGAGGACACATCTTCAAGGTGAGTTTTATTCCATGTTGCATCGGTAGGAACCCTCTTTTAGAATCATCCATCTTAAATCGCTTTAAGATCTTATCTGTATAGAGGGCTTGGGAAAGGCCTATTGTTCTCTTCGCTCTATGCCGGTAGAGCCGAATACCAAGTATTTAGGTTGCTTCTCCCAAGTCTTTCATGGAGAAATTACTCGAAAGCCAAGCTTTCACGTAATCGAGCATTCCCACATCATTTCCTATTAGTAGAATGTCATCTACATATAGTACTAAGAATGCGATCTTGCTCCCACTAACCTTCTTGTATACACAAGGTTCCTCTTCATTTTGCACGAAGTCAAACTCTTTGACCGCCTCGTCAAAACGAAGGTTCCAACTACGCGACGCTTGCTTGATCCATAAATGGAACGTGAAGCTTGCACACTTTCTGAATATCGACTTCAGACACAAAGCCTTTAGGCTGATCCATATAGATTTCCTCCTCGAGGAATCCATTAAGGAAAGCCGTCTTTACGTCCATTTGCCATATCTCATAATCGTGGTAGGCAGCTATAGCAAGCATCATGCGAATAGACTTGATCATGGCTACGGGCGAGAAGGTATCGTGGTAATCGATCCCTTCCTTCAGGTATAACCCTTTGCCACAAGCCGGCCTTATAGGCGTCAACCTTGCCATCACCATCGCCTTTCTCTTGTAGATCCACTTGTTCCCAATAGGCACTATGCCCTTGGGGCGGTCTACTAGAGTCCGCACTGACTGATTGACATGCATCGAGTCTATCTCAGCCTTCCATAGCTTCACGCCATTTCGCGAGTCTACATCCACCATCGCTTGGTCATAGGTTGTTGGGTCGGTCTCTTGGCTATCACTTGGAACCTCATGGAGACCCGGCTCCTCCAAGTGCACAAGCCCATACCTCTCGTAAATGAGACACCCTACTAGACCTACGAGGTGGTTGTACTTGTGTTTGAAAGTTCGGTTCCAGTTTCTTGCAAGTGTCTCTCGAGGAGTTTCATTGTATTCTTCTAAAGAAATACTTCTACGCTCCGCCTTCTGAATGAACTCATCTTCCAGAAGTGTGCTTGTAAAGCAACAACGATCCTTCGATCTTCGGGCATGTAGAATAGATATCCCATCGTCCTGCACGGAATCCTATGAAACGTCCCTTCGCACCTAGCTTCCAACTTTTCCACCTTAGTCTTCTTGACATAGGCGGGACATCCCCAAATCCTAATGTGATTAAGACTTGGTTTCCTTCCTTCCCACATCTCATGTGGAGTTTTAGGAACGGATTTGGAAGGACATCTGCTCAAGATATACGCGGTCAGAGTGCATACCCCCACGTAAATCGGCAAGTCAAGATAGCCCGGCATGGAACGGACCATGTTCAACAGTGGTCGGTTCCTTCTTCGACACACCATTTAACCGAGGAGTACACGGAGGTGTTAGTTGTGAAACTATTCCATGTTCCTTAAGGAACTCGTCAAACTCCGTACTCATATACTCGCCACCTCGGTCCGACCGAAGTGCTTTGATATGATTACCGCTTGTTTCTCGACTGAGGCCTTGAATTCTGGAATTTCTCAAAGGCCTCGATTTATGTTTCATTAAGTATACATAACCATACCTAGTATGATCATCGTAAACGTAATGAAATATTTATATCCGTCACGTCCGCTTCTAAAGCACCACATACGTCGGTATGGATTAATCCCGATTTATTAGCGGCTCTTTCAAAAGTCCTGAAGGGGACTTAGTCATTTTGCCTTTAAGGCAAGATTCACAAGTAGGAAAGGGATCCGATCCCAATGGACCCATAAGTCCATCTTTTTCCATCTTGTAAACCTTGGTCTGACCAATATGACCAAGTCTAAGATGCCATTTCAAAACTTGATTGGTTTCATCCCTACCACGTTTTCTAGTCATAGTATTCACAACTACTTTGTTGCTGAGATTTAGATGATACAATCCATTCAACAATGTAGCAGTACCCACTAGTTTATTTCTAAAATAAATTTTGCAGGAACCATCACCAATGAAAAATGAAAAGCCTTTTCGGTCCATGACCGGAATGGATACAATTTTTTTGTGCCCCTTGGGCAAAACAAGTACATCTTCTAAAGTCAAAACAAAGCCGGATTCTAAACCCAAAAGAAGTGATCCTATGTCGGTCGCCTCGACACTATGCCCGCTTCCGACTGTGATCATAACTTCTCGGCTCCAAGCTTCCTACTTTGTTCGAGATCCCGATTCACGGTACAAATATGAGAACTAGCACGAATCCAGATTCAGAAGTAGAAAATACGGAGCGTAACAATTTGTTTCCAAAACTAAAAGTTACGTACTGAAGTGCCATGAAGAATCGGGACAGTCTCTAGCCCGGTGGCCCACTCACCGCACTTGAGACAAGCATCCTTCTTCTTCTTGTTCTTTGGAACCATCGGGCCTTGCCCTTTCCCTTAAGGTCCTTAGCTTGTGGTCCAGTCCGCTTCTTGGTCTTTTTCTTCTTATTCTTAGACTTCCAAGTCCGAAGAAATCACAAGTGCGAGACTCCTTCATCCGCGGGTCTTCATCCGAGACCGAGCGGTCACCAGCTTGTTCATTAGCCCGGCTAAATTACATGCAATCTCATTGCTTGAAGTTCATAACAAACTGTGAGAAGGAATCAGGGAGAGACTGTAGGATAAGGTCGGTTTGGAGAGAAGTATCCATTTTAAAATCAAGAGCCTCCAATCTCTCGATCATGGATATCATTTTGAGGACGTGTTCCCCAACTTTCTCACCTTCCTTCATCCTTGCACCGAACAGTTGCTTGGATATCTCATATCTAGCGATTCACTGTGCTCACCATAAAGCTCGGTTAAGTGAGATAGAATCTGCCTAGCAGAAGTCATTTTCTCATGAGCTCTCTGAAGCTCATTAGACATGGAAGCCATCATATAAGCACGGACTTTCACGTCATCCTTAACCCACTTTTCGTGGTTTTCAATCTCTTCCTGATTGGCTCGAGTCCGCATAGGAGGCGCCGGAATGTCCGTCTCCAAGACGTATCCCAGTGCCTCTATACTGAGGACAATCATCAGATTGCGGAGCCAATCCACAAAGTTAGATCCCATTAAGGTGTTCTTTTCGAGTAGAATTGCGAGTGGATTCATTGTCATATTGAGATTTGTGTGCATTAAGTATAACAGATTAATTAGTGACTCATTCAATTATGTTCTGAGTATAGAATTTAAGGTCTTTTCTATTCTTGTTACCCAGCTCCCACTATTTTTATCGGAATAACACACTCCCATGTGATATCCGGAAGTATCGTCGCTCTACTTCATAGTGGTGATCGAGTTCTTTATAAATCTTAATAGAGGGCAACCGAACAGGTTTCTAGTCTATTAATTTTCATAAAGTGGTGTCCAACACCAACCCATCTAATGGATGATTCGATCTTCTTTTTCCCCTTGTTCACTGTTGTGTCAAGATTTAACACCTTCCGACCGGCGATCGCCTCCGAGGCCGAGCGACCGACTTACTGCCGAGCGACCAAGACAAGTCTGCCGAGCTGCGACCAGGCGACCGAGCCTTAACCCAGCGGACAAGTTACATCGACCGACCGAAGGCCCCAGGACCAGTCCCGATGCCGAGCGATCTACCTCAAGACGATCGCCTCTCAGTACTCGGCGATCGACACGTGGCGACCTACCCTTGACGACCGACCCTTGGCGACCTCCATCCACTGGCCGATGGCGACCTCCGAAGACCATCCAGGTCGATCGCCACCGATGGCCATCCAGTCGGCGAAGGCCGAGCCTCAAGACTGGCACCATGTGCAAAGGGCCGAGACAAGATCCGCGAATCTCGGGCCATTGACCAAAGCCTGACAGATTCCCTCCACCAGCCGACAGGCCGCCGAAAGCTTGTCGGTAGGGCCACATGTTGACTGACTCCGGACACGTGATGGCT
This sequence comes from Orobanche coerulescens, assembly GCA_033398695.1. NCBI lineage: Eukaryota > Viridiplantae > Streptophyta > Magnoliopsida > Lamiales > Orobanchaceae > Orobanche > Orobanche coerulescens. Next base: position 147,166,036 of record CM065803.1, read on the forward strand.
CCTTATTGGACCGCCCAAGCTGTGCCAGCCTCTTCCTTGGACTTTAGTCCGACAGCCAGCATCTTATTTGGACTTTAGCCTGACAGCCCAGGAGATCGGCACATTATTATATTGGCCGGAAGGCGATCGGCAGAATATTAAAATGGCCGGCAGGCGATCGGCCACTACAGGACAGGACCCGGATGCCTCTATATAAACGAAGCCCACTGCATTTGTAAAAAGGGGACGCTGCACTCTTTCACATTCTTGCAATACATACGCAATACAGGAGCAAACATCAAGCACTTGGCAAACATCCAACTCTTGGCAACGGCTTTCTTTCGGTCTTACTTCTCCCGGCCTTTTCTCCTCGAGCAGATTATCGGCGGGACGAAGAACACCAAGCTTCGCTCAAGAGCCGGGTTAACAGAGTCTTTTTATACTCATTGTATTTAGATTTCTCTCATTAATACTTGTATCCACGAATATTCGTATTAATAACATCTCGCGAGAGCATTCAAGCCCGGGCCTAACAAACCCGGCAAATCTTGTTTTATTTATCTTCTCTCGGAAGTGCTCCCGCAACCTTGTTTGTTGTCCGTCTTCTAGCAGTATTAATCTTCGGATAAATATTTTGGGCAACAACAATTGGCGCTAGAAGGAGGGCACATCCCTCGATTTTTTACACCTACCGTCCCGAAGAACACTCACTGTTCTCGGGGCAGATATTTGAAGTGACACTCACTGCACTTCAAAAGAAATCCTTCAGAAAACATGTCTTCCGCCTCCGCGTCGAAGAAAGCCGCTGACGGCCCGGCGGACCCTGTTCCGGGCCCGAGCCGCGGCCCGATGGTGGAAGGCGCCGCCGCGGTCGAGACGCTCGATCCGTCCCGGACGGCGGCCCGAGCCTCGCTCGATCGATTCGAACCAATGAACAGATCGAAGAGGCCATAGCCGCCCTTCAGGAACGACGGAGTGCTCTCGACGCGCCTCCTGCTGCCGCCCCCCCGGTCTCTCGCCGGAAGATCAAGCGGAAGCTTAAGGCACTACTGGCCGAGCAAACGCGAGGAGGCTCTCGCCCGCAACAAGAGGCGCTCGGCAGCCGGGGCACGTCTGTTTTCGATCGCCTGGGCAGCGACCCGACCTGGCGACCGGGGAGTCCGGCCCCAGCTACGAGACGACGGAGTTGGTGTCCGTCACCAGGAGCTCGGCCTACCCGGCTCCCACAAGACGATCCAGCCGCCTGGCTCCCGCTCTCCAGATTCCCGAGGTCGGCAGCAGTGGGGTCCGGAGGTCGGTACACGATCGCCTCGGCCCCCGCTCCCAAAGCCGATCCATAGCCCGAGCCGCGGCGATCGCCGCAATGCAACGTCGATCGACGACATGAAGGCGCTCGCAATCCGGGCAGCGCGTGAGGACGATCGCCCGCGAGCGAGCCGCTCGCGATCGACATCGAGCTCGCCCGGCAAGACACGATCGCCCCTCCTAAGACACCCGTGTACCAGGGGCGATCGGACCCCCAAGCACACCTGCACAAGTTCAACATCTACATGACCGGGTGTGGGGCATCGGACGCGACCCGTTGCCGAATGTTCCCTCTGACACTGGACGACCTCGCCCACCGGTGGTACACTTCATTGCCACCTCGGTCCATTGGCTCCTTTAACGAGCTGGCGCACGTCTTCACGGAACACTTCGCCACCAGGGTCGCCCGGCCTGAAGGTCGCCATCGCATGATGCAAATCAGGCAAGGAGAACAGGAGTCCGACTCGGACTACATCGACCGGGTTGACATGATCATCCTCAACGGCGAGCCCGTAAGCGATGAGACCGCCCTCTACGCTGTCCTAGGAGGTTTTCAGGGTTTCTCGCCTATGTTCAGGCATCTCACGAAGACCCTGCCGACGACCTACGCAGCCTTCCGGGCTAGAGCCGCAGATTTCCTGTCCAGGCAAAGGCTTCTTCTCAGCCTAGGAGTAGATCGGTCGGCGCCGTACGACGACCTCAGTCTTCCGGCCCGATCGCTACTATCCGGAAGAGCCGGAGGACTCGCTCACCGCCTACTGATCCAACATTCTAAATAAGGGATGGCTCCCGCCGATCGCCGATATCCGACCTACGAATAAAGCGATCGGCTGCCGAGCGGCGATCGCGGTCATCCGGCGATCGCAACATCATCCGCAACCCGGTGGACACGATCGCCATCTACATCCGGCATATAACATGACGGACTAAGGCATAAGATCGCCTCCACCGCACATCATAAAGCCATGGCCTGGCGATCGATGGAACCGGCCGCTTCGGTCATGCAAGGTCCCTTTCGGCCGAGATCGCCCGCCTTCGTTTAAATACGAGGCCGGCGTAGTCGGAGGGCCCTCCAACATTAATCGGTGGACTCATTCCACAACCCCGTCTCAACGTACACCGCCGAGGTCGGCCATCTCCATGGTGGCCGAGGTGGAAGCAGAGCTAACAAGCCGCGGGCGTGGAGTTGATTCATCCGACGCCGCCCGCGCAAGGAATCCTCTAGACCGAGACCGCACGCCTTTCGTTTAAAAACAAGGCGAGGCGCAGCCTAACAGAGGACCCTCATAATAAAGTGAGTCACGAGGCACTCATTGTCTTTGTGCACCAAGACACGGTCATGGGGTCGGTCCATCGATCTCCGCGACTGTGCACGATTCCTCAAGCAAGCGAAACCACCAAGTTTCCATGGGGGATCGGCCAATGTTGTTTTTTGCAGGTACAAGACCGAAAGATAGCTAAGCCAATCGACCATGATAGCCCAAGTCCGAGTCCTAAGTCAGCTCAGATCGCCCGTCCTCATCCGTATACGATCACCAGCAAGAACCACCTCGCCCCATGTCTTCAACATAGGAGCAAGCTGGGGGGCAATTGTTGTGTCAAGATTTAACACCTTCCGACCGGCGATTGCCTCCGAGGCCGAGCGACCGACTTACTGCCGAGCGACCAAGACAAGTCTGCCGAGCTGCGACCAGGCGACCGAGCCTTAACCCAGCGGACAAGTTACATCGACCGACCGAAGGCCCCAGGACCAGTCCCGATGCCGAGCGATCTACCTCAAGACGATCGCCTCTCAGTACTCGGCGATCGACACCTGGCGACCTACCCTTGACGACCGACCCTTGGCGACCTCCATCCACTGGCCGATGGCGACCTCCGAAGACCATCCAGGTCGATCGCCACCGATGGCCATCCAGTCGGCGAAGGCCGAGCCTCAAGACTGGCACCATGTGCAAAGGGCCGAGACAAGATCCGCGAATCTCGGGCCATTGACCAAAGCCTGACAGATTCCCTCCACCACGGTAGCCGCCGAAAGCTTGTCGGTAGGGCCACATGTTGGCCGACTCGGACACGTGATGGCTCCTTATCGACCGCCCAAGCCGTGCTGCCTCTTCCTTGACTTTAGTCCGACACCAAAGATCTTATTTGGACTTTAGCTTTGTGACCAGTGAGATCGGCACATTATTATATTGGCCGGCAGGCGATCGGCAGAATATTAAAATGGCCGGCAGGCGATCGGCCACTACAGGACAGGACCCGGCTGCCTCTATATAAACGAAGCCCCCTGCATTTGTAAAAAGGGGACGCTGCACTCTTTCACATTCTTGCAATACATACGCAATACAGGAGCAAACATCAAGCACTTGGCAAACATCCAAATCTTGGCAACGGCTTTCTTTCGGTCTTACTTCTCCCGGCCTTTTCTCCTCGAGCAGATTATCGGCGGGACGAAGAACACCAAGCTTCGCTCAAGAGCCGGGTTAACAGAGTCTTTTTATACTCATTGTATTTAGATTTCTCTCATTAATACTTGTATCCACGAATATTCGTATTAATAACATCTCGCGAGAGCATTCAAGCCCGGGCCTAACAAACCCGGCAAATCTTGTTTTATTTATCTTCTCTCGGAAGTGCTCCCGCAACCTTGTTTGTTGTCCGTCTTCCAGCAGTATTAATCTTCGGATAAATATTTTGGGCAACAACATTCACTCCCCTCAATCTATACGATTTCTATGGTTCGTGAACAAGTTAAGTTTATACCATCGACGCAAATCAGTTTCACAATTGAATCTTATCCGGCAACCTATCAGGTTTCTAGGGATAAAATTTGCTCCAACCGAAGGCATCCAATGCGCTCTCGGTAATTTATCCGTCCTCCCCGAATGACTACCCCGATAACTCGGAAGCATAGCACATCCGGTTTGGATTTCAATTTCCCGAAAACTCGATGGAGGGAAGGAAAACCTTGAAACCTTATAAACTTAATTATTTATAATGGGAGAATTTTCGCGATTAACGTTACACTTTGCACATTAATCATATTAGCGCGTTTGAGGCATTCATACAATATGAAACAACCATTCACAACCTAGTTGCTACCAACATGTGGTTCATGGACCGTTCCTAGAAAACAAAAACTTCGTAATCTAATTACAAGTCTTCGTCTTGAATCTTCGTCTTCTCGAAATGGATCTTCCTCCGGTCTTCGTCATTACATATAAATTTTACATCGAAAATTGCATCCTAGATACAAACATTTCTAGTAAAATAAATAGGCTCAAAACGGCCTTTACAACCCAATCGAATAAAACGAACGATTCAAATCTAAGTCCACGAACCACATCCCCATTCAAAAAGCATTCATCCAATAAATACTATATAAATGGAAAGTGTAGAGATACATTGATCCAATCAACAATATGAACCGATCCAATCGATTCACACAATCGGTAATTTGATAACGTTCAAAATAATTCGGTCGACCATAAATATTCCAATTAATCAAATTTCCCTTATAAAATGAAATACCATAAATCATTTTAATCATATTAAATCCAATTTAACATTATGGAGATTAATTTTCAAGAATACACGAAAAAATCGAGCCGGGGTGAAAACGGGCCAGCATGACCGAGTCACCCTCGGCAGCCTACCGGCAGTCACGCCTGGCTTGGCCGAGTCACGCTCGGAAGAATCCGGCCAGGACACGACCGAGTCCTAGGACACGGTCGGGTCGCCCGGCGATGACTTGGTAGGCTAGGACACGGCCGTGTCATCCAGACACGGCCGAGTCACTTCGGCGGACACGCCCGTGTCTCGACACGATCGGGTCTCGAGCGATGCTTTGGCCACACTGCCGGACACGACCGTGTCACCCAGGACACGGTCGAGTCATTCTCGGCCAAAATACCCTTTTTGTCCAAAAAGTCGTCCGACGACGATTCGGGGCTAGATTTTCGACCGGATATCCAATATCAATATTTTACGACTTTCATATCTTCAATATAAATCATATTTCCCAGAAATTTAAGATTTATATTTAGACATAAACTTACGAAAAATACAATTATTACGAACGAAAAACATATACCACGATTATGACTAAAATGATTCCAAATCATTCACCATCTAATCGAGCATTCCAAATGCCAATATCGTATATACGATCGCAAGACCTACTCTCTGATACCCTTTGTTGGGATTCGGTGCCTAAAACGAAGGCCCAGCGGAAGCGGTAAAACGAAAATTAATTCGATCCGAATCCCTACGAGGATCGATCGAGCTACGTATATACGAATATCAAAAACGAAAAGCAAGAGTCGTAAGAAACTAACCCTCGAAGTCCGTTGATTAAATGGTAACCTTCTCTTGAGCTATTCCCCAAGCTTTAGTTTGATCTCTACGAGTTCAATCCGCTCCAAGCCCTTGAACGATCCAACGCCGAAAGCACCGCGTCTCTACTTGCCACGCCGGAAAATCGAACGGAATGACAACACCTTGCTATCCTCCGAGGATACGGCTAGAGCTAGGTGATGAAGCTTGTTATAGATATTAATATCACTCTAAGTGTATGAATATCTATCTCTCTCAATATTTCCTCACAAAATATCTCTAAGAAGTTGTGAAGAAGATGAATGAAGAAGATGAATAATGAAGATGATGAAGAAGACTTCTATCTCTCTCTCCTCTTCAACCTCACGTTGGAAATGGAATCAAGTAAGTGGGAGAGTTTGTCAAAGACATCATCTTATATTATTTCCACCCTCATGTTTACAACTCATGTAACATGAAGTCTTGTCCCACCAAGTCATTATCATCACTTAATAAATGGAAGAAAAGACAATGGGAAAGTGGGTGGAAGCATAATGGGGCGGCTATCATGAAAAACGAATGAGTTCGGTTCGTTTCGGACTCCCGTGAGTCCAAACAGATAAACTCCGATTCTGTTCCGATGTATTTGTGTCGATTAATTAATCCAATTAATTAAACATATCAAACACAAAATAACATAATTAATTTCTCCAAGAAATAATTATATTCATGAATTAAATTAATCACCAAGTGATATATTTAATCCATTAAGCCGTAAATCAATTTATCCGATAAATCGATTTAAACATCCAATGTCCCAAATTTAGATATCCAATATCCAATATTCATAATGAGAGAATTAGCTCAATTCATTCCGTCAATCCTAATGCGCGACTCGGTAGGTCCGTCTCGATCGGCAATGGGAGGAACCAAAGAGTAGTAGCACCACCTAGCCAGACTGGTGGCCTACACTGTACCCGACTAAGAACGAATGATTGGGATCATTCAAGAACCATTCATCGTGAATACCGGTATACGTATAAACCCTTCTTTCAAATGTCCCGATCAAGTTATAGGGTCACGGTCGGTCAAACCCTATCTCGCTTGACGCTATGCATGCGTTAATGCAAATCGAGATCATCGAGCTGTCGTGTATCAAATACAACTAGCTCCAATGCTTTGGCCAAAGACTTATGATCTCATCTGCTAATAACCGCATAGGACATATAACCCGCTCACTAACGGGAGAAAGAATTCTATCTTGGTATTCAGTAGGACCTGCTACTTGCCCGTTAAGATGCACGTCGAGGTTGACCCCCGCCTTCCGGTTTACAGGGTCGAACTACTCTAATGAAAATCTTGACGTCACAAGCACATCCCTACTAAATCCTCAAGTCGAAGGTTCATGAATACCTATCACAACCTTTCGATTCCGTCATTGACTGTCCCGGAGTGAAATCCATGTGACGAATCGAGGGTGAGTCGGTTCGAGTACACTAATCCAATTAGCATACCTATAACGTGTGCTCCCACTAACCATTAGTGTTCGACAGTCACTCTCCATGTCAAAGAACACGTCATACAAGTCTTCACATAAACTTAACGCCCAGTCAAGTTTCATCGACTTGCGAACGATTAAGTATTTGAGCTATAACCTTTCCAGTGCCGACCCCCTTATCCAATAAGGAGTGGAACGTTTTGCTCTCAAATACACGGACTAGTTTCTATATGTTTATTTACGAGTTAGGAATGCCAGTAACTACCAGTAAATAAAGAAACATTCATTTGCCTTATATAAATGGTTTACATAATTACAAGTACAATGCCCTCTCTCAACAACCTCTGAGTGGCATTCGAGGGCATACTCCTAACAATATAGTGGCCGAACTTGAAGAAGGAAAGTTGTTGATGGTATTAAGGAATCACACAAGAGCCATTTTGATGGACAATTGCGGACATTAGAATAATAAGCCCCTCTACATGCACGCACAAAATCCTAATGGAAAATGATTTCAAACCTTCGATCGAGCATCAATGGCGTTTGAATCCGAACATGAAAGAAGTTGTAAAGTCCGAAAATTTAAAATCACTTGATGCGGCTAATCTCAGATAGTTCATGGGTGAGTCCCATAAATATGGTGTCAAAAAAGAGTGGAATCACAATCATAGAGAACGAGCACAATGAGCTTATATCGACACGACTAATTACTGGGTGGAGGATATGCATATATTACAGGAATCTCAACAGGTCAACTGGAAAAGGTCATTTTCCACTCCTATTTATTGATCAAATACTCAAGATTGGCAGGACGTTGTTACTATTGCTTCTTAGACTGATATTCAAGGTATAATCAAATCATCGTAGCCCCGGTAGACCAAGAGAAAACAACATTCACTTGCCCTTATGGAACATTTCCTTATCGAAGAATCTCGTTCGGATTATGCAATGCAACCATATTCCATAGGTGCATGATGTCAATCTTTTTCGACATGGTGGAAAACTATATTGAAGTCTTTATAGACGATTTCTCCGTCTAAAGAGATACTTTTGATAAATACCTAAAACACTTAACATTGATTTTGGAAAGGTGTGAAGATACAAATCTAGTTCTCAATTGGAAAAAGTACCACTTCATGATCTAAGAAGGAATTGTGCTGGGCCAAAGAATTTCACAAAATGGCATTAAAGTCGACAAAGCAAAAATTCAAGTAATTGAAAATTTTCCACCACAAACCTCGATAAAAGGGAGTAAAGGAGTTTTCTAGGTCATGTAGGACTCTATCGCAGATTCATCAAAGATTTATCAAAAATAACAAAACTTCTTTGTTCTTTCCTGAGAAAAATACTCCGTTCATTTCCACACCTGAATGCCACAAGGCTTTTACAACTCTGATAGAAAAGTTAACATTGACTCCCATCATCATTTCTCTAGATTAGACTATCCCTTTCATTCTATTGTGCGATGAAAGCGATTATCCTGTGGGGCCGTGCAAGGTCAGAAGAAAGACAAAATGATGCAAATCATTCATTATGCTATCCGTACGATGAATGATGCACAACCGACTACACAATGACTAAAAAGAGATACTTATGGTTGTATATTCTTTTGATAAGTTTCGATTCTACCTATTAGGTTTGAAAATTATTATCTACATAGACAACTCGACTTTAAAATATTTGAATACAAAACAAAATTCAAAGTCAAAGATAATCAGATGGGTCTTACTTATGCAAGAGTTTAGTATAGAAATCCGAGATAAGAAGGGAACAGAATATCTCGTGGCAGACCATCTCTCATGCCTTGACCAAGACCACGCTAATATAAACGAAGTCTTTCTGAACGAACAACTATTACATATCTCCCATGTTCTGGAAACACAAAATACGCCATGGTATGCAGACATCGTTAATTTTCTTGCAAGTGGAATAATTCATCCAATTTTTCTCACCATCAAAAGAAAAAAATCCTCCGAGTTCAAATATTACTATTAGGAAGACCCTCTCTTATTTAGAAGAGTACCTGATCAAATCATTCGGAGATGCATACCAGAACGGCAGCAAAAGTTCTAGAATCTGATTTCTTTTGGCCAACTTTGTTCAAAGATGCACTTTAACTTGTTTCTAAGTGCGACAAGTGCAAAGATAGAAAACATGTAAAAAAGAAATGAAATTAGAGGTTAAAATCTTCGATGTTGGGATAGTTGATTTTATAGGACCCTTCCCATCATCGTTCTCAAACGAGTACCTTGTAGTAGTGGTTTATGTGTCTAAGTGGGTAGAGGTTGTAGCATTACCAACAAAAGATGCTAGAGTGGTGGTAGATTTCCGAAAAAAACATATTCACTGGCTTCGAAATCTTAGAATTATCATCAGTGATGGCAGATCCCATTTCTTCAATCACCAAGTTAAAACTCTTTTGTCCAAATTCGGAGTCAAGAATTGAGTTGCTCTGAGTCAAGAATTGAGTTGCTACCTCTTACCACCCACAAACTAGTGGACAAGTTGAAGTCTCTAATCATGAACTGAAACACATAGTAGAGATGACAGTGGATTCATCTTGGAAAGATTGTTCGAAGAAGCTGGACCATGCACTTTGGGCTTATAGAACGGCCTACAAAACACTAATAGACATGACTCCATTTCGTTTCGTTTCTTGAAAAGCTTGTCACCTACCAGTCGAACTTGAACATCGAGCCTTCTGGGATATTAAGAAAATGAATTTTGATGAACAATTGGCTGGAAAAAATATGTTGTTGCAATTAAATGATTTGGACAAGATCCGATCCATGCATATGAAAATGCCAAAATCTACAAATAAAAGACAAAAGTTGTAACACCCCCAAGATATTCGAGGTATATTACAGCGCCGTGAATCCCTATATGGGACCCACTAGGCTAAACAACCATCATACTCATCGAATCACGGGAACATCAAAATAACACCTCGTCATAAGGACGCAAAACAAAATAATCCACCTAGTTCAACCGGTCAAACACAACACAATCATCCGACACAAACACAATATACAACGATATAATCCGGACAAACAAGAACTCTTAAGTACTCGAGTACTTCTATAAGTTTACAAACCCACAAACGGTAAAAAGATGGAAGACAATAAGACACCACTCGTGCACAGTCATCACGCACGGCCATCATTCGCATACTGGTCCAGCGCCCATCCGTCTCGATGAACCTGACCTGAAATTCATAAAACAAATTTCCCCAAAACGGGTCCCTCGGAGGGGTTAGCAATTACGCCAGTACAAGTAACCAAATGAACAACTGACATCTTATACATATAGTCGAAGCATGCAATAAAGAAAACATCGGTTGAAATACACATTTCCGGAAACGCCATAATCCAAAACATATTTGTAAAACGCACCACAATTAACCGTGGATCCACCCCTCCGTGGACCCCTACCGAGACCCCATCGGATCTAACCCATAGTGGTTAAAAGCAATCTCGCGGATCCACCCCTCCGTAGAGCCCTACCGAGACCCCGTCGGGTCTAACCCATAGTGAGCATACACACACACACACACAATTCTCATGCAATACTACTACGTTAAGATCGTAAGTTCATAAGGGTACTTGCCTCGATAGGTAGATGGTGACATGAACAGGAAGGAAAATCACCGACGAACGCTAGGAATCAACGGAACCGAACCTAATGATTCGAAGAACATAATCACAACCAACTCTAAACGAATACGGAAATGGAATGCACCCGAAAACCCGCCTACGATTCATGTATATTCATATAAAAACAACGACAAGGGCGGAACACAACCGAACCCTCTCGAATACGCAACAACCACGAAATATACCCCGAATTCGTAGGGAAAACAAGAATACTAGCAAGATTAATCATATTCAACGTGAATTAATCAATCATATGGAACGAATCGAAGAAAAACCCGAAAACCCCCAATTTACTCAAAAGTAGGGTTCTTAGAAGATTTACCTTGGATTAGAATGAAAGATTCGTGTTGATGTTGTTATTATACATCAAGAACTCAAAGAAGATGATGGTTGAGATGATTGGAGGAAGAAATCGCCAAGAAAATCTCCCAAAATCGCCAAAGCCGCGGAGAAGGAGGTGAAATGAGTAATAGTCCGTCCAAAGTCAACTGATGGGTATATATAGCCGCACGGCTTAGCACGCGCTAAAGGCTAAGTGTTAGCGTGCGCTACCCAGTTATATTACAGTCCAGAACTCACTGTCCTGGACCGTTAGCGCGCGCTACTACTACTATCTAGCGTGCGCTAACAACGACTCGGTAGCGCGCGCTATCGAGCTATAGGGTGCGCTACCTGGGAACCTGAACGAGTCCAGAACAAACTGTCCAGTACTGGACAGTCACGCTAGCCCACGCTACCGGATACCTAGTGTGCGCTAGTCCGCCGACATTAGCGTGCGCTAGACAACGTAGCGTACGCTAATCCGCTAGTCCAGAGGACTGGAATCAGAACTGCCACTCCCAGGGTTCAGCTCGCTAGCGCGCGCTACGGAGCAGACGTAGCGTGCGCTACTAAGGGATCTCTAGCGTGCGCTATGCAGAAAAATTAGCGCGTGCTAGGCACAGAATATGAACGGCCCAAAACACCGGAACATGAACGAAACATCAAACAAAACATCTCAAAATGCATAATAACATAGAATGGATCAACGGCAACCCCGAGACGGCGGTTCCGCACAACAATTACGAGAATCAGATCAATAGATGACGGAAGAAATACACTGAAAAATATATGAGGGTCGCTACAAATGAGAAATATACAGAAAAATGAAAATACCGGGAAAAGAAAAATGCGGATATTACATTCTACCCCTCTAAAAATAAGTTTCGTCCTGAAACTTAAGAAACAAACAACTCGGGGTACCTAGCACGCATGTTATCCTCGGTTTCCCAATTTGCCTCCTCGACACCATGTCTCAACCACTGCACCTTGACTAAAGGGATGGTCTTATGCCTCAGTCGCTTCTCACGATGCTCCAAAATCTTCAAAGGACGCTCCTCAAAAGTAATATTCTCGGCGACATCAATCTCACCATAATCGATGACGTGACTAGGACCCAGGACATATTTCCTCAGCTGGGAAACATGTAAAACGCTATCAACATGACTCAGGGCCGAGGGTAATGCCAAAGGGTCTGCCAACCCACCGACTCACTCGAGAATCTCGAAGGGTTCAATAAATCTCGGACTCAACTTCCCCTTTTTCCCGAAACGGAAAACTTCTCTCGTCGGCGACACCTTTAGCAAAACGTGGTCTCCCACCTCAAATTCCAAAGGTCGACGACGAACATCGGCATATGACTTCTGTCAACTCTGGGCAGTCAACATCCATTCCCGAATTAATTCTATCTTCCGCCTCGTCTCTAAAGCGATATCCGGCTCGGTCCCGACCAAATCAGACTCCTCATTCCAACAAACCGGTGATCGACAAATATGCCCATAGAGTGACTCATACGGTGCCATCCGAATCGACGCATGCCAACTATTGTTGTACGTGAATTCGATCAATGGCAAATGCTCCTCCCAGTCACTGCTCCAATCGAGAGCGCAAGCACGCAACATATCCTCGAACGTCTGGATAGTGCGTTCCGACTGTCCATTTGACTGAGGATGAAAAGAGGTACTCAGACGCAAACGAGTCCCCAACGCCTTATGCACTGCCTGCCAAATGTGCGATACAAAACGGCCATCACGATCCGAAACAATAGACTTTGGAGTACCGTGAAGCCTCACAATCTGTGCAATAAACACACAAGCCAACTTCTCCGGGCCCAAAGTGTCCTTGATGCCCAAAAAATGTGCCGACTTGGTCAGACGATCAACAATCACCTAGACCATATTCATGCCCGACCTTGATCTCGGCAAACTTGTAAAGAAATCCATCAATATATCTTCCCATTTCCATTCCGGAACGGGAAGTGACTGCAATAACCCGGCCGGTTGCTGATGTTCGATTTTGACCTGCTGACAAGTCAAACATCTCGCTACAAACTGTGCGACCTCCTCCTTCATGTCATTCCACCAGAAATTCCGTCTCAGGTCCTTGTACATCTTACTCGAACCAGGATGAACGGAGTAGGGTGTAGCATGGGCCTCACGCAAAATATTCTGTCTCATCTCGGAGTCGTTCAGTACACAAAGCCGACTTTGGAATATCAAAACACCATCCTCATGAATCACAAACCCAGGAGACTTTCTTTTAAGAACGTTCTCTCGGATTTGAGTAATCATTGGATCCTCCAACTGCTTCAGCTTAATTTCATCGATCAAAGACGACGAAATCTCTAAAGCACAAAGTTGCCCGACAGCTCCAGGCAAAAAACCTCAACATCCAACTCGATCAAAACCTGCCGAAGCTCAGACTGAGATGTAAGTATATCAAGCGTTCGCAATGCAACCGGTTTCCGACTCAAGGCGTCGGCCACGACGTTCGCCTTGCCCGAATGATAAAGGATTTCGAGGTCATAATCCTTAATCAGCTCTAACCACCTCCTGTGCCTCATATTCAGCTCTCGCTGAGTAAATATGTACCTCACCCTTTTATGATCGGTAAAAATCTGACATGCGGAGCCAAAAAGGTAGTGATGCCAAATCTTGAGCACAAAAACGACTGCCGCTTACTCCAAATCGTGCGTAGGGTAGTTGAGCTCGTATGGCCTCAACTGTCTCGACGCATATGCAATGGTCTTGCCGTGCTGCATGAATACGCACCCAAGACCCTGACCGAAGCATCACTATAAACAGCAAAACCCTCGTTGCCACACGGCAACGCCAAAATCAGGGCTGAATTCAAACGCCTCTTCAGCTCCTCAAAACTCGACTGCCTCTCGTCATTTCAGATGAACTTCTCGGACTTCTGGAGCAACTGTGTAAGTGGCCGAGCTAGTTTCGAGAAACCCTCGACGAACCTACGGTAGTAGTCGGCCAAACCCAAGAAACTACGGATCTCCTTCACATTCTTGGGCGGTGCCCAATCCAACACTGTCTCAACCTTCTGTGGATCCACACAAACCCCCTCGGCTGAAATCACGTGACCTAAAAACATCACTTCCTTCAGCCAGAACTCACATTTCGAGAACTTCGCATAGAGTTGCTCAGTTCTCAAAATGTCTAACACTACTCGCAAATGATGGGCATGCTCTTCCTCGTTCCTCGAATAAATAAGAATATCGTCAATGAAGACGACGACACACTTATCTAAATACTCGATAAAGACTTTGTTCATCAACTGCATGAACACCGCCGGCGCATTAGTTAGCCTGAAAGGCATAACTACAAACTCATAATGTCCGTATCTCGTCCGAAAAGCTGTTTTCGGCACATCGGACTCCCTCACCCGGAGCTGATAGTACCCCGATCTCAAAACAATCTTTAAGAATACCGCAGCCCCCTGCAACTGATCGAACAAGTTATCAATCCTCGGCAACGGATACTTGTTCTTGATGGTCACCTTGTTTAGTTCGCGATAGTCGATACACAAACGCAGTGAACCATCCTTCTTTCGTACAAACAGGACCGGTGCGCCCCAATGCGAAGCGCTCCGTCGAACATACCCTGACTCAAGAAGCTCACTCAACTGCTTCTTCAACTCGGCCAGCTCTGAAGGTGCCATGCGATATGGCGCCTTCGAAATGGAGCCGCGCCCGGCTCTAACTCTATAGCAAACTCGACCTCATGATCCGGTGGCAAACCCGGTAATTCGTCACGAAATACATCAGGAAACTCACTAACGACTGGAATCGATGAAAACTCGACTCCACCATCCTCCGCCTTCAAGGCATAGCACCAATAACCAGTACACCCCTTTCGCAGGAGCCTCATCGCCTTCAAGGCGTTAATAACGAACTTCTGATTTCCTCTCTTTTGCCCCGCGAAAGAGTGCTCGGTGCCGTCCTCGGCTAACATAGTGATGATTCTCGTGCGGTAGTTCATGATCGCACCATGCCGCTCAAACCAATCATCCCCAAGAATTAAATCCTCACATTCAATACCCACGACAATAAGATCTGAGAACCAAGCCCTCTCGCAAATAATCACAGCACAATCTCAGATCTCTCGATCACCTACGATCCTATCACCACTAGGAAGTTTAACGATGAAAGGCTCACAGGGCGACAAACAATCAAAACCCAGACGGCGCAAACATTCCAAAGAGACAAATGAATGCGAAGCACCGGAATCAAAAATCACACTGACAGGATGAGAATGAATGTGAACGGTACCTGTGGCAACGGTAGCGGCCGGATCATCGGCCCTACTCATCTCGTAAACTCGTGGATGGGCGGAGCCAACACTAGAAGCTCCCCCTCTGGCGGTCTGACCCCGACCTCTCCCTAGACTGGCACTCGGTGGGGACAGAGAAGCAAACGATCCTTGATTCACGCCTGGTTCCCTGGGCACTGGAATGGAACCCTGGGCACCAAGAATTTTCACTCTCTCGGCACAGAAAGCATCCTTCTGGCCTGGCTGGCCACATCGATTACACGTCAGCAAAGGACACGGATAATTACGACTGATGTGGCCCGGCTGGCCACAGTTAAAACACTTCGCCTCCCGAGAAGGGGCACTGGCACCCCTGCCGGGAACTCCAGTAGAACGATCTAGGCCACAACCAGCGGAAAAGTTAGCAGACTGGAATTTCTGCTGACCCCCACCTTTGTGGCCTGAAAAATTCCCGGCGGACTTCTGCTTCTTGCTCTCGCGGGCCGCCTCACTAGCTGTCACGGACATATCATAAGCAAGGGCCCGACTCTGATAATCCTTCAAGGTAGTGCAGACGATCCCAGACATGTAGTCGCGAATCGACAATTTCATCCGCCTGGAGAAGTGAAAATATTTGTCGTTTTGCTCGACAACTTGGGTCTTCACGTAGCCCAACTCCTTGTTAAAATCAGCAATAGTTTGAGAAACAGGAATATCCCGAGGTTGAGCATCATAAAAGGCATGAACTGGAGCCTGTATAACTGGCCACGAGCAATATTCGGTCTCCATTAGGTCCTTGAATTCCGCCCACGAAGCAACGTGGTCCTTAGGCCCTACGGCCTCCCACCAGTCAGTAGCGTCCCCAGTGAGAAAATACTGGGCAATAGGGACCTTACGGTCCTCGGGACAATTGGTGGCAACAAAGACTTTAGATATCTCCTTGATCCATCCTTCCTAGCCGATCGGGTCTGATGCTCCCGAAAATTGAGGAGTATGCATCTTGATGACATCTTGAAGCCAACGGTGTAATACCCAAGATTTCTGTTATGTAATTGGAACTTGTGATATTGTAATGATTGTATTTGATCTGAGTATTATTTTCCGTATTTCATAATCCGATGTTGTCGAGTGTTTAATTTCGTGGTTGTGATTTAAAGATTGTAAATGTGCGCATGTAGCGCACGCTATCGGCTGTGTTTAGCGTGCGCTAACGTAGATTCATAGCGCACGCTACAGAGGGTCATTAGCGCACGCTATGCATGGTCAATTTGATTGAGACGTGCGGTAGGTGAGATCTGGCTGGGGGACCCCTGTCGGATCGTGTCGGATGTACCTGGACGGCTTTCGGGAAAAGCCGAGTCAACGCCTTAGCGCACGCTACAGGTATATGCGTAGCGCACGCTAAGTGCTGAGTACAGATTAATCAGTGAGCCGTTAGCGCACGCTACGAACAGGGTCTAGCGCGCGCTAATAGCCATTTATTATAAATAGGACAGCATCCTATTCGTGATTTCAGTTCTCTCTACTCTCATTACCCGAATTCCTATACTTAGAACATAACTTCCTTCATCCTAAACACTTCATATCAACACCCTAGTTCGTGATTGAAGATCGTATATCATTGGAGATTGGTGTTCAAGCTTTCGGTGTTGGATTGCTTCAACTTCCTCCGTGTTCTACACTACTTTGAGGTAGGTGATTCTTCACCAATGTTAGTAATGTTCTTAAGGACGTCTGATCATGTTTAGATAGCCAGTTATTTCGTTTACGATCGGTCATCACATGTTAGAAGGATACTTTTGACGTATCGGCACTATTTATCGTATGAACCTTTGAACCATCTCAGTTTGTGGACTCCTAAGCGTTCTTAAATCGATTTATGATCAGTAATCGGAGATTTCCTAGTTCGTATGTTTTACGTAAGGAATCATATGTTTTGGGACTTGAAATAATCGGAACTTGGTATATTTCGTGAAGATCTTAGAAAAGATATGTTGTTGAGATGATTATCCGTATATTTGTGCCTCATGATCATGGAACTTCCACAACCTTATTAGCGTGTCAGACTTGAGGATGATTTGTTGTATCAACATAGAATTCATGAATTCACCACTGTTCAACCCAGTTTTTCCGGTATTCTGCCATGCAACGTTAGCGCACGCTAACATATGTGAGTTAACGTGCGCTATCGGGGTTCAGTTAACGTACAAAACGTACGTAGCGTACGTTATGTATCGGCGATTCAAGCGTCGATTCGTAACTAGCGCACGCTAGTCTTACACGATAGCGTACGCTAACAGGCCTGCTTAGCGCACGTTACGTAGAGTACGTAGCGCACGCTAAGCAGTCCAGGCAGATTGTTTATTTTGAGCTTTTCGGCCGTAGACCGAATTGTTAGGCCATCGTTCGACTTGAGATGATTTGTATATCATTCCTTTTGTTAAGGTTCGAGCTCGTTACGTTGATCAAAGGAGGCGGCCTTCGAGTGTGTTGAGATCATCGAGGTGTTTCGTCCTTGCCATTTTTGAGGCAAGTATCATATGTCGAGTTCGATTTATCATGCTTGTGGTTTTGTTCATATTGTTGAATATGAGATGTATTTCTGGAAATTCTCGTGATATTCGTTGTTGTTTGTTCGTATTGATGAACATATTGAAATGCATATGTGTATGCATAATTGATTGATTATGGTATAAATGATCCGAGGGGGTCATGAGGATCTATGCTGAGGGCGCTGGATCGAATGTCCACCATGCGTTGGTCCGACGGGATCATCATGGGGATCTATGCTGAGGGAGCTGGATCGTTGGACGGGTTTTCCACCATGCGTTGGTCCGATGGGATCATCATGGGGATCTATGCTGAGGGCGCTGGATCGCTGGATTACCTTGTATTGTGTGATGGAATCGTGAGGATTCGCATCGTTGGATTCCGGTGGCGGAAGTCCGTTTTGCATGCTTTATGATGCATTGATGATTTATTGTATGATGATACTTGTACTAGCATTGTTTTGCTAACCCCTTCGGGGGTGGACATTGTTTTGATGTTCAGGTAGCCGAGGAGCGGGAAGACAACCACGCAAGACGGAGACGATGAAATGGCTCAGTGATGTGATTGATGTTATTGTTATTGTGATTTGTCTTCTTGGTTCGTTTAGTACTCGAGTACGTCTGTTTTAATAAAGTCAATTCGATATGGTTGTATAAGTTAACTCATTTGATCGGTGGAATCAAATTTGTATTTGGACTTCAGTTGTACTATTGAAGTATTTTTACAATTCTTTCAAAATTAGCCTTGTAAATCCTTATCTAAAGGGTTTACGGCGCTGTAATTATTCCGAATATCTCGGGGTGTTACAGAATATGGTATCGGAGCTAAGATTTATGGATATCCTGGCAGTCGGGTTAGTTGGGTCTGTTTGCGTTATTTGATTATCGGTCGTTCGTAACATCACTGCTGAGCCAGCATCGTCGTGTGGACCGTGGTTGTAAGTTTCCTAATCTCGAATACTACCGTTTTATTTAATTCATGTCTTGTAAACTTTGATGGATGTACTTTGAGAAAGTTTGTCCTGGATATTGAGTATTTATGTTTACAGTATGTTGAGAGGAGGTCGTGGACGCGGACGCGGATGCGGACGCGGACGTGGAAATGCGAGGCAAGAAGAGTCGGTATCTACTCCAGAGATAGCCGCTAGTCAAACGGATTCACATTCCGGGGGACAGTAGGGATCGGCAAATAATAATGCAGATCCTAACGTGCCGGGAGTGCTTCAGCAGGTGGTTGCCCAGATAAACCAGTTTGCTCAAGTTGTGGATCGCATGCAGACGGCGATGGGACAGCAGAATAACGTGGATAATCGGGGAGATAAATGGCTTACCGAGGTGGTCAAATTGCATCCTCCGAAATTTGACGGTTCCGCTGAGACGCTTTCGTGGGATCATTGGCTGAAGGAATTGGAAAAGATTTTTGCAGGGATTAACTGTCCCAACGATAGGAAGGTTCCGGTCGTCCAGTATCTTTTGACCGGGGAGGCTTTCGACTGGTGGGAGGCCATTCGACCGGAGGAGCACAATGTTGACTGGACGGAATTCAAATTGATGATGGAGGCACAGTATTGTCCTCGTCCAGTTAGAGAAGCCCGAGTTCGGGAGTTTTTCTCACCACAAAATTCGGAAGCATCTGTGACGGACGTGATTAAGACTTTTAATCACTAGCTGACTTATGTGCGCCACTTGGTCAGGACCGAGGCGGAGAAGATTTTTCATTTTGACATGCGAATGAAGCCGGAAATTCAGCAGTATATGTCCGGATTTGAATGTACCACCTTGCGATGATCGTGACAAGGCGTTGGCCTATGATATGAAGGAGGCAGCAGTAGAGAAAGCGACGGAAGCAAAGAAACAGAAGTTGTCTGGCAACTTCACGGAGGATAAGAGTAGCGGACCTCGCAAGGGTCAGTCCTCCTTCCATTCATCCAGGAGACCTCCGCATCCTTCTCGAGGTGGAAAGAAGTTCCGGCGGCGACTGCTGTTTGACGCAGAAAGAAGTGCTACAACCGTGGCAAGGCGGGGCATGTTCGACGTGATTGTTTCGCGCTGCGTGACTGTTTAGTGTGGGCCAGAAGGACATCGCGCAACATTTTGTGGGAATGCGACCCGATCTTTTGGTACTCGCACTCCGGCTCCATCCCGAAGGAGACGAGTGTGAACCAGACGGCAAAGTGGATTTCAGCAGTAACGCCGGGAAGAGAGAGGCATCCAGTCTTTGGGTGCATTCCTCCGAGCACATGCGAAATGAGGAAATGTGAGGATCGAACACAGTATTGCGCCCATTTATCTCGAGATCCTTTTGCAACCAGTTAGTGTCTTGTTCGATTCGGGAGCCACACATTCTTTTATATCTTTGAACTGTATTAATCGTTTGAAAATCTCGTGCTTGTATAATTGTGAACCTTATGTTGTGGGATTACCAAGCGGAGAGAAAATTGTGGGAACACTAGAAGCTAGGGATTTCCCAGTATCTATAGAAGGAAGAGAGTGGCCATCGAATCTCATTGTAGTTGACATCTACGGTGACGATTTAATTCTCGGAGATGATTGGCTCAACCGTTATGGAGCTGTGCTGAATTACCGAGAGAGAGTCATTTCCGTCATTGCTGATGACGGATCTGAACACTTATTCCGGGGATGGAGACGGGGAAGCTCGGGAAAATTGATCAAGGCAATGAAAGCTGTGAAATTACTGAAGCAGGGATGTCAAGGACTTTGGTGCTACGCCATGAGGAAAGAGGAAGGAGTAGAGCTCTCGTCTATTTCAGTTGTGAATGAGTTCTCAGATGTATTTCCTGACGAACTACCTGGGTTACCTCCGCAGAGGGGAGTGGAATTCACTATCGAACTAGAGCCTGGAGCAGCTCCTATTTCCAGAGCACCATACCGCATGGCGCCAACCGAGATGTATGAACTCAAGAAGCAACTGGAGGAATTGTTACAGAAGGGCTATATCCAACCTAGTGTTTCTCCTTGGGGAGCGCCCGTTCTCTTTGTCCGGAAGAAAGACGGATCCCTCCGACTGTGTATTGATTACAGGGAGCTCAACAAGATGACGATCAAGAATAAGTATCCTATACCTCGGATCGACGACTTGTTTGATCAACTGCAAGGGGCAAGGGTATTCTCGAAGATAGACTTGAGATCAGGATACCACCAGTTGAGAATTAAGGAATCGGATATACCGAAATCGGCTTTCAGATCCCGGTACGGGCATTATGAATTTGTAGTAATGCCGTTTGGACTTACCAATGCTCCTGCGGTATTCATGCAATTGATGAATCGGGTATTCTTGGAATACTTGGATAAATTCGTGGTCGTCTTCATTGACGACATCTTGATATATTCGAAGGACGCAGAGGAGCATGCTGAACATTTACGTGTGGTTTTGAGCACCTTGAGGAAGGAACAGCTGTATGCAAAATTTTCAAAATGCGAGTTCTGGCTTAAGGAAGTAACCTTCCTTGGGCATGTGATATCAGCCAACGGAGTTCAGGTGGACCCGAAGAAAGTCGAAGCAATCTTGGATTGGGAAGCTCCTAAAAACGTGAAAGAAGTCCGAAGCTTCTTAGGACTTGCTGGGTATTATCGCCGCTTTGTAGAGGGATTTTCCAAAATTGCTCGACCGCTCACCCAGCTGTTACAGAAAACTCAAAAGTTCATGTGGAATGAGAAGTGCTAGGCTGGTTTTGACGAACTTAAGAGGAGGCTGACGACAGCACCTATATTAGCGCTGCCAGAGGGAACTGATGGATTCATGGTATACTGACCGCTTGAATCGTGGTTTGGGTTGTGTGTTGATGCAGAAGGATAAAGTGATTGCTTATGCTTCTCGGCAATTGAAACCGTACGAGATTAATTACCCGACTCATGATCTGGAGCTAGCAGCTGTGGTCTTTGCCTTGAAAATTTGGCGACATTATTTGTACGGCACTCATTGTCAGATCTTTACAGATCATAAGAGCCTCAAGTACATTTTCAGTCAGAAAGAATTAAACATGAGGCAGAGAAGGTGGCTGGAATTGATCAAGGATTACAACTTGAAGATTCTCTATCATCTGGGGAAAGCAAACGTAGTAGCTGATGCTTTGAGCCGTAAACCTGTTTCTCTTCGAGTGTTGGAAGCACTTACTTTCCAAACCAGTATTCAACGAGAACTGATCCGCGAAGGGATTGAGGTATGGGCACCAGGAATCCAAGGGCAACTGTATGTGATGGAACTGACTTCATCATTAGTCGAGGAGATCAAGTCTAAACAATTGAACGATTCTCTGATCCTTCGATTATGTGACGAAGTAAAGAAGGGAAAAGCCCCAGGATTCGTGATACAAGACGATGGAGTTATGAGATTTCAGAGTCGACTTTGCGTTCCCGAGGATGATGATTTGAGACAGATAATTTTGAAGGAAGCTCATAGCGCGCCCTATTCTATTCACCCAGGTAGTAGTAAGATGTATAAGGATTTAAAGCAAAACTTCTGGTGGGGGAATATGAAGAAGGACGTAGCGGAGTACGTTTCGAAGTGTTTGACTTGTCAGCAGGTTAAGATTGAACATCAACGACCTGCCGGGATGTTAAAACCGCTTCCGATCCCTGAGTGGAAATGGGAGGATATCTCGATGGACTTCATCACTAGTATGCCAAGGACTAGAACGGGAATGAACATGATTTGGGTTGTAGTTGATCGACTAACCAAGTCGGCTCATTTCCTGGGAATTAAAGATACATGGGGACCCGAGAGATTGGCACGAGTATTTATTGCGGAGATAGTCAGATTGCATGGGACGCCGAAGACCATTATTTCGGATCGAGATGGCCGTTTCGTGTCACATTTCTGGAAAGCAGTTCACAGGGCTCTGGGGACTGAGCTCAACTTTAGCACAGCCTATCATCCCCAAACGGACGGTCAGTCCGAAAGGACTATTCAAACTGTAGAAGACATGCTTAGAGCTTGTGCTTTGGATTGGTCAACTGATTGGGAAGTTCATTTGCCATTAGTTGAATTCACCTACAATAATAGTTGGCATGCTTCAATTAAGATGGCACCATTTGAAGCTTTGTACGGGAGAAGATGCCGATCACCCCTATGTTGGGATGATTCTTCGGATTTGATCGGGACGGAACCAGAATTGATTATTCAGACTCAAGAGAAGATAGCTTTGATTCGAGAGAGACTGTTGACTGCCCAGAGTCGACAGAAGTCTTATGCAGATGTACGTCGTCGCCCTCTAGAGTTCGACGCTGGGGACCATGTACTATTGAAGGTGTCTCCTACACGAGGGATTTTCCGTTTTGGGAGGAGAGGCAAGCTTAGTCCGAGATATATCGGACCATATGAGATCCTCGAGAGAGTTGGAGATTTAGCATACAGGTTGGTCTTACCGCCATCGCTGAGTCACGTTCACAATGTGTTTCACGTATCCCAACTGCGGAAGTATGTACCGGACCCCAGTCACGTCATTGATTTCGACGAGATCGAGATAGCTAATGATGGCACCTTCGAAGAGAGACCAATCAAGATACTGGAGAGCCGGATCAAACAATTGAGGAATAAACCAATACATTTGGTTAAAGTACAATGGTCACGACATGGAGTCGAAGAGGCCACTTGGGAAACGGAGGACAGTATGAAGACTAGATATCCGGAGTTGTTTTCATCTTAAGTTTCGGGACGAAACTTCTTTTTAGGGAGGAAGGATGTAATACCCAAGATTTCTGTTATGTAATTGGAACTTGTGATATTGTAATGATTGTATTTGATCTGAGTATTATTTTCCGTATTTCATAATCCGATGTTGTCGAGCGTTTAATTTCATGGTTGTGATTTAAAGATTGTAAATTTGTGCATGTAGCGCACGCTATCGGCTGTGTTTAGCGTGCGCTAACGTAGATTCATAGCGCACGCTACAGAGGGTCATTAGCGCACGCTATGCATGGTCAATTTGATTGAGACGTGCGGTAGGTGAGATCTGGCCGGGGGACCCCTGTCGGATCGTGTCGGATGTACCTGGACGGATTTCGGGAAAAGCCGAGTCAACGCCTTAGCGCACGCTACAGGTATATGCGTAGCGCACGCTAAGTGCTGAGTACAGATTAATCAGTGAGCCGTTAGCGCACGCTACGAACAGGGTCTAGCGCGCGCTAATAGCCATTTATTATAAATAGGACAGCATCCTATTCATGATTTCAGTTCTCTCTACTCTCATTACCCGAATTCCTATACTTAGAACATAACTTCCTTCATCCTAAACACTTCATATCAACACCCTAGTTCGTGATTGAAGATCGTATATCATTGGAGATTGGTGTTCAAGCTTTCGGTGTTGGATTGCTTCAACTTCCTCCGTGTTCTACACTACTTTGAGGTAGGTGATTCTTCACCAATGTTAGTAATGTTCTTAAGGACGTCTGATCATGTTTAGATAGCCAGTTATTTCGTTTACGATCGGTCATCACATGTTAGAAGGATACTTTTGACGTATCGGCACTATTTATCGTATGAACCTTTGAACCATCTCAGTTTGTGGACTCCTAAGCGTTTTCAAATCGATTTATGATCAGTAATCGGAGATTTCCTAGTTCGTATGTTTTACGTAAGGAATCATATGTTTTGGGACTTGAAATAATCGGAACTTGGTATATTTCGTGAAGATCTTAGAAAAGATATGTTGTTGAGATGATTATACGTATATTTGTGCCTCATGATCATGGAACTTCCACAACCTTATTAGCGTGTCAGACTTGAGGATGATTTGTTGTATCAACATAAAATTCATGAATTCACCACTGTTCAACCCAGTTTTTCCGTTAGCAGTATTCTGCCATGCAACGTTAGCGCACGCTAACATATGTGAGTTAACGTGCGCTATCGGGGTTCAGTTAACGTACAAAACGTACGTAGCGTACGTTATGTATCGTCCAGTTCAAACTGTCAGTTCGTAACTAGCGCACGCTAGTCTTACACGATAGCGTACGCTAACAGGCCTGCTTAGCGCACGTTACGTAGAGTACGTAGCGCACGCTAAGCAGTCCAGGCAGATTGTTTATTTTGAGCTTTTCGGCCGTAGACCAAATTGTTAGGCCATCGTTCGACTTGAGATGATTTGTATATCATTCCTTTTGTTAAGGTGCGAGCTCGTTACGTTGATCGAAGGAGGCGGCCTTCGAGTGTGTTGAGATCATCGAGGTGTTTCGTCCTTGCCATTTTTGAGGCAAGTATCATATGTCGAGTTCGATTTATCATGCTTGTGGTTTTGTTCATATTGTTGAATATGAGATGTATTTCTGGAAATTCTCATGATATTCGTTGTTGTTTGTTCGTATTGATGAACATATTGAAATGCATATGTGTATGCATAATTGATTGATTATGGTCTAAATTATTCGAGGGGGTCATGAGGATCTATGCTGAGGGCGCTGGATCGAATGTCCACCATGCGTTGGTCCGACGGGATCATCATGGGGATCTATGCTGAGGGCGCTGGATCGTTGGACGGGTTTTCCACCATGCGTTGGTCCGACGGGATCATCATGGGGATCTATGCTGAGGGCGCTGGATTGCTGGATTACCTTGTATTGTGTGATGGAATCGTGAGGATTCGCATCGTTGGATTCCGGTGGCGGAAGTCCGTTTTGCATGCTTTATGATGCATTGATGATTTATTGTATGATGATACTTGTACTAGCATTGTTTTGCTAACCCCTTCGGGGGTGGACATTGTTTTGATGTTCAGGTAGCCGAGGAGCGGGAAGACAACCACAGTACCGACAGGACGATGAAATGGCTCAGTGATGTGATTGATGTTATTGTTATTGTGATTTGTCTTCTTGGTTCGTTTAGTACTCGAGTACGTCTGTTTTAATAAAGTCAATTCGATATGGTTGTATAAGTTAACTCATTTGATCGGTGGAATCAAATCTGTATTTGGACTTCAGTTGTACTATTGAAGTATTTTTGCAATTCTTTCAAAATTAGCCTTGTAAATCCTTATCTAAAGGGTTTACGGCGCTGTAATTATTCCGAATATCTCGGGGTGTTACAAACGGTCTGCTCCGCCCCGATTAGCATGGACCGGATTCGGGTTCTGAACCAACTGAGCTATAGCCGCCATCTGGTTCACCATCTATTGAATGACAGCCGCAATTCCAAGGTCGGCGCCATCTTGAGAAGAAACATGGCTATGACGGTCACCGGTGCTGCCGGCTCCCGAAGAATGCGACGTGGCCGCCCCACCGGCTGCCCCACGTCCTCGGCCGCGTCCACGGCCACGACCACTACCACGACCACAGCCTCTTCCAGCATCCATACTGATGTTAAAGAAGTAACAAAGGCCATACGATGGTAAGTACGAGAGGAAAAACAACCACAATCAAGAATCGAAGGTGTGATGCAAGGAAACAAAGAACGGAGTAAGGAAAAACTTACGGGCCTAGGTATCCATAAACCTAGTGCTCTGATACCATTTTCTGTAACACCCCCAAGATATTCGAGGTATATTACAGCGCCGTGAATCCCCATATGGTACCCACCAGGCTAAACAACCATCATACTCATCGACTCGCGGGAACAACAAAATAACACCTCGTCATAAGGAAGCAAAACAAAATAATCCACCTGGTTCAACCGGTCAAACATAACACAATCATCTGACACAAACACAATAGACAACGATATAATCCGGACAAACCAGTGCCCGTTCGTCTCGATGAACCTGACCTGAAACCTGAAATTCATAATTCGAATTTCCCCAAAACGGGTCCCCCATAGGGGTTAGCAATTACGCCAGTACAAGTAACCAAATGAACAACTTACATCTTATACATATAGTCAAAGCATGCAATAAAGAAAACATCGGTTGAAACACATATTTCCGGAAACGCCATAATCTAAAACACATTTGTAAAACGCACTACAATTAACCGTGGATCCACCCCTCCGTGGACTCCTACCGAGACCCCGTCGGGTCTAACCCATAGTGAGCATACACACACACACACACAATTCTCATGCAATACTACTATGTTAAGATCGTAAGTTCATAAGGGTACTTGCCTGGATTAGTAGATGGTGACACGAACGGGAAGGAAAATCACCGACGAACGCCAGGAACCAACGGAACCGAACCTAACGATTCAAAGAACATAATCACATCCAACTCTAAAAGAATACGGAAATGGAATACACCCGAAAACCCGCCTACAATTCATGTATATTCGTATAAAAACAACGACGGGGGTGGAACACAACCGAACCCTCTCGAATATGCAACAACCACGAAATATACCCTGAATTCATAGGGAAAACAAGAATACTAGCAAGATTAATCATATTCAACATGAATTAATCAATCATATGGAACGAATCGAAGAAAAACCTAAAAACCCCCAATTTACTCAAAAGTAGGGTTCTTAGAAGATTTACCTTGGATTAGGATGAAAGATTCGTGTTGATGTTGTTATTATACACCAAGAACTCAAAGAAGATGATGGTTGAGATGATTGGAGGAAGAAATCGCCAAGAAAATCGCCCAAAATCGCCAAAGCCGCGGAGAAGGAGGTGAAATGAGAAATTGTCCGTCCAAAGTCAACTCCTGGGTATATATAGCCGCACGGCTTAGCGCGCGCTAAGGGCTAAGTGTTAGCGTGCGCTACCCACTTACATTACAGTCCAGAACTTACCGTCCTGGACCGTTAGCACGCACTACTACTACTATCTAGCGTGCGCTAACAACGACTCGGTAGCGCTCGCTATCGAGCTATAGCGTGCGCTACCTAGGCACCTGAACGAGTCCAGAACAAACTGTCCAGTACTGGACAGTCACGCTAGCGCACGCTACCGGACACCTAGCGTGCGCTAGTCCACTGACATTAGTGTGCGCTAGACAACGTAGTGTACGCTAATCCGCTAGTCCAGAGGACTGGAATCAGAACTGCCACTCCCAGGGTTCAGCTCGGTAGCGCGCGCTATGGAGCAGACGTAGCGTGCGCTACTAAGGGATCTCTAGCGTGCGCTATGCAGAAAAATTAGCGCGCGCTAGGCACGGAATATGAACGGCCCAAAACACCAAAACATGAACGAAACATCAAACGGAACATCTCAAAACGCATAATATCATAGAATGGATCCACGGCAACCCCGAAACGGCGGTTCCACACAAAAATTACGAGAATCAGATCAATAGATGACGGAAGAAATACACTGAAAAAAATACGAGGGTCGCTACAAACGAGAAATACACCGAAAAATGAAAATACTGGGAAAAGAAAAATGCGGATATTACAAAAGCATCTCAAGGATGAGACCCACGGATGCCGCTGAAGAACAAGTAAAGCTTTGAGCCTTCCCATTCTACTTGAAAGACTTGGCCAAAGATTGACTATTTTACTTACCATCTGGTACTATCGCAATATGGGAAGAAACGAAGAACCTGTTCTTGCAAAAATAATTCCCAACCTCTCGTGCAGCTGAGTTACAAAAAAATTATAGTGCAAGATAGGTGATGGGGGAATGCTTACATGAATATTGAGAGTGATTCAAGTTGTTAGTGTTGAGATGTCCGCAACATCAAATCAATGAGCAGCTTTTAATCCAGTACATATACGAAGGACTAACTTTGATGTATAGAAGTTCCATAGATGCGGCCACTGGGAGATCCTTAGTGGACAAGATTCATACAGCAACAAGGGACCTCATCTCAAATATGGCCGCCAATTCACAGCAGTTCGGCTATCATGATACGCACTTGAAAATAGTGAATGAGGTACATGATTCTTCCATGGAAGATAAACTAATCGAGTTAACCGCTTTTGTTAGAAAACTTGTTGCAGGCACTTCACAGGTCCTACCTTGTCGATTATGTCAAACCACGAAGCACACCACCGAGCATTGCAAGGTCTTGCTGGACAAGATCGAGGCTCATGCTAATGTGATTGGAATCGATAATTACTATGGAAGAAAGTATGACCCCTACTCCAAAACATACAATCCATGATGCTGGGGTCATCCCAATTTCAAGTGGAAAACACAACAAGTGGAATCGCAAAACAAGAATCAATTTGGCAAGCAACCTTCGGAAAATTTGAGTTCCTCGCTAGAAGAGATGATGAAGGCTCTCACATCAAACACCATGCAGTTCCAGCAAAATATGACTCGATTTCAACAAAATACTCAGTCAAACATTAAAATCCTCGAGAACTAAATGAGTCTCGCCTCCTCCGTGAGTCGTTTGGAGAGCCAAAATAGTGGAAAATTCACATCCTAGTTTGAGGTGAATCTAACGAACATGAATGCCATCACTTTGAAAAGTGGAAAACAGCTGGAAGGCTCCAACAAGTCCGAAAAATGCCTAGAAGATGATGACGAGGAATGAAAATCTGCTGTCCAGATCGACACTGGGTCACCCAGTTTCAAATAGACACCCAATGTTAAACTGCTAGGCAGAAAGGTAACAATGTCTAATTCTTTTCATATTGGGCGTGACAGAATACATTTTCCTTCCAGAATAAAGAAGGATACAATGGATAGCAAGGAGAAATAAGTTTTGGATGTGTCCAAGGAGGTGGAGATCAATAATCCAATAATTGAGGCAATTCAACAAATTCCAAAATATGTTTAAGTTCCTCAAGGATTTATGCACCATTAAATGTAAACTTAAAGGAACTGAAAAAGTGCTCTGAGGAGAAAATATGTCGGCCATTCTCCAAAGGAAGTTACCAGCCAAACACGAGGATCCAGGTATGTTCGCCACTCCGTACCGAATTGGTAATTTTGTTTCGAACGAGCATAGATTTAGGGACTTCTATAAATATTATGCCACAATCTATTTATTCTTCTTTGAATTTGGGAACCTTGAAAAACGAGGATAATCATTCAGTTAGCGGATCGTAGCCATGTAAACCCTGAGGGAGTTATTGAAGATGTCCTTGTTCAAGTTAGTGAACTTGTTTTTCCACCTCATTATATTCTAGATACGCAAGGCGACTCGTCAAATTCAGCATGTATTTTGTTAGGAAGGCCATTTTAAAACACCGCTCAAACAAAAATAGATGTTAGCAATGATTCTCTTATGATTGAATTTGACGGATAAATTGTGAAATTTAATATTTATGAGCCCATGAAATTCCCTGAAGATGTTTTTTTCTTTTTGCATTAAGCGTGATTGACCCTCTTGTCGAGAAAGTGTATGAGTTGAATTGTAGGGAAGAGCAAGAAGTGATGCATACTAAAATTTTAGAGGCCTGTAAAGAAAATATTACCATCAAATTCTCAAGATAATTAGAATCAAGGTGCAAGAATTTAAATAGAAAGGGTGAATCTGCACTCCAAGTAAGCTTGGTGTGGTATGAAAATGTGAGACAACAGTCTAATACTTATTGAACCTATACCAAAACTTCCTTGGTGTGTTCGTTGAAAAGAAAAGCTCTAGTCTAGCCAACGACTTAAAATAAAGGAGCTAGCTGGGAGGCAACCCAGTGTTTATTTATTTTATTTTGATTTTTTTAGTTGTAGAACTAAATAAATTTTTCATTTCTTTCTTTTTGTTTTCCATAGGTAACGTAGACTCTTGGATATGGTTGATCAACAACAAACTTTGAAAAGTTTGGAGGAGGTCGGCTATTGTGTAAAGAAATGAAACTGAGCGACCCTGTACCGTGAATCTGTCCTAGTGTGAGAATCTACAAGAAAGCATACTTTATATCCAAGACTAACACATCTCATTACCTGGTGAATTCTGCCCCCTACTGTGTGTTCTTCTTTTCTGTTCAAAGTGAGATATTGCTTGATTGGTTGTTAAAAAAAAAGGGGGGTACAATTGATGTGATCAATTTCAAGTTTGGGGAAGTTTGTGATGTGAAAATTGAGTTTTTATATTATTCTTATTTTTTGTGTAATCGGTTAAAGTCCTCTGCACTATTAGACGAAGTGAGGTGCGTGAAAATAATTAGCAATTGTGATAGATCATTATAATATTTTAGATGGGATGCTTTATTGATTTTGACCAATGGATTTGGAAAAGTGTATGAGAATTAATGCAAACCCTGTTTCATGCGAGCTTTAGAAACTTAGGGATACATTTTAGCAGTTGCTCAGTTATACATTTCGAGACTGTATTAATGAATTTTTGCATTAAAGGGATAAAAGTAGTTATGATTAACCCCTTTGCCTATTTTTCCCTACCTTGTCATGTTTACCCCTAGAAGCCCTTTGAACCTAAGTCTTGTTTTATTGATTTAGCACATCATTCTTCCCATTATCCATTTTCTTTGAAGCCATATCCGTTTGCACCCATATTTAAAGAATAGTGAAATTGGATGCATAATAAGTTGGGGAGGGGATTGTTAGGTTGTGAAAAAACAGATAGATTATTTTCCTAAATTGGGACAGATATTGTAAGTAACAGCTGATGAATAAGGCCAAAAAATGGTGTTGTTTACTACATGAAGGGCCATACCGAGTTTGCAGGGATAATCGAACAGTCGGAAAAAAGGAAATAAAAAAAAAGGTCAATACCAGCTGGAATAAAGTGCGAAAATCATTATCAAATAAGAGCAAGGAGGGTATCAAAATTCCATTGATATGATTGTTCTTATATGGTTAATATGACAATTGGATGTTGGTTGAGAGATTTTTTATGGTAAGGAATTGGGATAAAATTTATTGTGCATTTAATTTCAATATTATTCTTGACTACCTTAACCCATATTTTACTTTATCCTACCTTGACCTTGAGGCCCATTACAACCGGAAGAAATACCTTTTTTTTATTTTTCAAGGAATTCATACTTTGATGGTGGAGATTTGATTTATGAGCAAGCATATGGTAATGGCATATCATGTTTTGGTATGAGCGAAAGTTTCTTACCCCATGATTACACACTTGAGTGAAAATAATTAGTGAACCCTCCATGAGGCTATTGAATTTTGCCACATCCCAGTCTAATGAAGTTGTTAGAATTTAATGGGCACCTTGATCTTATCTAACCTTCTTGAGTCCTGATCAACTGCATCTTTTGAGCACTCTTATCTTAGATTTCTCGGTGTATGAGACTTGAATTCTTTTACTTGAGTATTGCTTTTATGCTTGAGAGCCATAATTGGTATAAGTTTGGGGAGATTTAATAGGTATAAAATAGTGAGTAATTTCATGTGCTAATTGCGTATTTTTATTATATTTATTCTATCACACCATACTATTTTTCTATCTATTTCTATTATGGAAGCAATTTACTTCACCAAGTGAATTTTATTGATTATTTCAATTTTTTGGACTATTTTTACAACTAGAATAATCATTGAGCTACCGAGAAGGCAGCCTTAAAGGGATCTGGGACCTGAAAACAAGTTGCAACATATCACACTGGGCCTAGTACAGGCTCAGTTTCAAGATTTTATAATTGTTTGTGCCCAAAAGTGAATTAAATCAAATAATGTTGGCTCATAAGGAGAAAGAGGCTACTTAGATCCCTTTAATTGAGAAGCCGTAAGCAATCATTATCTCTTCTCTCTCTATTATATATATATATATGGGCTTTTATTTTCAGAATTCTCTTAAGTGCGAGAACTCCTTTTAACCAATGAGATTTTTTTAAATATTAAAATATATTATTAATTCGAAAGGGTATTATAGTAAAATACAATTTTTATATTATTTTTGATAACCCCTACTGATGATAACTCTTACTATAATAGCCCCTACTGATGATAACCCCTACTATATATATAACCCCTACTATATAGTAGGGTTATGATCAGTAGGGGTTGTATGCATTGACATGATGTACATTATGTATTCACTACTAAAAAATACCCCCTATAGTAACACTTTTTTAATGACACTTTTCAATAAGCATCACAATATCTCCTTATAATGACACTTTTAATAAACATTTATGTTTAATGACGCTCCATAATTTTGTTTTGCTCCCTCGCATCCTAAAGTGATAAGACATTTTATTTTCACTACGGTACTTTCTTTTCCCTTCATTTTTTCGCCGCTCCTTTCCTCTCTTCGCCAGACCTTTTTATTTTCTAAGATTTTTTTTCACTTCTCTCCAGATCGGCCATGGCTAGAACATCGGTGCTGAGGCAGGAGGCGGATATTCACGGCGATGACTCATGTCACCTTCCCTCGATGACGGCGATTCCGTGCTTCGACCGACGATCGCATCTTTTTTCGGTGGGATTTAATTTCGTGTTCTTTTTTTTTCAGTTTTTTTTTGCTTATTGTGTTGTGGGGTGTTCCGTCATTTTTGTTTGAAAAGCTGATGATATGATGGAGAATAAGAATGGAATGCTTGTTAAAGAAGAAGAAAGAGAGAAAGGTAGAACCGGACTTTTATTATCTGAAATATATCACAACAAACATATGGAGGAGCTTTGGAACCCTTCATATTGCTAGCTCAAATTCTTTTCCAGGTTCTTCAAATCTTAAGCGATTCTTTGGATGGCTTGGGCAACTCTGTCTCCCCTGGTGCTAAATCTATAATTGATCGGAAAAATCTAATATTTATATATGTTGCTTTGGCCATTGGAAGTGCCTTTTGTGTCCTAGCTAGGGAAACCCTCCTTAAGATTGCTGCCTACAAAACGAGACTTTTCAGTAAGATGCACTCTTGCATTTTCCATGCTCCAATGTCATTTTTTGATGCTACCCCAAGCGGGCGGATCTTAAATCGGGTACATACAAGTCCCCTGCTTCTTCCTTTTTCCCCATTTCGGTTTTATTATTTTTTAGAGAACTTTTTATGATGCATAAACTTTAAATTGACTAAGTTTTACACAATTATGACATGAAAGAGTTTGCTGAACTGTTTTGTTAATGCTTTAGGCATCTACAGATCGATCACTTTGTGGATATGAGCATTTCATATAAAGTTGGTGCATTTGCGTTTTCGTTGATACAACTCTTGGCCATTGTTGTGGTGATGTCACAAGTTGCGTGAGTTTTTGTGATTTTCATCCCGTTATTGCCATCTCTTTCTGGTATCAGGTAAATTTAGTGAGCTTTGAGCTCGTCATTATACTTCCATTGGAACTTTCTTTGATATTGTGCAGGAGCTTGATTTTGAAATTGTGGCTGGCCGTAGATTACTATTTGTAAAATTATTCTCTTAATGTATCTCTTTGTTTTCTCCAACTTAGCGTCAATGTCTGGTGATATTTGTATACCCCTGCTACGACATTGTGGCTCCAATTGGACAATATGTGAAATATTTCATTTAGATGGTTTTCGTGTTGGAGGAGGTGGCTTAGAGTATTGATCAATCTCTCTTCTGCCTAAACTGATTAGGTTACTATCGTCTTACCTTCTTTCATGAAGCATACTTGGTCAGGAATAGGAATCTGGTATTCACTCTCTCTCTTGTCAGAAACCAAAATTTCTTCCATCAAACAAAATACTGATTTGTATTGAATTTTTCTGC
Organism: Orobanche coerulescens; assembly: GCA_033398695.1. Taxonomy (NCBI): domain Eukaryota; kingdom Viridiplantae; phylum Streptophyta; class Magnoliopsida; order Lamiales; family Orobanchaceae; genus Orobanche; species Orobanche coerulescens. The sequence continues at coordinate 147,200,336 of CM065803.1, forward strand.
TGTTGTGCTGCAGCGGCTCATACTAGAAGTCAAGGTACTTCAATCATTTTATTTTGATAATTTCGTTGTGGTGAGTAAGAGATTTATTATTGGATGTTGAATTTTTGATGTTTTGCATCAGAAAACACTTGTACAAAGGCAGAAAGAGTGAGATCGGTTGATCTACATCCAACGGAGCAATGGTATGTTTGATATAATAGATTAGCAGGATGCGCTTCGTTTTAGTACATATTTTAGTACATATTGCTAAGAAATTGTTTAAGTATTACTTCAGTATTTGTATGATTACATTCCTTGGTTGGTTTGTTGGTTTTGGCCCTTCAATATTTTGTTGGCTTGGTTTGTTGGTTTTAACTTCTAATATGATAAAAGAGAACGAAGTAAAAGAACTCCTTCTACTTCAGTAAATTTTATACAAACAAAGAATAAAGTATATGTTTTACTTCGAAAAAAATAAATAACCGAAGTAGTAAAGATGTTTTTACTTTAGTGATTTAAAAAGCCCGTCCGGGTTCGTCAAATAAAGCTGTGATAGACTTCGGTAAATATAAGCAATACACTTCGGTTTTTCAGCGAAGTACAAAAATTCCCCCCTTACTTCACGCGCCTAGACTTCGGTAAATAGAAAAATAGACTTCAGTGAATATCTGAAGTTTATCAACTTTACTGTACTAATGATTTGGGCATTGGGCTAAAGAGTATGCTTCTGAATTTCCTTCAAGTTAAATTGTAGAGATTTAGATTGTAGTTGACATTTAGTTTTTTTGGAAAATACTAAATTGTACTAAATTATGGACTGTCAATTATCTTTTTTTATGTGAATATATCAAACTTTTGTCTAGGTTTGCTTTCATCGTAAAAATCTTTCGTGGATTGCTAGAGCATTAACCAAAATTTCAAACTTATGTATAGTAACAGGTAGATACGAAGAATGAATATATGGATTTCAAATGTAATAGATTTGATCACAACTGGATACCTGCATACAAAACTTTATTATTAACTTTTAACCTTTTTCTTCCAAAATTGAACTTTAATATTTTCTTTTTGCAGGGTTCACATCTGGAGTGAGTACATAGGACTATTAGCACAAGCATAAGAGGTACATTCAAGCTTTTTCCTAATGTAAGCAATGGGTAAGTTATTAACTTACACTTCAATTTAAACATGGAAATGAGTCCTATTTGGTTATATTTCTGTTGGTATTTTAGTGTGCTTGTATTCTTGGATGTTATTTTAGCAATTGGTCAATGCATTTCAATTTTATTTTCGTAATGCAGAACTAACCTGTATAAAAAATATTATTTGATATGTTGTGTTCATTTTTTGTTGTACCTCTTCCAGCGATGTTGACTTGCATGCATAATCTTTTTTAAGTTGTTAATTATATACTGCTGGAGATTGGAATTGAATTTACTTCAATTTGGCTTCTCCTTATAAGTTTTAAATGAAAGATCAAAATAAGTTGTACATGAAAGATCTTTTCTGATGATTTGATATACTGGAGGTTGGATATCAGTTCTTTTTAATGCCTCTCTTTAAATGCTTGCTATATAAGAATTTTGTTATTTTGTGACGTGAAGTTTGTGGAAGTTTTTTTTGTTTTTCAATTTAGACTGTCAAGAATTATGTTTTGACTTTTTTTTTCAGTTCATAATTTGATAGAATGACATTTTATGCTAAAATTATGATTTTTAATAAGTGGATTTTCTATAATATTATTTGTATAAATAAATTTGCAGTTGTAGAAGTCTTGAACAGGTAAACATTCCTTGATCACTCATATTAATTTTTGGGGCATCATTCATTTGGGTATCTTGAAATATCTTGGTTATACGTAAGAATGCTTAGCTTCTCATTGAAAATCTTAGAAAATTGGTGCTTCTAATTTATGACTGTTGTTTACTAATAGGCTATGCATGTCCATTGAGGTGTCAATCGCTAACTTATGTTTATTAACTTGTTTTACCTCCATTTTTACGAGTTCGGTAATTTGTGTATCCAGTTGGTTTTGTCAAAGTGGTTTAAAGTTTATGTAGCTCAAAGTCATTAGTTCAATTTCTCCCGAACTCCGCCCAAAACAAGAACCCCGAGCAGTGGGTCATTCCGACGAGACCTAACCCCCAATTCGATTACAAGGTTTGTAGATTACATTCACCTATACTTTTACATGAGATTGCTTTGCTATTTCAGTTACAATATATTGATTGCAATCTTTTATACATGTGGCGAGGAGAGGAGCAGTTGTCATTTGGCCTTATTTTCGCTGTGTGAGTTCTGTTTTTGTATTTTTTTTAATTTTCTGGATTATTTATGGGTTGAATACTTGAATTTGGTCTGTATGGCTTGTTTGAGTTATTTTACTTTCAATTTTATGGATTATCCATGGTGAATTGGTTTGTGTCCTTGGTGATACCGCAATTTCCCCGTGTTCCTTGATACATTTAGTCGGTTTATCTCTCATCTCATATACTTCAAATTTCCTTCAGACTTAAGTTTATAGATATTCCAGCATCTACTTTTTGATGTGATTGTTAAAACGGCTTTCATTAGTTGGTAGTACAAACTTTAATTGGTTTAAGCTGAAAAGCGTGGGGGAGACCTTTTAGCAGCTGGTGCTACTCTTATTGCAACATTGTCGATCACACGACAAGATATATCGCGGATAAGCTACAGAGACCTGAGCTAATTTGCATAGGTCAATTAACAAGGAACTTGTATCAGTACTTATTTTTTCATACACTAAGATAGCATACAGAAAATTGTGTGCATCCGTACGTGTGGTTTTATATGCATATAGCTGCTGCTTCCTATATTTAGGCTTCCTATATTTAGTCATATCAGTAAATTATGTTATTTCCTGTTTTCAAAAATTATGACCTTGTTTGGCCATACGCTTCAATGAATCTATGAAGGTTTGTATCTAAACCAGGTTAAACACATAAATTGTTCACTGTTTCTGGCAGGTCAGCTGCGTGTTACATGATAGCCCTTTTACCTTGCATTTTGTACGTGATCTACTGTGGTGGAGTTCTAATCCAGTTTCTGATTGAGAAGCTGGGCATGATAGGATCTTTTCCACCCCCTTATGGTCAGTGCCTTTGAACTTTTCAATATTATCAACTAATTTTTTTGAGAGCATATAATTATTTGCATACCATATTGATATATGTTGATTCAGGTTTTGCAAAGAGCGAATTGATTTGTAGCTTGTATTGTAGTGCTTCATGATATTATTTGGAATCCAGTTTCTCTTTTTGCTTTAATTTTGCATATTGCTTGAAAATTGCAGGAATTATTCATACAAGACCTTTCAAGAAGTGGGAGTTCTTGTAAAAGTCTTTAGACAAGATCATGGTGGCTTTTCTTTGATAGAATTGTCAATAACCATATTGTAGGTTTTAAAAACTTGTCAAGATAGGTATAGTTAGTTTTCTCGTACATTTTTGGTTACGTTAAAAACTTGTTTTATTGGAAAATTTTGTTTACTATATTCTTATTTGATTGTACTCCATTAAGGTAATGGATATAAGTTGATTTAATGAATGTAATCGAATTTTTCAAGATTGCAATTTTTCATTTTGTAGTTTCAAATTTATATTACATAAAAATTTATTGAAAATGAGATATGTTTAGTGAAGCTTGTAATTAGAAATTAATGGATTTTTGTGACACAAAAATGCGTCACTAAAAGAGGTGTGTCACTACAACATTCAATTAAAAAGTGTCACTACAATTCAATTTTATGACGCCAAAAAGTGTCACAAAAAATGGCAAAAAGCGTCACGAAAGCTTACTCATGTGATACATGAAAAGCGTCACAATATGTAAGAAAGCGTCACATTAGATATCTGTTGCGACGCCTTTTAAGTGTCACAACAACGGTCTATTGAAACGCCAAATCAGGTGACGCTTTCGAAAAGCGTCACTATAGCAAAAGCGTCACAATACACCACATATTGTGACACTTTTGAGTGTCACTAAAGCCGTTTTTTCTAGTAGTGATTATTAGGAGTACAAAGAGTGGTTCTCGCAGTTCTCGCACTTAACAGGGTTCTGAAAATAAAGTTACACTATATATATATATAGTCAGGTTCAAACGAGAATGCTAACTATTTAAGAGAATATGAGAGTGATCACCCATGCACAAAATCATATATGATTCACGTACAAAATCATATATGATTACGTGAGTGTGTACATCAGTATAAAATCATATATGATTCACGTACAAAATCATATATGACATTTATATATGGACGACCATTCTCGTATTCTCTTAAATAGTTAGCATTCTCGTTTGAACCTGACTATATATATATATATATATATATATATATATATATATATATATATATGAATGATATGTTTCAAGAGTGAACTTGGTCTGTTGTGAGAACTAAGAACCACTCTTATTCATTAAATCAATCAATAAGGAGGATCTAGATTTGCCACATCATCAATTATAAATGGCATGTGGGTGATATTAATTAGGTAGAGGGGTAAGTTTGCCCATTCATAAATAAATTATCTCCATTTAAAATATAATAACTTATTTATTTGTCATCCATTTAAGATAAAAATATATCAAATTAATCATATTTTTATGATCTACAATTAAAGATGCATATTGCATACCTAAAAAAATGCATTACTATGAAGTAGTACATTTGTATATTCTTATAAAACAAGCAGCGTGACAGTTTGCATTCAACGTATCACAACTCTCTCCATACTTAATATATTGTAGTGCCCTTTTTTTGTTGAAACTAGAATCACATAGCTTTCCAATGGTATATGACATGATTTATAATTCACACCCAATGAAATCAGTTTATTTATTGAAGTTGACGGTTTGAGGAACAATTTTTGTGCAAAATTTAAAGTACAAGCAATACTTTGTAGGCTATGAAGCACTGTATGTATACACTATGAAAACAATACATTTTTACATTGAAGCGGTATAGTTATAAGCTAAAAGGCAATATATTACAAGTCAAATTTTGAAGTGGAAACAGTCCTTTATATACTATGAAGAAGTGCATTTATACCCAATGAAGCAGTGTATTTGTACACTATGAAGCTAGGCATTTGTACACTATGAAGCAACGCATTTGTATATTTTTGTAAAAATAAGCATCCTCGCAGTCTCCATTCAGTGCCTCGTAACTCTCCCCATAGTTAATATTTTTTAGTAGTAATTTCTCGTTGGAAACTAGATTCATTTGGCTTTCTAATGTTACATGGCATGCCACCAATATCCAATGAAAGCAGTTTATTCATTAAAGTTGACGGTATTTTCAGGAATTTTTGTGTTAATTTTGAAGCAGAAGCGGTACGTTGTATGTAACATCCTCGGAAATCATCCGAGAATATCACACGCCGTAGGCCCTTCTCACAAGGATACCAGGCTGAACACTACAAAATGACCAACTGTTTGATCGGTCGGGGTCAAACAAGATAACAACACGGACTGATAAGTGTTGCGAAATTTCGGTGAACGCAAGTGCACGTTGTTGTAAGCAAGTAATAAAGTGATAAGTAAGATATCGTTCCCTTGAGGAGTGACTTACCAATTACCGATTTATGCGTATTCTAATTTTATTTGAACTATTGAAATTGGAGGTGTAATATCCAGTATTTTTCTTTCCCTTGTATTTTCATTTTTGGTATATTTCTCGGTCATAGTGACCCTCGTGTATCTTTCAGTATGTCCTTCCTGTCAACTGTGAACTGTACTCTCGTTATTGTTCATTGTTTCAACTTTCCTCATATGAGTTCGACTTTGTTAGATCACCATTAATTTTTGGTGACTCCAAAAAATTCTAAATCTTTGCAATATTATAGAAAATCGAGTTAGCTTTCCAATGGTTCAAACGGTGAGTCAATCGGAGTCCGGACGAGAGAGTTATGGTCGTTTCAGTTTTTGGCCGATCACTGCCGACCGCACCCGACCGTGTCGGCCGACACGGCCCGTGCCGTACTCGTCCGGAAATGCAAAAGTTTCTGCCAACCAAACTCGGCCGTGTCATCCGACACGGCCCGTGCCGTGCTCTTCCGGATAAGCGAAGCGGCTGCACGCCCGGCCGTGTCGAGGACACGGTCGAGTCGTGCCGAGTCATTTGTCGGACGAGTCATTGTCGGAGGGCCCTACGCGCCGCGACCGTGTCAAGCGGGACACGGTCGAGTCCTGTCGGCCAATCGTGCAACACGGCCGTGCCGGCCGCACGGGCCGTGTCCGGCAGGCGATCAACCCATATAAAAGGCCTATGACGTTTTTCTTGCCATTTTCACCTTCTTCCTCTCCTCTTCCGCACTGGCGTGTTCTAAGCTTGAAGCCATGTTGTTTAACAACATATCCATGGAGTTATTTAGGTTATATCATCAATACTCCGTCCGATATCATCCATTACTCCAGCTAATCAAGGTTTGATCCTTAGAACCCTACTTTTGGTAATATTGGGGGTTTTCGTGTTTTTGTCCGATTCGTTCCGTTTTGTTGATTAATTCATGATGAATATGATTAATCTTGTTGGTATTCTTAGTTTCCCTACGGATTCATGGTATATTTCGTGATTTTTACGGAATCGAGAGGGTTTGGTTGTGGCCCGCCCTCGTTGTTGTTTATATACGAATATACATGAATCGTAGGCGGGTTTTGGGTGTATTCCAATTCCATATTCATTTAGAAATGGTTGTGATTGTATTCTTCGAATCGTTAGGTTCGGTTTCATTGGTTCTAGCGTTCGTGGTGACTTTCCTTTAGTTCGTTGCGTCGCCAATAATTCAAGGCAAGTATTTTGAAACCTTTATGCTTAACGTGAAATGGTAATGTATATTGTGTGTGATTTGCTCACCTCGGGAGGGTCCGCGGGATCACGGAGGAATCTATGGCTTCGTCCTAGATTCATGAGTTTGATTCGCTAGCCAGCTCGGGAGGGTCCTTAGAGGCCTCGAGTGGGAATCGTGGCTTCGTCCCGGTCCTAGGTGACGTGTGGTGCTAGACTAGTTTAATGAATGTGGCCAGCTGGCGAGGGTCCTAAGAGGCCTCGAGTGGGATTCGTGGCTTCGTCCGGTCTAGGCAAATTAATTGTATTTATTTATTTAGTAAAGACATGTCTTGTTTTGGTTTTCGAAATGATATCGGTGCATGTACTATGAATTGTGTAAGCGATTGGTTTGCCTTGTTTACTTGGACTAGCGTAATTGCTAACCCCTCTGGTGACCCGTTTTGGTGAAATTCTTGTTATGGATTTCGAGTTATGATTATCCGGACGGCGGGCACACAGATGATCTGAGGATGTTGGCGAGTCGTTGACATGTGCATTTGGGTCTTTCTATTTCTTTCGTCCCACTTCGATTTGGTTGTTTTCTATATTTATAAGCGATAGATGTACTCGCGAGTACTTAGGCTTTTCAAATTCAAACCCGTGTTGTACTACTTTTAAATTGTTACATTGTTGGTTGATGATCATTTCGCGGTTGCTCCGGGCGTAAATTTTATTTCTTATAATTAAATGTGTGTCCTTGCTAACGGGATGGTTAGTCGAGTGGAGTTTTCTTGTTTGTAGCACAGTGGTTCCCATGTGGGGTCCACGGTGTGTAATATACTCGAATATCTCGGGGTGTTACAGAAATGGTATCGGAGATCAAGGTTTATGGATACCTAGGCTTGTTGGTTATTTGGGTCTAGTCGTATTTGTTTTGCACATTGTCACACCGCTGCCAGCATCCCAGTACTTCCAGTGCTCGTAAGTTTTCTTATTCGGCTCTTTTGTTTCTTGCATTGTATTTCCACTTTTGGATCGTAGTTGCTTTTCCTCCCTTACTCATCATCGATATACTTCTGTTATCTCTCAACTTCAGCATGGATGCCGGAGGAAACCGTGGTCGTGGTCGTGGTCGTGGACGCGGCCGAGGACGTGGGGCGGCCGGTGGGGCGGCCACGTCGCATTCTTCGAGCCGGCGTCCGGTGACCGTCACGATCATGCTTCTTCTCGGAGCGCGCCGATCTTGGTATTGCGGGCATTATGCGGCAAATGGTTAACCAGATGGCGGCTATAGCTCAGTGGTCGAACACCGATCGAGGCCCATGCTAATCGGGCGGAACGGATCGTTGGCTTCGAGGATGTCATCAAGATGCATCCTCCCGGTTCGGGAGCTTCGGACCCGATCGGGTGGGAAGGGTGGGTCAAGGAAATATCTAAAGTATTCTTTGCTACCAACCGCCCAGGGACCGTAAGGTCCCTATTGCTCAATACTTTCTCACGGGAGATGCTACAGTTGGTGGGAGGCCGTTGGTCCCAAAGATCATGTTGCTTCGTGGGCGAGTTTCGGAGTTGATGGAGACCGAGTATTGTCCATGGCCGGTCGAGACAGGCTCGAGTGCATGCTTTCTTTGATGCTCAACCACGGGATATCCCGTATCCCGTGCTATTGCCGATTTTAATAAGGAGTAGGGTTATGTGAAGACCCAAGTTGTTGAAGAGAGCGACAAGATTTTTCATTTTCAGAGAATGAAAGCGTCCATTCGGGACTATATGTCGGGGCTCGTCTGTACTACCTTGAAGGATTATCGAGTCGAGCTCTTGCTTATGATATGTCGGTGACCGCTAGCGATTTGGCTCGCGAGAGCAAGAAGCGAGTCGGTCGGAAATTTTCTGGTCCCAAGAGTGGAGGCCGGCGAAATCTCAGGCTGCAAATATTTCTACGGGCGGTTCGGCTCGTTTTTCTGGGAGCTTTCAGAGTGCCTCCGGAACCGTCGTCCGGGACCCCAGATGCTTTAACTGTGGCAAGCCAGGCCACGTGAACCGGGATTTTCTTCGTCCACCTTTGACTTGTCATACTTGTCGTCAGTCGGGCCACAAAGCTTCTTTTTGCGAGAAGCTCAGACAGTTTCGCGGTGCCCGTTCTTCTCACCCAGCACCTATGGAGCCGAGCGTGAACCAGGGCTCATTTGCTCCGCCGCCTCCACCGAGTGCTGGCCGAGGTAGGGGTCGGGGTCAGCCCGCTAGGGGAGGAGCATCCAGTGTCGGCTCTGCCCAGCCGCGTATCTACGAGATGAGGAGAACCGATGATCCAACAGCTACTGTGGCGACAGGTACCGTTCATATCCATTCCCATCCTGTCAGTGTACTTTTTGATTCGGGTGCTACGCATTCATTCATTTCTCTAGAGTGTGTACGCCGTTTGAGTCTCGACTGCTTGTCACCTTGCGAGCCTTTCATCGTTAAACTTCCTAGCGGTGATAGAATTGTCGGTGATCGAGAAGTCCGGGACTGTTCTGTGATTATTTGTGTGAGGGCTTGGCTCTCTAATCTTATTGTTGTGAGTATCGAGGGTGAGGATTTAATTCTCGGGAATGATTGGCTCGAACGGCATGGTGCAATCATGAACTACCGCACGAGGATCATTACCATGTTAGCCGAGGACGGCACTGAACACTCTTTCGCGGGGCGAAAGAGAAACCAGAAGTTTGTTATTAACGCCTTGAAGGCGGTGAAACTCCTGCGAAAAGGGTGTACTGGTTATTGGTGCTACGCCTTGAAGGCGGAGAATGGTGGAGTCGAGCTTTCATCGATTCCAGTCGTTAGTGAGTTTCCTGATGTATTTCCTGACGAGTTGCCGGGATTGCCACCGGATCGTGAGGTTGAGTTTGCTATAGAGTTAGAGCCGGGTGCGGCTCCGATTTCAAGGCGCCGTATCGCATGGCACCTTGAGAGATGTCGAGTTGAAGAAAGCTTGATTGAGTGAACTTCTTGAGTCGGGGTATGTTCGACCAGGCGCCTCGCCTTGGGCGCACCGGTCTTGTTTGTGCGTAAGAAGGATGGTTCACTACGTTTGTGTATCGACTATCGTGGCTGAACAAGGTGACCATCAAGAACAAGTATCCTTTGCCGAGGATTGACGACTTGTTCGATCGATTGCGAGGAGCGGCGGTATTCTCAAAGATTGATTTGAGATCGGGTACTATCGGCTCGGGTGAGGGAGTCCGACGTGCAGCTTTTCGGATGAGATACGGACATTATGAGTTTGTAGTTATGCCTTTCGGGTTAACTAACGCGCCGGCGGTGTTCATGCAATTGATGAACAAAGTCTTTATCGAGTATTTGGATAAGTGTGTCGTCGTCTTCATTGACGATATTCTTATTTATTCGAGGAATGAAGAAGAGCATGCCCATCATTTGCGGGTAGTGTTAGACATTTTGAGGACCGAGCAACTCTATGCGAAGTTCTCGAAATGTGAGTTCTGGCTGAAAGAAGTGATGTTTTTGGGCCACGTGATTTCAGCCGAGGGAGTTCGAGTGGATCCGCAGAAAATTGAGGCAGTGTTGGATTGGGCATCGCCCACAAATGTGAAGGAGGTCCGTAGTTTCTTGGGTTTGGCTGGCTACTACCGTAGGTTCGTCGAGGGTTTCTCAAAACTAGCTCGACCACTTACCTGATTGCTCGAGAAATCCGAGAAGTTAAATGCGGACCGATGAGAGCGATCGAGTTTTGAGGAGCTGAAGAAGCGTTTGACTTCAGCCCCGGTTTTGGCATTACCATGTGGCAACGAGGGTTTCGCCGTTTTTAGCGATGCTTCGGGTCAGGGTCTTGGGTGCGTATTGATGCAGCACGGCAAGACCATTGCCTATGCGTCGAGACAGTTGAGGCCGTATGAGCTTAACTACCCTACTCACGATTTGGAGTTAGCGGCGGTTGTCTTTGCACTCAAGATTTGGCGTCACTATCTTTTCGGCTCTGCATGTCAGATTTTTACCGATCATAAAAGTCTGAAATACATATTTACTCAGCGAGAGTTGAATATGAGGCAGAGGAGGTGGTTAGAGTTGATTAAGGATTATGACCTCGAAATCCTTTATCATCCGGGTAAGGCGAATGTCGTGGCCGACGCCTTGAGTCGGAAACCGATTGCGTTGCAAACGCTTGAGGTCCTTACGCCCCAGTCTGAGCTTCGGCGGGCTTTGATCGAGTTAGATGTTGAGTTTTTGCTGGATCTGTCGGGCAACTTTGTACCTTAGAAATTTCGTCTTTGATCGATGAAATTAAATCAAGCAATTAGAGGATCCGATGATTACTCAAATCCGAGAGAACGTTCTTAAAGGAAAGTCTCTGGGTTTGTGATTCACGAGGATGGTGTTTTGAGATTCCAGAGTCGGCTTTGTGTACGAACGATCGAGTTGCGACAGTATTTTGCGTGAGGCCCATTCCACACCCTATTCCGTTCATCTGGTTCGAGTAAGATGTACAAGGACACGAGGAGGAACTTCGGTGGAATGATATGAAGGAGGAGGTCGCACGGTTTGTAGCGAGATGTTTGACTTGTCCAGTGTCAAAATCGAGCATCGGCGACCGTCAGGTTATTGCAGTCACTTCGCTTCGGAATGGAAATGGGAAGATATATCGATGGATTTCATTACGAGTTTGCCGAGATCGAGATCGGGCATGAATATGGTTTGGGTGATTGTTGATCGTCGACCAAGTCGGCACATTTTCCGGGCATCAAGGACTCTTGGGGCCGGAGAAATTGGCTCGTGTGTTTATCGCGCAGATTGTGAGACTTCACGGTACTGCGTCTATTGTTTCGGATCGTGATGGCCGTTTTGTATCGCACTTTTGGCAGGCGATGCTTAAGGCGTTAGGTTACCGCTTGCATTTGAGTACCTCTTTTCATCCCGATCGGATGGACGGTCGGAACGCAATATCCAGGACATTCGAGGACATGTTGCGTGCTTGTGCCTCGATTGGAGTAGCGGGGAAGAGCATTTGCCATTGATCGAATTCACGTACAACAATAGTTGGCACGCGTCGATCGGATGGCACCGTATGAGGCACTTTATGGGCGGCGATGTCGATCGCCGATTTGTTGGAATGAGGCGTCCGATTTAGTCGGGACCGAGCCGGATGTCGTTTTAGAGACGAGGCGGAAGATAGAATTAATTCGAGAACGGATGTTGACGGCCCAGAGTCGGCAGAAGTCATATGCGATGTCCGTCGTCGACCTTTAGAATTCGAGGTGGGAGACCACGTCTTCTGAAGGTGTCGCCAACAAGAGGAGTTTTCCATTTCGGGAAGAAGGGAAGCCGAGTCCGAGATTTATTGGACCCTTCGAGATTCTCGGCGAGTCGGTGGGTTAGCATACCGTTTGGCGTTACCTCGGCCTTGAGTCATGTTCATAGCGTTTTCATGTTTCCCGGTGAGGAAATATGTTAGGATCCTAGTCACGTCATCGATTATGGCGAGATTGATATTGTGAAGATATTACTTTCGGAGCGTCCTTTGAAGATTTTGGAGCATCGTGAGAAGCAGGCGAGGCATAAGACCATCCCTTTGGTCAAAGTGCGGTGGTCGAGACACGGTTTCGAGGAGGCAACTTAGGAAACCGAGGATAGCATGCGTGCTAGGTACCCTGAGTTGTTTGTTTCTTAAGTTTCGGGACGAAACTTATTTTTAGAGGGGTAGAATGTAATATCCAGTATTTTTCTTTCCCTTGTATTTTCATTTTTGGTATATTTCTCGGTCATAGTGACCCTCGTGTATCTTTCAGTATGTCCTTCCTGTCAACTGTGAACTGTACTCTCGTTATTGTTCATTGTTTCAACTTTCCTCATATGAGTTCGACTTTGTTAGATCACCATTAATTTTTGGTGACTCCAAAAATTCTAAATCTTTGCAATATTATAGAAAATCGAGTTAGCTTTCCAATGGTTCAAACGGTGAGTCAATCGGAGTCCGGACGAGAGAGTTATGGTCGTTTCAGTTTTTGGCCGATCACTGCCGACCGCACCCGACCGTGTCGGCCGACACGGCCCGTGCCGTACTCGTCCGGAAATGCAAAAGTTTCTGCCGACCGAACTCGGCCGTGTCATCCGACACGGCCCGTGCCGTGCTCTTCCGGATAAGCCAGAAGCGACTGCCGGGCACGCCCGACCGTGTCCCAGGACACGGTCGAGTCGTCTTGAAGTCAGCCGACTGACGAGTCATTTGTCGGAGGGCCCTACGCGCGCCGCGACCGTGTCAAGCGAGACACGGCCGAGTCCTGTCGGCCAAGCTGTGCAACACGACCGTGCCGACCGGCACGGGCCGTGTCCGGCAGGCGATCAACCCATATAAAAGGCCTGCAGACGTTTTTCTTGCCATTTTTCACCTTCTTCCTCTCCTCTTCCGCACTGGCGTGTTCTAAGATTGAAGCCATGTTGTTTAACAACATATCCATGGAGTTCTTGAGGTTATATCATCAATAATCCGTCCGATATCATCCATTAATCCATGAATCAAGGTTAGATCCTTAGAACCCTACTTTTGGTAAAATTGGGGTTTTCGTGTTTTTGTCCGATTCGTTCCGTTTTGTTGATTAATTCATGATGAATATGATTAATCTTGTTGGTATTCTTAGTTTCCCTACGGATTCATGGTATATTTCGTGATTTTACGGAATCGAGAGGGTTTGGTTGTGGCCGCCCTCGTTGTTGTTTATATACGAATATACATGAATCGTAGGCGGGTTTTGGTGTATTCCAATTCCATATTCATTTAGAAATGGTTGTGATTGTATTCTTCGAATCGTTAGGTTCGGTTTCATTGGTTCTAGCGTTCGTCGGTGACTTTCCTTTAGTTCGTTGCGTCGTCAATAATTCAAGGCAAGTATTTTGAAACCTTTATGCTTAACGTGAAATGGTAATGTATATTGTGTGTGATTTGCTCACCTCGGGAGGTCCGACGGGATCACGGAGGAATCTATGGCATCGTCCTAGATTCATGCGTTTGATTCGCTAGGCAGGTCGGGAGGGTGCTTAGTGGCCTCGTGGGGGAGTCGTGGATTCGTCCCGGTCCTAGGTGACGTGTGGTGCTTGACTTGTTTTATGAATGTGGCCAGCTCGGGAGGGTCCTTAGAGGCCTCGAGTGGGATTCGTGGCTTCGTCCCGGTCCTAGGCAAATTAATTGTGACTGTTTATTTCCGGAAAAGACATGTCTTGTTTTGGTTTTCGAAATGATATTGGTGCATGTACTATGAAATGTGTAAGCGATTGGTTTGCCTTGATTACTTGTACTAGCGTAATTGCTAACCCCTCTGGGACCCGTTTTGGGGAAATTCTTGTTATGGATTTGAGTTATGATTATCCGGACGAGCGGGCACAGACGATGCGAGGATGTTGGCCAGGGTCGTTGACATGTGCATTTGGGTCTTTCTATTTCTTTCGTCCACTTCGATTTGGTTGTTTTCTATATTTATAAACTGATAGACTGTACTCGCGAGTACTTAGGCTTTTCAAATTCAAACCCCGTGTTGTACTACTTTTAAATTGTTACATTGTTGGTTGATGATCATTTCGCCGGTTGCTCCGGGCGTAAATTTTTATTTCTTATAATTAAATGTGTGTCCTTGCTAACCGGGATGGTTAGTCGAGTGGAGTTTTCTTGTTTGTAGCCTGGTGGTTCCCATGTGGGGGTCCACGGCGCTGTAATATACTCTGAATATCTCGGGGTGTTACAGGAGGTGCAAGTAGTAATTAAAGAAAATTAATAAAAGAATAAATAGTAAAATAGATTGTTCGAAGAAAGAAGATCAAATAGGAGATTAATCTAGGATTGTGAATCCACCTCGGTTTATCCGAATTACTCTTGATTTATATGAATTAAATGATTTCCCAATTTATTGATGGCGAAGATTGCTAAAATACTCTACTGCCTCTCCCGAGGTCAATAGAATTTTCCAAGGCGAATAAAAGACTCTATCCCTAGGTGAATTAATTCGTCAATAGGCAAAAAGTGCGAAATCTTCAGATAGGCCATGTAATTCCTATGAGTATATTCCTATCTCACAAGATAAAACGGTTCTCACCAATTTTTCCTACCAACTCTCCTCTCCCGATTCGAGTTGTGTAATCAAAACAAATCAATCATAGGCCACATAATTGATAGTAATTAAAACAATTGGAAAAACTCAATAAGAAAGGGAAATATATTTTAATAATACAAAATCAAAAGTTAATTCGTCAAAACCTCAGTTTCATCAAAATCCTAGAATAGGGTTCTAGCCCGACATGCTAGAAAATAAGAATACACAAAGAATTAAAGAAAGCATAATAGAAATCAAACGCAGTCGAAGAACTTGGATTCCTCCATTCTCTAGCTTCCGCTATTTGCTCCTTGGTGTTTTCTCCTTTTCCTCGATGATTGATTTTCAGACCTTTAATCCCTATTTATAACCATCATTCGTCTCCAAAAAGCGTCCGTGGATTAGGTCGAGAACAGGCTCTAAAAATAGCCCAGAAACGCGGCAAATACAGCCTTGCCGCCCCGCGGGCCGCGGCTCAGTAAGTGCTGTAACACCCCCAAAACCGTATGGGAATATTACACGCCGTAAACCCTTTCCGCAAGGATCTACCAGGCTAAACGTCCATAAACAATCAAATGCTTGCCCGTCCAGGGTCAAACAATATAATAATACAGACCGTCAAGGTCACTTACACATAAACACACAGACCGATGAGGTCACACAACTCTATCAACAGGACTGACTAACAACATTACCCACACAGGGGTCGAAATACAATACAGCGGAAGACTGAATCAACTCTAACAATACAACTAAACTCTACCAACTCTCAACTCTTGATTAGTATCGCAGCTCGTCATCCCCTTGTGCCAATCTGTGATGCTCCCCGAACTCGCATGTACACGGACGTAGAGCAGGACATCCACCCCGAATACTCGGGGTTAGTAAAACTCCACTGTTTTACTAGTGCAAGTATCAAACCATACGAAATGTAGCAAGCAAATAGCAACTACGAATTTAATACGGAAATCCATTATCAAAATGTTCCCGAGAAGTTTTAGAATTTCGAACTCAAGTAAGAGATATTTGAAAAGGAACACATCATCTCGGGGATTTTTAAAGCAGAAAATATTTTGGACCTCGAGTCCCAATTTACAAAACCTTTTCGTAAACAATAGGGCCTTAGCCCGATTCTCGTTTCAAAGCATACTGAATAATATATCATTATGCGTCCGAGATCCATATTTAAAATGTTACCCGAACAATCACTGCTACACGATCACTGTTCGTACACATCATGTACCGAACTCCGGAGGCCTCGACGGACCTTACCCGGCTACAACACACACTGTTCGTACACATCATGTACCGAACTCCGGAGGCCTCGACGGACCCTACCCGGCTACAACACACACTGTTCGTACACATCATGTACCGAACTCCGGAGGCCTCAACGGACCTTACCCGGCTACAGCATCGTTCGTACACATCATGTACCGAACTCCAGAGGTCTCGTCAGACCTTACCTGGATCACACACCTTGTCCGTACACGTCATGTACCGGACTCCAGAGGCCTCGTCAGACCCTACCTGGTTCACACACTTTGTTCGTACACATCATGTACCGAACTCCAGAGGCCTCGTCAGACCCTACCTGGATCACACACACATCGACTCGACACAATTCATAATCATTAAATGTCTAGTCATTCCACATTACGCCGAATGTACAATCAAGCAAGTAAACCAAAACAACACAAACATCATGATCATCACAACGACTCTTAACCAACACAACACACATTCGGTACACAATACATTGAAGAAACACGTGTACAACCATCTCATATGTACATCGCAATCCTGCACAAATGGCACAACGCCTAACACGTATACCAATATATCACTATTATCACAAAGCCTTCAAATTTCGGAAAACACAACCAACTCAAACGGAACATATTTACGGAGGCAAGCAAAATCGTTATACATATCCTACGTAATTACTATTCACAAGATACAAGTCGTATAATAAGATACTTGCCTTAATAACCGCTACCAAACGCTCCGAAGAACACGGTTCGACCGTGAAGATCGGACCCCGAAGAAGACAACGAACGAAAGGGTTCCGACTCGAGTTCTTCACAAGAATTCGACCCTAACAACATATAATCAATAAATCATCGATCATACGAGGAAGAATAATCGTAGAACGCCCGAAAACCCCTCTATGACATTTTACCGGACACCTTCAAGGCGTCGATCAAGAACTCGACCAAAATAACGAATCGATACGATCCAACCATGGAATAACAAGGAAAATGATATAATACATCTAAATAATCATCAATCCATCACAATCCTAAGTTAAAACGGATTAAACGGACAAATCGAACAAAATCCCCAAAACTTTTTTTTAGGTTTTCTTGCCTTGATTCGGTCGATCGGTGCATGTTATGGTATGATTATTCTATGTTATGATCTACTTAACTTCATGGATTTTTCCCCTAACATCCTCCATCGATTATCATCAAAGCTAGAGACGCGGAAGAGGACGAATCGAGTGAGAAAATGAAGAAAAACCCATTCTTTGGGCCTTAAATAGGTGACAGACTCGGCCGTGTCCGCTGACACGGTCGTGGCGCGCGGTGGCAGCGAGGACTCCACCGTGTCTGCTAGACACGGTCGCGCCGCCGAGGGCCTACCGATAGTGACTGTCATGGCGCTCGGCATTGGCTCGGCCGTGTCTGGAACACGGTCGGGCCTCTGGCGATCGCTTCGGCCTATCCGGAAGAGTTCGGCTCGGCCGTGCTGAGCGACACGGTCGGGTCTGAGGCGAGACTTCCGGCTTATCCGGACGAGTGCGGCACGGGCCGTGTCGGACGACACGGCCCGAGTTCGGCCGGCAATGATCGCCAATAACGGCGGGTGAGCTAAAACGACCATAACTCTCTCGTCAGGACTCGATTGACTCACCGCTCAACCATTGGAAAGCTAACTCGATGCTCTATAATATTGCAAAGATTCAGAATTTTGGAGTTACCAAAAATTAATGGTGATCTAACAAAGTCGAACTCATACTTAGAAAAGTCGTTTAGTAATCTGAATTCAACAAAACGACACGAAACCCGAACCTGAATACGAACCGAAGATACGGTTACGAAGTACTCACAAAGACGAATCTAAGAGCTAGTAGAACACACGATTCCGACCACCCGAAGGCTCGAAATTTGACAACGGAAGGTAATTACCCCAAACTTTGGGAAATTACGAAAATGGCCCAAATGCCCGAAAATCACCATACGACAACGAATAATCAAACCGAAGCTCACAACACGTATAACAACGTTAAATGAACTTACGAAAAACCCCAAACGACAATTTCGCACGAGATTCGCAAGAACCGAACTCAAGCGCGGAAAAGTCGCTAAAAGCACGGAACTCAACAAAGCAGCACCGAAACGAACTCGGATGACAAGAAGTGCAGAATTAAATATTCTCCGAATGACGAAACGGTCAAAAGAGAGTCGTCGAAATGGACCTCCGCCGAAAATGAAAATTACCGGAAATCCGAAATTGCGGATATTACATTCTACCCTCCTTAAAAGAAGTTTCGTCCCGAAACTTAAAACAAGTAGGGAGAAGCAATATCCCGACAGGAAAACTCAACAAGATACACGAGAAACGTGTAACTTTCGTCCATTGGCGAAACGTTACAAGTAACGCGAAAGAATATACAGCGTGACAACACGCCACACGACGACCATAACAACGCCACCGGCAATGATTCAAAACAATAACGATCAATTAACGACGCATCACATACCACATCTTATGCACACATTTAATCAAGGAAATGTACGCGACAACAAGTCGCACCCGACTAAAACGGCTATGCGATAGAAACAATTAGAGTATTACGATAGAAATCATTCCGATTCTCACCAACAAGAAAATGTCCGACGTCAAAACACAAACAATTCCAGATAACAGAAAATGAGAATACCAGATATTACAAGTGCGTGCCGCGGCCCCTATGTTCAGCGCCCTATGCCTGGGCGCAAATTTTCTTCATGGGCTGCGGCTCAGTAAGTGCGTGCTGCGGCCCTCGGTACAATGTGTACCGCCTCATGCTGTCCGTGTGTGTGCCGCGGCTCATCTGGTCCGTGCCGCGGCCCATGACAAGAATTTGTCGTTTTCGCCCGTTTTTCGTCGTTTAGGCATCCGGACTCCAATTTTCTTCAAAAAATATAAAGATAGTGCATCAAAAGCTCATTTATGTAGATTTAGACTTAAAATGGATATAAAATAATGATAAATAAGCGCATAAAAATACGCCTAACAAATACCCCCAAACTTGAGCCTTTGCTTGTCCTCAAGCAAAAAAAAATCAATTTCAAATAAGAAGTATCGTGAAAGATCGTGCAAATCCATAGTGCTCAACTTAATCAATACTACCCTGAAAATCTCAAAGAATAATACGAGTATCGTATTAGTGAGTCACATTCACGGACTCTGATTCCACAAAGTAACCATTTTTAGTGCTAATCAATCGTTCCTGAAGAAAATCAAGCTCAAAGATTAACAAGCGTGAATTTAACCGACCGCCAATATGAATGGTTAGATTAAACAAGCCATCTCGCCCAGTCTCACAGTCTAGTGGCATAAATTCAAGAGTTTCATCGACAAAAATAACCCTCGGACAGCTTTCCCTTATATATGATCAATAAAATGATTCGAGTTAACCACTAGGTTTCGGCTCTCGGGATGTTTCATCGGAATATCCCTAGGGTGGATTTACATTCTCATGTATTGGGGAACCGTTTGACGTAAATGACACTCATGGGGCACATGGATGCTTCTAGTTACTAAGTTTCCCTCTACAGCGGAGAAAAAACTCGAAAAGCTATTCCCGCACGTCCGATTCAAGGTTGCTGTTTTACGCGAGAGTAAACAACGAGTCACGTGAATACCCCCGGTTACTAGGCTTCCCATCATCGGCAAATGTGATATCGCTAAACCATTAGTCTATTTGGGGTTGTCGGTTTATGCGAGAGTAAACAACTGGTCACGTGAATACCCCCGGTTACTAGACTTCCCATCATAGAACATGTATAATTTCTCGACTTTTTGGGAAAGACTATCCGACTCTAAACTCAATTTTAGTGCCAACAAGACTCATGTTAATGGACGACTAGCTACGCGAAAAGTGTAACCAAACGTATAGACGGCGATTTGAACACATGCATGTCTCCTTTCTTATACGCTAAGATTTCTACAACAACGAAAAATTTCGGACCTAAATGAATACTCAGAGGAAACAAATATCGCAGACTGTAAACTCGACCAAAACTCAACCATTTCTTCAAAAAGAAATTAGTATCATATCATCAGTTTTACACAAGGAAATACGCAAAATCCACAAATGAAAATAAAATCAAGACAAGCAAGGCTAGCGTCAAAAATAACAAAAAATAACGAAAAATGTCAACGAATAAGTAAAAAAATAACTGAAAGTAAACCCCCCAAACTTAGGACGTACATTGACCTCAATGGACATAGATAATAATATGTAATAAGAGAAAAGGTCAAGTACTCCCCTAATGTCAGCTCAGAAACTGGTGTCGGCCTCGTCCGGCGAGAAGGGTGGTGTAGATGGCCTAACTAGTGGGATGAAGGGCCCATCTGGGTGCAGTATATGGCTCGTCCATGCAGAAAGGTAGTCCTGATGGTACGCATCCCTCGCCGCCAATCTCCTCTCCTCACGTGGATTGGCCTGGCGGGCCTGCTCTGTCATCTCCTCCCGGACAGCTGTGAGGAGGCTCTCTCTCTCTGTCCGCATCTCCTCTCTCAGGGCAGCTAGATGGCTCTCTGAAACTCTCCTCATCTCCTCTCCCACAGCAGCTAGATGACTCTCTCTCTCTCTCTCGCTCTCTCTCCGCATCTCCTCTCTCAGACTGTCGAACATTGCCTGAAGGTGCTCTCAATCGGGCAGCGGGCTGGACTCCGCCTGCTCATGCGTCAGAAGAAGA
The DNA here is from genome assembly GCA_033398695.1 of Orobanche coerulescens. Taxonomy (NCBI): domain Eukaryota; kingdom Viridiplantae; phylum Streptophyta; class Magnoliopsida; order Lamiales; family Orobanchaceae; genus Orobanche; species Orobanche coerulescens. Next base: position 147,221,150 of record CM065803.1, read on the forward strand.
GGCTCGGGGGATGTGGCTCGTCAAGAAGAAATCCTCGTCCCCGAGCATGTGCCGGCGCTCCACCGCACTGGTCAAAATGAGAAATAATGTGATAATCTATCGAACCCTGGGGTGCTAGCGTTGGCTCATCATCCGACCAGGTCATGCCCGACTGGCGGCATAGAGCGCAGATGAGAGAGGGGTGCTTCAGCCCCGTCTTGGCCCCTCCTTGAATGCACAAAAGGATAGATCGGACCATATGAGGGGCCACATCGAATCTGAGTCCGGTAGTGATAGCATAAAGTAGTCGGGCCCGAAAGAGTAAGACTGAGCGGATCTGCAAGGAAGGATCGACCCATGCGCAGAGGAAGTATAACCAGGCTCGCCCGAGCCGACTGAGGCGCGAACTCTTAAAATAGAAGGCTGAAGAACCCGGGGCACGCGTCTCCCAGATGAAACTGGGATGTGTGAGTGCCTCAAGCAGAGCCTCCCTCGTGAGGCTACTCATACTCCGCGTATACGCCGTCTCGTCCACCACTGGCAGCTCGTATAGTCTACAAATTGCAGCCACCAAAAAATCCACAGTATGGCCTCAGACGACGACCTGAGTCCGAGTATCTGATTGCCCCATCATCTGCCCTGCCCGAATATGTCGCAATAGAGCACTGACGTAGAACTCCTGAACGATAGAGATCATACCCGGATCGGGTGGCGCAGTGAAACGAGCCCATCCCATCTCGTCAATCATAGTCAGAAGCTCACCGTCCTGGGGGGCGGGAGTGAATCCCCGCTCCGGGATTATAGGTCGAGGCCGGATTTTTTCGTTGAATATTTTGTGAATGTCCGGATCGGAAAATTGGTGAGACTCCAAATGGGCTCGGCTTTGTGATGTCTCCCCTCTTGTGGGGGATGATTGTGTCCTAGCCCTCGTACTAATCTTCCTTTTTCTAGCCATGGCGAGGTTCCTCAAAAAATAAACACCAGAAATTACATAACCTTTAAGGAAACCTACACCACTCTCGACTTAAGATACGCGGAACGTGAATATAGAGTCGAATGAGCTTGCACATCGTAAGAGGAAATTAAGGCTGAGCTTTCAACTTTAAACATGATGTAAGGGTTGGGGTACAATGTAATCCGATAACCAAATTCGTTGCTTATCGTTTTAAAACGTTTAGCTCAAAAAATTTCATTGACGCATTTTATCAAACACTTAGTATACATGGGTTTAAATGAAGAATAAGAATGACAATGGCTTAATCCAATCCCAAAAAGAACAACATTAATCGATAGTCATGACAAAACGACAAATAACATCAACAATTCATACATAATCAACAAATACCATCACAATCAATCAATAATCACCATATTCCAACTCAATTTTGATAGAACTTTGAGAAGAAAAAAAACGAACAACATATTCAACATTGAATGAAGAACAACACCTCACTTTTCAAACCATGTAGCAATTCCAACTTCGCAACAGGGGCCGCGGCACAGCTTAAGTGAGCCGCGGCCCAGAGTACAGCCTGCCTGGGCCTTTTTGTAATGTTGCCGTGTGCTGCGGCTCGTAGTGTAAGTGTGCCGCGTCTCATTTAGTCCGTGCCGCGGCACGGAGTATAGTACGGTTAGCCTTTTTGTGTCAACTTATGTGTGTCGCGGCTCACTATCCTTGTGCCACGGCTCACGGTTAAATTCTCCCCTAGGGATATTCCTGCACAGAATTTTCAAAGGAAAACACCAAGAATGTGAGGGATAAGCATATCAAAGCAAAAATGACGAAAAATAAAGATTCTAAAATGCATGAAAGCACTGAAAAATAAAAATCTACAACTAGTACTCGGGTTGCCTCCCGAGAAGCGCTAAGTTTATGGTCTTCAGTTGGACTTTTGAAAACCGGTTTGCATTCCACAAAGACCATTTGGACTGCGCACAGTCCATCGAATCGTTATTACGTAATTTAAGTTTTTGACCATTAGTTTTCAACTGTTCGACTTTTGGTTTGGAAATCCAACGTTCTTTGCGAAACGGCTTTAACAATAGTAGCCTCCCAAAACACCCATTTTGCAACTGACTTGGCACTCGTTTGACTTCCGGCTTATTTTTCGATTCCACGGGCGAACTTATGACAGCATGATAATTTTTCGATGGTGGATGAACGGATGTTGAATACAACATATTCAAATGCTTAAGATACATGATTCGTTCTTCATTTTTCTTAGACGTCGGAGCAGCTGAAACGGATTCTGAACACTTCGACTGACAACTCTCCCGGTGTGCGTCTTTCGCAAAGATATCTACACTTTCAATTTGTGAACGCTTCTCGACACTACTTGGACACGGAAAGGATTAAAACACTTGGAACGTGACTTGCTCATCTTGAACCCGTAAAGTGAGTTTCCCTTTTTCCACATCAATGAGGGTTCGTCCGGTAGCTAAGAATGGTCTTCCCAAAATAATTGGGATGTCTTTGTCCTCCTCCATATCGAGTACAATAAAATCGGTCGGAAAAATGAATTTATCGATCTTGACTAAAACATCTTCTACTACCCCCCTCGGATACTTGATAGATCGGTCAGCTAATTGCAGCGAGATTGTCGTCCGCTTGGCTTCCCCAATACCTAGCTTCTTAAAAATGGAAAGGGGCATAAGATTAATACTGGCGCCGAGATCACACAATGCTCTATCAAAAGACAGATTTCCTATAGTGCACGGTATATTGAAACTTCCTGGATCCTTCGATTTTGGTGGGAGCTTCTTCTGCAAGATGGCGCTGCACTCTTCCGTTAATGCCACAGTCTCATACTCTTCGAGCTTTCTTTTGTTTGATAAGATTTTCTTCATGAACTTTACAGATTTTCTTTTGTTTGGCGCCAAAAACTTGTTGCAAAATTTCGGTGAACGCAAGTGCACGTTGTCGTAAGCAAGTAATAAAGTGATAAGTAAGATATCATTCCCTCAAGGACTGACTTACCAATTATCGATTTATGCGTATTCTAATTTTATTTGAACGATTGAAATTGGAGGTGCAAGTAGTAATTAAACAAAATGAATAAAAGAATAAATAGTAAAATAGATTGTTCGAAGAAAGAAGATCAAATAGGGGATTAATCTAGGATTGTGAATCCACCTCGGTTTATCCGAATTACTCTTGATTTATATGAATTAAATGATTTCCCAATTTATTGAAGGCGAAGATTGCTAAAATACTCTACTGCCTCTCCCGAGGTCAATAGAATTTTCTAAGGCGAATAAAAGACTCTATCCCTAGGTGAATTAATTCGTCAATAGGCAAAAAGTGCGAAATCTTTAGATAGGCCACGTAATTCCTATGAGTATATTCCTATCCCACAAGATAAAACGGTTCTCACCAATTTTTCCTAGCAACTCTCCTCTCCCGATTCGAGTTGTGTAATCAAAACAAATCAATCATAGGCCACATAATTGATAGTAATTAAAACAATTGGGAAAACTCAATAAGAAAGGGAAATATATTTTAATAATGCAAAATCAAATGTTAATTCGTCAAAACCCCAGTTTCATCAAAATCCTAGAATAGGGTTCTAGCCCGACATGCTAGAAAATAAGAATACACAAAGAATTAAAGAAAGCATAATAGAAATCGAACGCAGTCGAAGAACTTGGATTCCTCCGTTCTCTAGCTTCCGCTCTCTGCTCCTTGGTGTATTCTCCTTTTCCTCGATGATTGATTTTCAGACCTTTAATCCCTATTTATAACCATCATTTGTCTCCAAAACGCGTCTGTGGATTAGGTCGAGAACAGGCTCTAAAAACGGCCCAGAAACGCGGCAAATACATCCTTGCCGCCCCGCGGGCCGCGGCTCAGTAAGTGCGTGCCGCGGCCCCTAATGTTCAGCGCCCTATGCCTGGGCGCAAATTTTCTTCATGGTCCGCGGCTCAGTAAGTGCGTGTCGCGGCCCCCGGTACAGTGTGTACCGCCTTATGCTGTCCGTGTGTGTGCCACGGCTCATCTGGTTCGTGCCGCGGCCCATGACCAGAATTTGTCGTTTTTGCCCGTTTTTTGTCGTTTAGGCATCCAGACTCCAATTTCCTTCAAAACATATAAAGATAGTGCATCAAAATCTCATTTATGCAGATTTAGACTTAAAACATGCCCATAATACCCATGATCTCTTCTTACCTATCTCCAAAGGTTTATTAATCCGCACGGACTATACCAAACCAATATCATTCATTAATCATCAATCATGCTCGTGACCCCGTGATCGCTTGCCACGTGTCTTCGTAGGTTCAACAACCCTCACGGGTTGAGTCAACACAACAATCACAACAACCAGTCCCGACACCGTGATCGAATGCCACGAGTCACCATAGGCTCCCATCGAACCCACACGGTTGGACGTACTGTGTCCTGGCCCCATTATCGATTGTTATGCATCATCGTAGGCCTCGTCAGACCCGCACGAACGTAAACCAAGCATCACAAACCCAACATGTAATCCCTATTCACAAGTTACAAATCGTATAAGCAAGATACTTGCCTCGGAAATCAACACGTGAATGTCTCGACGAACACGGCTCAAACAAAGTGCCTCGGAACCTACAACCTCCGAAAAAACAATAATAAAATGATCATTATGAGGATAGGGACCAATAACAATGGAAATCACAACCAATGACCAAAAGAAACTCATTGAAACATTTAATCGAACATTAAATGTTCATGGTTCCTCGAGAACCCTATTATCACGATTCGGATTAAATGAAACCAAAATATGGATATACAATACATAGTATGTGTTCAACCCTCCAAGATAGGAGCGGAAAATCGGTTCCCAAACATCTTAGCAACAGTATAGCAATGCACTGCTTGGTGTCCCATTTGACCACACTTGAAATAATTCACTTGAGGCGAGCGGAAATTCTTACTGGTATTGTAACACCCCAAACTAGGCGGATATTACAGTGCCGTGGACCCCCGACTGGGACCCACCAGGCGAATGAAAATTAATGAATTAAATAATATAATGGTAGTACCGAACCACAATATATAATCAATCACTCCAATGAGGAGTTTCATTACAACACACCCAAGACAAAGTCAGGAATGACTCACCGAGATGAAATGATAGTGAAACGAATGATAGTTCAATGCAATGATTGGAACTATCATTCCTCGTGAATGAAGTGATTAATTGATAATTACAAGTCCCAATACGGTTAATACATTATGAGTGAATTATGATTATGAATGAACAACAACGAAAGGAATGGATATCCTTTTAACCGAGTAAGAATTAACTTACACAACCGGTGAAGAATGTCCTTCCTCGAACAAAGTCCAAAAAGGGATGTCGGTCGCTCGAACAACCTTGAATGACAATTACCAACAATGCTCAATATACGTATCAAACACGATTATAACCAACTCAAACGTCGATACAACAATATCCAAACTCATTGAGGCATTCTAACGAACACTTAGCAAACACACATCCTTTGATAATATCCAATCCCGCATATATCGAAACCAACTCCAAAATGAGTATTTCAAACCATCAAAACACTTTCAATGATATCAATAATCCCATAGGAATCCATAATTCGAGTTAACGACAACATCTAATCGAAAACCCTTAAAAATATCAAAGTCAACCCCAAAGTGTTCTTGAATCAAACCCCAAACAATTCATGAAATCCGAAATATATACCATTAAATCCGTAGGAATACATTTATCCAAGGTAGATAATCCATGTCTAACATATTCCAACAACAATCCAAGCTCATACGAAGAAATCGGAAGAAAACCCCCAAAAATCCAAAATTCTAGATTCAAGAAATCATTACCTTGATTATGATGTTTGAAGATGATGAAATGATGATTACTCCGAATTATATGCTTGGAAATGATGATTGATGATTGCACCTCGAAGAACACTCTCCAAATCGCCCGGAATCGCCCAAAACCACCGAAGGAATGGAGAGAAATGATAAATGACGAAGAAAGGCTGGACTGTCCTATTTATAGAAATCCCAGTTTAGCGCGCGCTAGCTTCAGCTCTTAGCATGCGCTAACGGGTGTTTTGGGTAGTCCAGTACCCTCTGTTCGCAACGGTAGCGTGTGCTACGTACATCTTGTAGCGTGCGCTACGACCATGTACTTAGCGTGCACTAACTCAAAATGTTAGCATGCGCTAACGAATTATCTGATGCCTAGTACTGGAGTCCAGAACCTCCTATTCTCTGATCTGATCGTGGTAGCACGCACTACACACAAGATTCAGCGTGCGCTACTAACCCCGATTAGCGTACGCTAATATCTACTGGTAGCGTATGCTAGGAATTAATCCAATGCAGTCCAAAAGCCACTAGACTCTGCCTGATCCGTCCTTAGCACGCGCTACACTGACTGCGTAGCGTGCGCTACTCCGACCTACTAGCGTGCCCTACTTACCATTCGTAGCGTGCGCTACTTATAACCCAACTGCAGTCCAGTGCCTTCTGGACTGCCTGCTTGAAACATACTAGCGTGCGCTAGTGTTGAGAGGTAGCGTGCGCTACCCGTACTCAATTAGCGCATGCTAAAGAGAGTACGTAGCGTGCGCTACTCCTCACAGACAGCACAACTATGAAGATGACAACGATGATAAACACGGCACGATTCTCCAACTAGACTGATGACGAATGACGATTGATACACGATACAATTACTTTGAACGGTGAATATAATGATTGAATAAAAGTGACAATTGATCATTAATGAGTGAAAATTACTGAGTGACAATTACTGAATGATAATTACTGGATGATAATGACTGAATTACAACCGGGTATTACATACACCCCCCTTAAAAGAGTTTCGTCCCTGAAACTAAGGGTCAAACAACTCGGGATGACTCTACCGCATACTATCCTCGGTTTCCCAAGTAGCCTCTTTGACTCTGTGTCTAGACCACTGAATTTTAGCCAAAGGAATCGTCTTGTTCCTCAACTTTTTGATTCGCCGCTCTAAGACTCGTATGGGATGGTCCTTATATGAATGATCATCGGCGATCTCAATTTCGTCGAACTGAAGTATGTGACTCGGGTCGGCAACATACTTCCGTAACTGAGATACGTGAAACACATTATGAATTCGGCTCAACGCCAGAGGTAAGACCAATCGATAAGCTAACTCGCCTACTCGATCCAAAATCTCAAATGGTCCAATGAATCTCGGACTCAACTTTCCCCTCTTTCCAAAACGGAAGATACCTCAACTCGGGGATACCTTGACCAAAACATGGTCACCTATCACGAACTCTAATAGCCGACGACGGTTATCTGCATAAGATTTCTATCGACTCTGAGCAGTCAACAAACGACTCCTGATCAAAGCTACCTTCTCACGGGCGGCTATAAGCATATCGGGCTCGGTGCCGATTGATTCTGATAAGTCATCCCAACACAAAGGAGATCGACAACGACGACCGTACAAGGCCTCGTAAGGTGCCATCTTAATCGAAGCATGCCAACTATTATTGTACGTGAACTCGATTAAAGGTAGTTGGGCTTCCCAATCATCTTTCCAATCGAGAACACATGCCCTCAACATGTCTTCCAAAGTCTGAATAGTCCTCTCTGATTGTCCGTCGGACTGAGGATGAAAAGCTGTACTGAGATTAAGCTGAGTTCCCATAGCACGATGAACTAATTTCCAAAAATGAGACACGAATCGTCCGTCACGATGGGAAACGATACTCTTAGGAGTACCGTGTAGTCTCACTATCTCTTTGATAAATGACTGGGCAAGTCTCTTGGGACCCCACGTATCCTTAATCTCAAGGAAATGAGCTGATTTAGTTAAGCGGTCCACAATTACCCAGATTGTATTCATGCCACGACGACTCGTCGGCAAACTCGTGATGAAGTCCATTGAAATATCTTCCCACTTCCACTCTGGAATAGGGAGAGGTTTCAGCATAACCGCCGCTGCCGGTCGCTGATGTTCTATCTTGACTTGCTGACAGGTCAAACATCTTGAAACAAATTCCGCGACTTCTCGCTTCATATTACTCCACCAGTAATTTTGTTTCAAGTCTTTATACATCTTGTTAGACCCCTGATGAACGAAATAAGGGGTGGTATGAGCTTCTCTCAAAATCGAGTTTTTCAACTCGTCATTCGCCGGTATGCACAACCGGTTCTTAAATCGCAAAAGTCCATCCTCGTGGACCACAAATCCAGGGGCTTTCCCCTGAGCCACATCATCTCGAATGCGTAACAAAAATGGGTCTGAACCCTGATTCTCCCTGATCGCCTCCTCGAGGGGCGATGAAATATCTAACATACAAAGTTGCCTTTGTACTCGCTGTAACCAGACCTCGATCTCGGGTCTCAGAAATTCCTGCTGAATTTCCTTCTGAACTGTTAATCGAGCAAGCATCTGCTCCTGAACGGACTTACGACTCAAGGCGTCGGCGACAATGTTCGCCTTGCCCGGGTGGTAAAGTATCTCAATATTCTAATCTTTGATTAGTTCCAACCACCGTCTCTGTCGCATATTTAACTCCTTCTGAGTAAATATATACTTTAAACTCTTATGATCGGTGGATATCTGACAGGTAACGCCATAAAGATAATGACGCCAAATCTTCAATGCAAATACCACGGCTGCTAGCTCCAGGTCGTGGGTTGGATAATTAACCTCGTAAGGTCTCAATTGCCGTGAAGCATAAGCAATAACTTTCCCGTTCTGCATTAGTACACATTTGAGACCCTTTCCGGGCGCATCACTATAAACCACAAATCCTTCCGTCCCTTGCGGTAGAGAAAGGACAGGTGCTGAAATTAACCGGGTACGACTCCCTGATAGTGAATGATTACGTCCAGGTGAATGAGTGGCAGCGTCACTGCTCGATGAATTAACATTATTCCTTGCATTGGTGCGTGTATTCATGCGAGCTCTCGGGTTTCGGCCCGCACCACGGCCTCTTCCCCCGCGTCCTCTGCCAGCTCTTTCCATACTGAAGTGGAAAGTCATATGATGATTATATATTTTGCATGAATATCACATTATGATTATATTATGAAATGATGAGAATGAGTATACGCGCTCAAACACAATGATTACATGAATGATCAACTGAAGTGACGTGATTATCTGATGAAATTCTTGAAATGATAAAAGAGGATTGTTGACTGTTGAATGATAAATGAGTGATTCTATTGCCAGAAATTATACCATGGCGTCAGAAATCTTACTGTTCTTTGGTCAGAGGGGCTCGGCTCTTGCACAGGTCACACGTGACGCGAAAGTCCAATGATACTAGTCTGATGAACGATGATTTCAAATGAGACATGACTCGGAAGGTAGTATTCAAAACCACGCTCTGATACCAACTCTGTAACACCCCAAACTAGGCGGATATTACAGTGCCGTGGACCCCCGACTGGGACCCACCAGGCGAATGAAAATTAATGAATTAAATAATATAATTGTAGTACCGAACCACAATATATCATCAATCACTCTGATGAGGAGTTTCATTACAACACACCCAAGATAATATAGAATACATGTATATTTTATATGAAGATAAAAAATACAACGCTGAATGAAATGAATATCCAAACGGAAGTCTGCAGCGGAAATAAAATAAAGAAAACACGAGTGAATGAAAAAGAACTGGGGCCCCCTACTAGTATCACTGGGACTCCTCACCATAAATGTTCTATTCCCGTGCCTTAGCCTTGCCATGACCTGAAAACAATATCCCCCAACGGGGTCAGTTACACAGAACAACAATCCTCAAGAGTTGAATAAACACAAACACGATATAACTTAATTATGAAATGACGTTGAAGAGAGGCATCACAGTACGTCCGTAATGGTATGTGCACGTGCACAAGACGAGTGTCCGGACACACCCGCCCTTGTACCTACTTAGTCTCACGGAGCTACATTACCGTGTGCACAGTCCAATGTGTCGGTGAACCCAACACATGACCATCACGTGCCCAACTAAAAATTCAACACATGCCCACCCGGCCGCGCAATATGAACCCAGAAGGTCATATGAGCAAGGGATGACCATGAAGAATAATAATGAATAATAATCCGACAAAGTCAAGAATGACTCACCGAGATGAAATGATAGTGAAACGAATGATAGTTCAATGAAATGATTGGAACCGTCGTTCCTCGTGAATGAAGTGATTAATTGACAATTACAAGTCCCAATACGGTTAATACATTATGAGTGAATTATGATTATGAATGAACAACAACGAAAGGAAGAATGTCCTTCCTCGAACAAAGTCCAAAAAGGGATGTCGGTCGCTCGAACAACCTTGAATGACAATTACCAACAATGCTCAATATACGTATCAAACACGATTATAACCAACTCAAACGTCGATACAACAATATCCAAACTCATTGAGGCATTCTAGCGAACACTTAGCAAACACACATCCTTTGATAATATCCAATCACGAATATATCGAAACCAACTCCAAAATGAGTATTTCAAACCATCAAAACACTTTCAATGATATCAATAATCCCATAGGAATCCATAATTCGAGTTAACGATAGCATCTAATCGAAAACCCCCCAAAATATCAAAGTCAACCCCAAAGTGCTCTTGAATCAAACCCCAAACAATTCATGAAATCCGAAATATATACCATTAAATCCGTAGGAATATATTTATCCAAGGTAGATAATCCATATCTAACATATTACAACAACAATCCAAGCTCATACGAAGAAATCGGAAGGAAAAACCCAAAAATCCGAAATTCAAGATTCAAGAAATCATTACCTTGATTATGATGTTTGAAGATGATGAAATGATGATTACTCCAGATTATATGCTTGTTGCGATTTTTCTTGAACGCAAATGCACTTTATCGTATACAAGTAATAAAGTGATGAGTGAGTATCGTTCCCACGAGGACTGAATCACTAACTACCAATTTTTATGTATTCTAGTTTTATTTGAACAATCGAACTTTGGGTTGCAATTAATTACTAAAAGAATTAATAAAAGACTAAACAGTAAAAATGATCGATCAAAGAAGGAAAATCAAATGATGAATAATTCTAGGATTCTGAATCAACCTTGGTTTATCCAAATTTACTCTCGATTATCTAAAATTAATGATTTTCCCAATTTATTGAAGGTGAAGATTGCTAAAATACTCTACCGCCTCTCCCGAGGTCAATAGATTTTTCTAAAGGCGAATAACGCACTCTATCCCTAGGTGAATTAATTCGTCAGTAGGCAAAAAGCATAAAATCTTCGAAAGGCCACGTAGTACCTATGAGTATATTCCTATCTCACAGAATAAAACGGTTCTCACCAATAGTTCCTCACCAACTCTCCTCTCCCGATTCGAGTTCCGTAATTAAAACAATCCAATTATTGGCCAGACAATTGAAAGCATTAAAATCAATTGGGAAAACTCAATAGAAAAGGGAATTATATAGATAATCTAAAGCAAATTCGTCAAAATATAGGTTTCATCAAAATCCTAGAACAAGGGCTTTAGCCTGACATGCTAAAAGATAAAAATACAGAATAAAAGAATGAAAGCATTAAAATCAAAGGCAGATGAAGAGCTCGGATCCCTCCGTTCTTCTGGCTCCCGCCCTCTGCTCCTAATGTCTTCTGCTTCTACTACTTGATAATCAATTCTCTGATCAGTCCATCCCCCTCTTTTCTGACCTTGCCGCTTTATTTATAGCTTTCTTCTGCCACAAAAATGCGTCCGTGTGATTAGGTCGAGATCCGGATTCACAACGGCCTAAAACCGCGCGGAGTACACCAAAACCGCCCCGTGTGCCACGGCTCACTTAACCTGTGCCGCGGCTCACGGGGCGCAGATAAAAAACCTGGGCGCAATAAATTCATCTGGGCCGCGGCTCACTTTATCTGTTCCGCGGCTCAGAGTACAGATTATTCGGGGGTCGCTGGGTGCCTTCCTGTGCCGCGGCCCTGGGCCAAAATTCGCCATTTTCGCCCGTTTTGCCTCGTTTTAGCTTCCGAACTCCAATCTCCTATCAAACATACGAGAATAAGGCATTAAAAGCTCATTTATGCAAATTTACTCGTCAAAATAATACAAGATAATGATAAATAAGCGTATAAAAATACGCCTAACAAATACCCCCAAACTTGAGCCTTTGCTTGTCCTCAAGCAAAAAGAATTAATTTCAACAAAAGAATATCGTGAATAATCGTGCAACTCATAGTGCTTAACCTAATCAATACTACCCTGAAATTCTCTCTGAATAATACAAGTATCGTAATAGCGAGCTACATCCAGAACACTGATTCCACAAAGTAACCAATTTCAGTCCTAATCACTCGTTTATGAAGAAAATCCAGCTCAAAGATTAACAGGCGTGAATTTAATCGACCGTCAATATGAAAGGTTAAAATAAACACGCTAACTTGCCCCGGTCCACAGTCTACTGGCAAAAATTTTCACGAGTTTCATCAAAAATATCCCTCGGACAGTATTCCCTTATATATGCTCAAGAAGATGATTCGAGTTGACCACTAGGTTCGGATCTCGGGATGTTTCATCGGGATAATCCTAGGGTGGAAATTCCATTCTCATGTATAGGGAAACCGTTTGACATAAAAGACACTCATGGGGTACATGGATGCTTCTAGTTACTAAGTTCCCCTCCACAACGGAGAAACAACTCGAAAAGCTATTCCCGCATGTCCGAATCAAGGTCGCTGTTTTACGCGAGAGTAAACAACGGGTCACGCGAATACCCCCGGTTACTAGGCTCCCTATCATCGGTACATGCGAAATTTCTAAATCACTAGTCTAATCAGGGTCGTCGTTTTACGCGAGAGTAAACAACGGGTCACGCGAATACCCCCAGTTACTAGACTTCCCGTCATAGAACAAATATTATCTCGACTTTTGGGAAAAAAAACTGTCCAACTCTAAACTCAAGTGCCAACACGACTTATGTTACTGGACGACTAGCTAACCGAAAAAATGTAACCAAACGTATCAACGGCTATTTAAAAACACGTATGTCTCCTTTCTTATCTGCTAAGATTTCTACAAAAACGAAAAAAATTTCGGACCTAAATGAAGACTTAGCAGAAACAAAAATCACTGACTACAACTCGACTAAAACTCAACTGTTTCTTCCGAGAGAAAAACGGTGTTGTAACATCAGTATTACACAAATAGAAGCACGAAAAATTCACGAATAAGAGTAAAATCATGACAAGCAAGGCTAGCAACAACAAAAATAACAAAAATAATGAAAAGTGCAACGAAATAAGTACGGCAATAAATGTAGAAACAGAAAGTAAACCCCCCCCCCCCCAAAACTTAGGACGTACATTGACCTCAATGGACAAAATATAATATGCAATAAAAGTGAAAGGTCAAGTACTCCCCTCCAGTCCTCTCACGAGCTGGTGCCGGCATCATCCGGCGAGCTTGCACGCTTCTAGACTACACCATGCGGAATGTGAATGAATGAGCTTGCATCACCGAAGAGGAAATTAAGAATGAGCTCTCAAGTTTAGGATGGAAAGGTCGGGATAAAATGATTCGTTGCACATAGTTTGAAAAGGCTTGGCTTAATAATGTCTCATTGCTGCAATTTATTAAACACTCGGTATGCACAAGTTAAAATGAAGAACAAGAATTTTCATGGCTAACTCCAAATCCCAAAAAAAAAATTAATACAGATATACAACCATGATAACAGACAACTAACATCACCAATTAGTTTATAATCACAAATACCATCACAATCCACTCAATATTCACCATATTCCAACTCCATAAAAAATTTTTGAAGAACAACTAGCAGCATATAACTTCAATTTTCGTTTCGAGTCATGCATCAATTATGATTAAGAGTTCGGGATTTACCTGACTTGGAATGAAGAATGCAAGAAGAGGGAGCAATGAAAGATGTCGGCCACGAGCTTGTGTGCAGGAAGGAAGGAAAGAAGTTTACCTGAGGTCCCGGCCGATCGACTATAAGAAGATACCTGGGCTATTCAGATTCTGAACGGGGGCCGCGGCACAGCTTAAGTGAGCCGCGGCCCATAGTACAGTCGGCCTGGGACTTTTTGTGATGTCGCCGGGTGCCAAGGCTCATCGTACGGGTGCCGCGGCTCAAAAGGTTAGTGTGCCACGGCTCATCACATATGTGACGCGGCACATAGTACAGCCTCCTGGGCAGATTTTTGGCAATTGGCGTGCTGCAGCTCAGCAGCAACGTGCCGCGGCTCATAGGTCAGGTGTGCCGCGGCTCAGTAAGATCGTGACGCAGCACATAGTACAGTCTGGTTTGGTTTTTTCCTGCCACTGGTGTGTGCCGCGGCTCACTATTCTTGTGCCGCGGCCCATCATTGATTTCTTCTCTGGGGTGATTCCTGCACAGAATTTTTAAAGGAAAACATCAAGAACGAGAGGGATAAGCAAATCAAAGCAAAAATGATGCAAAATAAAGACTCTAAATTGCAAGAAAACACTAAAAATAAAATCTACAACTATTACTCGGGTTGCCTCCCGAGAAGCGCTAAGTTTATAGTCTTCAGCCGGACTTTTCTAGCATTCATCCGACGGTGGATAAGACGACACTCGTCTTCTGCGCGTCTATTGGAATTCCCAAGTAGGCTTTCAACCGCTGTCCATTAACTTTGAATTTACCCTCATCTTTTTGTACTTCTACTGCACCATGTGGGAACACTTGAACTACAGTGAACGGTCCCGACCATCGTAAACGTAATTTCCCGGGGAATAACTTTAAGCGAGAATTAAATAACAACACCTCTTGACCCAGGACAAACTCTCTCTGTGTGATGTGCTTATCATGCCACTTCTTTGTCCGCTCCTTATAAAGTTTTGCATTTTCGTATGCGTCGTGGCGAATTTCTTCCAACTCGTTCAGCTGCAACGACCGCTTTTCACCAGCAGATTTCAGATCAAAGTTTAATTTCTTTATCGCCCAGTAAGCACGATGTTCCATCTCTACGGGTAAATGGCAGCTTTTCCCATAAACCAATCTGTAAGGCGACATCCCGATAGGTGTTTTATACGCAGTGCGGTATGCCCAAAGTGCATCATCGAGTTTGAACGACCAATCTTTTCGACACGAGCTGACCGTTTTTTCTAAGATCCACTTCAGCTCTCGATTTGATATCTCGACTTGACCGCTCGTCTAATGATGGTAGGCTGTAGCAACACGATGAGTGACTCCATATTTGCTCAAGACCGCATCAAGGAGTTTGTTGTCGAAGTGTGAACCACCATCACTGATAATAGCACGTGGAGTCCCAAAACGCGTGAAAATATGTTTTTTTCATAAATTTGATTACGACATTGGACCCATTCGTTGGTAGCGCCACCGCTTCGACCCACTTTGAGACGTAGTCCACGGCTACCAAAATATAGAGATTCTTATTGGATGGAGGAAATGGACCCATGAAGTCGATCCCCCATACATCGAACAATTCAACTTCCAGTATGGTGTTCAGCGGCATTTCGTGTCGTCTTGAAATGTTTCCCGTCCGTTGACACCGATCACACGTGGATACAAAGGCGTGAGCATCCTTGAATAATGACGGCCAATAGAACCCCGATTGTAAAACCTTTGCCGCTGTTCTATTCCCACTAAAATTTCCACCGTAGGGTGATGCATGACAATGGTTCAGCACACTGTGGATTTCCTCATCCGGAATACATCTACGAATGATTTGATCGGGGCATCTTTTGAATAGAAAAGGATCGTCCCACAAATAATACTTAGCGTCTGAGATTACCTTCTTCTTTTGATGGCGTGAGAGGTCGTTTGGAATTGTTTTGCTTGCCAAGTAGTTCAGTAGATCAGCATACCAAGGCGCGTGTTGCGAACCCAACTTGTAGAGCTGCTCGTCGGGAAAGGTTTCCATGATTTGCGGATGACTTTCTCCTCGCTCGAGGGGACTCTCTAACCGTGAAAGGTGATCGGCTATAACATTCTCAGTCCCCTTTTTATCCCGAATTTCCAAGTTGAATTCTTGAAGGAGAAGCACCCATCTAATCAACCTTGGTTTGGCATCCTTGTTTTCCAAAAGGTATTTTATTACTGAATGGTCGGTCCACACTATCACTTTCGTCCCTAGTAGATACGCCCGGAATTTATCGAATGCAAAGATTACCGCCAACAATTCTTTTTCCGTTGTGGCATAATTTCTTTGGGCGTCATCGAGTGTTCGGCTCGCATAATACACCACGTGGAACACTTTCCCTCGTCTTTGTCCCAAAACAGCCCCAATGGCAAAATCACTCGCATCACACATTAATTCGAACGGAAGGTCCCAGTCTGGAGCGACTATCACCGGAGCCGTGCTTAGAGATTTCTTCAATAAATCAAAACTTTCTTTACACGACTCGTCAAAATTAAACGGAACATCCTTCATGGGTAGATTGCATAACGGCTTCGTGATCTTTGAAAAGTCCTTAATAAATCGGCGATAGAAACCGGCATGTCCAAAAAAACTTCTAATCCCTTTGACCTAAGTAGGCGGAGGCATCTTCTCAATTGTTTCGATTTTCGCCCGGTCGACTTCAATTCCATGTGAGGATATTCGATGGCCAAGTACTATGCACTCCTGCACCATAAAATGACACTTCTCACAGTTCAAGACCAAATTTGTCTCTTCGCATCTTTTTAAGACTTTCTGCAAATTTTGCAAACATATGTCAAACGAATCTCCAAAAACAAAAAAATCATCCATAAAAATCTCAATGCACTACTCTACCATGTCAGAAAAAATAGCCATCATACACCGTTGAAAATTAGCCGGCGCATTACATAATCCAAAAGGCATGCGCCTATAAGCGAAAATGCCGTAAGGACATGTAAACGTCGTTTTCTCTTGGTCTTCGGGGGTTATATAAATATGATTGTACCCCGAATAACCATCGAGAAAGCAATAGAAGTCATGTCCGGCTAATCTATCTAACATCTGATCAATAAAAGGTAAGGGGAAATGGTCTTTTCTAGTGGCCTTATTTAATTTCCTATAATCTATGCACATACGCCACCCCGTGACAATCCTAGTGGGAATTAATTCATTATTATCATTTTAAATAACCGTTATCCCACCCTTCTTTGACACAACTTGGACCGGACTTACCCACTTGCTATCAGAAATCGGAAAGATCATACCTGCGTCGAGGAGTTTTAAAACCTCGACTTTTACCACCTCCTTCATGTTTGGATTCAAACGGCGTTGATGCTCCACGGATGTTTTGTAGTCTTCCTCCATCAAAATCTTGTGCATGCAAATTGACGGGCTGATCCCTTTAATATCCGCAATAGACCATCCAAGAGCAGATTTGTACTCCCTCAAAACTCTCAATAATTTCGCCTCTTGATCCCCCGCTAAAGTGGCCGAAAGAATAACTGGAAGGGAGTCGTCGGGTCCCAAAAATGCATATTTTAAATGAGACGGCAGCTTCTTGAGTTCCAACTTTGGAGGTTTTTCGATTGATGGGACGGGTCGAGTTGGTGAACTTCCGAGCTCCTCAAATGGTTGACGAATGAAAATAGGCGGGGAAGCATCCATGTGTCATACGTAGGATGCATGCTCTGCATTTAGTTCGGAAACAGCCCCAATCAAAACGGACTCCAATGGATCGGGTGGATAATTCTCTCGAAAGGCTTTACTCACACACGAGTCAATGACGTCAACTTGGAAACAATTTTCAGCATCACTCGGATATTTTACGGATCGAAAGATATTGAACGTTACTTGCTCCTCTTGAACTCGTAGAGTCAGCTTCCCTTTTTCAACATCAATCAAAGTTCGTACGGTTGCCAAAAATGGTCTTCCCAAGATAATTGGGATGTCGTGGTCCTCCTCCATGTCAAGCACGATGAAATCGGCCGGAAAAATGAACTTATCGACTTTGACTAAGACATCCTCTATCACTCCCCTCGGATATTTGATGGATCTATCGGCCAATTGTAAAGAGACCGTCGTCGGCTTGGCTTCCCCAATATCCAGCATTTTAAAAATAGAAACGGGCATAAGGTTTATGCTGGCTCCGAGATCGCATAGGGCTCTTTCAAAAGACGAATTTCCAATGATGCAAGGAATGGTAAAACTTCCCGGATCTCTCAATTTAGGTGGGAGCTTCTTTTGTAAAATAGCGCTGCACTCCTCCGTCAATGCGACCGTCTCATACTCCTCGAGCTTTCTTTTGTTTGACAAGACTTCTTTCATGAATTTTACGTAACTCGGCATTTGCTCCAAGGCGTCGGCAAAAGGAATGTTTATGTGCAGTTTCTTGAAGACGTCGAGGAACTTTGAAAATTGCTTGTCTAGTTTTTGCTTTTGGAAACGCTGAGGGAATGGAATTTGAGGAGTGGGGTGAGTAGTCAATACTTCCTTTGGCTAAGGCGCCTCGTCCTTTTCTTTCTCACTTTGCTCGATCTTGTCCTTGTTATTGATAGGCTGCTCTTTCAACTCCTTTCCACTTCGTAATGCGATTGCCTGCACGTTTTCTTTGGAGTTCATCTCGATTGCGCTAGGCAATGCAACTTGAGACCGAGAGGACAATAGATTAGCAATCTGCCCCATTTGTGTTTCTAAGTTTCGGATGGAGGTAGAATGATTTTGGAGGGTAGTCTCGGTGCGGGTCATGAATTGGCTCGTGTTAGCCGCCAATTGAGCAAGAGCATCTTCCAAGGATACCTTTGGTGAATGAGGGGGCTGCTGTGGGAGCTGCGCAAATTGAGCTTGTGGAGGTTTTAAAGCTTGCCCGTTCCTCCACGGAAAATTTTGGTGATTTCGCCACCCTTGATTATAAGTGCTGGGGTAAGGATTATTTTGTCGATTTCCGTTTCCCACGAATTGAGCTTGCTCCATCGGATGTTGCTCGAAAGGGTTTTCGACTTGGCACTCCGCGCTAGGGTGAGATCTGTTACACCAATTGCAAGACTCAATGGTAACGGGGGAAGGAGCATGTGAAAATGCTTGAAGCTGCTGCGTTAGTGCTGCGACTTGGGCTGACAATGTAGGGATTGGATCATTATTTGAGATCTCCATAACTCGCTTCTGATTTACTCTTTCGGATGGCCATTGATATGAATTTGTGGCCATAGCTTCCAATAACGAGTGTGCCTCGGCCATAGTTTTTCCCATTAAGGCTCCTCCAGTGGCCGCATCGACGAGAGTGCGTGTTGAGGCACTCAATCCATTATAGAATGTCTGAATTTGGAGCCAATCCGGTAAGCCGTGATGTGGGCATATCCTTAGCAAATCTTTGTATCGCTCCCACGCCTCGTGAAGTGATTCCATATCATATTGACCAAAAGTAGTGATCTCGTTTCGTAACCTCGCCGTCTTTGAAGGTGGGAAGAACTTAGCAAGGAAGGCTTGCGCTAATTCTGCCCATGTCATGATCGAGCCCGGCAGTAAAGAATTCGACCAGAATTTGGCTTTGTCCCTCAAAGAGAAAGGGAAAAGCCGTAATCGGATAGCATCATCGGTGACACCATTGTTCTTGAACGTCTCACAAATCTCGAGAAACGACGCAATGTGTGCGTTGGGGTCATCATTCGGCAATCTACAGAACTGGCTCGCTTGTACCATCTGAATAATAGCAGGCTTGATTTCGATGTTGTTTGCCTAGATGGTGGGACGCCGAATCCCCGAAAAGTTTGCGTTAATTTGCGGCATAGCATAATCTCGAAGTGCCAGTGCCGGTTGAACTTGCTGAACAGGATTATCACCTCCGTGATTTTCGATATTATTGGCCATGGTGACTGTTGTTGGTAGCTGTCGTTTCTCCTTCTTATTTCTCCGAAGAGTGCGCTCGAGTTCGGTATCCAAAGGTAGTAGGCCTTTGTTACCGAATTTTCTCATGCACTACCCGAAAGATCCTGAAAGGACAAACAAATAAACAAATAAAATTACACAAAAACGATAAAAAAAATGTTCAAACTAAGATTAGAAATACTGAAATCGATATTAGTAAAAATCAGTCCCTGGCAACGGCGCCAAAAACTTGTTGCGATTTTTCTTGAACGCAAGTGCATGTTATTGTATACAAGTAACAAAGTGATGAGTGAGTATCGTTCCCACGAGGACTGAATCACTAACTACCGATTTTTATGTATTCTAGTTTTATTTGAACAATCGAACTTTGGGTTGCAATTAATTACTAAAACAATTTAATAAAAGACTAAACAGTACAAATGATCGATCAAAGAAGGAAAATCAAATGATGAATAATTCTAGGATTCTGAATCAACCTTGGCTTATCTGAATTTACTCTCGATTATCTGAAATTAATGATTTTCCCAATTTATTGAAGGCGAAGATTGCTAAAATACTCTACCGCCTCTCCCGAGGTCAATAGATTTTTCTAAAGGCGAATAATGCACTCTATCCCTAGGTGAATTAATTCGTCAGTAGGCAAAAAGCATAAAATCTTCGAAAGGCCTATGAGTATATTCCTATCTCACATAATAAAACGGTTCTCACAAATAGTTCCTCACCAACTCTCCTCTCCCGATTCGAGTTGCGTAATTAAAACAATCCAATTATTGGCTAGACAATTGAAAGCATTAAAATCAATTGGGAAAACTCAATAGAAAAGGGAATTATATAGATAATCTAAAGCAAATTCGTCAAAACTTAGGTTTCATCAAAATCCTAGAACAAGGGCTTTAGCCTGACATGCTAAAAGATAAAAATACAGAATAAAAGAATGAAAGCATTAAAATCAAACGCAGATGAAGAGCTTGGATCCCTCCGTTCTTCTGGCTCCCGCCCTCTGCTCCTGATGTCTTCTGCTTCTGCTCCTTGATAATCAATTCTCTGATCAGTCGATCCCCCTCTTTTCTGACCTTGCCGCTTTATTTATATCTTTCTTCTGCCACAAAAACGCATCCGTGTGACTAGGTCGAGATCCGACTTCACAACGGCCCAAAACCGCGCGGAGTACACCAAAACCGCCCCGTGTGCCGCGGCTCACTTAACCTGTGCCGCGGCTCACGGGGCGCAGATAAAAAACCTGGGCACAATAAATTCATCTGGGCCGCGGCTCACTTTATCTGTGCCGCGGCTCAGAGTACAGATTATTCGAGGGTCACTGGGTGCCTTCCTGTGCCGCGGCCCTGGGCCAAAATTCGCCGTTTTTGCCCGTTTTGCCTCGTTTTAGCTTCCGGACTCCAATCTCCTGTCAAACATACGAGAATAAGGCATTAAAAGCTCATTTTTGCAAATTTACTCGTCAAAATAATACAAGATAATGATAAATAAGCGTATAAAAATACGCCTAACAATGCTTGGAAATGATGATTGATGATTGCATCTCGAAGAACACTCTCCAAATCGCTCAGAATCGCCCAAAACCGCCGAAGGAATGGAGAGAAATGATAAATGACGAAGAAAGGACTGGACTGTCCTATTTATAGAAATCCCAGTTTAGCGCGCGCTAGCTCCAGCTCTTAGCGTGCGCTAACGGGTGTTTTGGGTAGTCCAGTACCCTCTGTTTGCAATGGTAGCGTGCGCTACGTACCTCTTGTAGCGTGCGCTACGACCATGTACGTAGCGTGCGCTAACTCAAAATGTTAGCGTGCGCCAACGAATTATCTGATGCCCAGTACTGGAGTCCAGAACCTCCTGTTCTCTGATCTGTTCGCAGTAGCTCACGCTACACACAGGATTCAGCGTGCGCTACTAACCCCGATTAGCGTACGCTAATATCTACTGTTAGCATATGTTAGGAATTAATCAATGGCAGTCCAGTAGCCACTGGACTCTGCCTGATCCGTCCTTAGCGTGCGCTAGACCGACTGCGTAGCGTGCGCTACTCCGACCTACTAGTGCGCGCTACTTACCATTCGTAGCGTGCGCTACTTACAACCCAACTGCAGTCCAGTGCCTTCTGGACTGCCTGCTTGAAACATACTAGCGTGCGCTAGTGTTTAGAGGTAGTGTGCGCTACCCGTACTCAATTAGCGCATGCTAAAGATAGTACGTAGCGTGTGCTACTCCTCACACACAGCACAACTATGAAGATGACAACAATGATAAACACGGCACGATTCTCCAACTAGACTGATGATGAATGACGATTGATACACGATACATTACTCTGAACGGTGAATACAATGATTGAATAAAAGTGAGAATTGATCATTAATGAGTGAAAATTACTGAGTGACAATTACTGAATGATAATTACTGGATGATAATGACTGAATTACAACCGGGTATTACAGGTATGGCCCATACAACTACAGTTGAACCACATTTTCACACTGCTCACCTTACAAACCATAGGGGTAGAATTGTTGGATTGACCAACCGAATGGGGAGTCCTTTCAGAAGAACGATACAAAACAAAAAAACTCATGGAATTCACTTCTATGACTTCTTGAGAAGCTACCAGAAATCTTCTGTTTCTTACATTCTGGACCAGCCTCCGTCACTGAAATGGCCATTTCAATGGCTAAATCTCGATCCTGATACTCTCTTCAAGTAGTACACATGATGGGAGCCATATACGGGGTTTCATCCGCATGTCGCAGTAACGAATCTTGTCCGCCTCACTACTCACTTGCTCACGAACATAACAAAGTTGCTGATTATAACCAACTATCGCCTGGGATATCAACACATCCTGGAGAGTAGCCGAGAAAAACTAAACAATCCTGTGCTCTCAAACAGGCAACAGACAATACTCTGCCTCCATGGCAGTCTTGAACTCAGACCAATTAGTCGTACGATTCCTAGGTGCTACGACCTCCCACTAGTGTGCAGCTTCCTTGTCGAGGAGGTACTGAGCAATGGGTACTCTCCTTTCATCTGGACAAGCTACAGAATCAAATGTTCTTTCCAACTAGAAGAGCCAGTTCTCCCAACCTAACGAATTAGAGGAACCTGCAAAACGAGATGGATGCATTCTCAACACATCTCGCAACCACCTATTAGATCCGTTATCCCCATCTGGGATCTCATTCCGGTGTGCGGCTTGATTCATCTGCGCCAATAGGATTGCCACCTGCTGAAGGATGGTGGAGGCGCCAACATCAATATTACCCCGAGCTTGTCCCTGATCATGGGAATGGTCCTCCAAACCATCTGTACCGGACCGATTGGTGCTCGACAGAGAACAAGTCACCTAATCATGCTCCTGATTACGTCCGCGGCTGCGACCACGGCCAGGACCTCGACCTCATGGCATACTGAACAGGCAATTGTTCAATACAATGAAACATAATATCGCAAAACAATATGCCAAAATGCTAACTCGTCACAACACATCAGCATAGGGCAATAATTAGTAACACGACAAAAATATCCATTCTGGATAATTACACGAATGCAAGAACTACAATAGTATTTAGAACTTATTGTCGTAATCAATGAAATACATAACCATAACAACCAAAGACTTATGACCAATACCGATACAAATACGGTCGTAACAACTACACATCATTGTAGTCAACTATTTATAGCATTCCTTTTAAAACACCCCAAGGTACTCGTTTAAATAATGTCATTCGAAAATCTTTGAATTCGTATATATTTTTTTTGAAAGAAAATTTAAAAATACTTTTGATACGTCGGGCTTTTCTACCTAGAACCATGAATCAGAAGTCCTAGCCATCTCACTTTGAAAACATTTGCAAAACAACATTTCGAAATATTAATTTCTTCGGAAACAATATCATCAAGATATCCACGTTATCATGTATCCTTATCACAATAATCAACACACAAGGTAACCACATGTTACCACTCAGCATCATCACAATTAACAAAACATAAGGTAATCACATGTTACCGCTCAACATCATCACAATTAACAACACATAGGATATCATGTGGCCATGCTCTCTTGGCAACGAACCCCATAGGTTTCACCGAACCATCCCCGGGTGGGCAACCTGTTCATACTCATACTAACCATTTCTACATATCAGTAATCACATCTTGATAACTTCATACGAGCCACAAAGCAAATCCAACCCTTACAATACAACGACTGGGTACTCACCCGAAATTCTTCAACAACGGTGATATGACAAATATATCACAATGGCTTGACATCCCACGTTT
The DNA here is from genome assembly GCA_033398695.1 of Orobanche coerulescens. NCBI lineage: Eukaryota > Viridiplantae > Streptophyta > Magnoliopsida > Lamiales > Orobanchaceae > Orobanche > Orobanche coerulescens. Next base: position 147,245,225 of record CM065803.1, read on the forward strand.
CAACTCTAGCCTGTCACCCTAAACAAAAATCCTCATCCCCCACATAATGCACTTAATGCGCGCTAGGTACAAAATTAGCGTGCGTTAATGAGTTGAAATCATCAAACTTTTTGTCCAGGTTTGTTAGCGTGCGGTAATGAAGGAATCATCGTGTGCTAACTGACTCATCTCATAAAATATTCCAAGTTTCAAATTAGAGTTTAAATCGAGTAAGATTTTTCATCATTCGTTTATTTATTTTTCAAAAATAAAAATCAGATTTTTGTTTTAAAATATCAAAATTTATGGTGTGAAAGATTTTTAAAATTGTTTACTCGAGTTACATGAAAATAAAACCGATAAGTAAAAATCATTTTCAAAATCCTTTCAAACACGACAAGGGATTAACGACGGTAACAATTTACAAAATGTCCCAAACACTTTAAAACACAACTTTCAAATACCGTCGCAAGTTTTTTAATTTGAAATACAAGGCTAGCTCGCCAAAATTCATAACACTTTTCGAAATCCACACTAAGTCGCCATTTGACCACACCGTCAAAGCACAAATACTGATTTTCCACAATATATTTACGTCTATGAAAGTTTAGTAACCATTTTCAAAAATGCACGCATCGGATATAATTATGAATGAGAACACATTGGTTGCAAATAACAACAATTAGCCAAATACAATCGATTCTCAAACATATGCCCATACGGCACTCAAAATCACTAGTTCAACAAACACAATTCATAATCATCGAATCCAAACGCGTCGAATCCATTCATTTGAATTCTTAACAAACTCTGATGCCAATACGCTTCCTAGAACACATTAATGTTAATGGTTTCATATCACACTACACCACTCGGTGTCCAATCCATCAATATATCCAGCTCATTACACACGTATTATACCACAAATATAAAGTACAAATTCGACCTCACAACATGCATATAATAAAATCACTAAACACAAGATATGTTAGAGGTGACTTACATCCACAGGTCGCACGAAGATGACGATTGCCCATGATACTAATCTTAACGAATGACACGATCTGACAATACACAAACTCTACTTGTCAACCCGACAACTCGAATGACGTGAAAATACTCGACTCGACCCGACAGCCTAGCTTTCCACAACCTAAGCTTTGATACCATAAATGTAACACCCCTGGAAATCATCCGGGAATATAACACACCATAGACCCTTCTCACAAGGATCTACCCAGGCTGAACACTACAAAACGACCAATTGTTTGACCGGCAGGGGTCAAATAAGATAACAACACAGACCGATAAGGTCACACAATTAAATCAAACTAAAATAGGTTCCTTACAAAACATACCCACACAGGGGTCGAAATACAAACGATATAGCAAAGCGGAAGAATGAGAATAATACAATAACACAACAACATCAGACTGAACTCCATTTCTCTTGATTAGTATCGCACCCCATCATCTTCCGTGCTGATCCTGTGACTGCTTCCTCGAACCCAGTATACCTGAAATGCATTAAATGCATTTCCCCCATTTAAGGGGTTAGCAATTCGAATTTGCCAGTACAAGTATCATAACCATACGAAATGTAGCAAGCAAACAACAATCACGAATCAAATAAAGATGACCATCCAATAATTTTTTCCGAGAGGTTTTGGTGTTTAGAAAACAACGCACTTGAATCATTTGAAAATAGAATCATCATCTCGGTAATTTTAGAAATACAAAGCCTTTAGGACACCGGGTTCTAATTTTTAAGAATTATTTCAAAATGTTAGGGTCTTAATCCAAATCTCATTTCAAATCTCAAGAGTTTTACAACACAAAAATATTTCCACAAATCGCCTGGGTCATAGCCCTATCATTCCGTTTTCATAAAACTTAGGTCGTTAAAACATGCCCATAATACCCATGATCTCTTCTCACGTATCTCTGTAGTTTATCAACCCGCACGGACTATACCAAACTAATATCATTCATTAATCATCAATCATGCTCGTGACCCCGTGATCGCTTGCCACGTGTCTCCATAGGTTCAACAGACTGCACGGATTGAGCCAACACAATCACAACAACCAGTCTCGACTCCGTGATCGATTGCCACGAGTCACCATAGGCCCCATCGGACCCACACGATTGGACGTAGTGTGTCCTGACCCCATGATCGATTGCCATGCATCATCGTATTCCTCGTCATACCCGCACGACTGGACCACAGCACCACATACTAAGTTCTGATCTGAGGAGACATTACCCTGAATCCTCGTAGGTCCCGTCGATCCCACACGAGTGAACTTAGCATCACAACCCATAACTTTCACATGCACGTTACAACAAATCCATACATGGCTAATCAAACAAATTGATTACCACAATTGTACACATCCAACACACGGAGCACAATCTCGACAATCCAGTGATTATCAACCACACCACACAATCAACATAGCTCATGACCCACACACAACCATATACACATCCATGTGTACAATCAAACCAACACGATTATCACCATCCAACACAGTTCGACAATATTACACATACCAAAATAACCAACATCGCCAAGCATTCATGACAACAGTTCATAATCAATTCACACAAACTATGTTTACGGAAGTAAACCAAACATCACAAACCCAACACGTAATCCCTATTCATAAGTTACAAATCGTATAAGCAAGATACTTGCCTCGAAAATCAACCCGCGAATGTCTCGAAGAACACGGCTCGACCAAAGTGCCTCGAAATCTACAACCTCCAAAAGAAACAATGATGACACGATCACTACAAAATAGGGACCAATATCAATGGAAATCACAACCAACGACCGAAAGAAACTCATTGAGATATTCAATCGAACATTAAATGTTCATGATTTCTCGATAACCCTAAAATCACGATTCGGATTAAATGAAACTGAAATATGGATATACGATTCATAAGAGGTGTTCAAAAATATCATTTAACATAAATTGATTGATCAAAATCGGATTGAAAACGAGATCAAGAACAAAACTCCCAAAAATTCAACTCAAGGAAAATCAAGAAAATACCTCGATCCTACGAAGAACAATAGATTAAATGATGTTATAATCACCTAGGACTCTCCAGAACACCTTTGTATGGAGCAAAAATCGACTAAGGATCCAAACCCTAGTCTCCTAGTCTCAACCGTCGCGGAAGAAGGAAGAAAATGAAAGAAATGACGAGAGGAGTTAGTACTCCAGTACATATATACTGGAGCAGTTTGCGTGCGCTAGGATTAGTATTAGCATTCGCTAACGGGCCAACACTACGTTCTGCCCGCAGAGCAGTTAGCACGCGCTAAACAAGTTCCTTAGCGTGCGCTAACGAGTTTCAATTCCAGTCCACTATCTTCTGGACGCTTACTGACCACCAGTTACCGTGCGCTAACTCACACGATAGCGTGCACTAACGATTGCATAATAGTGCGCGCTGTAATATTACATGGCGTGCGCTATTCCTGCTGCACATGCTATAGAACGGCTCCAAGAGCTCGACACAACAATGAACTCTTTGATGAAACTACAATTACGCAACTTACGACGAAATGCTAACGGACAACTGTAACACCCCTGTGATATACGGAGATATTACAGCGGCGTAGATTCTTTTTGAGAACCTACCACGATTAGACCGACATAAAACCACATTTTTTTTACAATTTAAAACCATGACATTCATAAACATCAACAGTATTCGACTTTAAACCATATGCATCACAACACCAAATGATACACTGTTCTGGGAACCACGACTAATACAACAACATCACCAAAACAACTGAACATCATACCATACATATGACATGATGGTACTCGTTCGATTACAAAACCAAACACGACTTCACTTAACAATCGATGACCACAGACTCAAAATGGTACATGATATCACTGCATCCCACCAAGCTCGTGTCTGCCCTGTGCTGCCTCGCCATTAAGACCTGTACCTGAATACATAAAAATGTATCCACCCCCGAAGGGGTCAGCAAATATCTGGTACAAGTATTTGATACATGAGTATGTATAACGTGCAATAATAATAAACATAGGGCCTAGTACAATAAAAATACTAGAGAAAAGAATAATCATCATTTATCGACGTCTCAACCGTATCGTGACAGCGGCAGCGAAACCCACATCATTATTTCGGAAGAATACGTATATCATCATATATCATCATCATGAAAACCACACTTGGTAACCCGCGATCCAGCGCCCTTAGCATAGATCCCTAGAGGGGCCGTCGAGCCGTCCCGAGGTGGGTTACCATCCGGGTGGTACATACCAAGTCAAGAGTTGGACGAACTACCTGAAAACTACCATGTACCCCAGAGCCCTCGTCAGGGCAATCCCTGGATTTACCCGGTCCACAAGTCTCAAGACATTTTAACATTTTACAATCCATTGCCACATACTTTGACGACGCCAGTTACAAATCATCAAACATTACAACTATGCTTTTCAATCACAATCGGAACCAATATCTTCAAGTCATTTTCAACAAAATATTTATGAAATGTCATCATCTCGAAACAAATTTAGAAAGATCAGCCCTTGACATATTTGAAGAACCATTTTCAGTTTCTTTACAAAAAACCTTTTGAAAATCCCACTACTACAAAACTAGCCTTTAACAGCGCCCTTTTAACAGCAGTTGTTCGAAAACCGCTGTTAAAATGACGCGGTGGCATACTTGTAAACAGTGTACAACAAATTAACAGCGGTTATTCAAATAACTGATGTTAAAATAGCAACTTAACAGCGGTTTTCTAATAACCGATGTTAAATTTATCCCAAAAAATTAAAAAAAAATGAAATTGCAATTTAACATCGGTTATTAAGGAAAACCGTTGTTAAAATTTTTCTCGAAAAAAATTAAAATTAAATTAACAGTGGTTTACACAATAACCGCTGTTAATTTTTTTAAAAAAAATATATAATTAACAGCGGTTGTTGCTTAACAACCGCTGTTGTTTGATCACTAAGAATAGTTCAGGTCATTATTTTTCTTGGATCGAACTCAATAGGCTGCTGCTACCCTCTTCTTCTTTTCAAGGAAACTCGCAAAGAGCACTGAAGAAAAGAATCAAATTGGTTCGCGAGTGGCTATTGCTCCTTCTTCTAGTTCGAGAGTTGCAGGAGCAAGAATGGCTGAACTGAACTTCCAATCTCAATAGAGGGGCAGCTTCATATCCTCCCCAGCCTCCATTCGAATTATGTTAGGGGTTCTTTTGCTTTTGCCGTCTTCCCTTCCCTAGTAAGAATTCTCTCTCGAACCCTATTTATTTGGTTAAGTCCCGCCTCCTGTGCACAATAAGAACTAGATAGTGAATCTTATACCATTGGAAAGCCACTGAAGTCTAGTTTCAAATACATTTTGCAGATCTCCAAAATATGAAAAGTAAAGAAAGTTATGGCCGTTTCCGTGAAGTGTGATGAAACTGCCAACTTCCGACGAAAATGGGAAAAACATCATATTAACCTAGAGCTCGTTTCTAGCAACGAAAATCCTAAACATATAAACTCTAATCATACATATCATACTTATAACATATATAGGAGTCGAAATACAAGCATGCTCCTCGACATTACGAACTCCATTTCATAATCTTTTCTTTTGCAAAATGACTACTTACTCATTCTTATTTTTCCAACATTAACATTCAAACATCATTAACATCAAACAACACACTTAACATACATTCATGTTGATAATCAGTCTTGATCCTAACATACAAATGACCTAAACATTACATTAAAATCCTCAATACATAACATGCTCCTCAACTACATCAAATATTACCAACACATCTTCCAACTTTATAAATCTAACTTCTTGTTCTTGTTTTCAAATAAATTTTCAAAAGCATTTTATAAAAATCTAACAAAAACATATCATGTACTCCTTTCATATATCATCATAATCATCACGTCACCTTTGAACATATGTTAACATATCAAAAACTAAGCATGATTCTTCTTTACTTTCAAAACACCAAACATTTTATAAAAATCCCATAAATTCTTCATAGCATCATATCATCATATAACAACATATTGTGTAAGAAAATGATAAGAAAAACAACACATGATTAGGTTATGAAACCCTAAAATATTCGGCCAATATGAAGAAAATCAAGACATGATTACAACTTGTTCTAAACACTTAAAGAACCTTAAAATCAACTTAAAAACAACATAAAAAACATTATAACATTAAACCTAAACTCTTCATATATTTTCCAAATTTTAAAGTTGTCCAAAACCTATTTTTACTTGGGTAGAAATGAACAGAATGAGGTAACTTACTTGAATATGAACTTGGATTCAAGTTTGGAACAGAAAGTGAGCTTGTAACTTGAGTTCTTAATGAAGAACAATGGTGTTCTTCAATGGTGAGGGGGGCTGAAGTAGAGAAGAAGAGGGAAGAAGATGAAGTGAGGAGGAGAAAGAAAGGGAGGTGATGTCCCTTTATATACTAGGTTAACCCGATACATCGTCATAAACCGGTCAAAGAATATTTTACATTTCGGTCCTCCACAGATAAAATTACTCGGGTATTAAATGTATGACATATACTTAAATTATCGTGTCGCACTTACAGCTTAAAGTCGGAGAAAAGTTTCGCGATTTACGGAACACAAATTATCCAAGAAAACGACTCGACATAAAATATACCCGAAGACTCAAAAAGTAAACTTTTGAAAATCGTACTCGTAACGTAAAAGTAGTGTATATAGAAGTTGACGGAATCACGATATCAAAACATAAAAA